>JAWNNM010000217.1:0-1200000 GCA_035044965.1 Lordiphosa andalusiaca | reverse complement strand
GTAATACGGTGCGATTTGGTTCAACATCTTCCATATTCTCCAGATTTTGCATTATTGAATACTGCATCATTGAAAGCACTCATCTTAATGTACTATAATGTAGATTCCTGCAAATCAGCCGTGTGTACCTCGGTTTTTCTGCTCTTGGAGAATAAATGGTACACAAATTTCTCTTTTCAACTCGAACTTCCATAACTACCATAAACTTATTTAAAATATTATGATGTTAAGCATTTTTAGGAATAAAGTTACAAATTTGTGCTGTTTCTGGGTTTTAAAATTTTAAGTTTCGAGGATATGAACATGAGAACTTGCATGGTAGTTTACTTAACCCCGCTGGACCATTTGACAAATACTAGACGCCGCTGCAAAACTGAGTTTTACCTCTCAGCCCCATGTAAGAGATGCCGAAACCAATGCCCTAGAACGGTGAGGTAGCAAGTTCAAATATTCAAATAATTATTTTTGCCCTTAGGTATCAAATTCGTTTTTATTAATTTTTTTATTTAAACGTAAATAAAATTTAGGACAAGCTTCACAGAGTAAGGTGTAGGGTTGATAAGTAAGTTGAGAGATAACAAATCAGATGATTTTCAGATTTTCAATCTTATTTTTAAAGATTGGAAGCTGCTCGTAAAATATCTTTTCAATCTGGGATATAGTTGTTTTTTTTTTTCTCAGTGTATATTACAGTAGATAGGGATAGTATAGGGTAGATAGCAGCCGCTAACGCCGATTTTACAACTGATGCTGACCATTTTCATCATTATAGAGTAAATTCTTTATCTCTGTGTAGAATAAATATTTGATATTTAGCGATTTAAATCATGACTGCCAAAATTTACCAATGGTTAAGGTTCGAATATTTCAGTTTTGAGATTATTGGGTGAAATATTGACAAAATAAAAAGGAGTACATTAATGTAGTTATAAAATATTACTAGATTTTAGTAGGATTTCATAGGATTAACCTATGTGTTCTTAAAATCACTCTCGACCTAAAAACTACTCACATCGTATAGAAATCGGTAAGTTTTTGGGACGGTAGCGGCTTTTGGAATAATATAATAGAATGTTGAAGTAAATTCCGTTTCAAATTTTTAGTCGAAAAATATTACCACTGTAATGTTGAGCTCTTTTTTTTTGAGAAGCATTGAAAAAGCTTTGGATTCGAGGATCTTAAAAACAGAAGTTATTATGGGTGCACTCAGAAAAAAAAACTACCGGCGTCCTACACCAATCGGGATAGAATTTAAGCCGTTTTGTACTTGAAATTTCAAGTATGATTCGTTCTAGAGTGTACTTAAATTAAGTTCGAAACATTCTAAACTCGAAATATGACTGGTAATATTATTGAAATGAGAACAAACTTTCTTGACTCAAGAACATTTTGTACTCACAGTAAGATGAAAGATTCTAGAAAAGCGAGTTCTTAGTTCAAGTGCAAAATATGTTAGATTGAGTACAAAATAGACTCATTATTCTAGCTCCACAAAGTGCGCAGCAGAAAATACAAATTATTTTTAAGCGAGTCTGTTCTTAAAATTCCCAACTGGCTCTAGCACTTTTGTAATGGAGTGATTGTAAATTTCTGAGTTACAGCAGCTCTTACTTGCTCTTTGGTTATGGGTCTTGGATATTTCTGTGGTTTAATACAGAGACCACGTTCAAGAACAAAGTGTATGGGCTCAAACCAAGAACATTTTGTTCTTGTTTGAAATACTCTTCTATTCTTCCTAGAATGTTTTTGTGCTGGCAATAGAAAATAACTCACTTTAAGAACGAATGTTTTGTACTTATCTGGAGACATAATCGGGCTTGACTTAAGACCATTTTAAGCTAAAAGTATGATTAAAAATATTTTAATAATTCAAAATATACTTAAAATATCCCAAAACAGTCTAAAATCAAGTATTTCGGGATTGAAAAAATCGTACTTGATATAAGATTTTTGTACTTAAATCATGTATTTTCGCACTTACCGTACTATTGACACCGTTTGTACTTAATTCAAGTACAAAGTTCTTGGTTTTTTTTCTAAATGTGGGCATTTTATAATTTTATATTCTTGGTTTTTTTACTACACTTTCCTGATCATTGAGTCTTTCTCAGTCGCTTAAAACCAACCAGATAAGATACGAACTCTCTTGACAAAATGTTAAATTTTCTGATGTCTATTAGTTGTGTTGAAGCCATCCGAAATTCGAGGTTCGGTACAGGAGGTTTGGTTCACAGTAACGGTTCGTTTTAAACCGGTTTGCAGCCCTGATTTAAGTCCACTTCTTATAAAGCAATCGACGTCAATTCATAAAACATTATTGACCAAGTCTCGTGACCTAATATACAATTTTTTATGCTACAAGAAAAAGTTATCTATCAATTTAACTAGAAAATATGGGATATTATTCTGAAAAGTTGAGGTTTGCAGCATGTACGAGTTTCTACTGTACCTCGGAATATACATTAAATTTGACATAACAAAAATTGATTCAATTTATGCAAATCAAATAGTTGACAATGTAAATAAAGCAAAAACGCAGTCTAGCATATCCGCTCATGCCTTTTCCATTTCTAGATTCAAAAACTTACAATAAGATACTGGCACCAGAACCTATGCAGATGCAGATTATCAAAAGGCCAAACAAGATTTACAACAAATGGAGAGAATTTCTTGCTGAGGAGCATCTTGTTGGCTGCCAGATGGAGGGGGGAGAGGAGGGACACAAATGCAAGAACAGGAAACTTGAACTGCATTGACGGCAACATTGGAAAAATGTGGAAAATCATGCAGTAAATTGAGACATTTTATCTGCGCTATATATATATATGAGCTGTATGTATGTATGAATGCCAGTTGTAACTGCTGTATAATATTGAGCTTCGAATAAATAGTTTTTTTGTTGATAAAAAAAAAGTCGCAGATACACACTCACATTCACACCAAGAGACTCGCAGAGCGGCTGTGGAAAAATGTCTATAAAATAACAAAAAAAAAAAAAAAAAAATGAAAACACACTCACGACATACGACAGCTAACGAAGATGATTCATTCGGTTTCGAAATTGAAATTCGGGCACGCTCTGCTCGTCGTTTCCAACTGGCGAGGTAGAGTTACGAATTGAAACTGATTTTGCGAAAAGAAAAACCAGAATCTTTTTCTTGACCGAAAAATATGTACTGATGATTTGACGCAAGGTTTGGGAAAACAACAAAAAACAACAAACAACGGCAACAATAACAGCAACAACAAGTGGAAGTAAGTATTTCAATACCATGCGGCTGAGGTGAGAGCTAGCCTGAGAACTCACCGGTTCGAGTTTTACAATACCAGCAAAACGAGAGCGACTCCAACTGTGTGTGTGCTGATAGCTGTATCTAGGTGTGTGTGCTTGTGTTTGTGTATGACTAGTTATAGTACGGTAATCAAGATTCTGTATCTACTTTTTAGATGATATGAAAGTTCTTTTTTCGTTTTGCTTTTGATTCTTGTAGCTTAATTTTTTAACGCTGTGGCGAATGTCACAAAAATTCCCACCATTTTATACCAACTCATAACTAAAATGGGTTTGGGCCTTGGATAAGATGATTCTACGAATTTTGATATATACTTCTTATGAATATTTGCATACATATTTCACAGCAGATCTAGATCTGGTTCAATAGCCTATTTTTCCCATATTAATACATATTTCGAAATTTCTAAAATTTATTCATCGAGTTTTCATATGATAGGTACATATACTCTACAATTTAAATTGAGTTTTATTATATGTATCATTCTTGCACTAAGTTTTGGAGAACTTAGATCGATGGAAGCAACCTACTTTATAAGAGACTTTATTTTAATATATATGGGCATTTTCACAAAAAGGTAAACGAAACCAAAAAATATAAATTACTTAAGAACAGGGCTGCGGATCTCCGGCTCGCTCGAACCATAATTTACCATTGATTAAGATTCGAAAATTTTAGGTTGCGAAAAGCCAGCTCGCACAAGACAAATGTCAGCATTTTTACTTCGCATGCTAGCTTTATTAATTATATTAAGAGATTCACAATTTAAATATCTACAGGCAGTATTTCGTTGAATTAGTCCATCGGTATTGGTATATACGCGTTCACCTTATCCAATTGACGCTGCGAGATGCACTCACATATCCACACAATATTACGACATTCCAGTTGCTTCAACTTCACATAGGAATAGAAGACACCATAATGGAACTGCTGTAGATATGACAAAACATTCATCTTGGCCTCGAACATAAGGAAGCGATCCTCCAGGGTGATGAGGCCATCCGAATCCTTCTCAATGCTTTCGAACATGCTGTCATACTCGTTATAGAAGCTGCAAACGGAGCGTATGGTTTCGTAGTCCAAGGCTTCGGACAGGGTATGCAAACCATCTAGGGTGATCTTGCCACAGTTGGGAAACAACTTAAATCTCGTAGAAGAACTCAAGTTGCTATGTATAGCATTCATGGCTATTATGATGGTACGTCGATCGGCCTCAAATTCCAATAGATTGCACATAACCTCTGCTGTGGTTCCGCCCAATTTCTTGCAATAGCCATAGAAATCCTCCAGATAGTTCTTGTACATGGTGCCGCGCACTATCTCCACATCCACAACGGACACATCCGACAAGCTGGAAGGTATAAACTTGGCCAGCGGTGTATCTATAAGAACGGCATTAAATAGCTCAAAAGAGCTACCGGCCACCTCAATGGCCTCCAGTTGATCGAACAATCCCAAAGGATGGCACATGGGCAATAGTTTCCGCACCGGTCGACGATTGTTTAGACCGGCAATCAAAAGAGCCAAATTGTCAATCATATGTGGATAGCGCATGTACTCCAGGAAGGTGTATAACGGTTCAGTCGAATTATCACGTATATAGTTGTACTCAATCAACAGTTTCTCTCGTATCCGTTTCTCGATAATATCCACACCGAACGAGCGATCATTGCTAAATATATTTCCATAGTCGGTCCCTTGTATATTTAATTTGATGTCCTCCAGAGTTTCGCATTGCGTAAGACTCAGATAGTCGGAGTGCTTGAGCAGACCATTCTTGAAGCCGCGTGTTAGACCCTCCAAATAGCCGCTTTCAGAGTTAAATGTGAAGCTATAAGGCATTTTGTAGAAATTTCCAATGTCTGTTGACTTCTCTCTACAAATTTGTATTTGAATTTGCCACTGTGACGCTTGACGCGCGTCTCATTGTGCCTACTGAGTGTTGCCACCTTGGCTCAGTTTTCTGTTGAGCGGCACAGGGGCGCTTAATTTAGTTTATGTTATATATTTCTGCCAATTTTAAATCAAAATATTCAATTAAAATTTTGTAAATAAAATAAGTAAGAAATTTTGAATTTTAGACTGCCACTTGTTGGGCGCGCGTCTTTGCTTGAGCTGAGCGTTGCCAATTCGTCACATTTGTCTGCTCAGCTGCAAGTGGGCGCTAAATTTAAAATTGAACTTATTTAAGTGATGCCACCTTGTCACAATTTTCCGCTGAGCTGCCAGTGGGCGTTAAATTTGAATTTCAAATTTTTTTGGAGGCCGCTTACAAAAGTTTTTGTGGGCTAAATTCGTAATATTCAAAAGCTTTTGTTTTAAATTTCCTTTCAATTCTCTTGTCACATTCGTTCAATGTCATTTCTTTTTGCTATTCTTGCACCTGCGCCTACACCTTATATGCGTGAGCAAGAGAGAGAGTGATGCTGGAGGAGTGGACCGACAACGACTTGTTGCTCTTGGTCATTTTGTTTACCAGCCTTCTTTTGTTTATTCAGTCAGCACGCTGCGCTCGTACTAACAACATTATAACTTAGGCGTGAATATAACTGCAGTGAATGTTTAAATAATATTTTGAGTCTTTCTTCTTTTTATAATTTTTCCATGCAAATAAACAGTGGTTCGTGTTATAAATTGCGTCGCCTTCGTGTGTGCATTGACAGAAATGTTGTAATATGTAAATAAACAAATAGTTCTTGCCGCCCGCAGTATTTAATTAACATTGACAGAGGCGTTAGTGCAAACAAAAAAAAAATGTTGTATGTCCAATCCGATTAAAGGCCAATCCTAAAAACAAATTGACCGGAATAATGGTAGAGTGAATTGTATGGGTTTCGGTTGACACAAAATGTGCATAATTACATAAATACATAGTTTGGTCTGGCACACGTGGAGTTATGGACAAACTGACAAACGCATTTGGGCAGGTGAGTTTACGGGGTTTAAGGGAGTATTATTAAAATCCATTTATTTGCTTAAGACAATCTTAAACCAAAAGTAACCCGTTCATAAGTGGTTCAGAGCCATATCTTTAAAAATTGGACATTTGAAGATATATTCTTTTCCAATGCTGAACTGGCTCCAAACAAGTTTTTAGTGTTATTAACGATTTTTAGCCAGCTTAAACTCTCATAAGAAACATACCCACACAATTTTAAGGATAAGTCCGAAACAAATCCGATGCTTCTGTTAAATAAATGTTAAATATATTGTAAGAACTAAATGTTATAGTACCAAAAATGCTAAAATTTGAACTCTAAATTCTATCAAATCTCTACAATTAAATCAAAGCGAGACCTTGAGTAAAATTATACGATTTTTTTTTTAAAAACTCCGCGTACTTTAAAAGTTAGGGCAAGTGTAGGCTGCAAGGCTGCAAACCTTTAATATTATCCATGAGGTTCGGTCCGGGGGTTTGAACCCATTGTAAAATCCAAGTTTGGGTTCGTGGACCAGTTCTTGGAACCCCTGAACCCAAGGTTCTGGTTCGAGCCTTGGTTTGCTTGCACATAAAAGAAAAGTTGGAGTTTTGATTTATTAATACGTTGAAATAAAACATTTATACCACCTTCTATTCATATGCTTCATCATAATGATCATTACTTAAGTTATTTCAATTATCATATCCAAATCATATTTAGAAACTGCTTAGTTTAACTTAATTAGCATTATGTCTTTTAGGAGCTGGAGCTAGCTTTTCAATCAGAGAGAAAAAACTTTAGTATTGAAAATGCTCGTTCAACTGATACTTGAGTTGCTGGTGCAGCTAAATGCTTCGGTTCGGGTTCAGGTTTGAGGAGTCAAAAATGTTAGGAGCCTGGTTCATGGTCCGGTTCGCGAACCCCAAAAAAGCCGAACCGAACCGGTTCTCATGGATTCGGTTCCGGACCGGTTTGCAGCCTTGTAAAAAAGAGTAATATTAAAAAAAAAAGTTTTTTTCTGTTCGTAATTCCGGCGATTTTCAACCGTTAAGACCTGTACATTAGAATAATTTCCCGACCTTCGCTTAGATCGGTTTGGAAAGCTATTATTTGTCTGACCATTAGATGTCAAGATCTCATTTCTGTTTAAGGATAGTCTTTATTAAGTACATTTGAATTATTTTATAATTTTTAGATCATACTTGATGATCTTAAATCATACCCTATTAATTCTTAAAATCAGTACAAGACATTTTAACTTAAATCCTGAAATTTCTAATGAAAGAAAGAGAAAGCAAGTACAAAATGTTCTTGGTTTATGCCTGTATAATTTGAAAACTATTTGTAATTTGTTCTAAAACGTGGGTCTGTATTGAACCAAAGAAGGCGGAAAATATCCAAGGGCCTTAGCCAAAAAACAATTAAAGCCAACTTGTCGGCCAACTTTAAGCTTAATTCAAAATGGGCCCTTACTGATTTGATCCTACTAAGGGATCAAGTCTAGTATGGAGAACAAGCTAAAATCAATCCCGTATGTCATATATCTCCCGACCTAAAGTCGGTGTCAAGGCAAGACTTTCGGGGTTGCAATTCTCTTCTTCGATATTCAAGTCAATCCGCCTCGTACTTGGATGGAATAAATGCATAACGGTCAGACTTTGGACATTGTTTGGGATTGGTTTTAGCCCGAATTTTTCGGGTTTTGTTTTTATAAAGAAGACAAATAGTGAAAAAACGTTTTTGGTTTTCAAGGTAAGCACTCAAACCAGGTTCAAAATGCGAAGAACATTTTAGTAAACTTTTTTTTATTTATAAATTGGTACTTAATTTGATATGTAAAGAGAGTTTTGCAAATGAAAATTGTATATTTCATTCATCGAACAAGCTATCTTACTTTAATTATTTTAATTAATGACACCAAGTTGGCCTCCACGTGGGGTGTCGCCGCTGACATTCGCAATGCCAATCGAGCTACTCGTACTTACTTGTTCGGTGTCCCACTGGATGGATGGCAGGAACATTAACAGATAGACAAAAGTCATTGACAGGCGTCAGCAAAGAAGACAATAAATCAACAAAAATAATTAAATAACAAAATAAATAATAACTTTGGGCATGTCGTGTCAGTAGTCGTCAATTTGATAAACTAATTTCGCTGACATGTCCATGTGGAATGTATTAGAATTTACCAGAATTTGTTTATGATGCGATTTCGAAATGTTGAAATGTCAGGTGCAGGTCTTTGTATTCAAAATTGTGCGAATTTGAAATGTCATGTGATTGTGGCAAACAATTTATGACAGTTGAACAGGCGAAATGCATTTGCACAAAAGGTGAGTCTTCATGCCAAAACACTGTGGAGGCGTAGGAAGCATTTTGGATTAAGTTGTTCTTGCTCTTGAATGTTGGCAATGACAATTTGGGAACCACTTTTTGACATACAGTATAAAAGTATAGGGCCTTGAAGATATTTTGTGTTAGTTTTTGGCCCAATGAACTGACACATTCCCGAGTACCAGTACCGACAAATCCTAAACAGAGCAAGCTACGGATCAGCTGACAAATTGACCAAATGGAGAAAAATATTAAAAAACTTTACTCGCTCAACAGAAGTCATGCGGGAAACATGTTTTAGTTTAGCTCTTGTTTTTTCTTATAATTTATAAAAACTTAATCAAATGTAAAGCTTTCTTAATTTTTGTCGTTATTTTCGAGCCAATTGGCAATTGGTCAGCCTGAGTCGATGTGAGTCATTCCACTCCCGATTTAAAGTTCTACAAATCGGGAGTAAAATCCAATTTTTTTTTTTATCATCCCCACCACTAACAGTTCGCGAGAAAAACGACGAAGAAGGTAAAACTTTAAATATAAATAACTTTATAAGGGCGCATGCGTTGTATAACGGCATAAATTGTGATTATTTTACTATTAAAAAATAAATAAAATAAAAATTATACTAATTTCAACATTTATCCAAGACTTTTGTCTATGTAAATATGATTCATTAGTCATTTCTTTTAAATAGTTTTAGCGAAATTTTATTGCATAAAATAATTGTTTTTCATATGAAGAAATATATAATTAAAACTCCCGATGGCGCTCCGGCACTTTTTCTTCTTTTTTTTTCATGTGTGCAACGTGTATTGATTACGGAGGAGTTTCAGCTGACTTTTTTTATCTAATACAAATAACATATAAGACTTCCCATCTGTAATCCCAGAATTCGATGCCATGGTGGCCTTAATTTCACATTTCACTTCTTCATCCTACCTTTGCCTGCCACTCGATGGATGCATACGAACCCAATAGTCAAGTCCCTTTTGACTTAATCAAAATACTCCATAGAACTTCCACATTGTGAAGGGACTGTTGGGGCATGAGTGCTATTCCCTGATGTACAAGGGTCTTTCAAGGTTTGTTTACAACTACGTTTCATTCCTCCCTTAGTCACTGTCAGACAAACAGGACGACCATTGACTGAGGAGAAGTCCGTTTCTATTTCCAACACTTCCCCCATTTGTGTATAGAGATTTCATGACAAGGAGTTCACCCCTATGATAAATGCTTCTTCTCGTCTAATCCTGAAATGTTGAGTTTTACATTTGCAGGAATATCACATCCACAATTTGATGTAGGATTGTCTGAAGAAACCGAATCGATGTCTATCCCAATGTCGCCGTGGTACAGCTGATCCAACATCTCATTCTCGATCTCAATATTCTCTATTCCATTTATGCACTTGATTTGTTGAAGAGATGGAGCTTCTGTCCCTCCAGCGGTCACTTCTTGTTCGTCGGGATCTGCTGGATCAAGGCTAGCTTTAATTAATTTGCGCAAAATAATATTTTTCTAGTTACATTTGGTTTTGATTCTCCTTTTTAAATTTCCAAAATCAAGGAATCAGTTAAAAAAATCAACTTAACTAGTTAAACACTATTTAGAAAACTTTCTTATTTATTTTAAATTTACGAAAATCCTTTCATCATTATCTTTTGTATTCCTGGAACTGGCTTGGCTTAGCTTCTTCAAATTTTTCTTTTGAATTGTTCTTTAGATTGGGTTGACCTACCACTAGCTCTACATTTTGGCTTAATACCTTCGAACATATTTTCCAATTCATATTCCCTAGATGATCTATACTTCTTTGAGGCCAATGATTCGAATTCCTGATCGATGATATTGGAAGTTGTTTTATAATGATCTGGGGTGAAGGATCGATCCTGCCACTGGGTAAAATAGTCTTCAGTTTGGTCTATAATTTAACAATGAATCGTCTTACAAACGAAAAACGCTTGCAAATTATTGAATTTTATTATCAAAATCCGCGCTCTTTTAAGAAAGTTCATCGCGCGCTTCTTCCATTTTATGGTCAGTGCAAGAGCTACCAATGCATCCAGAAAAAGTCACGGTTTGGTGTGGTTTATGGTCTGGTGGCATCATTGGACCGTACTTCTTCAAAAATGATGCGAATCGTAACGTAACTGTGAATGGTGAGCGGTACCGTGAGATGATATCCAACTTTTTTTGTCCAAAATGCAAGAGCTTGACTTGCATGACATGTGTTTTCAGCAAGACGGTGCCACATGCCACACAGCACGCGCAACTATGAACTTATTGAGAGGCGAGTTCGGTGAACATTTTATTTCACGTTCGGGACCGGTCAATTGGCCGCCTAGATCGTGCAATTTAACGCCTTTAGACTATTTGAAGTTGGGCTATGTTAAGGGTCATGTCTATACAGACAAGCCCTCTTCAATTGACGCATTGGAAGACAACATTAAAGCATTTATTCGTGGGATACCGGCCGAAATGTTGAAAAGAGTATGCCAAAAATGGTCTAAGCGGATGGACCATTTGAGACGCAGTCACGGTCAACATTTGCATGAAATAATCTTCAAACATTGAATTATGTGGACCGTACTATTGATTCAAATAAAGATTTTATGCATTTTTCTGAATGCTATGTGTTTTTTTTTTTAAAAACTTTCCTCTTACAAAATCGCCCTTCATAAGAATTAAAAAAGTTTGAATACCCTTGCAGCAAGTTTTTCTAACCAAGACTTCTTTTCGGACCTTAGTTTTCTAAGGGATCTTTACTATACAGAAGTCCGATTTTGAACAAATTTTGGGAAATCTTGCAATCTAACATGTAAGAAATTTGGAGTCGATTCCATTTAAAACAAAAATATTATATTTTTCTCAATAGAACCTCTTTTTTCACCGACCAGTCGCACTGCAGCTAAATGCTATAGTCATCCGAAATGCAACTTTTCATCACATTTCCACTGAAAAAAAAGTTTTTCTTACTAAGACTACTTTTCAGACTCTACTTTTCCATGACAGATATACTATGTAGATTTCTGATTTCGACTAAGCTAGATAAAAAGCATAGAAAAATCTAAGAAATGCAAAGTTTGGAGGCGTTTTCATTGAAAACAAATAAAGTTTTTCTCACTAAAACAAATTTTTCGATCGATCGTTTCTATGACAGCTATATGCTATTGTTTTTCGATTCGGTTTCGACAATTGTACAAATCTACAGTTGAAAATTTGATAAAATCTTTACTTCTTAAATGTTCATGAACATTTTCCTTAATCGATTGTCTTCAAAGTTAAATTTTTTGAATACCATCGAGTCTTTTAGTCTAATGTCAATATTAAACTAAAGTAAAATGTTGAACACAATTCTAAAACACCGCACGTCTGGCGCTGGAGCCAGCGAAGAGCTGACAGATTGTGCAAAGGATTTGCCCAGTTTGGAGGAGGCCTCTACAGAGCAGGTGGTGTATAATCCACACTATTTTCATTCAAATAGATCTCATACATATAATTTCACAGAAATATCGTGCAATGCTTCTCTTGCGTTGCTTTCAACAGTGGCTCCTCTTTTTGGCCATCATTATGCTCTGCCCATTGCTGATCTTCTGTAGCCTCAAGTTCTGTGTTCTGAAACCATTCTTGGACATCAACGAACTGAATACAGATATTGGTTCGGCTGTGGGAACTGTCATAGTGATGCACATTCTCATTACGGTCTATATATTTCGATTGGTTTTTATGCAAGAGTTTGCGAAAACTGAAAAAGCGGAAGTGTGGCAGGAATGGGATGTATTGGTGCCACAGCAAACCCATCAACGTGGACCCATTTTGATTGTCCTACTGCAATTGTTCTATTGTTCTTTGATTGTCTTCTTTCCCATTTCAACCTTCTTTGTCCTGAAGTTCATTGTGCTGAAGAATTTATTTTTGATAACCAACATGGATATAGACATTATCTCGGTTATCGGAGCGGTGATTGCGGTGCATGCAGCTGTGGGTTTCTATATTTATCGTGTCCATTATGGAGGTGTAGCGAAAGGTGTGTTAATAAAGAATAACTGAAAGCAATAGATATGCGATTTAACTTATATCTATATATGGTAATGGATATATATAATGGGGGATTTTTTAACAATTGAAATGAACCTTAACATAGCCCCACAAAAAAACAGTCTAAAGGCGTTATAAAGCACGATCTAGGCTGCCAGTTGACCGGCTCCAAATGTGAAATAAACTGTTTACCGAACTCGCCTCACAATTGGGTCATTGTTTCCCATTGAAACATTGGCAGTTCTTGCAATGCTTCTGCCTGCACTTCACACAAAATACGTCAATTTTGTTTGTTTACGTATCTCTTGAACCAGACATGAAACCAGCTTCGTCGCTGGACACAATTTTTCGATAAAAAAAGATGATTAAGCGAGCATTTTAACTGTATACCAAAATGATTATGTTTGACAGTAACATGTGCCACAATAACACAAGTGACATAAACATGTGCCACAAACAGTGTTGCCACAAAAAAAAGTTTCTAACAAATCACTCTTTATAAGGATTTTAGAGCTATTCAAAAGATTTAAAGGAATTCCATTTCCAGCCCATTTTGGGCTTTAGAAATCACAAAACTATACAAAACCAGAAACGTGTCTATGAATATATATTATATATATAAAATTTCAATAGAACCACTGAACCGGACAGCAACTGCGGTTCAGTTGGCTTCAAAAACCATCATAAAACAATATAGGTACACTCAGAGAAAAAATAGAGAATTTCATACTTGGTTCAAGAATTTTCGAGATCAATAGTTCGATAAGAATGAAAATTCTCGATCCAAGAGCGAAATTCTTGATCCAAGTATGAATTTTTGATCCTGGTTTTCTTGATCCAAGAGTTTCAATACTTGATCCAAGTACGAATCATTCTCAAATCAAGCAGAAGAGCTCTTGGATCAAGTGCCAAACATACTCGTTTTCAAGATTGCTCGATTTTGAACAGCATTGTCAATTGAGAATGTTCTTCCTATTATCAAGAGCTCATCACATTCAAGAGTAAGATCGTTTACTCTTAAATCAAGAGCTTCACAGACTCCAACCATACAACAATTCAATATCAGTAGATTTTTCCATTTTGTTTAAATTTATTTCATGGAAAACTAATTGTTGAGCCATGTTGCAACTTTTAGCCGGCTTGAGGAATACACACCTCAAAGCAGCATCAGTCCTTGTGTGTCAACTATCAGCCGAACAGAGGTCTCTCCATGCCAGCAATACCATAACAGGTTGGGAATTCCAAAGCAACATGAGTGCAAAAATCTATTACGATCTCCGCTCGATAGCTTCCCCACACCCCTCTCCCATATAATACAAAACTGTAAGAGCAGACTCAAAGTTATTCTCTCAAATGTGCTTGCTCTCCTCTCTCAGTTTTTTCACCCCCTTCACCTAAAAGCACCAAGCTGAGAACGAATTTAGCTCGATTTCAAGAGCGAAATTCTTGAAAATTTAAGAACGAATAAATTTTTTTTCGAGAGCGTTCGTACTTATATTATTCGTTCTACTTTTTTCTGGGTGTAAGGCGGGGTCAGTGTGATGAGTACTTTTGCCAAAAGCTTACGCATCAGGAGTACGCGCAGCACTGAACTCGAAGGTACTTTGCAGAGAACTCACACTGACCCCGCCTTACCTTTATTGTTGTATCATGTCAAAAACCATGCAATAAACCGAACCGGAGGCTTTAAAGCTGCTCCAACTACTGATACGCATAAACATATTTTTCGTTGCACACTTTTCGCTAGTATGTATAGCTAGTATAGTAAGTCTTTTCTGTGCTGATTCCAAGGTATAAGTAGGAGGTGTTCTGAATTTAAGAATGTTTTGACCGATATTAGAATGTTTCGTACGAACGCACTTCCAATACCACAAAATGTTTGTTAACTTTTCCTTTTTATTGTATCTCTTTCTAATTATTTTACTGAAAATGTCTCAAGACATAAGTTTGCAGTTTCTGTGGAAGTATATATTAAAAAATAAATTGCCATTAAGCAGTCTTGCTTTATTTCAACTTCCAGTTAACTTAAGTCCAGTCCCTCATCCTGCTGCCAAATGGTCTTCAACAATTGTAAAGTTTCCATTGCACTATGATATGGTTGCACTCAAAAATCTAATAAAACTTACTCAACTTTCGATGGCGAACATCCCGTCGTTGTCAAGGCTGAGCACACACACCCACACACACACACACACACACACACCCACACACACACAAACTCAAAGCAAAAGTGCAAAAAACTGAGTGGCCAAGGTCAAGAAGCTATTGACAACATATGAGAACGCACACGAAGTGGGCAAACTCGGTAGCCAGGAAACGGAAGTCCCCAGGCCCAGACAAAGTCAAGGCAATTACCATAATTGTTAGCCCTCCCACATGACCCCACGTGGTAATAGTAATGGTAATGGTAATGGCAAAGCAAACAGATGCATAAATATGTAAATAACTCCGCTCTATAATATGCTGTTTGGGTTCAAGGACACGGACACGGACACTATGAATTATGCCATCAGGAAGAGCCATAAAATATTGCATATAAAATAGTTTAGCCCCCCCCCCCCTTTCTTGGGGACCAAAATATATAATAGTTCGGATAGTTGCACGTGGCCGGGCTGCTCTCAAATATGCATTTGATTTTAATGAGTTCAATAAGAGATCCCACTTGTCAGCTTGTCAAAACAAAAACCGCTTTCCCTTCCTTTAATTGTTTTGCTACTCGCGTCTCTTTTCGCGTATTTTGACCTGATTAATGTCTGCTCGTACTTGGCATAATTAAATTCTGTTTTCGACGGCCCCAGCTGTTTGCTATTCTCATATTGGATTGATGCCAAAATCTGCTAGACCAGAAAGTACATATTAAGAGAAGACGTAAAGAATTGGGCAACCTTCCACGTGGCAGCAGACTCCAGTTGTGGCGGTTGGAAAATCAACTGTTAAAGGATATTCCAACTACTTGGAACTTTCCATGGAAAACAAAGAAAATTTTAATGAAAAAATATAAACAATACCAGGTTTCCAGTGCGCAGTTCAAATTAATCTTTACAAAAAATCAACTCAAGCGAAATAATTCAATCAAATTTTCAAATGTCAACAAATTCAGCTTATCTAGGCAAATTTATAGCCTCTAACTGATATTTTGTAATTTTTCGTTATTAATAACAATGATTCATTAACTGTTTCCAGTCAAATCAAATAATGATGAAGAGTGTCAACTTCAATGGAAATGCTTGGTGCACGCATTTGTGTCTGGGCGAGAAATGTTTGTGTCAATGTTTATAATTTATTGACATTGTATAACTAAATCGTAACAGGCAGTTGGGGAAACACCCGGCTTACGATCCAGAGTCAGCTGACCTGGCCAAATGAAAGAAAAGTGCGGGCCACTGACTAACTAACTAACTAATCGCTGGCCATAAATTTCATGCACGGCGCTTATCTCGAGTGAGTTCGTAAAAATCTCGACATTGATTTGAGAAAAACGTTATCGTGGAGCCAGGGGAGGGATGTGGAAGGGGGGACACTGCAGACAACAATGACCGTTGTTCCCTCTAATTAATTCGCAAGTCGGGGCTGGGTTTTGTGTCCATTATCTTATCTAACAAACTTCTTATTCATCCATATAAAAAAATGGCGCGTGGTCATGGGACCAGATATATCTGCTTATTCACGTATAACTGTGTCTCTATATTTAGTTAACTCCTTTATGGGCCCCTGTGGTTTTAGCCGGCGCCGTTTTATATTTGTTTGTCTATTTTGGGAAAACAACCAAAAAATAAAAAAAATAAAAAAAAACCGCACGTGAGGGGGAAAACGTTTGGGATTATCGGTTATCTCCCTCGCGTCACTGACTGACTGACTGACTGATTGAAAATGTACACACAGTCTAAATGGACAGTAGTTCCTACTGGTGGGGAGCACTGAAAGTATCACCTCTAGACTGGGGAGCAGCTTGTATGACAGACTTCAATCGGCTCTGTAACAGCACACATCTCAAAGGATTTATTCCAAATTTTGTTCGATAAACAGGCTTTCTATCTCAGTGAAATCGTTGTTAAACCAAATAGCTGAATATTTGCAGATCAGCAACCAGATGAGATTTTCAAACTACATACCTGTACAAACAGTTAACACGTAAGAAAGTCGGTTAAGCCCGACTCTATTATACTATACAACTATACAATGAAAGTGTATGCACCGCATGCAGTTTGGTGCTGCAGTAGCAGCTGTAGGCAGCGCTTCTGGTGCACTGCTGCAGCGATAATATTTTTTTGGTCAAAACTCGACTGCCCCTTATTTGATCTTTGCCATTCCATATGCCTTTTTTGGCATATCGATAACTAATTTTTATACCCTGTTCCCATTGAATGGAAAAAGGAGGATTATGAAGTTGTGCGAAGGCATGTAACAGGGAGAAGGAAACATTTCCGACCCCATAAAGTATATATATTCTTGATAAGCATGAACAGTCGAGTCGATATAGCCATGTCCGTCTGTCCATCCGTCCGTCTTTTTGTCCGTCTGTCTGTATGAACGCGTCGATCTCAGCGACTATAAGAGATAGAGCCACAGATCAAGTTTGTTTCAGAATTGAAAAATTCCCCCCTCCCGTCCCATTCTTAACCACAAAAAAACAAATCATAGATCTAAAAACCGTCAGATCCACAATTTTCAAGTTAGAGCCTTGTGGTTTAGTATACATCAAGCTAGGTCCATTATCTATCCATTCTGAAAAGTACAATCAGAACAGACAAAAACAACGGAGTTATAAGCGAAACAATTGAGCTGATAAAAAAAACTTTTTTGTTTTCAATATGAACCATTTTAAAAATTCGCATATACTTGTTTAATAAGTTTTCAATTCTTGAAAGATTGGTCAAAATCGGATGACTAAAGGTTATAGCTGCCATTGAAATGATCAGTCGAAAAACTAGTTTTAGTAAGAAAAACCTTTTTCTGGATTTCCTAATTTGCTATGCTTTCCCATGATTTCACTTAGTTTAGACGAAATCGGACATCAACTTTTCTCTATTTTTATACTCTGTACCGTATTATAAGTTTGTGCAAAAGTATGTAACATCAAGAAGGAAGCATCTCCGACCCCATAAAGTATATATATTCTTGATCAGCATCAACAGCCGAGTCATGTCCGTCATGTCCGTCTGTCTGTCCGTATGAACGCACAGATCTCAGAGATGGTAAGAGATAGAGTTTTGACATGTATGGGACATATTCTTCTTATGTCTGCAGGCAGATCAAGTTTATTTTCAATTTTGTCCACGCCCCCTGCCGCCCCCGCAATTTAGAAAAATCGTCATATCTACTACAGTTTTAAAGATAGGGTAGTTGGGTAGTGGGTAGTTCCTTCTAGATATATTTAGTAATAAGGATAACTTATCGATCAGCCAAAGGAATGGTGAAGATTGGATGAACGGTTTTCGAGTTATGATCAAAAGACTGTTCGCTGCTGCAGCATCAAAATTTATGCTGAGCGTATAATATCTTTGGTACAGAGTTTGCTATAGTCGGGCTTGACCGACTTTCCTTCTTGTTTAATCTCGTTATTCTTGTTTTGATACCATCTTTATCTCGAAAGAGCTTGACTTTTTATCAATACAGGGAGGATATTGATTTTATCTGAAAGTTCGTACATGTGTTGATCCTGACATCGGATTAGTTTATATTGAGGTCTATATTCGAACTTTATTTACTTAAAGAAATATTCCTTAAAAAAAACCAAGACAGACTTAAGCTCGATATTCTAACTTGTTGTCATCCCAATTTTAGCTTCCCAATAGACTGGTTTAAAAACCTTTTTGATTTTTTAACAAGTCAAATTAGTTTGCACTGGTTGCCCGGTTCGATCTCTCTTATACGTATACTTTGCCCTTTAAGGGCAAATCATCAATTGCCTTCACATGTCACGAAAAGTTGGAAGTTCGAAGACAAAAATTTACACAAAAAATCAGAGTTAACTGAGTTAACTGACGTCTTTGAGTATATGTGTATGTGTACCCATTTAGCCTCACTGTATATATTGGATTTTCAAGTAGAATCCCTACCTGGCATGAGCAATTTCGGATGGATAAAGCAGTTCTAGGATTTCTTCAAGCCTTTTGTAAGCAAAATAAAGTTCGACTCGTACTTAAAACTCTTACTTACGCTTGATTTAAGCTCGACACTTTCATTTCATTTCATTTCAGGTTCCAAAATGTTTAAAAAAAAAATATTGCGCATGTAACTTTTCCCTTGATAAGGCAACAGTCAACATTTTCGTTTGCCCACTCGTTCTCATGACGGAAATTTAAACCTATAGATTAGCATACAAAATGTTGAACTTCTTGAGAAAACATTAGACTAGCGAAATTTGATTAAAGATAAGCCAATGATAACAATACTCTGCAGACATTTGTTGACTCAATTGTTTGTGTGACTGTGAGTGCTTCTAAATACCAAGAATATCCATCTTGGGGGGGTTTCACTTGAATTTGCATAGGAAAAGCACAAACAGTTTAGACTATTTGTTGTAGTTGTTGCTATTTTGGGACTTTACATGCTCCATGAAACACACATGTATCATCATCAGCAGCAGCACGGGTCACAGACATTGGACCAGCAGGTTGAATGCTCGTTTTTTGGGTAGAATTGAGGCAGGTCGCTACATCCACTTCCAGCAATCTAAATAAATTTATGGAGAGCACTCAACTTTGAACCAAAAAATGTAAACTATTCGCTGACCCCACGTACAATGCCCTCCACTTCTTGTACCTTCCATTGTCCATTGTCAATGTTTTACACATCCTTGTGGCAAATGGCGGTCAATAGACGCACAAATAAATGCTGTGACATGTGATGGATGATTGCCCCAATGATTGCCATTGTTGTTGTGCAGGGTCATTGCTGTCTTTACAATTTAATGGAGGTTCCTAATGATGTGAAGGATTTGTGCACATATAGATAAGAGCCATAAATAGAGACAGTTTTCTTGATTCAATTGGGATACTTCCGCGTTGCCTTCAACATTAGTTGATAAATTCATAGTCCAGGTGTATTTAGTTCAGTGTCGCACTAGTCCCCACCCCCACTTCTACCCTTAAACAGTTGTCACAGCGACAGAGATAAGTAATTGCCATAAATTTTTACTTGCATTTGACACAAATATTTACAAAACACACAAAAACGAAACCGTGTCTTACGCTGAATCGTGTTTTCTTTCAGAAGAATCATCAAGTCAACAAAATGTCATGTGGACGAGTGGCGAAAAGATATAGAGATACGAGTGCGACAGGCACGAGTCTGAATTTATGAGAAGCTTTGTGCAATCCACCGAAATACCGGAAACGGTAGCAATTACTTAAGCATTTTAAAAGACAAACAATATTTTTGCACTTGCCAAAGATCGCAGCAGAGTTTGTATATAGAGTTATGTTGGTGCTTAGATTTAGTTACCAAAAAAGGTGATAATACCGTAAGCCTTAGGGCTAAAGAAAGAAAGAAAGTAGTTTTATCAAAATAATATATGATGCTACCCTTCGTGGTGGGGAAAAATCTTTACACCGTACACCTTAAATTATTTCAAACTTCAGTAAAAGTTTCAGACTAGAGACTTTAGATAAGTTACAATAAAGGCGTTTGAAAGTCAAAAAGTGGAAGAAAGATTCATTTTTTTAAGATTAATTTTACAAAGATAAAGCTAATCTTATGCCTGTAGTTCTGCTGGTGCCGAAACACTACCAGACCTAACGATGACCTAATGTATCACAGAACGTAATGCATCACAGCGCTAGTCTTAAACATGAACGAAGTGTGCTTCCATCACCACACTAACGACTGTTAATGCATCACAGCGCTGGTCTAACTATCTAACGACCGGTAATGAAACGTCGTACTGATTGGTTAGATTTGCGGATATACCCATACAAATTTCGATAGGCTATTTCTTTTCTTGTGGTTGGTCTGGTGGCAAATGCTCACTACAAAGAGTTAGTGAATTCGTTAATGCCGAACCGGTGCAGCCAAAATACCAAATATTCCAAATATTCAGATTTCAAAATGAAATTTGGCAAAGATGACGTTCAAACTAAAATCCTTTATTAATTCTCAATCTGACCGGCAAATTCTAAACGAAACGTAGTTCACCCTATAAAATTTCACACGAAATATGCATGCAAAGTGTTGAAATACGAAGAGTAAACTACACTCAGCAAAAAATCCGCTCAAAATCTACCGAAATCAAGACCATTCGTCGACACAAAAGTAGAGTAATCCCCGTTTTTTCGTAAATCGTGAACAGTGATGGTTCTCATATTATGAACATTTTTTCGAACGGCATGAGCATGTTTTAAGAGCATTTTGTGCTCGCTATCGCTCGGGGAATTGAACTACGAACCCCTCATGCTTTACACGAAAGGCAGCATCTCAACCGCCTCCACCGTCTACGTCACGTGAGACTTCGCGATAAATCACAGTGAAGAATGCAGCTTTAGCGCTCAGCACTCACCGAGCAACAATCACGCCGAGGAGGATTTGGACTGTCGTTTTTTCTCAGTGTAGGCATGTTGAAAAGTATAAAGTCAAAGTTAAAGAAGCTATTTCATGGCTTGTTACTTGAAAGCTGGCGCCAATAGCTTGTAAAGGTAACCGGGTGTGTCATCGACGCTTGTCGTTTTCCTTTACTACCATGTTTTGCGGCAATGCCGCGAGAGTGCTTGGTAGTCGTATGGGCTGAGATGCCGGCATTCGTTTTTTAATTGCAGAGACATCGCAAGTGAGTTAAAAAACGTAAGTTATGTAGGGTTTTTTTTGGTAGAAAATATTCATGCCGCATGTATTAATACATACATAAATGTCAGGGGTGCAAAATCACGGTTCAACGAGTAGGAAAACTACATTTTCATATAGTTTTTACATATTTTTTTCTCTGTGTAACGTTTGAAACCTTCTAATGGAAATGGACATTTTAAAAACTTGATAGAGAATTGTTGTAGCCTTAAAATGATGTTATGTTTATCTATGTATGTCAACTCAAAACTCAGAATCGGCTGCCAAGTTTAATAGCTTAATGAACTGAAAAGGTTGCATGAAATAGGCATAAAGCTTATATTTCTAAGAATCGACTTAATTAAATTTTGTGTTGTGTTGTTGTTGGGTTGAGTTATACTCCAATATTTTTCGAATTCCTTTGGAATTCTTCCTCAGGGAAAAGGAATCACAGCGTCTGGCTAATCAGCTGTGGAGTTTGGATCTTTATTTAGAATTAAGTTAAACTATTCAAAATTAACAAAATTTACTAAACTAAGAATTTTTACTTACTAAGTAGCAAACTTCATGGAGTCCTCTTAAAATGAGAGATTCAGGTTAGACTCTATACCTTTCCTTTATAAAACGACTTAAAATTACTGTTAAATATTCGTTGGTTAATTCCCCGAGGGTAGTGATGGGTCTGAGAAATGAGAAACGAGGATCAGAAGAGGACGATAACATGTGGAAAAGGTCCGTGTTTTCTTGATCATGAGATAGTTTCAGGTGTTCGCACATGTATACCTTTTGTAGTTCTTGTTGTTCTTAGGCTTCCTCTGACAACTGTCTCATCAATTAAAGCTGGCCTCCTAGAGCCTCGACAAGAAATTTTGGAAAAACTCTCCAAAGGTAGAAGGGTTAGCTGCAACTGTTGTACTTAATTCCAGCGGTTGGTACCCTGCCCATACAGGTCAAACTGGAAAACTGGATTGTTTTTAAATCCACATGGTAGTATTATCTAAGATCTTGAATTTATTGAGATACTCACAATTGAAATGTGTAATGAAGACAGCGTTATATGAAACAGAAATTGAGCGCATCTCTCTGCCTTTAAGTACAGACGAAAAGTAAACAAGAAAGAAAGTCGATCAAGCCCGACTATAGCATACTCTGTACCAACGAAATTATACGCTCAGCATAAATTTTGATGCTGCAGTAGTAGTTGAAAGCAGCGCTGCTGCAGCGAACAGACTTTTGATCATAACTCGAAAACCGTTCATCCAATCTTCACCATTCTTCTGGCTGATCGATAAGTTATCCTTATTACAAAATATATCTAGAAGGAACAACCCCCACCTATCTTTAAGACTGTAGGAGATATGACGTTTTTTCTAAATTGCGGGGGCGGCAGGGGCGTGGCTAAAATTGAAAATAAACTTGATCTGCCTGCAGACATAAGAAGAATATGTCCCATACATGTCAAACCTCTATCTCTTACCATCTCTGAGATCTGTGCGTTTATACGGACAGGCAGACGGACGGACGGACAGACGGACATGGCTATATCGACTCGGCTGATCAAGAATATATATACTTTATGGGGTCGGAGATGCTTTCTTCTGGATGTTGCATACTTTTGCACAAACTTATTATACTCTATGTACCTTTGGTACAGAGTATACAAAATTGGTCAAGCCCGACTCTGCATCAACAAAAGTGTACCTCAAGTACAGAGTATAAACCCAATTCATCCATCCATCCACCCAATCCTTAGTGCGCTGACTATGACCTGTTTTTGTGCAAACAACTGCCTTAGAATAACATTGAACATTTAAAGGAAAAAAAATACAAAATTCCAAAACAAATAATTCTACTTCCATCACAGCATATTGAAGGAAAACGTTGCATACTTTCGGCGACCCACTCCCACAAGGTAATCTTATTTTTAGCCTCACAACAAGTACGATAAAGGAAACCAGTCCTTGCAGCAGGATGTTTACATAAATAATTTTTAATGTCCATAAATAAATACGGGCACGTAAATCGTAAGTCGGATCAGCAGTACTAGCAAGGTCTTTAAGACCCATAAAAGGATGAAGGATGCAGCATGCAGCATTACAGGTGTTGTTTTTCAGTGGACCGCTTTGCGTGACCCGAATAGCGATAAGCCAGGCAAAGGACCTTCCTGCCGCTGGACAACCTTGTAACTGCAACTGGCTACGTTGACGTCACTTAGCGCCGACGACCTTTCGCCTGTGTTGTCGTTGATTGAACTTGATTTTACACCGCTGACATTGCATGCGAAAAGTGCAAGTGGACCAACTTTGATGGATGGTTAGTATTTGCATGTCAAATGCAACTATTTAAATATATTTTCCACGTGTTGTTACGTGCCTAATTTAACACTGACAATGTTGCCTACGTCATTGAATGAGGGAGAAATTTTCATTTAAATGATTTTTGGCCAGTTTAATTGAGACATAACGTTCAATTAACTAGAATGGAAAAAGAGACTCGCAAAACCAACTAGAAATTGCCTTAGTAGGTGTATACAAACTCTACAGGCTATTAAGCACCGACTGCACAATTGAGTAACGGCTATTCAAGGGAATATGAGGTTATTTTTGTGGTCTTTTGAATAACCATATAGCTAAGTGTTCGGGTGTGGTGCAGTGGGTAGTGTGTGTTGTTTCTTTGTAAGAGGTTGTGGATTCAACTAATGAAAAACTATTTTACTTAAAAGCTCACACATCCGGGCACCTTCAACAGCAATTGGCAACATCTGTGAAGTACCTATTTTTACAAAAGCTTCTCATTCAACGTTAAAGCTTAAGTCTCTTTCTCTTGTCAGAAAATTAGAAGCACACAAGTCAAAAGATTGAGAAAGTCTCGGCTTTGCCCTTTGTGTTTGAACGCATTAGTAAGTATAAGTTTTGATTTTTAGAGCTATTAGAAGCATGTTTTTGTTTGAACCAAATCTACTTGGCTTAGCTAGTCTTTCAAATATTGAACACTTTATCAGAGAAAGCGATTTTACAACAAAAACGATTATAAAATTTTGCCAAAACCCACCTTAAGTGTCTTTTTCTCAAACTTTTGCACCCAACCTTTGAAACAAAATAATTTCTAATGAAGAATTTGTTACTTTTGGACAATTTCAGAATTAAACTTCTACTATTTCTATTACATTTCAAACACTGAGCAACAACATATCTACACAGCAAATAAAGAGCCAACAAGTTTCAATTTGGAATGGATATTTTTTTAACATTAATGGCTTGAGATCAGATGATATAAAACTTAATTCTTTATTCAAATAAAGACGACTGTGCGTAAGCCTTTAGATTTTAAAACATGCTAAAAGTGTAACATTCATGTGAGGCAATTGACATAAATCGTTTATTTTCGTGCGTTCTAGAGACTAGCACTTAAATATTATGTTTTCATGTCCCCTAGCTAATTTACAGCTCCTTTGAATAAAAGTTTAAGAACGGTTTTACATTATTTTACTGTACAAAACTAGAGGAAAGCTAACTTTGGCTCTGTCAAAGTTTGTATACCCTTGCAACACGTTTATCTAACTAATTTGAAGGACATTTCCACTGAAAACAAATACTTTTTCTTACTAAGTCTACTTTTCTGACTTTACTTTTGTATGACAGCCATACTATATAGATGTCCGACTTCGATCAAATTTAGTGGAATCATGGAAAAGCATAGCAAAGTGAGAAATACAAAGTTTGGAAGCGATTTCTTTGAAAACAAAAAAGTCTTTCTCACTAAAACTAGTTTCTAGACCGATCATTCCTATGGCAGCTATGAGCTATAGTCATCCGATTTCGACAAAACCTTAAAGAATTGTGTGAAAGCTTATAAAATAAATATTTACCGATTTTAAAGACCACCAATCACCAAGACTATTTTTCTGCCCATACTTTTCTATGGCAGCTATACTATATAGACGTCCGATTACGATCAAACTTGGTGGATTTGTGGGAATGCATGGCAAACTAAGAAATTAAAAGTTTGGAGGCGTTTCCATTGAAAACAAAAATGTTTTTCTTACTAGAACTAGTTTTCGACCGATCGTTTCAATGACAGCTGATGCTGTGGTCCTCCAATCCGGCTGGTTCCGATAAATGTGCAGCGTATTTGTACAAGAAGACTTTGTGCAAAGTTTGGTCGCGATAGCTTTAAAACTGATGGAGGAGATAGCAACTCAGCTCGCCATGCTGATCAAGAATATATATACTTTCTGTAGCGGAAAATGCTTTCTTCTATGCCTTACAAACATCTGGACAATTTCAATATACCCTAATAATATACCAAGGATATAAAAATGGATATTACAAAATATCCATTCCAAATGGATACCGAAATCATCCAATCCTTTGTATACTCTGTTCCAGTGGAGCTCGGAGTATACTAAGGTTTGTGCAAAAGTCTGTACAGCCAGAAGGAAGCATCTCCGACCCGACAAAGTATATATATTCTTGATCAGCATCAACAGTCGAGTCGATATAGCCATGTCCGTATGAACGCACAGATCTCAGAGATGGTAAAAGAAGCCTCTTCCAGCCCCCGCAACTTGGAAAAAACGTCATATACCCCACAGTTTTAAAGATAGATGGATCGTAGCTTCCAGACATATTTAGTAATTAGGATGATTTAGGATTGGCCTCTAGAGGATTTGGTAAAGATCGGATAAAGGGTTGTTGAGCTGTGATCAAAAGATTGTACGATGCTGCAGCGCAGTAGCAGTGCTGCTTTTAGCTGATACTGCAGCTTCATAGTTTATGCTGAGCGTATAATTTCATTGGTATAGAGTATGTTATAATCGGGCTTGACCGACTTTCTTGTTATACTCTGTACCGTAGGTACATAGAGTATTATAAGTTTGTGCAAAAGTATGTAACATCCAGAAGGAAGCATCTCCGACCCCATAAAGTATATATATTCTTGATCAGCATCAACAGCCGAGTCATGTCCGTCATGTCCGTCTGTCCGTCTGTCTGTCCGAATGAACGCACAGATCTCAGAGATGGTAAGAGATAGAGGTTTGACATGTATGGGACATATGCTTCTAATGTCTGCAGGCAGATCAAGTTTATTTTCAATTTTGGCCACGCCCCCTCCCGCCCCCGCAATTTAGAAAAAACGTCATATCTCCCACAGTTTTGAAGATAGATGGCTTGTTCCTTCTGGACATATTTAGTTATTAGGATAACTTATCGATCCGCCAAAGGAATGAAGAAGATCGGATGAACGGTTTTCGAGTTATGATCAAAAGAACAATTTTCTTGGTACAGAGTATGTTATAGTCGGGCTTGACCGACTTTCTTTCTTGTTTTCTTCTGTGTACGTCTGAAAATGAACCGAACCGTTTTGCTTTGTGGTTTTTGGTTCGGTTCAGCATTGTCCCTTTGCATCCCTGTAAAAAAAACCAATAAAATGCTTGCAGGGCTTGCACGTGAATTATTTCTCCGAAAACCTATGTCTCATTGTTTCCATTGATTTCACTCTGCTGTTGTTATTGTTTGCGGCTGGCGCGTGCGTTTCACACACACACACACACTCAGAACTGGCGAAGAAAGCTTATTAAACTCAATTTCGTGCATAACTCAAGCGGAGGGGGGCGGGCACTTTGTCAAATTATCGAGACGGTGCAGCGACGTGTGGCGTCCTTGAAAGCTAAGCCCGATCGCATCCGTTGAGCTGTAAGTGTGCGCTTCTTTGAGTTCCATTCGCTAATTGCTCGGTCAACTTGACGAGCTTTTGTTTACATTGTGTTTACATGGAGCTTAGCTTAGCTTATATTTATTTATATGGCACACTTGGCCACTTGAGCTGTGCGCTTTGTGCTTGTGTCTCCAATCCAGAGGAGGGCGGGAGCGGTGGTGCTTAGTTGTACATGCTTAATTGGCACTTGAAACTGGTTCGTATCCGCCCACACACGCATATTTTTGCGCTGTCCCCCCTGGCTAAATATGCCTTCCTCTCTGGTGGTATAATTGTTGCTCTTTCTATTTTTATTTATTTAGTTGTATTTTCACAAAATTTACCAAAAATTAAGACTGCTCGCATGCCCAGGCAAACAGTTTATGCAAGTCGAAGTGTTCAGACGATAATCATGAGCAATCGGATGGAGAGTAGCTGATTTGTATTCATATAATACATACCATTGACGTCATTTCAAAAGTGCATTTCTGGGTATTATATGATTCCCCTTAAGATTTTTGCAATCAGATAATAATAAAATGTTAATCGGTTAGAAATCTAGAAATCTTTGCACCAAACTTCATAATCTTGTATGCATTGAAAAGACTAACCAAGGGAATTTATTCAATTTACACATATAACCCTTTTCAAATAATCATTACTTCAATCCTCTTACACTTTGCATAACATTCGAATTTATTATGTGCTAACCCGCGAAAAGTACAAACATTGTTTTCAATTGTTGTTGGCATCTAATACTTTTTTTTTTCCATTTAGACACCATGTGACACCTTGCACTTTGTGCACTAATTGTCTTTGTCTAATACCGGGGAAACGAACTGAACAAAGCTCAGTTTAAGTAAAAGCTTTGACTCAGTAGAGTGATGAATTTATGGGTAGCACTTATTATCTAGCTTTATCAGCTGTCACTAGTTTATCAACTTACATTGCCCTATTATAAATATTATTAAGCTGGGAACATAATTTTAGGGTTTTTTTTTTATATATAAATTTGATTAGTTTATGGCTTTGCCTTTTGATTGATTTGACTCGAAAATTATTTTGCACACTACCCAACAGATGCACTGTGGGTAATTTTGCAGTTTTTTTTTGTCAAAAATAAATAGCTTTAATTAGTTGTTGGGCCTCCAATGAGGAGTGCAAGTGATATAAAACCTTCAATGCGATATTTATATTTAGTTTAAATTTCATTAGACTGTCTTTGTTGTAAGAATCAATAAGCTTGATGTCTGTCTGAAGCCATTTGAAGGACCCTTAGTCCTGTCACCAGCATACTAATCTTCGACTTTTGAATGATTAATTTTACTAACTTTATTAAAAGCCTGTTCCTGTATCTCTTTCTTATTGCTCTCTCTTTCTGCTACTTACTATTGTATTGTATTGTTCTCTCTCTCTGACACTTAGCGATGTGTGACTTCGGCAAGCATTTGGTTCGCTAGGGAACACGGCTCTGAGGCGTTAACAGTGACTTTAAGAAAAAACTGAGAGAGCAAACAAATTTTATACAGACTTATCTATAAGTAGTGTGTTGGTGCTGTAAGCGTGCGCCTGCCACACGAAAATATAGCCTCCTAAACTGCAGCTATAACCGAAACAACAATCACAGCGATACTCAGGCACTGAAATATTAATCGTCTGTTATCGTCTGTTGTCTTTTATTCAACTACAAAGAAAGAATATTGGGGACATAAAATCAAGATCAAAAAAATTTATTTTATCTCGACCTTCGGATTGAAATTTCATTCCAAAGTCGTACTAGATCCGAGATATCCGAGTCAATCCTATTAATACTTGGAATGATAAGATCCGTGGCTGACCGATTTCTGACGACGTTTGAGATCGATTACATCCCGAATATTCCGGATATCTTGAATTTTTTTCTGAGCATACATTTTGGGTTTTGAATAACACTTGGTACGTTTTTACTGCGTGTGCACTTGTTATCAAGAATACAGGCACTTTTGTACATCCTAGTACTTAACATAATAAATTCATCACGAAAGCTAAAGATTTTCTACATTTTCGTTTATATATTGGGAATCTACATAAGAATGTGTTAATTCTAGTCTAAAATTGTAGCTTCAAATCTGTCAAGAATTGTTATATTTTTCATTAAGAAAACTCACACGTGACATTCATTTTTTTTTTTAAGTTTTAGATTAACAATGTGTTCAAAATATAGAAATTGTACACAAAACTTGTTGTTTATACTTGTGGTTGACTCGCATCATCCTTGGTCGCTTTTTTGGATTTCTGCGATTTGAGGCAATTCCACGCTAGTGCTTGACAGTCGTATGGGCTAAGATGCTGGCATTTCCTACACAGGGTTGTAGTTGGGCTCACACACACTAGATGAAAAAAATGTAAGCTACTTTTTACATTCTCCACTTACTTCCTTGTGTAAAATTTGTAGTGTAAAAAATATTGTTTGAAATTTTCAATTGCATTTCAGTCTTTTTTGAGTCCTTGCTCGGATGAAAAAATTTTATCGATGCGCTTGCTTTGTGATCATAAATGATAATTATGTGTGGAGAAAATGGAACTCTAGCAGCGACTCTTCCTGAAGAGTTCCTGATCAAATGCAAAACTTACTTTAATTCAAGATGATTACTGATGTTGATATATCATGATTACTTTAATTGCAAAATAATAGAGAAAATTCGTATTTTTTTTTTTAATGGTAAACTTGCTATTTCAGAAGTGAATCACTTTAAAATTAAAAGTGTAAACTTGTTTCCACCCCACATTTGGAAGATCATTTTGGCAAAATCAGCTTAATGAGCCTTTTTCGACCTCTTTTAATGATTCAAAAATGATTACTATCTTGTGCGATTTAAAGAAGACCTAAAAATGGAACATGCAAATGGTCAAAATGTAATTTATTGAAATATGAATTGAGAATACCCGCAAATGACTCGAATTTGAGTCGAAATTGATTTGAAAAACGGGTTAAAAACACCTCTTCACGAAGTGACGCTGCTTGGGTACCATTTTTTCCCGACAAATGAATCATTTACGATCGAGGATTCGAAAGACTCGAATGTGATCAAAAATAACATAAAATGTTTGCTGGGTTAAAATCAAAAGTATAAAAATTTTAAAACTAAAAGTGGAAAACTCTAAAATCAAAAGTTCTGACCATTCATATTCGAATGAAAAGGCTTCTGGATCAAAAACAACCACCGAAATACCGAAAAATGTTATATTAGTCTACCTTTTTTGTGTGTGTGTGTTGTTGAAAACCTAAATTTTCCTGCACTTTTGGCATTTGTGGCACAATAACTATGTCAGCATTTATTGTAGAGGGTGGAGTAGATAGTATGTTTAGGCATATCTAATAGAAAAGTTCTTTCCTTAGAGACTCACACAACAGGTCAACTTTACTAGCTATTGTTGCCAATTTTGACTAAACAACTAGCCATGAAAAGCTGCTTAAACTTTGCCGTTCGGATTCGGCGTTAAGCCGTAGGTCTCTTTCTGTTGTGAGAAAATTAGAAGCCTAAAAAATTGAGAGAAGTTTGGCCTAGGCCGCTTGGGCTGTTTAAAGGAAGGAACTGCGTAATTCAAAGAAGAAAGAAAGTCGGTCAAGCCCGACTATAGCATACTCTGTACTAACGAAATTGTATGCTCAGCATATATTTTGATGCTGCAGTAGCAGCTGAAAGCAGCGCGGCTTCTGCGATGCAGCAGCGAACAGTCTTTTGATCATAACTCGAAAACCGTTCATCCAATCTTCACCATTCCTTTGGCTGATCGATAAGTTATCCTTATTACTTAATATATCTAGAAGGAATAACCCACCTATCTTTAAAACTGTAGGAGATATGACGTTTTTTCTAAATTGCAGGGGCGGCAGGGGGCGTGGCCAAAATAGAAATTAAAGTTGATCTGCCTGCAGACATAAGAAGCATATGTCCCATACATGTCAAACCTCTATCTCTTACCATCTCTGAGATCTGTGCGTTCATACGGACAGACAGACGGACAGACAGACAGACGGACAGACGGACAGATGGACAGATGGACAGACGGACATGGCTATATCAACTCGGCTGTTGATGCTGATCAAGAATATATCTACTTTATAGGGTCGGAGATGCTTCCTTCTTGATGTTACATACTTTTGCACAAACTTATAATACTGTGTACCTTCGGTACAGAGTATAAAAATCTAACTCTTCATGAATTTTGAAAGTCTAAACAAAAACTGCTGGCTTTTGTTGAGAAATTATAATTTTTCTGCGGAAATATGGAGCAATTACTCAGACTGATAAACTGAGTAGCATACTTCACAGGGTCAACAAGGACGCACGCCTGCAGGCGGAAGCTTTGGTATGCCAACAACCTGTTGGTCCACCAGCTTTCTCTCTCTCTCTCTCTCTTTTCTCTCTGCGAAGCTTTAGCCAGCTTCGCAGAAATATAGCGTCAATATTGATGACTATGTCAGTCAGTTGCCCGGCGGCGCTGTCAACGTTCTGACAGATTTGGCAGACCAAAACCCCCCCCAGGCAACAAAAGCAACCAACACCAAGCGATGGCAAAACGAAAGCCGAAGCGTTGCCGAGGTTGCCGCCGACTCAGCTCGATAAAAATGTGTGCTAGATGACGCCAAGCTACCGGTTGCTGTTGCCGCCGCCGCCGCTGCTGCTGCTGCTGCTGCTGCTTGCTGCTGCTCGCTTTTGGATAATAAAACTGGCAACGCGCACTCGAGAGCCAAGTCAATTTGCAAACGCTGCTCATACGCTGCGGAGGCAAAAACTAAAACAAAATAAAATCAAAAAAAAAAAAATAAAATACAAAAACATTGTTCCACACGCGCGTGCGTGCTCTCTGTGCCAGCAGCGTCCAGTTGGCCCCAAACAAAAATATCGGCGTCAGTCTTCATCTCGTGTCGTCCCTAGTAAGTCACTTAACGAACAAAAAAAAAAAGAAAACATTGCGCCGTGAAATTCGGCGGCTCATGTCGCGAATTAATCGCGTGCTACCTTCCCACCACCCCCCCCCACCATCATAAGCAACAAGTGTGTTTCAAATCAAAAGTTTCAAAACTTTTATAAAATTAGAGCAATTGTTTTGTGATCTCACGTTTCGCAAGTGAAAACTTTGGATTTCGATCGAAAAGTAAGCCAACTTTGTATGGTCATAAAACATCTTCATTTGCATAACATTTAAAGCTTCAAATACCAAATTATGGAAATATGCCATAAAAATAGAAATGAGCATAGTTTGAACTGTGAGTGTGTGTGAGTGAGTGTTTTTTTTTTTTGATGTTTGTTAATATTTCATAAACAATTTAACACAGTTTATTACTTGACAGTACGTTCTTGTAAATATTTATAATGGCCTAAGGCGCATTTTTAAAGAAAAACAAAATATATTTAATGCAAATTTTGTTGCCAAAAATATAAGGAATATATCTTGAACGAAACAGTGGGAGTGGATGTCAGAGCAAACTGTGAGCAGCTGGATAGATTGTGTATAAAATGCGAAGTGGAATTCAAATCAAACTGTTTTCAAAAATTTTCAAGTGCAGTGATTCATGGCAGAAAAGAGCGCGGCAGTGCTGCTCTTTACAAATGTGATTACAGTGGGAAATTCAACAGACAAAATTGTAATAAGAATTATTAATTATAATAAAAAGAAATCAGGGATTGGTTCCTGGTTCGGCAAGGCCCACAAAAGGATAATATCGACTAACCAAAAAAATGTTTGTAAAAAAGTTCAACAAAATTAAAGCATTTATCAGAACTTCAAATTATTATAACGAACATTTAAAAAAAACCGGTTATATTCAAAATACAAAGACTCCCCTACCTCAGAGAAACTATGAAGTAAATGTGCATAAATGGTTTTCCCCTTCTTTTTATACTCTGTACCGAAGGTACATAGAGTATTATAAGTTTGTGCAAAAGTATGTAACATCCAGAAGGAAGCATCTCCGACCCCATAAAGTATATATATTCTTGATCAGCATCAACAGCCGAGTCGATATAGCCATGTCCGTCTGTCCGGCCGTCCGTCTGTCTGTCCGTATAAACGCACAGATCTCAGAGATGGTAAGAGATAGAGGTTTGACATGTATGGGACATATGCTTCTTATGTCTGCAGGCAGATCAAGTTTATTTTCAATTTTGGCCACGCCCCCTCCCGACCCCGCAATATGGAAAAAACGTCATATCTAACACAGTTTTGAAGATAGATGGCTTGTTCCTTCTAGACATATAGTTATGAGAATAACTTATCGATCCGCCAAAGAAATGAAGAAGATCGGATAAATGGTTTTCGAGTTATGATCAAAAAACTAATTTTATTGGTACAGAGTGTGTTATAGTCGGGCTTGACCGACTTTCTTTCTTGTTCATAAAAGCAATGGTAAATTTAAGTTAACTGACATTTAAGCTTTATTACTGCATCAAAAGTTTTTGGCTTCAGTTGATTGCAATCATGGAATGGGGCTCGCACGATAAAGGAAAAAAGGTGAAATCTTTCGGATGCTGCGCTCACTGGAAATCACCCGAAACTTTATGTGTCGTACCGTGAAGATATTTGACTATACTGATGGAACAATATATTATAAATATGAAGCTTGCTAGTCGAACGATCTGGTATCTGGGGAAGACCCGGGAAGCCAGGCAGTCTAGCAGTTCCGGAAGCGGAGAGATGCGTTTAGAGTACGGCTGACGGCTTGAAGCCAAGACGGTGTTACCACCTTTTATCATTTTAAGATTTTGTAAGTTTCTGTTTTGTTATAAAACGACATAAAGATAGGTCCTAATTAGATTTTGTCAATGTTAATCAACAACTGGCAAAATTAAATGATAATTAAACTACTGATGGAACAAAAGACGGCTCAAACCATCAAAGTAGTGAAAGGTAAAATTTGTCGAAATCCATTGCGCAAGCAGAAAATCATGTCTCGTGAGATGAATATCAGGACAGCAAGGACAGCATGTCTCATACCATAAATCGTGACTTGGGATGAACGACAAGCATTGAATCCAAAAACCGCCAGTGAGCGAAAAACTCACAGCGAGAGCTCAGGTCCACCATTCGGCTTATGTGGTGGTTTGGTGGGGATGATGCCTATGATGGGTTGACCGAGCTCGATTTTTGTGAAAAAGCGACAAGACTTCGTCGAAAGTTTATCAATCCAACGATGCGGAAAAGGTTGTGAAGTCCCTCAAAACGAAATTATTTGCAAACAAGTCGTTTACTTCTCAACAAGACGCCGCTACAGCTCACAAGGCTAAAACGGCTCAAACATGGCTTCCAAACCATTCTATCTATTCTATTCTACGATCCGCTGATAGCTCAGACCTGAATCCATTGGATTACATTCTGTTTTTCATACTGTATTAAATATCGAGTCCTTGGAACATGCATGAGGTGCGGTCTACGATCGATGAGTGCCGAGAGAGAGTTCGTCGTTTGCTGGAAGGCATAATGCGGCCATTTCAAAGAAGATATTATATGATTTGCAGCCATTGAGTGATCGAATAAAAGGTCACAAAAGGGCGAAGGGAGTGGGGTAAAAAAACTCAGAGAACTTTGGGAGAATAGCTCACAGTTTGGTTTTATATGGGAGAGGCGTGAGTTGGGAAACTACCAAGCGGAGAATGGCATTGATTTTGCACTCATATTGCCTTGAAATTCCCAAGCAGTTATGGCATTGCTGGCATGGAAAGACGGCCCTCAAACTTTCTCCAATCTCTCCCTCTCTCTCTCTCTCTCTGGCGAGAGAGAGTTGTAACACGACCAAATGTTTTGCAGGGAAGAGCTTCAAACGCTTTTCTGCTTTTTTCAACCAAAAACAAAATGAGCTCAAACTCATATACAAATTATTCAAAAATTAACAAAGTTATATACCAATAGAAAATGCTAGCATGCTAAATACATTTAAAACCGCGTTAATAGGTCATAAATTTATTGATACGTGGCTGACATTTATTATAATATTTACTTACTTATTTGAGCAAAATTAGTTCTGAAACCAATTCCAATTTAAAATCATTTGTTTTGCAGAACTCAACGCGTCCGCCCGCAAAACAGTCTCGATGATTGGCTCGAGTGTATTAAAACTGCAGCATAAAAGTGCTCACAATTTTCCGTTATAACGAATACCTCAACCCAGCGCCACCAGAGCCACCCACTAGCACCCACCTCGCCCACAACAGCAACAGCAACTTAAAGCCAAAGTCAAAAACAAAAAAACCTTTCTCTAACAAATACTTAGCCTTAGTTTAGTCAATGCCAAAAATGATAATGGATAAATCAGAGAATATGGGCGACAATGCCTGGACCAAATTGCTGCCGGAGGATACGAGCAACAAAGCGGCTGTGATTGTCAAAATGACAAACAATAACGAGAGTAGCCCATTGGGCGATGATAGCAAGGAGACCACTCCCCTTGATGTGGATCAGCTCACGGCTCAGACCATGGCTGTGGCAGCCGGCATAACAACGGCGGAGGGAGCAGTTGGAGGAGCCATCGGCGCTGAGAAGGGATGCTACAATCGAAGTGCTACCTACGCATCGGGCATCAATAGCACTGGCGGTGAGTCCAGCGGTAGTGGGACACAACTTTCCCGCAAGGAATCCATATTGGGCACATTCCAAAGGCATTTAAGGAGATCGATTAAGGCAGTCAGTGAATCGCCAGGACCGCTAACAAGGTGAGTGAGAGATTTTGATTTTGTTGAAAATGTGAATATTACGTATACGCAATGAACTACCCAATTCGTCTTTGAATCGATTTAAAAGCTTTTAATACACTCATAAAAAAATTCGCCCTGGAATCTAGAACTTCTCCTATGAAATCCGTTCTAAGGCAATTCACCCTAAAATTAAGAAAACTTTTTCTCATTTATATAAAAAATTTCTAAAACTTTGAAAATTTTCCATTAATGAGAAAATATTTCTCTTAATTTTTTAGGGTAAATCGCCTTAGGACGGATTTCATAGGAGAATTTCTAGTTTTCGGGACGAATGTTTTCTGAGTATGGTTGGTCTGCAGTTTTCTAGGCAATTGGTGTTAGTTATGCCTTCCCATCTTGATATTCTTTGGTCTGGCGAAAATTTTGCATTCTTCTAGCTTTTTAAAAACAGAAATCCCACGATCGCTGGGTTTCCCAAATGGTTATAGCCCATTTTCCCATAATTCAAACAATCTGGTCATACTTAATCTGGTCTAAATAAAAATAAGCTCAAACGTTCTTAGTTTAAAAGATATTAGAAGTAAATTCGGAGCGAGCAGATAAAGTTAGAGAGTACAGCTTTAAAAAAAGCAGGAATTTAATATTAAAAATTGATCATGAAGTTTGCTCTTGTATCAAGAATTGGTATACCTATCTTTCTTTAGACATCGAAAATTGTAGCCCCAATTATAAAATTCTTTATTTTGTTTTCTAGAATAATTTTGTACAAAGATTTTGATAAGCATTGACATCAAACTTTAGTTTTAAAAGTAGGTGACACTGTTGCGAAAGCCGATTTATGAGAACTAGACAGGTGATTGACAATCCATTAACGTTGGTTAAGCTGTATTTTCACTTGTAAAATAATTCTCATTAAGGTTTCCCAAGCAAAAGATCAGAACAGGAGAACAGTCAATCTGAAGAGCACATAAATATATGAGCAGTTGTTTGACAAGTAGGTTATCCGATTTATGACAGGCAACTTACAGTAAATTGAGGTATTTCACACCCATTCCATATTAAATCTCGACAAGTGAAAATACAGCTTAAGTTTTGCCAAAACTTTTACAAAAAAACTTTGTAAAATTATTGCATCCATTTTTTCTAAGCTGTGATAGATTCTTAGATAACTCTAAACAGCTTTCTTTGTGCAATGTTATTTGGAAAACACACGGACGTCTGCATCTAAGCGCACTCGAGTGTCAAGCGCTCGCGAGAGCTAGCGAAAGTACACCTAAGCACTTAGCAAATTGGCCCTAATATAGCAAGAAGATCTGTAGACCAGTGCAAACTGGGCTGAATGGCCAAATTTTTGGCATAAAGTCGAATTTTTTATGAGAATATTTTATTTATTCTAAAAGAGGATACTTCATATATAACAATACCAAAAATGAAAGCTGTCGGAAGCCACTTGTGGACTTTTAACTGGCATGCAAAGTCTAATGTTTGCTTGCCTGTTTTATTACATAAAGAAGGGGTTAAATATATGTCATTTTTGCTACAAGAGACAAATTCTGCTAGTGAACAGATAAAATGTGTGAAATATGCAAAATACAGTAAAATTGATGTATTATGTAAATAATACTAAGCATTTGTGTTAAACCTGTTAAATTATAAACATTAATTTGTTTTGTGATACGTCCTTGGTCTGAGAAAACTTACTCAAGCCACCTTTCCCCTGTGGACTTGAAACAAACTTTCGACCACTTTTGGCCAAAATGTTTTTATGTTAAAGTGTTCTTCAAAGTATGCACTCTCACTTGTTATCAACACTTTTTGCCCGATTTTGCCAGTTCTTCGACTTTTAGGAAAGATTAAGCTCAGCCTAGGGCGTATTTTCAATGTGAGACAGATCAACAGTTGAGAAAAACTATAATTTTTGAGGGATTTTTAAACAAATTGACATGCAAAACGTAAGCTCTAAAACAAAGAATATTATAAAACATGCGAAAAATAATTATAAACAAAAAAGAAAAAAAATTATATTACGCATCCGCCACGTGAACTACATGTACGGCGAGGTAGTCGTGGTAGGATCGATTTAAAACTTTTTCTAAAGGATATTCTGATTGTTGTTATCAAAATCAATAAGTTTAAACTCTATGGCTGCATTTTCCGACTTTATGCCAAAAATTTGGCTTTTTGTGCAGTGGGAAGATTATTTCATTTGGTTTTACAGATTGTCTAGAGTTCAGGTACAGAGAGTATATTAAGTTTGTGCAAAAGTATGTTAGAGCAAGAAGAAAGCATCTCCTTCGCCATAAAGTATATATATTCTTGATCAGTATCAAACAACCAATCTCAGAAATGGTATGATATAGAGACGACGAGTATAGAACAATAACTTCTTCTAAATGCTCGCAGCTTGGGAAAAAAGTCATATCTCCCACAATTTTATAGATGGAAGGTTTATATCCTCTGGACATATTTAGTAATCAGTATAATTTAACGATCCGCCGAAGGAATGTTCAATATCGGATGAACATAGTCGAGCTACAAAGATAACCAACATTTATGCTAAGCAGCACTTTTCACAGCTTGAGACTTTGTGTTTAAAATACAATAGTTGGGAGGTACAAAGTGAGTATGTTTAAGTCGGACTTAACCGAATTTTTGTACCCTACAAGAGGATATATTAAAATTGTATAGATGTTTGTAACGCATAGAAGAATACATTTTCGACCACATAAATTATTTATATTCTTGATCATAATGACGAGCTGAGGCGATAAAGCCATGTACGTCTGTCCAAACTTTGCACGATGTCTTCTGCTACACGTACGCTGCACATTTGCGGGACCCGGCCGGATCGGCTGACTATAACATAAAGCTGCCATAGTAAGAAACAGTCGAAAAACTAGTTTTAGGGAGAAAAGTTTTTTTGTTTTCAATGCAAACGTCTCCAAACTCTGTATTTACTAGTTCTCTTTGCTTCTCCATGATTCTGCCAAGTTTGGCCGAAATCGGACATCCATATAGTATAGCTGCCATACTAAAGTAAGGTTACGAAAATAGTCTCAGAGAGAAAAACTTGTTTGTTTTTTTTAAATTTTCATACATTTATTTTATAAGCTTTCACACAATTCTTCAAAGTTTTGTCAAAATCGTATGAATATAAGTAATAGCTGTTATATGATTGATCGGTCGAGAAACTAGTTTTAGTGAGAAAAACTTTTTTGTTTTTAAAGAAAACGCCTCCAAACTTTGTATTTCTCACTTTGCTATACTTTCCCATGATTCCACTAAGTTTGGTTGAAATCGGACATCTATATAGTATAGCTGTCATAGAAAATAGAGTTAGAAAAGTAGTCCTAGTAAGAAAACCTTGTTTGATTTCAGTGGAAATGTCCTTCAAATTAGTTAGAAAAACATGATGCAAGGGTATACAACTTTCCTCTATTTTTTGAACTGCAAATTCTAAGCCCTTCTTTCCCTTCAATTAAAATAGGTCAAACCAAACCTTAATATTCCCAGAATAAGTCCTAAAGCAATCCTCGTTAAACCGCCTACACCCTTTCACTTTTAATATCATTCACATTAACTATAGCTATCTGGTGGTGCGACGCATTACTCTGATTAAACACTCCACTAAATTAACTCATCTTGAATTTAGCTTTAAGTTAGTTATCTATTTTCTGACCAAATAAATATTCCTTGGTTAAACGAAATCTTATCAAATTCTAGGAACATTTATGAGTGACAGAAAACGGCATGAGCCACTGGCCCAGAATAGTCAAAGTCAATGGCAAAAGCTAATGCCAGTGCACCGCTCTGACATATTTCAATGTAAATTTTCGCATCTTATAATCCAATTACTTTCGCTATTTTGTCTCTCTTGCATCGCACATTGATACCCCTCAGCTTATCTGTGTTGATATGCAAATGTCGCGTCAGTAGCGTCTATTTCAAATTCTACGGTGGCACCATCCCCAGCCAAATGTCCGCACGTCGCGTGCGTCAGCTGAGCGAGATAAACTTTTAAGTTGATTGGCTGAATGACAAAATTGAATTATTTTGATTTAAGCGCCGACAGTGGGTGGACAATTAAATACTACGAGTATTTCCGCCTAATGCTCGGCATGAAGACCGCTGCTGCGATGATCTTTGGAAAGGCCGCACAGTTTATTTGCTTCGAAGTAAATTCGTGTACCATGAGAACGTCGCGTCCGCCGGAGTGCGAGTCATTGGACTCGCCTGCACCTTGACATAAATTTTGCATAACTAAGTCAGCGACTTAAGTGTAAATAAGTAATCAACAAAAACAAATATTTCGGCACACTTAGCTGACGGCGACCACTTTGAATGTGCCATATTAATTTCAGTTTCAATTTCGTAATTGATTTACTCACAACTTAATTAAAAAACGTGTTGAATGCTTCAGCCGAAAATTCTCGATCTCAGAGTGTGTTTATGCACTTTGGCCAACTGCCAACTTGTGGGGGATTTCCTCGACATGCTGTTGCCAGGCTGGGCTCGTGCCTATGCTGTGTGTGCGGATTGTCCGCGCTGTCATGCCAATATATCGGCCAAGAAGGTGCCACAAAGGCAAATGCAAATTACTCGTGGCTAAATATAGCCAAGTACTACTGTGGACCCTACGAAACTATATTTATTCATCCAGCGCCACTGCTTTCGTCTGCAGAGTTTCATAATCTTCGTTTTGATTGTCGCACGGCGGCACACACGAGGCGTATGATTAATTTTATAATTTCTATTCATTTCCGCTAACAATTGAATTGGCAAATATTTATAAACTACCAATACTCCAGTCCAGCCGAGGCGTGGCGAATCGTTCGATTAGCTCACACGATTCAGCGTTTTTAATTTGTTTGTTCCGATGAAGTTGTTGATAGTTAATTGTGTCTACTTAATGGAGACATAAAAAGCAGAAGCAATTGAGATTTTTGTGTGGAAGCTGACATTAAGGATATCTGTGATTTGAACTAAAGCCGAAGTTTGCATACCCTTGCAACTCGTATCTTAATCAGTTTCTCTCGAAAAGTTAATTTTCGCTTTGAAGAATTCTATTTAGGTGGTTTCCCAAGCTGTCCAATAGATGGCGCCTCTTCTATGATCATATGACTGCCCAGTTTATTGTATGGCAGCAAACCGATTTTGATGAAATTTGGCACAAATGTGCTAAAACCAATAATAATAATAGCTGGCCATTTTCAAGACTCCAAAAATTTATAACAAACAAATTTTTCTCACTACAACTTGTTTTTCGAGCGATTTTTCCTTTGGCAGCTATATGCTATGGTTATCTGATGTTTACAAAACTTTGTACAATTGTGTTGAACTTTCAAAAACAATAAAATGCACAAATTGAAGACATTTCCATACTATATATACTATATAGATCTATATAGATAATATCTATACTATATAGATGTCCGATTTCGACCAAACTTGGTGGAATCATGCGAAAGCATACCAAATTTTGAAATTTGTCGGAGCTGGCCGGATCGGATTACTATATCATACAGCTGCCATAGAAACGATAGGTCAAAAAACTAGTTCTAGTGAGAAAAACTTTTTTGTTTTCAATGCAAACGTCTGCAAACTCCGTATTTACTACTTTTTAATGCTTCTTCATGACTCTGTCCAGTTTGGTCAAAATCGGACATCAATATAATATAGTTGAGATAAAAAGTAAAGTTGGAAAAATAGTCTTGGTACAAAAAACTTTTTTGTTTTCAATGTAAACCTCTTTAAAATTGGCAAATATTTATTTTTGAAGCTTTCACACAATTTTTCAAAGTTGTGTCAAAATCGGATCACTATAGTTTATGGCTGCCATAGAAATGATCGGTCGAGAAACTAGTTTTAATGTGAAAAACTTGTTTATTTTCAAAGGAAATGCCAGATTCCTAAGATCTAGATACATTGCTCGTACGTACAACAGCTTAAGCGACAACCCACTTACTCCACCTAACTTGGTTCATTTTATAAAAAAAACACAATATTGGTCGGAACTGTCTGAAGTCGATCCCCAAGCATTTTGCACTCAATGTCGGCGACGTGTTAGCTCAATGCGCCATTGCACACATTTGTAGACTCACGTCTAAATGTTTGCGCGGGTTAACTGAGTTGAGTTGAATTTTGCTCATTTCAAGAACATTTGGCACACTTGAATTCCAAAAAGATCGTTGACGACAGCTTATATTCTAAAGTGGTAGCCTCCCCTTTAGTGGCACCATGATTTAATTATCCTGCATGTCTGTATAAAACACATTAAAAAATTGCCCGCCTCTAGTTTTTCCAAAATTAGTTTTGGAACAGATGACAAAGCTGTACATTTTAGTAATTAAAGTCTTATTTTACTACGAATCTCTTAGTAGAAAATAAAAATGAAGAGTCCTAATTTAGTCAACAAAAGTTCCAAAACTACACTGCCACAACTTTTCGGTTCTGCAAGGCTCTTTACGGTTCCGAGAATATCAGCTAACGGATTCCGCTTCTCATAAAATTCCAGTTATCGTTTCTGAATGTTAAACGACGGTTAATTGCCGTTAAAAGGTTTAGGCTTATTTTATTGTTGCGCCCTTCGTTTAGATTAAGTGTTAAGTGTCCTCTCATAACTGTTGACTCTCTCATGAGTCCATCATGTGATTTTAGCCTCGAGACGTGTGCAAAAGAAATTTCTGCTGATAACTGTTAAACTTACTTGTATGAATATCAGTTAAATTGAAAGGTGGTTATAAATTTTCAAATGCATTAAGTTGTAAATGTGTCGTAAGTAATTTAGTCAGCTGCATTTGACAAAGATTCTATCACATAAAAATATGTTTGGATGTCTGATTCCTTGGCACATATATTAAAGTAATTGACACTAATGGAATTGCAGTTGTAAATTAAATTGAAATGCACGTTAATTGGCAAAATGACCCCTTTCCCCCTGTCGAGTTTGTATTTACATATGTAACTGTCTTGGGCTTTTGCAACAGTTTATTTTTATATGCATGCAAATATTACGTATACGCACAAATAAAAGCCCAGTTAATTGCCCGTGGGCATGTGACAATTTTGGCTTGCTGCAAAGATGAGATTTGGGTAGCAGCAGCAACCAAACACAACTGAGTCAAATTTATCAGCTGTTGTATTTCAATTTGAAACTCTTGACTCTTGCAAGTGTGTGTGCGTGTGTGTGTGTGTATGTTTAGCAACATGTTGTTGTCACTCTGCTGCTATCGCGTCTTCCATTGTCAACTGAGCATTTCAGTTGGGATTCAGCCGTCTTCGCAGAAAGTTAAACACATACACCTGCTCAGTGCCGCTCACTTAATCTCCCTCTCTCGTGGTCGCTCTGCTCTCTGAGTGTACTAAACGATCGATCTCTCTGCCTATCGCCCCCTACTTAAACGCATTTTTATGCAACGCGTTGGTTAGTTGTGGCTGCGACACCGCTGACTTCATTACACTCGAAAGTGCCGATAACTGTTAAACGAAACGTGCGCGCCGCCGCCGCCACCTCAGTTATACGTAAATCTCGCTCTGCCAGCAACATTTGCACGTTGGCACAAATAGTTGCCGCGAATATAATGCTCGTTTTTGTTTACTTCAAAATAAAAACCATTTTTGCCTTTCCAACCACCAAAAGAACGCATTTCTAACAAAGAGCCAAAGGCAACAACAACAAAAAAGAAGTAATTTGTGAACATCAAAATCTGCCTCACGTCATCCCTGCTGGACAGTATTAACATAATTTAACAACAACAACAACAACTACAACAAAAACCAGTGCTCGAATCTTTTGTTTCTAAACACAATTTTCAATTATTATAATTGTAATTCACTCTGCGATACAACATCAGCCTCAAGGTTAGAGAGTGCCAGGAGACGAGAGCCGTTCGAGCGCGGAGGAACTGTCAACGTTTTTATTTTTTGTGGCTTTGTTTGTATAGCCGCTGCTGCCGGCACTGCTGCTGCCGCTGTTGCTGTTGCCGTTACATTTGTGTTTCCGTCGCTTGAAGCTGTCGCTGTAGCGCGTACAATTTTTATATAAAATCAATTTTTAAACACTAAACACGCGCTCGCGCCATTGCCAATTGTAATCGCTTGAAAATTTGCACCCAATTCCTTTTCGGCAACATGAAGCGACTGATGACCTGGGAGCGTGATCTTGTCGATGCAATGTACGAGTAAGTTGCACACGCCAGTGTGTGTGTGTTTGCTAAACTATTTCAATTAAGTAGTTAAATATGTACATTCCGGTTTTTTTTTTGCCAAAGCATTGTTTGAGGAAAGCACGTGAGCAATGCTGTTGTTAAGCCATTATTACTTTTTTTTTTCAAATTGCATTGAACTCTCATTAAAAGTGAACTTGCTTACAAAGGTGAAGATGAGGCAAATGGAAGTACAGTTGTTGCATGCCCAAAATCAATGAATGGAGGCATGTGGCATCATTATAAAAAGCATAAACATTCAGCATGGCAACCAGATCAGCATTGAAACTCACACATCGACGCACAACGAAACGATGCAGGACACGAAATTGGAAACAGCTCAAACATATTGAGTTGACTTGGTGTAAAATATTCACTTAACCAGCTGACTTTGGTCTCAAATTCTTAGTTTTGTATGCAATTGCCATATTTCTGTCTAAATCCTCTGCTTTGAACCCTTCTGACCATGTATAATGGTTTAAAGCAGCGATGGGCAAGCCATTGCTCTTGCGGAAACTGGCGCCAAGCAGACGCATTACAAATTTTCTCGTTTCCAGACACAAACATCTGGCTTTGAAGCAAGTTTAAACATAAAACATTGCTAAAAACTGAATTTAATTGAGCACTTCTTCAGAGACTTCCACAATCTGTGGTTGCACAGATTATATCCCAGATTTATCCACTTGCACTGAAACTTGTGGAACTGAGTAACTGATTGCTCAATTGAACACTCAAACCGACAATCCATTAAACAAAAATATTTCAAATCTCTAGTGACAACCTATAACGCCCAAAAACAAAACCCCAACACTTAGTCAAGTTTTTCTAGCCCCAATCGTTAAAGTTGCAAAATTTGAAAATACATTCTCATAAGCAATGACTGTAGCACTGTCATATGGTGTAAAAGTTAGAAGAAAAAAAAAATTGAAATTGTACTACAAAGCATTTAGGTATTATTATCTTCTCACATTTTATTTGGTTGTTGACATAAAATGCGCAGTACGTTCAAGTGGCACAAGCAATTCCAAACCTTTGCTTGTAATGAGAGAGCAGACCACCATTCGTCCAGCTGATTGTGGAAAGCAGTTGCTTATGTGGCACAGCGCATCCAACATTTGAAAGATCATTTTAACAAAAACTACCTTGATGAGTCTTTTTCGAACACTTTTGATGATTAACAAGAGAGAAAGTCGAATTACACTGTGCGAACGAAAGGGTAGAACAGTAGCATCTGAAAGCAGCGCTGCTATTCTTTTGCTTATAACTTGACTACCGTTCATTCGATCTGTATCACTTCTTTGGTATTTCTTCGAATTATAAATTTGATTAGTAAATAAGTTTAGAAGCTATGAGCCTTTTCTCTAAAAAACGGACTTTTTTTTCCAAACTGCGGCTTCATGTGCTGTATCTCATACATGTTTAACCTCTATCTTTTACCACCTCTGAGACAGAAAGTTGAGTTGAGACAGTTGATGCTGATCAGGAATATATATATACTTTAAAGGCTCGCAAGTGATTCCTTTTGTCTGTTACATACTTTTGCACAAACTTCACTGAAGTAAGGCTGCACCCTAAACTCTAACTCTTCTCAGTGAGCCAACTATTTGCCCATAGGATTTTTTTATGGAAATGTTCTCCCATTGGTACGACGTTGCACTACCGCTCGTTAGTTTGGTGATGGGTGCCCACAATTGTTCATGTATTGGACTAGCGCTGAGATGCATCTGCAGGGATGTCATGTAAATATGAAACACAACATATATTTATACCCGTTAATCGTAGAGTAAAAAGGGTATACTAAAGTCGTGCAAATGTATGTAACAGGCAGAAGGAAGCGTCTCCGATATCATAAAGTATATATATTCTTCATCGGCATCAACAGCCGAGTCGATATAGCCATGTCCGTCTGTCCGTCCGTCCGTCTGTATGAACACCTAGATCTCAGAGACTAGCAGAGCTAGAGCAACCAAATTTTAGATGTAAGCTAGTATTGTCTGTAGGCAGATCAAGTTTGTTTTAAATTTTGGGCACGCCCCCTCCCGCCCCCGCAATAAAAAAAACGTTGAATATCTCCTACAATTTGTAAGCTATCGAGCTCAGATTTTACAGTATAGTGCATTTGCCCAATATGTACAATCTCGCAAATTTTCATAAAAATCGTATAATAAATGGCAGAGTTAAAAAAACGTTGCATACTTATCTGAGCCGCATGAGGTTATTAAACACTAATTGCCTTGGGTAACGGGTATTTCGAAGTCGGGCAGGGCCGACTTTAACTTACGCTCTCGTTATTATATAATATTATGTATAAAAAAATGTGTTTTTAAAATCGCAAACAGAAAGCAAAATTTACCGAACAGCAACAAAAACATTTAGGTTTAACGACGCACCATGGTATATTACCCAGTATTAAACATGCAAATAATTCAATAAACTCTTATATGTGATTCATATAACCTGGGAGCACTGTACATGCAAAATTAAAAGTGCTCGAGGGCTTGCCTTTTGTGGGTTCCCTTATCAAAATTCCAGCAAAAATGTCTTAATATTAAAAGTCTTGCGGAGAAGTTAATTTGTTTGATAAGAATTGTCGTGTAGTCACAATCTCTAATAATATGACCAACACTGTGATAGAGTATCTACAACATACATAGATACAAACACACAAGCATAGTTACACAAATGCAGACTGCAACAGCTGTTGCCGCTGTCGCTCTGTGTGTTTACAAGAGAACGCTTACAACACGCTGTCACCGATGATCTCTGTGCTCTTCCACCACAAAAACATTCTCTTCTGTTATTATTCTCTGACTCATCCAAATTTTGGGATTGTTAAAAGAGGGGGGGAAATGCCAGACGAGAAGGCGCTGTTGGAATTTAAATGCCGGTCTTTACCTTTATAAATAAATTAGAGGCCGGTAAAAAAAAATGCTTAGCGTGCATTTTGTTGCCAATTTGTGGCGATATGCCCTAAAGCATTTAGGCTTTGGAAAGGCTTTTATTTATCAACTTTAAGCTATTAAGCTTATTTGTTTGCATAATTTAGCGTGCTTTTATATTAATTAAAGGCAAATGAATAAATATGCAAATAAATTAACAAGTATCTGAACTTGTGCAAGGTCTGCAGAACGAGTTTCTTTATGATTTTTGCCAGCAGCAAATCAAAGACAAAGATACTTGGTAGGTAGGCGTATTGGCTGAAATCATTGTGACAATTATCATTATTCATCTGTTTCCGCCTGCCATATTTGAGAGCGTTACTTCACAATGCAGCTTTTGTATCAACTGTACTTACTCTGTAAATCAACTTTCCACATTCCCATACAATTCAGTTCAAAACCCTTTGCGGCAACTGTACTCTCCGTCTGAGCTTCGTTTTTTTTTTCGTGCTGCTTTTCTCCTACGCTTTTGCGATGCAGAAAGCGTGTAGTCATTAGCTTAACAAGCGGCGCATGTTCATCATCATTTCTAACATTTTGCAAACATTTTTCCCCCCAAGTCACATGCCCCATAATATTTACCCGGTTTATTTCATTGCCGGCTTTGTGTACTTTTCAATATTATTTACAATTGTGTCGCGAGCCCAGATAAAACTCCCAGCCATGACCAAACCATCATGATAAGGCCAGCGCACCACACTTATTAACACCTCCACTGAGCTGCTGCCGGGAATTGGAATTAGAATTGGAATTGGCCAAGTATTCGTCATGACTTATTTCAGGCGACACGCTTATTGAGCATGTTTGGCCGCCAGACACAAATAATTTGTCTGTTATTTGCCTTTGGTTATTTTTAGTGGGTTTATGAGGAAAGTTGTACAATTTTGCGTTGTTAATTTCATCTGTAAATATTCTCTTTTTTTCGGTGTTTAAACTTTTATAGGGTTTGCCTTCACATGGTTTTTGAATGGCGGCAGGCTTGTAAAGCCTAAATTTTTTATGGAAACTTACTAGACACAGGGGCAAGGGTGTTGACATGTGAAATGAGTACGAATGGGGGAAAAAACCGCGCTAATTTTTGGCTAAATTCGATGGTTTCGTTTGGCGTGACTGAAAAAGTCAATATCAGTATTGACGCTCGTGAAAACATTGTGGATATGTTCATTATGGAATTCAGCTCTGTCATCAATGTGACATCCCGTTCTTAGCTGAGTTTTGAGTTGAGTCGGCTAATTGAATTGAAATGTTTTGAAAGAAAGTTTCTTGTATTAAAACAAGTTTTTGGAAAATCATCACCGATGAAAACATAATCTCGGCCAGCAGGTCATTCCAAGCCTTTAAATCACTAGCAACGATCCTAAATCTACTGCCAAGGCTGACCTATATGTTCAAAGGATGTCTCCTCACAGGCTTACTTCGGCTCGGATTTTCTCACTAAGACTACTTTTCTGACTCTTCTTTTCTATGACAGCTATACTATATAGATGTCCGATTTCAACCAAACTTAGTGGAATCATGGAAAAGCATAGCAAACTAAGAAATTCAAAGTTTGGAGGCGCTATCTTTGAAAACAAAAAGGTTTTTCTTACTAAAACTAGTTTCTCGGCCGATCATTCCTATGGCAGCTTTAATCTATAGACATCCGATGTTGACAAAACTTTCAAGAATTGTGTGAAAGCCTATAAAATAAATATATGAAAATTTTCAAGAGGTTTATATTGAAAACAAAAAAGTGTTTCTTACTAAGACTATTTTTCTAACCTTATTTTTGTATGGCAGCTATACTATATAGATTTCCGATTTCGACCAAACTTGGCAGAATCATGGAGAAGCATTGAAAACTAGTAAAGCATTGAGAGCAAAAAAGTTTTTCTCACTAAAACTAGTTTTTCGACCGATCGTTCCTATGGCAGCCATATGTTATAGCCATCCGATCCGGCAGGTTCCTACGAATAAGGAAACTGACGGAGAAGATAGCAAAGAAACAAACGGATAGACGGACATGGCTATATCGACGCAGCCCGTCCTGCTGATCAAGAATATATATACTTTATGTGGTCAGAAATGCTTCCTTCTATGCACTACAAACATCTGGACAGTTTCAATATACTCTCTGCAAGGGTATAAAAAGGGGCCTATTCTACTTATTTCCTAAATTATACAAAGAATCATTTTTTGAGTGTATTTTCTAGTTAAATCTTAACAATTTTTCGTTGAATACAATTTGCTGGTAATTTCATCTGCAAATATTTGGTATGCAGATTATCTCGTGCAGTTTGATAATGCAAATATGTCAGTCCCGTTTAGAAATTTTCAATATGTGTAAATGGATTTGGTACATGTTTTCTTATTAGATTTAAACCAAATTAGCTAATGCAAAATCCATGAACTGCAAGGCGTGGGTGTACTTGCTCTTGTTGTGATGTAGAAAGGGGGTGCAAGTTGTTTGCTGCTTACTAAGAAAACATAATTACACAATTATTTGCTATCTAATTGTGCTGTAATTCTCAAGAACTTGAGCTACTCACAAAACATGCTTTTAATGCGGGTCAATGGCCCACCCTTTTCACATAACAAGGCCAACTAACTTACCAGGTTTAACTGGCCTATCTCATAGCCACCATAAGATGGCAACAATGTCAGTTGAACTCTTTAATGAGCCACCGTCTGTTTAATGGGTGGCTTATCATGGCGTCAACATTTTAATCATAGTTTTAGTCATTCCATATCTTATTATGCCCGTACACTATCACCGCTTGGCTAACATATAACTTTAATATCTGCCCAGTTGTGTCCGGCAAACAAATGCGTCACACTTTTCACGTCACAAAGTTTAAACAAAAATTTCCCCAATTTATTCTTATCAACTGCACGAGCTTGCTCATTCCATCTAGGAAATTACTCACGGAACATAACAAGTTGAGTATTTCCACACTCTTTTCTATATATTTTTGTTTATTTTTGTTTATTTTTGTTTCAGTCTTGTGAGACATTTTCAACGATTAGATAGATGGACCAGAAGTAGCCACTTGAGATTTGACAGGTTGCCAATCCATAACAAAATTTTAGCGCCAAGTGGCTCCGTACCATCGATTATGTGGGTTAACTATCATTTTGATGTATGACCATTAAGGTGTTTAATGAGTTTTGACTTATGTTAGGGTTATTCAACTTTGCTTAAATGATTCTCTCATTGTGAATCAGGATATCAGAATCAGCTGCCGCTGATTGTATGGACGATTGTCTATTTAAACTATGTCGACCAAAGAATAACAAAAAAAGTTCTGAAGAAATTGCCTAGCAGTGGAGGCGGTTCGCCGTAAACCGGTTCAAGGGGGTTTCAATATTATATTTTGGTACACTCAGAAAAAAATCGCCATGCTTGTTTCAATGGGTAAAATAATATTTCAATATTTCAATATTTTGAAAATACCAATCGAACCTAATTCTGATTCTAATTCGGATAATGAAGAGATATTTTTTCCGCGTGTACAATCTTAATGCGTTTCAAACACACACTTGACAAAACAAGCATAGAGAAATATTTCCATCGAATAGATATAAATGACGTACAATCCGAAAACCCACACCTTGACCATAGATCTTCCATTAACAACCGATTTCTTAATAAAGCCGTCAATATTGATACGTGTCAATGTGCAGTAAATGAAGCTAATTAGCTAGATAGCTTCTCACACACATGTGTGTATAATATATATATATATCTAACTGATAAATAGGAACTACATATGTGCGTCTTCATTGTTTGTACATATTTAATTAGGTGAAATGGGCAAGCACCTCCACCACCATCAAGCATTTAATTTTGCCGTCAGCGAGTTTATTGGGTAGAACAGCTGGTGCGGAGGGGTTTCGCATGGGCAATATCAACAACATTGAATTTTGTTTGCGGCCGACAGTTGGCAATAAGCTGCTCGATCGCTCAGTACACCCCACGAATCTACACGGAAAATTAAAAAAAATACATATTAATTCTACCAAAATTCTACACACAACTTCACCCTTCCGGCGTATTCATTCGATACGCGACTGTCGGACCCTAAATAAATGAAATGCTTCAATATCGTTCAAGTGACCTATTGGGTTGCTCGGCGCGTAGTCGTCTCTTGCAAAAACATTGCCTGTGCTTTATTTTTATAACAATGACAAACTAGAACAAGAAACACGGCACAAAAAACACAAACGTATACGAATCAAATACAATTTTATCTCAATAAAACAGTATTTCGCCTTGTACCCACCCAAAGGAACAAGTTTACTAGCATAAGTGTGGAATCTTGGTATCGGTTTAAGCCATTCGGTTCACCAAAATGTCCGAACTCCGTCGCAGTTTCAGTCGCTTGTCGATGATCGTCTATCGGGCCACGCATTCCAGTGAACAATCCTGGCGAGAGGAGTTGTTAAGGTAAAAATGGTATACAAAAGAGAGGTGCAGAAATGAAGGTGTGTGTGTGCGTGTGTGTGTATTACCCGGCTTTACAAAAACAAGAGTGCCACTAGGGACTGCATAGTCCACTGCTATGATGTGACTAGCAGCGTTGCAAATGGTTTTTGAACCGAAATTCCGTCATTTTACATTGAACCGAACCATTTGTGAAAAATATCCTAAATCCAAGTTTTCGAATGGGCTCAAGAAATCTACTTAGTACAGAGTCTCAAAAACGTCAGTCCAGTTCAACGTCGTTCTGTTCCGTTTGTACATGTTTTGAAATTCCAAAGTTCTTTTGAAAACTTGTAAGCCCGCGATTTGAAGAACCGAAACAATTTTTGGGTTCCCAGAAAGGCGAAGGGATAGATTTAATCTTTTTAATCCTAGAGTGAAAAATTACAGGATATCTTACTTAAATTAAGCTTTGAAGGCTTGACAGAAAGCCTTTCGAAAATGACCGCTTTCAGCAGAAAAACTTGCGCCCTGATCAATCATACTTTTTCCTGATCTTTCTGTTGAACTTCAGTGATACGATATCATGATAGACCATTTGCTATAAAATGATAGAATGATAGAAGAGCTTGTATCGAGAAAAAAGTACGCTCCTTTCAACTGATACTGCTACCTACAGTTGTAACTGTATATCGATAGATTGCTTCGATACCGATACGCTTATCTTGGTTCATTTTATGCACAGAATTGAAAAATAAGCTTCTTCTTTATGTATCTTTGTTCTTTAAAAGTTTTAAATAAGCCCAAAACTGTAGTATGTGGGTTGAAGTGTAAAAGGATGTCCCTTGGGATATGTAAAAAGAAAGGAAAGGAGGAGGAATTGATTGATGCAAATTAGACCAGATCATGCTCAAAATGATGATGCTTCGGAGTTACATTAAGACCTAAATAGGTGTTTAATAATTTCTCTTATTTTTTGGGCCGATAAGTTTATCACATTAAAGTCCGCCGTCTTCTCATCGTCATCGCGACGTACCCGAGTCAATCACCGCTTTAAAAAAGAGATCAAAGGCAAATAACCATAAATTTAAAAAAAAATAATTTGTAATAATAGGACTGAAACAATCTAAATCTATAAGAATATTTACTATTAGTTCAAAATAATTTCTTAATTGTAGAAAATCATTTTTAAAGAATTTTTTAACTATTAGATAGGCAAATGATTGAGAGGAGTAGAGACAGTAAAATAAGAAGACTATATATTTTTTTTTAAGGATATTTTCTTTCTGTTGGCTTTATAAAAGTCTTCTTTCTGAAAATCGCATTAAGATTAGTAACCATTATTTTATATTCTCATTTTTTTTTTCTGTCTGGGACTTGAACTCGGGATCTCAGGCAAACTTCAACACGATGGTATTTTATAGCATTCGACTACCAAGCACGAAATAGAGTCACAGAAATGAACGCAGTCAAATCTTCTCATTAATATTCCGAAAGCAAAGATCTCGATCACATGAATTACAATCGGTGTTTTTTATATTTTTCCAAATTTCGGGTCAATTTTCTACATAACCTTTTTTCTATTTTTGAGAGGGGGAATTTCTAAAGTATTTTTCTAAATATTAGAATTGTTAATTGTTGTTGCTGATTAACTTTTAAGTGTAGCAAAATCCATAAACCGAAATATTTCACATGGAATAAAAAACGGGGTGAAAACAAAACAAGTTTTTAGTTGGAAATATGCCACGCATTAATGGTTTTGTATTATACATCATTATTATGGTATTGTCGTTACACAAAAAAAAAATCTATTTATGTTGTTCAAATTTCAAACAGAATGTTTGATTTCTTTCTCCAAAAAAATGTGTAGGTGCACGCCAATTTCATTTCGACTGCTAACAAAAAAACAATATTTATGCTTCATTGGAATCGAAGACATATAAATCGTTGACGCATCGAACTATATAAGCAAACCTGGTCGAATATTGAGCGGTTTCAAATCAAAAAATAAGATGCATTTCAATTTAATATGGCCTGATTAATATGATATTTTGTCATATCATTTGGAAAAGGGAGGTATAGAAAATGTGAAGTTGGAAAGAGACAATTATTATTGTATTTGGAAAAATCAAACAACGTAACAAAGTATTTAAGTGGGCATTAAGTGCAAAATGTTCTAAGTTCGATCACTTGCAAGAAGATGAAGTACAAAAATATTAATAACAATTAAGAAATCGTTGTTTTCCGATTCTCTAATATTGTTTCAAATACTTAGCCCATGAAGCAGAGTGAAGTTCAAGATTTATAGGAATAATAACCTGTTAGTTCCAATGTAATTTTTTTATTTTTGGTGACAAAATGTCATTATAAAATATCAATTTGATCTTACAAAATAGAGGAAAGTTAACTTCGGGTCGTCTGTAGTTTGTATACCATTGCAGCATGTTTTCTAACTAATTTATAAGACATATCCACTGAAAGCATGCCACTTTTTCTCAATAAGACTACTTTTGTGACTCTACTTTTGTATGACAGCTATACTATATAGATGTCCGATTTCGACTTAACTTAGTGCAATCATGGAAAAGCATAGCAAACTAAGAAATACAAAGCTATGAGGCGTTTTCTTTGAAAACGAAAAAGTTCTTCTCACTAAAACTAGTTTCTCGACCGATCATGCATATAACAGCTATAACTTATAGTGATCCGATTTTGACAAAACATTGAAGAATTGTGTGAAAGCTTATAAAATAAATATGTGCCAATTTTATAGAGGTTTTCATGCAAAACAAAAAAGTTTTTCGTACTAAGACTATTTTTCTAACCTTACTTTTGTATGGCAGCTATACTATATAGATGTCCGATTTCGTCCAAATTATGCAGAATTACGAAGAAGCATTTAAAACTAGCAAATACGGAGTTTGAAGACGTTTACATTAAAAACAAAAAAGTTTTTCTCACTAAAACTAGTTTTTCGACCGATCGTTCCTATGGCAGCTATATGTTATAGTCATCCGATCCGGCCGGTTCCGACAAATGTGCAGCGTATTTGTACCAGCAAAGATTGGTCGCGATAGCTTTAAAACTGACGGAGGGATAGCTTAGAAACAGATGCACAGACGGACATGGCTATATAGACTCAGCTCGTCCTGCTGATCAAGAATATATATACTTTATAAGATTGGAAATGCTTCCTTCTATGCGTTACAAACATCTGTACAATTTCCATATATCCTCTGCAAGAGTATAATCAAATATGAATTTTATATGCTCGAAAATATCAATTTGATATTATAGAACAGATCATTTTAAACTGATTAATATGAACATTTTATTTCCTCTATTTTTTTCTGTGTAACAACTTTCCTTGGCGCTTTGTTTTAGTTCTGTGTAGCCCCAGTGATCGTCACTTTTAGACCAATATTTAAGCATCTGTATTTATTTCCCCCCGTTGTATACTTAATTAAACTGCTGTTTAATTATATGCCACACAAATATTTGCTTTAAATGCGCTTCTCCTGGCCAAAATACAAACACATACATAAGTATTTATTCCGGTTGTCCAGATAGAACCCATAAATATCTATGTATACAACATCAAATACCCCGACGATGTTCAAGTTGAGAAAATACAATATTTTGCTTACCTTAGGCTTATGACACTTCTCGACATACATTTCACAAGTGCACTGAAATATACTTAATTATTTTGTCGACTTTTGGCATTTTGCTTTTTGGCAATGCCTACGAACTGAATTCATATTCATTATATGGTATGACCAGCGTTATACAATATTGTTTTGCACTTTTGTTTTTGATTTATGATCTGCCAAGTTTAGATTAACACTCCCCACATAAAAACTTGTAACTTACATACACAATTTAAAATTGACGTCAACAATTTAAGACATCGGATTTCATTTAGCCAATTTAGACAATTGACTTTTCTTTTGGCCATTTGCCAAAGAAATGTTGAGTGTGCACTTCCAAAATATGATTCTTGTGTGTACAAGTTCCATCTTGTCGAAGGTCAGTTTTGTGGTTTTTGCTGTTTATCTTTAAGGAAGGCAACAAAGTTTCTTTTTATTACTGCTGTTTAGTTTTGGAAATCTAGATATCGGCCAAAGCTGTTATCTAATGACGCATTTAGCCGTTCCATTGAACTTGTTAATGGTTGGCGTTGCCAACAGCCAACCCCTTGTGGGTTAGTCATCATGCAAAAGCTGCACTTGACAAAAAAGCCGGTTTATTTGCATAAGTATTGAAATCACCTTTTGGATGCTGAACAACCTGACTTTAGTTTTCTACGAATTTTGACTGTCCAAGTCACTGACTGTCATTTCAAGCCATATTTCATGGAAAGTTTTGACAAGCGAGCTCATCAGTTGAGAGTTTATGTCTTTTCTTTTCGCATTTTGCGCTCACTCATTGCCACAATTGTTCACGTGCTGTTACCTAAAATATTAATTAGCCAATGGGTCATTAAATATTCAATAATCAAATCGTTTGCCTTTTAAGTTTTCAAGCAAGTTGCACAAAAACAAAAGTAATTACCATATTGTAAAGTTGATATTTTTATAGTATTCCTGCCCAAAACAATTGATCTTCGAGTGGTAGGTTTGTGATTGAAATTTTCGGAAGGGAATTGCAGACAGTTTTTGGGTGGTCAATATACTTTGAAATGCACCGGAGTCACAACGATCAAACCTGTGCCATTCATTGCATTTGTGTGTGCCCCTACCGGACAAACGAATGCCGGGTTATGGGGAAAACCGCATGGTTCTAAATATTCACGCTAACTGTTTGATGTTGCCAAGCTCTGAGAAATGGCTTTAACTAACTTCAAAAGTCATTTAGTCATACAAACGGTATTAAAAATGAAAGTCCTTTGGGTAAGATATTTCACCGGAACATGTCATAGAAATCATTCAGATTTCACACAAGAGTACACAGTACACTGCAAAATCTGAGCTCGATAGCTTACAAATTGTAGGAGATATTTAACATTTTTTATTGCGGGGGCGTGGCCAAAATTTCAAACAAACTTGATCTGCCTACAGACAATACTAGCTTACATCTAAAATTTGGTTGCTCTAGCGCTTCTAGTCTCCGAGATCTAGGTGTTCATACAGACGTTTGGACGGACAGACGGACATGGCTATATCGACTCGGCTATTGATCCTGATGAAGAATATATATACTTTATGATATCGGAGATGCTTCCTTCTGCCTGTTACATACATTTGCACGACTTTAGTATACCCTTTTTACTCTACGAGTAACGGGTATAAAAATGTTATAAAACTTAGGGCCGATTTTACATCCTCTACATAGCTGCACACGAAGATAGATTTTGCTGCGTAATTTGTAGGTTTATGTGACAGATGGCTCTATGTAGAAGATTAGAAATTACAGTGTATCCTTTTGACAAATTTGGTATTCCTACTCAACTAAGAATAAACCAGACTTGACAACTTGTCAATCCATTTTCCTAACTTTGCCAAAAATTCAATTGATATTCAATGCATTTACTTTCTTTTGTAGACTCTATGAAAAATGTACAAAATTAGAGAATGGTTTATGTTTATTTTTTTTTTTTTTTGTAAAATCGGAGAATTAAGTGAATTTTGTTCCTTTGTCAAATTACTTTCTCGACTTGCTGTATATTCCCGGAATAATGGCACATTGATAAACCCGCAAAACAATAAGAATCTGAAAAATCAGCTGTTTATGTTGTTTCATTGTTGTTTTTGTTTCCCAAAGTGCACGCGGAGAAGCGGAGCGCGTACATTCACAGTTTCTTTCCTGATTACAGTTAAAAATGTACTCTCTCTGAGCGCGACTTTGCGATCTTCCACAACTACATACTTCTGCGATCAGTGCCAATTTGCGAGTGAGCTGTGATTAACCTAAATTAAAGAGCGCGTTCTTCAAGTCAAAAAAAAAACAAACAAATCAAAAAGTGATAAGCCACCCAAAAACAAACAGATCCAAAAGTGTTTAGCAACTTCCCTACCTAAACTTACCCACAATTCCCGCGCCATCAGACTTGACTCCTGTTTTTTCTTCACTTTTCTTTTCTATTCAAATGCTGCGTAAATGCTGCTCGCTATCGGTTTTGTGTTTATTTTGAGCTTTACAAGCATTTTGCTTCAGGCCTTAATTTGGTAATTTAAATAAGCTTAGTTATGGCCGCTATCAGCCAAAGCCATCGGCTATCAAACTCTTGTTCATTCAGTCTATCTATATATATATATATATATCAGCAAGGGGTTGAATGTTCAGGGCGTATTTATATGAATATATGGACATATGTATTTCCCGTTGTTTGTGCTTTAATTTATCAATTTGCACAACGCCGGAGGGCACCAACTGGTGATACTACCGGTCGAGGAGTATGTACTTTACTTTGGCCCACCATCTGTCGGTGGTGCTTTTGTGCCAGACACTTGATTGTTGTAATCCCTACGTAAAGATAGGGGCGGGGGCTTTTCAATGCTTTAAACTAAAAGTGAAACCACTAACATGGCATAGACTTTTTTTTTTGAAGAGATTACAAGTTGTCTGTCGTCATTGATTGATGTGTTGAATATGTTTTCATGTTATGTCAATGTGTTCGGCTATCAGCTGTTCACATAGAGTACACGTACATACCATAAGCTCTGAGAAAATCTAAGGTGCTTTACGTATTTTAACGACATATTGCATTTTTAAGCTCTTTCCAACACTTGACTTTACGTTGCTGTTCAAAAATATATATACTTAATATGGGGTTGGAGGAACTACTTTTCCAATCTACATAAATGCGACTACGGAAAAGGTGAAATGTTTTGGAATGTTTGTTTAATTCTTTTTTTTTCTCATATTTTTGGAGTCTTGCGACTATCTTTTTGAAGTGCATTTATTGGAAATAAATATATAATGTCAATAATTTAATTACTAATCTCTGCTCTTTTGAAAATCATTTCAGTTTCTGTTCTATTCGACTCAATATTAGTAAACAATCTGAAAATTAATTTAAGTATTTGTTAAAATACATTCAAAGATTAACAATCTTCGGTCTTAAGGCAGATTGTAATAGATAGATGTTTGACATGTATGGGATATATGATTCTTATCTCTGCAGGCAGGTCAAGTTTATTTTCAATTTTGACCACGCCCCTTTCTGCGCTTATGGCCTCATATCTGTCATAGTTTTAAGTATAAATGGTTCGTACCTTCTAGACATATTTAGTAATCGGGATTATTTATCAACCTGCCGAAGGAATGATCAAGTTCGGTTGAACGGTTGTCGAGTTATGATCAAAAGGCTGTTCGCAGCTGCTTTCTGCTGCAACTACAGCATCAAAATTTATGCTCAGCGTATAATTTCAGATGTACAGAGTATGTTATAGTCCGGCTTGACCGACATTCCTGTTTCAATTGAAATTGTGAATGAATCATGATATTTTGTATCAATCGGGAATTTTTCAGTATTAATCGGCTGCTTTCTAAAAAATATCCAGATGATATATTCCATCACATCAACGTTTCGAAGCATTTCAAAGTGAATTGTTTCAGATCAACAATTTGATATTTATTAATATCTCTGATATATTTTTAATAGCGTCAAAGCAATATTTTCATAATACCTGTACGACTCTGCTTAAATATCGTAGATGATTTTAATAATATCAAAAGAACATTATTTAAGAACCACATCTGTAATTATTTAATAGCAAAACTATATGTCTGAAGAAATGGTTTAAATATCAAATCACTACCTATTAATATGAATATATGACCGCACTCCTGCTTACCTCTTTCCCGTAAAACAAGAAAACTAATGATGATATTTGCAATAAGAATCTGTACAGCAGCGATGCCCATGCTTTATACGCTTCATGTGCTAATGCTGTTGTAATGCGCGAACGCCTCAGCCATGCGCATAGGGCTGACGCAAAACAAAATTGCAAAAAAAATTTCGTAAGTGTCTCTCTTCTCTTTCTCTCCTTTGCTCTTGCGGAATTAAAGGAAACAACAATACGTGCACACAGCGCTGTATCAGACAGCCACAAGCACACACACACAACCGGAAGTAATCGGGTTTCTTTTTTGTTTTCTTGTGGTAGTTGTTGTTTGTGTGAGTAAAAACGCACTGACGCCAACTTCGATTAGTGCACGAAGCAAAAAGGCCTGGTTCCGCAGAAGCGCTCGCTGCGACGTGCAATGATCATCGATTTTGCCTTCTTCGAGTTGGTCTATAGCTGCCTCTCTTTGACAGAGTTCGGAATTGCTCGCGAGCCCAGCAGCGCAATCTGCCTCTTTTTTACTCTCGTTCAAAGCTGAGAGCTCAAGGTCGAGAACCGTGAGACATCAACCGGCTCTAGGATCGTAAGCCACAGCACTCGACTCGGAGCTGAGAGCCATAGCTTTCGGCTCGAAAGCTCTCTCTTTGATCTGCCTGCAATGCATAAAGTACCTAGGTTAGAAAAACATCCAACACACAGTTGGATTTTGAAGGTTGGGACTAAAAAGAAATCGTTGGTGGCTAAAACTGGACTGTACTGCGGATGACCTATCCATCCGTCAATTCAGAATTGATCGTTCTATGTTGGACAAGCGAAATAGTGGCCACATGCTTAATAAATTCAACATAGAGTTCGATATATTCTGATTCTGGTTTAAACAAGTTCAAATGTTAATAGCGAAAAATGGGCTTAGAAAAAGTTTTGGCTTGCGAGCCAGAGACGTCCACCATTTTTTTCTTTCTTGAGTTAGTGGCTCACAATCCAAGAGTTGTTGACAGCTGTGGGCCACAGTTCAGAGCCGAGTGTTATGGCTCACGAGTCGAGAGCCGGTTGGGGGATCACGTCTCACGACTTAGAGCCCTCAGCTCGAGAGCTGCGAGTAAAGAACGATTTCCAACCCAGCTCTTTGATATGAGAATATCAATGTCTACTTTTATCTATAATCAAGTCAAAGGGGCATGTCTTACATCACTTTGATGATTTCAGGTATTAATATAGCATTATATTGAAAGTTAAAGTCGATGTTAGATTGAATTTTTTTTTCTGTGGGAGATCAATCGCTGTAGCAATCCCCAACACAGATCCGTTTTAGAGCCGTTGACAAACCTTTCTGAGATATTATTGGGAAAAGTAGTCATACGGTGGCATATGAGCTATCCGATGTTTTCGATGTTTCTTCATTTTATAAATTAATCAAATTTTTATAGTTGCCCTTTAACAATGTCAAGCAACTAAATGCCACTTCCAGCCATTTATCCATCGGAACAGATTCCAAACTTAGCTTTTAAGCATTTATGCAAGACAAAGTTAATAACCCACTGACATCCGTTTTTTATCTCACCATTGTCCAATTTTAGGTACCGTCAGACCCGTTTCAGCTCGCGGCGTGTACGAAAACGTGTGGTGTTCAAGCATGGCGAATGCAACGTTGTGCAGGGCAATGTGGCCAAGAGACGTCGTCGATATCTGCAGGTAGGACGGAGCGGGGGGCAGTGCGCCTGTGCGTGAATGTGTATATTTAGATGTCCATCGGTGGCGTTTGCATAATGCCGGCACAATAATGCTTAAATTTAGACATCCGCCCCAGTTACATCAATGCTCGTTCTCTTCTGACAGGACATCTTCACCACACTGGTGGATGCTCAGTGGCGCTGGACGCTGCTGGTGTTTGCCGCCAGTTTTGTGTTCTCGTGGGCATTCTTTGGGTTCATCTGGTGGATTATAGCGTACGCTCATAACGATCTGGAGTACATCAATTTGCGGAACTCACAGCCGGAATTGGTGGCCAATATGACGCACACGGTGTGCGTGACGGAGGTGAAGAGCATGATGACCGCCTTCCTGTACTCGGTTGAGACGCAAACAACCATCGGCTATGGCAATCGCTATGTGACCGAGGAATGCCCCGAGGCCATATTCACCATGTGCATCCAGTGCATCACGGGTGTGTTCATCCAGGCCTTCATGGTGGGCATTGTGTTTGCCAAGCTGTCGCGTCCCAAGAAGCGTGCCCAGACGTTGCTCTTCTCGAGGAATGCGGTGATCTGCCATCGGGATGGTACGCCCTGTCTGATGTTCCGAGTGGGTGATATGCGCAAGTCGCATATCATTGAGGCGCACATCCGTGCCCAGATTATACGGAAAAAGGTGACCAAGGAGGGCGAAGTGTTGCCCTTTTATCAGCAGGAGCTGCATGTGGGTGCCGATGGTGGCGAGGACAGACTGATGTTTATCTGGCCCACAACCATTGTGCATAAAATCGATCGGAACAGTCCGTTGTATATGCTGTCCGCCTCCGATATGCTCAAGGAACGATTCGAAGTGGTGGTTATGCTGGGTAAGTGGGCAGAAAGTTTGACTCTGCAGACGGCACTAAAGTTGGCTGGTTGGTTTCTACTTACAGAGGGCGTCATCGAGTCCACGGGCATGACAACCCAGGCGCGTACCAGCTACCTGCCAACGGAGATACTCTGGGGACATCGCTTTGTCAATGTGGTGTCGTTCCGCAAGGACACGGGAGAGTATGAGGTGGACTATACACTGTTCAACAACACCTACGATGTGGACACACCACTGTGCAGTACCAAACAGCTGGACGATCTCAAAATGGAGTACAGCAAGAGTGCCAAAAGCGGTCTAGGTGGGTGAATCTGCTCCCTTTTGTACACTTGTTCAGTGACTCACCTAAAGGTTTCTCTCTCTCTCTCTGTTTGGCAGATCGCACACTCTCTTCCAACCTGTTCCAGCGCATTGCCTCGGCCGTCTCTGTGGATCACTTGGATCCGGCCAGCGATGAATCCCTGGACTCGGGTCGCCTGCAAATACGCTCCAATTCCATACCCAACGGTGTGCTGGCCAGCGAGCTGGAGCCGTTGAACAACAACAAGCATGGCGCCTCCTTCACCATGGGCGGCCTCACCATCACCACCACCGCGCCCAGCATACCCAACCTTTCAAGTATTAATGAGAGAACCAACTCTGGTAATTCCATAAACAGCAGCAACTACAACAGCAACAGCAACAGCCTCAGCACGCTGAACATTGGCGGAACGGGAGGTGGAGCCACCATAGTGCCCAGCCAGTCGGGCGGTGGTCCACGTTCCAAACAGTCGAATCCCCGCCGCTTGAGCATCAAGCAGGATCAGCTGCCCATCGATTCCATTTGTTGATATTATTAATGTAAATGTAGAGGAACCGACCGAATTGGTGGTTCCCCTTCCAGAACCCCCCCGCCCTAAGCCAACTGATGTATTCTAAAGTATAACACTAAGCTAGAGAGCGATTCGCCCCCCTTGATCGATTGTATGTGTGCAATAAGTTGGATGAATGGGTTTATCCTTGTTACTTTTAGCTGTAAAGAATTTACTATAATTAAGCCTAAAATTGATATTAAACACACACACACACACACAACTATAAGATATGGAAACCAAAATGCTGCAACCCTAGAATTAATGTATGTGAAGAGCTCAGACCAGTGGAAAACGGAAAATCTGAATTTATTATGCTCCCCCCTCTATTCAATTATAGATGTCTTTTTAATTGTTAAGTACTCTCAATGATATTTGAAAAGAAAAAAAACTTAAAGAAGAAAGGGAAATCGAGGAAAACACGAGCTTCAATTGATAAACAAAATGTGTGGACAATAAAATTGTATGAATGATTGTTTGATGTAACTTAGTTTTAAGCGAATAAGTCACAAAGTAATGTGGAAAATGAAAGACCCAGAATATACACAAAAAAATGATAAAGTGGAATTATGAAAAGATGGGGAGTTATTTGTGGGTAATGATGTGGGTAAAAGTCTCTCAGATTTGAAACAGATTTTCATCCTGGTAAGCTAAAGTAAATGTGCACAGCACCATACATATGTTATGCTAACACTTTACACTTTTGAGAGAAAAGAAAGCGATACTGGAGATAAGTATGTGATTCTGCCTAGAGGTAGGTAAAGTGTTTCGAACTCTCTTATTAAAAAGTATTATTTCGCACCTAAGGTAAATAAGCGTTACTAAAGTAAGTTCCTTTGGTTCTATTGTATAAAGTCGTTCAGCTCATTTCAAGAAGTATCTCACTCAGGTCTTCTAGGGGAGTGTTAAGCGATGTAACGCCAATTCTCAGATGGGATGATGAAAAAGCGAGACCAATAAAAAAGTATCGCATTCTTGCCCTTAAGGCGATTTTTGAGGGATATGTCGCCAAATGGCCTAACAAAATGAGAAAACACATATCTCTTTTATGATAAAAATGCGATACCTATTATATTTTGTTTGTGTAAGTCGCCAAACTATTTCCAAACTCTCCTGTCAAACTATAGCCAAACCCTTGCATTGACGAATTAGACAAGTAACACCACAAAAGGTTGGCTGGGATGTTAATAAAATATGAAAGAGATGACTCAAATTATAATTTAATGAGTTAAAACGTCAGGCAAAGACTAAACGCGGCGAAGAAGGATTAAAATCAGTTTGAAATTATGCAAAAACCGCTGCCTACTAATCACACTAGACAACAAAATATAGTATATTTAAGGGTTGGTTGGGTTGGGTTTGCTGAGCACGAATCTGTTTTCAGAATTGATACATCATGTCTAGAATTTGGTAATTTGGTGATTTAAAAGCTGTTTAAAAACCATATTTGTACCCTTTTTAGGCTCGTATTATGGGCCACTTTATGGATTGCTTAGGCTCACTGTTATTATCGTAAAGTACTATTTCTTGGCTTTAAAATTAGCCATACCAAATATTTATGCGATTTTTTTTAAGCAAATATATGACATTTTAAGAGTACGTTAAGTGCGAAATTTTCATGAAATTAGTTCTAAATACAAATCACTAGACAACTATATATAAGGAATGTGTACAGCATACTATTGTGCAGTTCTTTTCAAAATAATTTTGCCTTTAAAAACACGCAGAATAGTTGGCGATAGTTTGTAACAAAGCTAAGAAGTAATACATTAGCATAATATAAAAAAAAAAATAGTTGCAAGCATAAATAGCCACTCAAAGCAACTTTACCAACTTACATAACAACCTTTCTAGATCTCATCGATATCAGCACAAGAAAGTGATCTAGAATATCTTTGCTTCAAAAAACTTTAGAATTCCTTGAAATGGTTTATTTTTAATCTCTCATCGAAATCAGCACAAGAAAGTGATCTAGAATATCTTTGCTTCAAAACATCGAAGCATTCCTTTGAATAGTTTCTTTTCAATCTCTCATCGATATCAGCACAAGAAAGTGATCTAGAATATATTTGCATCAAAACCTCGTTGAATTCTTTGAAATAGTTTATTTTCAAATAACGAAATAGTACTTTATGTTAAAATCCTAGATTTTTTTTTCCCCACAAAACATATTTTTCTATTTGATTCTTACCCAAAACGGTCAACGTTCTTCTTACCTGCATGGATTCAAAAATAACTGAATTTGCTTGCCCCCAAAAGCAGGCAATTCGTTTTACTTCAGCCTGCTACAGCATTCTGGTTGCCTGATACATCAGTTGAGCGACTCTTCATTTTCGAGTTTGACTGCTAAATTCAGTGCCCCAAAAAGCAGGCAATGCATTTGTACGTCATCCTACCACACAGTTCTGGTTGCCTGGTAATTCAGTTGTACAACTTATAATTTTCGAGTTTGACTGCTAAATCCAGTGCCCCCAAAAGCACGCAATGAATTATACTTCAGCCTGCTACAGAATTCTGGTGGCCTGGTAATTCAGTTGTGCAGCTCATCGATTTCAAGTTTGTCTACTAAATGTTGAGCCCCCAAAAGCACGCAATGAGTTTTAAGTCAGCCTGCTAGGGCATTCTGGTGGCCTGGTACCAAAGGCCCTAGAACAACGAGATGGGTAGCTGCCATAAAAGTGAATGTCAGGGAAGTTTGAAGGGAAATTCCATTTGAAAGTAAAATCGAAACGCCACATTCATTTTAGCTCAACAATGTTGACAGAACAATCCTTTAGAAATGAGAATAGAGAATCACTATACAGCGGGACAATGTATCCTGATCTCGGAAAAGTTTGCTAGCAACTTAGAGAGTTGTTTCATTTCCTGCAGCCTGGCTTCCCTGGAAGATGCCACCTCTACTCCGGCTGGTCTCTTATCTGAACACTCTCTTCCTTGTGAGCATGGCCCCTGTTGGGGGCAGACAACACATACTTGCCGAAGAAACGCATCAGTGAGCGTCTTCTTGCCTTAGATTTGCATTAGACCTTAAATTAGACCCACCTCGCTGAACGAAGTGTGTCTACAAATCCGTCATCTAAAACCCACTAAGGCAACGGGCTTGGACGCTGTTGCAACACAATCAATGATCCTCCGGCAGTGGGAGTACTGAGTAATGTTCATGCTAATGCTTTTTAACTCGATGACTCCATTTTATTAGTGCTTTTTATCATAGAAGTGTGCTTCCCTAGAAGAGCAAGGCTCTCCTTTCCATCCAAGTTTTACCAAAATAATTTTTTCAAAAAATATTTCTTCCCAGGATTTTGGCAGTTGGTGTAGTTTGAAGATGCTTCACCAGACTACCAGTTCGGCTTTTAAGACTCCAATAATATTTTCCTAGCTTTCCAGAAGCACCAGTATACTGCTCTGCCGATTTCCTTGATATTCGGCCTAGATGGCCTGTTTTCTGAGCTCGCCCTACTTTCTGCAGAACACTACATACAGCTTCGGTCCCTTCTGTTGGAATGCCCGCTTAATGGTTGAGTCGAGCGAGAGGCCCTGTGACTCAGGGTAGTAGTTCTCGGAATGGTCCCCAATGCTCTGTTTCCGGTATCTAAGCGCTCATCGCACCCATATGCTTACTTTGGCCGGTGCAAACATGGAAAATGGAATCCTTTATTAGCCGAGTTCTCCAGGGAATCGCAGGGCTTCTTTTAATGCTTCCATATCCCAATAATATTCATACTATAACAGGTATCATGACTGATGATGATGCGTCTGACATAAACGACGGCATCTCTGAGATTTCTAGATCCTTGACGTGGGCTTGCATAGAGCTAGATAAATGCCCAGGCCCATTCCCAGGCAAGCTCAGAGATGTCCATTATAAGGTAAGACCCCATCTCTCCTCCTCTTCTATGCCAACTTGAATGATAACAATGATTGTTTACATTTTTTTTTTTTCAAATTTCTTTTCTTTAATGTTTTTTTGCGGATCTCTCTTGAGGAAAACTTGATCGCTGTTTGATTCTCTTTTAAAGCATACAAATTTCTCATATGAAACATACACAAATTTTTATATGGAACAACATACACAAGTTAGAATTTTGGATGCGGGCAATTTCGAATGCCGTTTTGTAGTCTATAATAATGATAATAATAATAATAATATGTAGTAAATGTATTTTCTTTTTTAATTAGTTAATTAATTAGTACCATTTACAACAAATAATTTCTTCGCATATTTGAGTTGCCTTTAAGCTGCTGTATTACGTCCGTCGTTTCGGTTTTGAACAGTTTAAAGTGCGAGCGAAATTCATGACAACAATTTAAATACAAATTGCCTAAAATTTGTTTAGCATTTAGTTTTCTTTTTCCAGTTGATCTGTAGTATGTAAGTAAGTATGTTTAAGTAAGTGGTAGTAGGTAGTTATATTTATATTTATTTATATATATATATATATTTATATTTAAAGTTAAACTCTTTTTATGCATTAGGACAATTTTAAGAATATTAAATATTAATATTTCCGTTTTCTTTATCTCGTTATTTTGTGTAATATAGCTCGGATCCCAGGGCCGGGTGGTTTCCTGCAACGAATTACTTAGGCTAGCTTACGTTTGAGTTTAAAATAGGTATGTACAGTGTGTAAAGCTAATTTGTGTTTTTTTTCATTCTTCCAATAAATGCCTTACTCTCTACAGATTAGCTCTAAAATTAGCTTTTGCTATAAACTAAATATCTCTGAAATGTCCAGCTATACAAACTTGTGTGTGTGTGTGTTTTTTTTGGGGGGGGAGGTTCTCTTACAACTAATTTATACATGGGTTTTGCTTTCTTTTTGTTAAGTATTTTACATTTTGGTGTTATATAATAAAAAATGTGGTGTAAATATTGTTGGACGACGTTTCGATAAGTATTTCTCACAAGCTGTCTGTGTTGTGTGTGTTGTGCGAATCAAAGTTCTTTCTGTTTGTGACTGGTTCAAATTTATAGAAATTTTGTATCACAAGTAAAATATATATTTTGTTTTGTAGTAGTTTTTTGAAGAGAGCAGACAGCTCGTAGAATAATTAATTAATTAAAAAATAAATAACAATCAATGTTGACTAATCGAAGCAGAGAAGAATTAGAGAAAAGAAAATGCCATTCAGTTTTGCTGGCTAAGCAACAAATTGAATGTTGCCAGCAACATGTTGCCAGCAACATGCGTCCATTCGAGGGCCTCCTCGGCAGCAGTCGGAGAACTAATCCCAAACTAATCAGTAATACAGGTAGCTGTTGTTGAGGAAATCATAACAATAATCGTACTGCTGTTGAGTTTGCTGCTCGGCAGGATGTGGCTCGTTTTGGAAATTAGTCAACCAACTCGTTGTTGCGGCTATACGCAACATGTACTTTCATTCCTTGTGGTGCGGTGGCTGCTGCTGTGCTTCTGGCTGTCCCTGATGATGGTGATGATGCGGATGTGGCTGTGACTGTTGTTGCTGCTGCTGCTGCTGTTGCTGCTGTTGTTGATGATGATGCGACGACGAGGACGGCGGCGGCGGCGGTGCCTGTAGATGCGAGGGGTGGCGCGATTGCTGCTGCAATATGGGTGCACCCACCTGCTGCTGCGGCTGATGTGGATGTTGACTAAGCAGCGGTGCTCCTCCCGGTGCCACCGCACTGGACGCTGAAGTGGCCGTGCTGTTGCCCTCGGATTTATCACGTGGCAGCAAGTAGACAGAACCATCAACCGCCTGCTGGAGACTGTAGTTTGTTGGTGAGCAGGGATTGCCCTCGGAATCGCGCAAATACTGAAACAACATCTCTGTGAGCAACTGAACATTGAAGATAACACAAAGTGAGTAACGAACGTCTTACCTGGAACACATGACGATGCAGCATGGTAAACTTATTGGAAATCCGCTTGCGTTCGGCTTCATAGTGATCACGATCCTGGTTAAGCTGCGTCTTGCGCTTCACCACCGCATTCACCTCATCCTCCAGGGTGAGAATCTGATCCAGCTTGCGTTTGCGACAATTCTGGGCGGCCACCTTGTTCTTACCGCGGCGGCGAATGTCCCGTATCAGCGACAATTGATTCTCACTCAAATCATACTTGGACAGACGCTCATTGAACTCATCCATGGGCAGGTTGATGATGTCCTGCACCGCAATGGGTATGTTGAGGGAACGGGCGCGCTTCTCATCGCGCGTCAAATGCTCATCCTCCGACATGTTGGCGCTGTTGCTGCTCCCCATAATCGACTTCGATGCATGCTTGGTGGCCACCAGTGGCTTCTTGTCGCGTGCCTGTGGTCTGGGCAGTGAGCCACTGCCTTGGGGCAAGGAATAGGTGTGATTCAGTTGCACCAGATCCTGGGAAGTGCGTGGCGGTGGACGTATGGCATAGTCGCCGGAGAAGCCGCTGCTGCTGTTGTTGTTGGTGCCCATGCCATAGGGCTGATGGTGATACTCCTTGGACAGAGCTGGTCCCATGGCGCCCGCCTCGCTGCTGTGGTGCTGCTGCATGGCTGACGCACCGCCGCCGCTGGCCAGACCCGTGTAGCTGGCATCGTACTCGTATTTGATGCTTTGGCTCTGTTGTGGTGTGGCCACCACTGGCGTTACCGTGGGCGGTAAAGCGCTGGGGACTTGCTTGTGAGGATCACGCTTGCCGTACAACTGGTGTTTCTTCTGGGCCACCGGCGGTTGACGTGCCACCGCACTGATACGCGTATTGTTGTAACTAAAGTCATACGGTCCGCCGTATTTGCCCTGATGATAGTCCTGGGCTGAGTCGCTGCCCTCGCCCCACTCGCCGTCGGAGAGCGATGGCACCCGCTCGGAGCCCATCGAACTGACGGCACTGTCACTGGAGGCGTCCAATCGGTCGGTACCACCCTGAGCTCCAGCGCCACCACTGGCCAAAAGATCGGCAGTCATGCCCCCGGAAGCGCCTACAGTTGTTGCACCGCTCATTGAGGCGACACCACCGACTGGGCCAGCATTGGAATTGCCGTGATTAGCCGTGGGCAGGGCTGAACTGCCCGCATTACCGATATGACCACTGCCGGGCAGTCCCAAGACAGAGGAGTTATTGCTGGTGCTGTTGTCCACCATGCGACAGAAGCCTGGAAAGATTGTTGGGAAGGGGAAAAGGACAAAAAGTTAGTGAATTGTAAGTTAAAGTTCGCAAAGTCATTTTGCCATATTTCAATTTTCTTATCAAATTCGAGAAAACACGCTTATCGAAGAGATAAAGTCGCCCCACTTCTTAACAATTAGTTGGCTCTCACTTTTAGAATTCTCTCGTCGACGTGTCTACTCCAGGTTCAGCAGCAATCTTATACGCAGTTTTCTTTGGGGACTGCCCTTATCTAATCTTCCTTGGTGCCAAACTTCAAGTCAAACGGAACAGCATGATTAGGCAGAATAACACAACCCCTGGGGCTATTTACAACAAGTGAAACGATAGTTTCTACATTTTTAAATGTTGAGCATAATGGAATTGTTAAGAGCTCAGACGAAGTTTTGTGGGACCACATACAGTGGAAACACTTAAGTAAACACCTTAAAAATGTTCTAAGGTAAAACAATCTTACATTTATTCTTAACCCATTTAGTGAATTTCTACTGCAAAGTCGCAAAAGCATCGCTTTTATCGTTCTGTTACTAATTTTTTTTTTTAAGTTTTTCTTTTACAAAGAATTTAAGAATAATGCAGAAGAAGCATTATAACATTATAACTAAGTGATCTCAATTGGATGTAAGTTTTTGCTTTGCATTATAACGAAAACTACATCAATATTAGGATTTAAAAAAGTGACCCTGACGAAACCGCTAAATTAAATAAAAATTTTAACAAAAAGCATACATTTTTTGTGGTAAAATCATGACTATTTTGAAGAGTCATCAGTGCACAACATTCTAAAATTAGTCACATTAAAACAATGCCAATATCTGAATTGTCGCCCTCCTTGGCTTGGAAATTGCTTTAAAATGAAAAACTTATTTTTCAAAAATATTAACTAGTTTCAGAATATTTGATCAAAAATAGCTGGAATTGCAGGATTGAGCAAAAATAGCAAATTGCTGCATCTGGTGGGAAAATAGCTAAATTGGCAACACTGGTAAGTAGAGAGAGAGTGACACAAGTCACACGAGCGACACGACTGGAACTGGAACTGGAACAGTCGGAAATGGGAGACAAGACTTGCTGTAAAAAATCTTTAGATTTTGTTTGTCTTAAGCCTACTTAATACTTATCAAAGTTTTCAACGACGCAATTAGCTATTTTTATAATTTTCAGAGCATATTAAAACTGAACCTAATTAATTAATTAATTAACTTAACCTAACTTAATTGCCTGAGAAAACCAAATATTTTTCACATATGTATGTACAAGGTGTCAAAATGATAATACCCTTTGGTAGTGTATACTCAACTGATAAGCGCATCGTCCAACGTAATTCAGCATTAAAATCAGCTTTTCGTTTAATTAGTCAAATCGAATTGTCAGCTGATTAGGGGCAGTTCATAGTCGTATGTACATATGTTTGTGGGCAAGGTCAAGCCCATAAACATTGATGACTGCGCAAAATGTAATAATACATTGTATTGAGGTGCAGCACCAGTTTGATATCAGTTCCATGCATATTGAATATGCCGTTTTTGAAACGTAAGAAGTAACGGAAATCACCAAGACTGATAACGGTGTTCTAGCTTCGGTCACGTTTTGTGACAATGCTTTTTGATTTGAAATTTCGTAAACACGTAGCCACCTTAAAACACGTTAGAACATTTCAAACGACTTCTTACGTCGTTGTGCGCTGTTTTTCTTTTCTTTTCCTTTTTTTTTTTTTGTTTTTTGTTTTTGCTTAACATTATTGTTTCGAAAATGATGACTCAGCAGTTTAAAAATAGTAAACAGCAAAAAGCAACGGCAAAAACTTGCTGAGCGCGCTTCGATCGAGAGAGGGGACCGAGAGAGTCACGTTCTTTTCGCTGATATCAGCAACAACGGAAGAGATCGCCGTGCGGCATGACTAATGAAAAAATTGTTACGCGGCAGCCAACAAAATATTTGAAATTGGGTCTGTTGTGCTATTCGAATTTTCCTCTTTTCATTTTCCACTGGCATAAAAATAACATCAACGCCTGCGCCGCCCACCGCAGCTGCTGCTCAGCTTCACTCTCACCTGTTGATTTCTGCACTCTGTGGCTTGTCTCGTCGTGTCTATGAAAGGGCAGGCTTTTTTTTTCTTTCTTTATAGCCGTTTGTTGTTGTTGCTGCTGCTGCTGCTGCTGTTCACTAATCGCACGCGTCATCACCGTTCTAAATTCGTTTATGCATACAGTTGCAAATACTGCTGCGTCATTGTTTAATTAGGTTATTTATGATAATTATTTTAGTAATTGCGATCGAGAATTTAACTTTGGCTTCTTTTTCTAATTTTTCGTCTAGTATTTACTTTACTATCGTATTCGATTGTTCGTATTCGACTGATTTGACTCAGATTTGTGCTCCGTTCAAGTTGCTTTGCCGCGCGTCGACTCTTTCTCACCCGTCGCCGAGTGGTTTGTGTGTGTGTGTGTGTCGCCAGAATTGAGTACGAAACACGAGCGAGCAAGCGACCGCTGGTTATCCACTCAAATTTAAACTAATTTTACGAACTTTTTATGCTAATCAAACGTAACAGAATACTTCGTGACGGGCAAAATGAATTCAAAAGCTTGTCGATGCTTGCGCACGCGCTTTTTGAGTTTAAGCCACTAAAAAGTGTGAGTTGCGTAGCTTTGAGTGATTTGATGGAGTGAAAGCTCTGCAAGCCGCAGCACAGATGCGTGTGGTTGTGACTTTGATATACAAATTGATGGAATATTGGCTTATGAAAGTTGCAATTGGACAAAGAGATGAGCTGTCGCCACTTGAGTAATGTAATTAAAAAATTATCATTCAATTTCATTGAAGAGGAAGTCAGTTTTCGCACTAAGAGATCTCGACTATCGATATCGACTCGATATATCGATTTTCTGTATTCTTTACGAAGACTTTTGATCTCCAATCTCAGCAAGCATTATTTACCTTGTGTATATGGGTTTTATTATATTTATTTTTGTTATTTAACTTATTTTTTTTACGCCGTTGCTCGGATTCTTCCAATTCTATTTCCATTGAGTAGATGTATATAATTTGTTTATGTTTTATCATTTAACAAAATAAACAACACAAGTGTTGGAAACAGCTGTTTGTCATTCGATGAATCGATAGTTCTATCGAGTTTAAAATTAAGACTAAAATTTGAGCGTAGCATTAAACTGCCTTTAAGTAAGTTGCTCGCTTCTCGCCAAGGCACTCAAATTCGGTTAACAGGCTGATCCGTTTGACTAACCGGACATTGAGATATCGGGCCTCAATATAACAATCTACACTTAACTACAAAATTAAGGAAATTGTTGACGTCGCAATCATTTAGCAGCTTCATATGAATTCCAAAAGTTTTTAAGACCAGTTTTCATTTCAAATTGTTTTTCTTTTTATTGGAAAAAAAGTTATTTAAGGAAAAAATGTGTGTTTATCTTCAATTTTGGTTTGTGGATTTATAGGGGGTCTACTATATCGTCTAAAATACCGATTAAAATAAAAACACTTTGATCGTTATATTGTCCACCCGATAAAGAAACGTATTTTGAAGTATCTACGAGAGTGTCTGGTTTTTTCAACGTATTTTCAACACCATGACAGTATTTGGACGATTTCAAAGAGTTTTTAAATGCTCCTACTGAAACTGTTTGCAAGCAAGAATAATAATGAACGAATAAATGGATCGATGGCAAGAAATAATTTATTCTTTTTGTGCCAAAATGAGAAGTACAAAAATGAAAAGTTTTTTTTAGGGGAAACAAAATGAAGTGAAACAAGATATTCCAATCAATTAGCGTGAAAATAAGCACGTTTAGCACACGTTTTCGAGTTCGTTATTGAAACTTTCTCGATAGTAAAATTATGTCACAATCGTTTCAATTTTCGAGACATTTTCGGAGTCTAACTCTCAAATTTTCATAAAGATTGTATAATAAATGGCAGAGTTATAAAGGTTTAAGTAAAATGTTGCATTTTTTTTGAGCAGCCTACGCCATCTGCTAACAATATGTTGATATATAACTCATAAGCGATCTAATTTAGACACATGGTGCAAGAACAAAAAATTTTCCTCTTTTTGTGTTCTATTGTGCATTTAAATACTTGTAAAAGTTCCCGGGACACCCTGTATATACAAATTTATGTTAATGAACTTTTAATTCTACTGAATGTCGGGCAACTTACGCTTTCGCGTTATCTCCGTTGACAAACAGACTAGTGATGCTGATAAAGATTATATATTTCAATTTTCCATTGAATTTGGCATCAGCTTTAATGAAGTTTTCAGAAATCTACCCAATACATAAGTATGTACCTGTGTGTGTATTTGCATACGATGTCGTTTTCCCCGAAACAATTAAATGCCACCTTTAATCTTCATAATCTAGAATGCTTCTCAAATGGTATAAATTGAACTGTCTGCTGTGATTTAAAATTATTTGCTTGTTTTAGTTGTTCAATTCTGCACTGCAAGATGAGGCACTTTGCTGCTATTCTTGTGGTTCTGAACATAATCCTGCCTGGATCGTTTGCATCCTTTTTGGTGAGTGAGCCTCATTTGATACATTCCACGAATCAGCTCTCTAAACATACATATTTCAATTCGCCTGCAGTGGCCCTTAATGCACCTGCCCATTATACGAAACCGATTGGCTGACTGTGGGGCCACTAAGGCAACGGATGCTGAGAATCAAAAAGAATTGGAGGCGAAACTAAATGCAGGACAGCTCAAGCCAGTACAAATTGAGAGCAGATACAAACTACTTGAAGAAAAATTCACTCAGCACCTGGTGGACACTCAGGCCAGATTAGAAACTGTACAACAGAGTTTTGAAAGCAAACTAAAACTAATTGAAACTCAACTGGAAGCGAAACTGAATGCAAGACTAGTTAAAGCATTTCACAGATTGGAAATGCAACTGAAAAATCAAGAATCAATAACTGACGAATACAGTGGAATGTTAAAACATCTACAAAGTTCAATAGAAACGACCGCCGCACTGGCCGAAACTCCAAACCTGATAAACCACAACATTAAATTAATTTCAAATTTGCACAAAGTCGGCTCCAAATATTACTATATTGAAAATCAAAGAAAACTTAATTGGCACGATGCTCTTGAAGAATGCAAACGAATGGGTGGATACCTGCTTAGCCCACAAAATCAGCAAGAGTTGCAGGACTTGAGGTAGAATACAAACATGAAAGGCACGTATTGGGTGGACATAAATGATATAAAAAAGGAGAATGAATTCATCTCGGAAACTACTGGACAAAAAGCTAATTTCATTAACTGGCATCCTCAAGAACCCAGCGACAGTGGATCATACGGTGAAGATTGTGTAGAGATATGGGACGGAGCTCAATACCTTATGAACGATCGGCATTGCGATTACTTAAACTATTTTATTTGTGAGGCAATCTCAGTTAAAAAAAAAAATTGAATAATTTAATAAAAAAAAAGGTTTATTCTAAACCAGTGAAAAATGTGTAAAAACTAGAGATGCACCCGTGACGTGAATTTGAACGTGTTGCGGAGTGTTAGCACGTGAACGTGAGCAGATACAAAGATGCGTGTTTCGTGAGTGAATGAATGTCAGACATCGAGAATATAAGTTATGGTAAATTTATAATTATGTTTAATCCGGCACTAAACTAACTAAAATAAAATGAAAACTACTTTCACTGGTTACCACAAAAACTTTAAACTTTAGCAGAATATGCTTAGTATAGACCTACATAGAAAGACAACTTATTCTTCTGGGGCTCAACTAAGAGTACAGTGTAGCTGTTTAACGACAAAACATCAAACGGTCACACTGCGCATTTGTTTAAATTGAGTGTTTTGTTCTTAACTAGAAATACAAAAGTTTTTGAACTATGTATAGAGACCAGAAGTCAGGGGCAATGCCTTAGTTGTGGATAAGGCTCGAATTGCGCTAATCGTTTAATTTTGTTTGTTTTGCTGTATCCATTGCTGAGTCCATTTAGCTGGGATAGGCGTCCGAAAACTTGCCATCTATTTGATCGGCATGTACCCAGCTAAGCCCAGTCAGCTGTTTAGCCAGTAGTCAAGGTAGCGGCACAGCGAATTTTACCGTATATATGAGTGAAAGCATTTAGTTTGTCTGACAACTGGCCCCGCTGAAACTGCCATTCGTTGACACCCAGCTAAATTGATTTAGCGTTGGCTATACACACAATATAAAATTAAACCTTTCAAACTGAAATGAAAGTAAAGGTGAAACTGTGATATGTGGCAAAAATTCTCAGCTCTGGGTTATGACAAAGCCCAAGCGAAGTGTTGTCGTTTTCATTTCGGTGTGGTACTAGTGGGTTGTTGCGACACCGATGCATTAAACAAGATCAAAAGTAAATCGATCTAACCACATCAAATTGAAACAAGTTCACCACAGAATCTTTGACCGAAAAAGATCAGTATAATATTGCTTTAAAGCGGCTGCAAAGATTTGCAGTTGTTGTGATGATCAGATGGGTTTTTTCCTTCTTTGAAGGGAACTGAAAATCTCTAGAGATTTTGTCAGTTTGCAACTAAACTAAGATATCTTTATGAAAATACTGCTCAACTTACTCTCATTCATATCCATTAGGTGTAGATCTTCATCGGTAAATATGGAGTTCATGAAACCATCCGTTTGATTCATGTCCGAGGAAGAATTCTACAAATAAATTTGTTTGAGATATTAAAACGATTGCCTCCCCCTCTCACTTTATAGGCAAATCTTACCGTATAGTACATAATATCGTGTTCCATTTTATAGGTATTGCCAGCAGCGGCGGTGGCGCTGGCCACAGCGGATGCACCTGCATCAGCCTCATGGCTGGAGTTGGTCAAATGCATGCTCGATGTAACCGCAGAGCCCAGATTGTGGCCATAATGCGGCTGACCGCTGCTGGCCGAGCAAATGTCTCCCAACGTTGAATTCGGATGCAACATGGCGGCGGCCGCATGATGTCCATGATGCGGTGGTGGCGGCGGTGGAGGTGGCTGCAATGGAGCAGCATGTCCATATTGGGCGGCATGCTGTGCGGTAGCACCACTTGCGGGACTCTGATACGAATAGCTAGGATAGTGCGGATACGGAGGCATGTCCATGCTTGGAATGGGACTAAAGTAGGTGGCAAAGTCCTGAAGACGTTCCATGGACATGCTGCGATTCAGGCGCGGCATGCGGCTCTGCAATGAGAGGAGAATGATTAATTTAAACTGTTGATGTATTAACAAGGTGAGAAGGGTTTTTTTTTTTTTTTTTTTTGTGTTCAAGAGACTCTGGAATTATGAAATAAATATACAAATAAGCGATCAATCATGCGAGAGCTCGAGCGCTCGTTTTGGAATTCTGTAGAAATCAAGAAACAAAGACACGAAGAAAAAAAAATACTAAATTCAAATTGCGCTACAAGTAAACTCTCGATCGACACTGGTTAAGCCAAAAAACGTGCACAATGTATCAATCTGGCGATTTTGTGGTTGTTGTTGCTGTTGCTGTAGCTGTTGCTGGCAGCGACCAGGCAGAGATCGATCAACATGAAATTGAAATGAATTTCGGATCGTTCAAATTGACAAGTGCTCGCTCAGCCAGCGGTCGGTCGATCGTCGTTTCTTTATATATTTTTTATACCCTGTGGGGAAAAAGGTTCGAAAGCGTTTTAGAGGTATGTAAAAATGGACAGGAGAGTAAAGCATGCAGCATTTATTAATTGCAACCAGAATTCTCGAATTGTAATGCGTTTTTGAACTCGAATTTGTGGATCTCAGAGTTTTGATTCGTTCATTTCTGCGACGTGTCCCAAAAAACAAAACCGAATTAAGATCGATGTAAAGCACAAAACTCTATGCAAACCAATCATTTTTAGCAGATTTTTTCCATATTTAAATCAACTTGTCGACCCTCACATTAAGTAAGTCTTAAGTTTCATTTGTTTTGGATATTAATTAAAAAGTAATATCCCTTTTTTGATATTATAATATCCTTTTGTTGATTTTCAGCTCAATTTAATATTTAAATTTCCAACTAGAAAAATAGGATGTTAACTTAACATTCAATCCAAATGGATACAAAAAAAAAAATAACTCAATGGATTATCAACTACTATCCTTTTATGTTCTCTGTGTCGAGTTATGAGCAATATAAGAACAGCAGGCATTCCCATTCGACATTTTGCTTTTTATTTTCAATCGAGCTAAAAAAAACTTGACTTTACTTGTTGTTTCAATAAACTTTCACCTACGGGCTTATAAAATGGAGTTTAATGTAGAAAGTTTTTTGCTAACACAAACCGAATTTAAGATGTTTTGGGTTCGGATTTCGATTAAGAATCAATTACTTAACAAAGAGAGAGTTGCAACACGATGCCGAAAACGATCTCAGACCAGTCAATAGATTGATTTGCCAAAGCAAAAGGATACTTTTAAATATAGAGTCACAGAAAGTTACCTCTTAAACGTTAAATAAATTGATATAGATGTTTTTTGAAACAATATCTTGTTATAATCTGTACCGTAGATACATAGAATATTATAAGTTTGTGCAAAGGAATGATGAAGATCGGCTGAACGGTTATCGAGTTATGATGAAAAGACTGTTCGCTGCTGCAACCCAGTAACAGCCCTGCTCTCAGCTACTACTGCAGCATCAAAATTTATGCTGAGCGTATAATTTCGTTGGTACAGAGTATGTTATAGTCGGGCTTGACCGACTTTCTTTTTTGTTTTTATATATGTCTCAAGCTTTCAAAGCAAAACTATCGATCGTGTTGTGCTACCTACAAAGGCTTCTCGATAGTGACCATAATGCCATGGATAGTTCTTCACCTTTAGTTTGTGGCTGTCTGATGGTATTCCTTGTCCACAACTACGTATTTGTTGTAGGGCTCAATTTCAAAAGAGGCATTGTAGAGAGAAAGAAAGCGCTTTGGAATATCTATGCGTAAAATCTAAACGAATGCAGCGCTCGCGCATAGGCTGTGGGCACCCCTAGTCAAATGCATTCAAATTTTTAGGCATATGTTGTAGGTTGTATTACTGGAAAAGTATTAATCGAATTTGAAAGTAATTTGGACTCATTAAATAACGGAAAAACTGTGGCCCGCTAAAGGGATATTTAAGCGATTCTTACTTTAAATATTTTTATGTTCAATTTAAAAAGATAAAATCTTGATTTTAAATTTGACAAGTTCTTCATTCCAGAACTAGTATGTGAAACTCTTAATTCAAGAATGGTAGATTTTACTTTTGAATCTGAATCGCTCTTAGTTTAAGAACAAACAAACTTGGACTTGAGTATACAAAAGTCTTAGATTAAGAATGTTCCATTTTAATTTTGTGTCTAACAAGATATTGATTCAAGAGTATACAAAAGTCTAAGATCAAGAATGTTCCATCTTGATTCAAGAGTGATCGATCTCAGTTATTACCATGTGGTACTCTTGATTCAAGAATGGGAAATCTTGGAATTAAGTTCATTTAGCATGTGATTCAAGAACTATGATGCTTAAATTAAGAATTATTCGTACTTGGATCAAGTATAGAAGCTCTTGGATCAAGAATAATGGAATGAAAAATACATACTTGAATCAAGAATTTTCATTCTTATCAAACATTCTTGTTTCTATAATAAATTTCTCAACTTATTCCCTGAGTGTAGGTATTTAGCTCCGAATTTATGAACTTATCAACACCTTGCCATCTACAGGGTACCTTACAGTCGACTTGCTTACTTGTTTTTGCTTATATTCATTTATATCTCTCCCTCTCAGCTTTGATTTGGCGCTGTAAAAAGGTTTCTGTAAATCTGAAGTCTGGCTTTTGTGTACGCTTGATGATCGACAGGCAACGAATCTCTTTTGGCGCTGGTCGCACGATCGACTCCCCGACTGCGACTGCGACTCCAACTACAACTTCATTAGGCAGCCTTTTGTTATTCTTAATTATCACACGATGGTTTATTTATTTATTTGTACAACTAATTCCGGTAGAGAGCTTTCAGACACTGCATACCTTAAGGCGTGGGCAGCAACAAAATGGTCAAACTAAAAAACAACAACAGCAACTTCGCCGCCGCCGCCGCCTCCGCCGCAGCAATTAAGATCTATAAACGATCGACGTTGATGTTGATGCTGATGCACTTTTGGGATGCCGCAGTTGACATTGACATTGAGATAAAAATCAACGAAATTCACCGATCATTAAGTAGGTGTAAAATGAAAGAATATTTGTGATTGAACCCGGCGGAGAACCGGCGACTCCTTTGCGCGTTGACGTTGAGTTGTCGTGTGAGAGACGCGAGAGGCGACGGGCCAACATTGACTGACAGTAGCCAAGATATAAAAGGTAACCAAAATGCCTTGCATTTCATGGTATGGGTGAGAGAGGCTGTACAAACAATGAATGCATTGGTATGCGTGTGTCTGTCTAATGAATGCCTTAACACGCTCCTGAGCAAACAGGTAAGACGACAACCTCAGCCCAGGTAAACTGGCATTGGGCGTTTACTTAAGCCAGTTGCGGGCTGTGTAAGTGTGTGTGTGTGTGTGTGTGTGAGTGTATATATATATGCCTGCACATGCATACACATGTAATTTCAATTGTCACTGTCTTGTCATTAACTTCTGGTGTTAGTTTTTGTACATTGTGTTACGTTTCACACGCAAACAAATTGTCTAACACCGCTTAGATACGGTAGCAGCCTTTCCCCCCAAAATGATCACACACACGCACACACACATGTAAGAGAATATATATTCTTATAGGCTTGAGCCGGCTTTCATGGAACGAGAGAGAGAGGGAGAGAGACTGAATATGGCATGTCTCTTACTTAACTTAAATTAAATGTCTATTTTTAGTTACTAACCATAGGTTGGGCCAAGCTGCCTATCATGCAAATTAGTATTCAATTTTCTCCATAAAATAAACCGCACATTTAAAATATTCAAATTTATGTTATAAATCTATTTCAATGGAGCTTAAATTGTTCATATATTTTTCCTTCCAAAACCCAACAGTTGCATTTTAACCAAGTCAAAATTTTGGATCTGATATAGTTATGTGTTTCGATTAGCTAAATTTACAATTTCCATTTGGAATTTCCCTATTGTGTAGAAATTTTAAGGAATTTCTTAGATGAGGAAGTGGTACCAAGCTTTTTTTACCTAGGTTCATACTCGTTATTGTAAAATTCGAGTACCTTTTACCTAACCTAGTTCCATATATTAATTAACACTGTAATAATTTAGTTACAAGGAACTTCAATATAAAAGAGAATTTTATTTGAAAAGCTTATACAATTTTATACATTTTGACTTGGGGATTATCTGTTTGATCATTAAGACATTAAAAGTCGAGGAAGCGCGGAAGAAATCGGCGCCACCACCATTTAAATAGCTTACATAAGCCCCCTAAAAAGGATTAAAAATGCGTCTGCTATTCAGAGTTGATTAAAAAGGATCGCAATATACTTTACACCGAATATACCATATTATATTCAAAGGACCTATCACCAGTAGACTATTCATTTGCAAGTTTTATCTTACAAATACCTGAAATTAGTATTATAGTAATAGTATTATACCTAATACTAGTATTAGGTATATCTAAACTGTCAAGAAATTGCCCCTTTCACGACTAAAAAGAAGTTTTCGACTGTACCTAGTTCGACTCTATGCTATATGGAGTTGACGCAATCATGAAACTTCATGATTGTTAGTTTCTAACTAAGTTTTTGTAACTTGTGTCGATAGTTTTAGCTGTTCTACTTATTCCCTAGACTATTTTGATCGTTTTTCCTAGCTACCAAATTTCGAGAGTCTATTAGATTCAGTTGAAAATAGAACTTGCTGAACATATTCTTAAAAAAAAAGTTTATTAAAAAGTACATTTTTGTACCTTTACCTTTACCTAGGTACTGGAAATATCGGGTACCTTTTACTTTGCATTGCACTTACATACATTGCCTAGGTAAAAAAAAAAACAGTCCCTTATTAAACACTGTAGGTTTTATTATTATTTTAATCCCTTTCCCGAATTTTGAATAACCGATGTTTCGAACGTCTTTAAATTTCGATTATATCAAGTGGGTTTCCTAAAATTTGTATTCCTCAACAAAAACTATCACCGATGGAATCGGATCGTAATTCAATTTGCCAAAACCGGAAGCCAAGCTTCGCACCATTTTCCGACTTTCCTTGCATACTCACCTGTGAGAAAGAGACAAATCTATAGATTTCTAAGAAGTAGCTCTTAGGAGCAACCAAATCTTAACGCACATTGCTAGTTTGTCGTACATTTCTGACCAATTGATTTATATCAGGGGTGCTAAAGGCCTATGGGCACGATGATTGAACACTGCGCATAGCATTGATCAAAGCAAAACACAAACACATTATTGTAAGATTTCCTTACTTAACTCTTTTTCCAATGCTCGGGGACTGGGAAAACTCTAACTCTAAATTTGAAATAAAAACAAATATGTATCTGGTGGTCGATGTGCTTGTTGGCGACAAAAACAACGCAACTGTGATGTGAATGCCATAAGTTGGCTGTGGGCAACTCTGATTTACCTTAATGTATGCCTAAATATACTTCTCCACTGAAACTGATTTTTAAAAATACAAAAATAAAAAACCCACAATTCGGACAATACTGAATAGAGAGTATTACCTTAGATGACTCTAATGATGAAGAATATAGAAAGAGCCAATAGAATATATCAAACCTTTTTACAGGGTTTGACGAATCATAAAGTCCCGAATATATACCAAAAGACGACCTTACCCAAAATAAATGCCAAGAAATTGCAAATGAAATTTTCATCAAGTGCGGAAATTATGATTTAAGGTGAGCTCTGACAGATGCAGTGCGTTAGTGGAACACTTTGTTGTTATTGTTAATGATTCAGTTCGTTTTGGTACGTAAAAGGAACATTTATTGTACTCTATCTCAAAAGAAACTAAGCTTTGATGCACTTAACGTAATTGCTTTCGTTTTGTATGCGAATTTGGGTTCTAATCAGAAGTTTGTTAGAAAAAATGTCTATATTTCAGTTATATATTTTTAATCTATATTCTAGGAGCAACATTATCTCACACTTCATTCAATTCATCGATTGATTGTTGGCAGTTAAAAACATTACTAACTAGCATTCACATTCACTCAAATTCATTGAAATGATTGACAGAACTCATTCAATGCATTTTGTGTTGCAAAACTTCGTGAATCATACGTCAAACTTTCAAATGAGATGGTCTCGAGATCGGAAATTTCAAGTATAAATCTGAATTGACGTGGGTCGGAATAGGAATGGAATCGAACTTTGCTTAAGAAATGAAAATTTACGCAAGCAAAAGGGAAGAATCCAAACTTAGATATCAGGGGTACAGGAAAATTTGCATAGTTTCACTAAATTCGAATTATTTTTTATCACTTGGCCGTGTTTGGCGTCTACGATTTCGATGAAATGAATCATACGAGTCAAGACTTCATCTTTACAGTATATAACTAAATTTAGATAGATTTCCCTAGACTGCAAAAACCCCCTTCTCTTCAGCATTTGCTGTGTTAGTTTCTTCCATATTATTTATATTTATTTTTTTGTGTCATTAATTTGATTTATGTGTGTGCACAAAAAAAGTCAGTTCCCTGACAGATCTCATAGCCATCAAACTGTTTACATAAATTGAATTAAAAACGTACAGAGACACAAGGAAAACAACAACAACTGCAAATACTCAACAGCAGCAAAACAACACATAAAAAAAAAAAAGAGAAACAGAGATGCTGTAAAATAATTAATAAAGTTTTTTGCGCTGATTTTGCGCTAAGCTTTTTGCAAATATTTAAAATTCACATAATTAAAGCCGTACGCGGGGCGATTAAGGCAACCCCAAGGGGTGGCGCGAGGGGGGACAGCGAGGGGCACACATTAAAAGGTACTTTTTTTTTTTTTTGCTTTATTCGCGCGCGCTAAATGGAGATTTAATTGCAGGGGCTACCGCCTGAAAACGTTCGACTCAAAGATGCAATCAAGCAAGTGAGCTGGAGAAGGACGAGCGGAGTGGTGGGTACTGGAGGCTGGCTGGAGACAACGTGGCAAATGCCACCGAATTCAATAAACACTTCGTCAGGCGGAAAAGTCAAGTGGCGCATTGCGGAGACAAAACAGCAGCGCGGCGACAGCAAATGACCCCCCCTGCCGTCCCTGCCAACTCTCTTGGAGCTTAAGCCAGCATCGTTTTTTTTTTTTTTTGTTATTGTGATTGCAATTAGCAGACAACTCCTAAGGCCGAGAGGGAGATACAAATGGCAAATTAAATGTTATCAGGAAGTGGCCACTTCACACATTGCATAATGATGATGATGATCATCATAGACCCTACCGCCTAATGACACTTTCTGTTTAAGAAGAAGGATCTGCAGCTTCCTGCGAATTCAGATAGAAAAACAAAACAGATCAGCTGGCTCATTAAATGGCTTTGCCGGTGCAAGTGCATGGCAACCTGCTGGGCATTCACAAAAATTGCCACGGACCACATCAAACGGAATTTACACACTGGACTAATCCGTTTGGTTGACCGCAGCGGTTGTATCTTTTGGGTTGAGGAGCCGAGCCTGCTACCGGGTACAAAAAGACTTTATACCGTAATTGCTGCTGACTTCGTGACTGTTTCGTGTGTGTGTGTGTGTGTGTGTGGTTGTGTGTCTTGCCTTTGTCAAATTTTGTTAGATGCGTGCGCAGGCGCTGTGATAGATGGCTGCTTCATTGCCTCGGCAGGTCAAAATTTTGAATATTTCATTCACAGATACACACAAAAACCAAGTATGTGGTTGGGAATTCCCATTTGTTTTGCCAGCTTTGTGGCGGATCAACACTTTTGGACCGTCGACAAAGAGAGATAGGTAAAAGGATATACTGTGATTAAACAGTCTTAAAATGTTGAGATCTGGTAAAAAAAAAATAGCTTCTTTGAATTTCCATTCCAAAGAAAATTTTTTTTTACTTAAAACCTACTTAACCGGGCTGCAAACCGGTTTTGAACCGAACTGGTTTAAACCCAAAATTCGGATTTTCATTCTATGGTGATCCGAACCTTATATACCGAACCTCTTTAGACATAAAAGCTAAACCCGAACCTGTTCCGAACCCTAAATATGGGTTCAGTGCAGCAGAAATGGTAGACATTAGATAATTCGACCTTTGGACTAGCAATATCAACTTTTTCCTGGTTGGTTTTGACTGACCAAGTAATTGAAAACCTAGAACTACTTTAGAACTGCTTATACAATCTCAAAAAATGTTTCAACTGATTCATTTCATTGGTAATATTTTAATACAAAAAGTGCGGAATAGAATTTAAATTAAAAGTTCATGATATTTTACGATTTGAGTAGTTTTTAGATCGAAAGAATGTACTAAAATTTAATAATATATATTAAAATTGTTTCAAGCATGGAATTTACCAAGGTTCGAACCAAAACCATAGCCCAAAAACCTCAAACCTACAATTTTCGAACCTTAACCATTGGTAAATTTAGGTTTGAACCAGCGAACAGCAGGATCCCAAGAAATATTTGGGTTTACAGGCCTGCTTTTTTATATACTGAAAAGACATCAACCCACATTCGGTATCAATAATGGGTTGATCCCAAAACAACAAAAACCAAACTCTACCGTGGAATTTTGATCCTGGGTTTTACCTTTTTCGAACTAATCTCTATGATTGAACTCATCTTTGAAAGCTAATAGATTTCGATACTTTTCCAAAAATGTGTACTTTACTGGGAACACCGCATCTGCATCTTAGCGCACAAGATAACCAAGCCCTCGCGAGAGATAGAATCATAATTGGAAAAGCATTTATATGTTGAGTGATGTTTTATACTCTGTACCTATATATAAATTCACCTTGGTTTTTTTTTTTTACCTAATCTCTGAATTTTCAACTTGTGTAGCTAAAATAATTTCTGAGATATGACTTCGATCCACCTGTGAACGGTTTCAAACAGGTTTGAATGTGGGTTTCACGCAGGGAAATACTATGGAAAACCTTATTTCATCTCATCAAATTTCATATTAGTAACTTTAATATTTTCTAAGATATTTATCTGCTCCACTTTACTCATACATCATTTTTTAACTTGTTCGGAAACGGTTTTGATGCGAAAAAATAGTGCAATCCATTTTACCAAAATATTATTAGAGGTAAGTACTAAATTAATAATATTTACATTGATGCCCTATGTCCCACCTAGGGATTGGAATAGAAGAAGAAGAAGACTCTTACAATCGGGTATACCTATACAGTTTCGACATATTTAGTCTCACATCAGAGTGTAATCCTTCCTTTAACCCTTTAGGGGAAAGATCCAACGATCAAGCAGAGTCAACCCCTGTCCAGGGTGTTATTTCCACCTTTTTTGACAGAATTCTCAAAGAAGTTACAAGAAATGCTAAATAATTTGTTAGCAAAAAGCAACATTATTTACAGTAAATTCTGGCATCTTATGTCAGCTTCTATCTATCTATTAATTCTCTAACACTCGACTCTTGCTGTAACAAATCCCAACTGGGCCATTTCGTGCTCTTCTTTTGATTGAAAAAGATACGTTAGTCCCCCACAAATGACTTTCAAACCCTTCACCTTTTTCCACAACTTGTTTCAATTGTGTTATTTTTTTTTTGTCCATAATTCTGACTTCAAATTTAAATTGAACAACAGACCAGAACCGGAGCTAAGCAAACAAGACAGACAGACAAACCATCTTGGCCAAGAAGAAGAACTTCAGAGCTGAAGAGGAAACGGCCAAAGAGAAGAAGAACAAAAATTTCGTTGCTCGAGAATCATTTTTGATGAGCCGAGTTACAACAAAAGCCAAAAAGCCAGACAACGGCAACCCAACTTGGCTTTGATTGACGAACTTGCGCTGGGGAAGGAAAAGGTAGTATATGTACAACCAGATTTGAAGCTTTGTACAAATAAGAAAAACACAAAACGAAAAAAATAAAAGGAACAACACAACAAACTCACAAGAGCAGCCCAAGAGATCAAGTGCTCCAGCAGAAAAAAAAAAGCAGAAGATGAACCAAGATGAAAACACTTTAAAAAGACGTCCAAACGATCCTTGAATGGTTATATATACATAAGCTATATACTTTGGCCTCGATCAGCGGATGCGAACACTTGAATCGAGCATCCGCAAGTTCGATTGTGAAACGGTTTAAGGATTAAGATCTGCCTACCTGATGATGTCCATGATGATGGAAGCCACCAGCAGTTGGCTGACGTTGGAAGGCGCTGCCACTGCCGCTGCCCACACTGGGATAGTTGGCCTGTACGGCACGCTGATGAGCGGCCGCTGCTGCTGCCGCATGATGGGCATGCGCATGATGATGGGGATGCGCATGATGATGGGGATGGGGATGATGGTAAGGCGGTGCCGTTGATTGCAACATATCGTCTAACTCCTTCTTGGCGTCCTCATCTAAATCAAACAGGGGCGAGCCCACAGAGTTTTGCAGATCCTCAAAGTCGCTACAAGAGAAACTGTTCTCGTCGGTGCTGTTCTTGGGTTCCTCCTCCTCGGTTGCCACTAACTTGTCGCTGCCGCTGGTTAACAAATCTTCACCTGTTTCGGAGACAACACGCTGAACCGGATTATTGCCGTTTAAAGCTGCAGCTGCGGCCTGAGAGGTTGAGGCCACCGGATCGTTGGGTAGCTAATATCAGGGTTGGAGAAAGTGTAAGCTAAGAGATTTAATCAAGACTTAAAGTAAAGACTTACCTCGTCGTCTTCAAGGGGAAATTCAGAGAGTTGTAGAACGTCGTTGAGCAGCTCATCCAGGGGCAAGCGTATGTATTCACCTGTGAATAAGAACAAAGTGGGTACAAATTAGTGAAAGAAATGTGAATAAATTGTTATTCTGACAACCTGCAAAGTATGCAATTTTGCAGAGGATTTGGTCTGGAATTTCGATCCCATCGTTTTGTATAAGATTCAAGCATTGGCCCATGGCTTTTTCAATAGTAAAATCCTTTCCCTTTCCCCTTGATTTTTTGGAGAATTTAGTAGCTTTAGTTAAAGTAAGACATTCTAATGCATCCTTCCGATATCTGGACTACTCCAATGGATACAATTTACTAGAATTCCATTAAAAAGTTAAGCATGTGCACAGAAGAGGTGTTGAACTACTGATGACACTATCGTTGGTAATCCTGCACTATCGATAGTTTTAGACAGGATTTTGTTTAAACGATTTAAACATCAATACAAACATGCACTTTGTAAATGTAGCTTCCATAGATTAATATGCCATATAAATATAAAATTGGATAAATTTAAGCCAAAGAACTCTCCATTAAGCAACATCCAACGTTTCTTTAAATTTGGTATCTAGTTTTTCTTTTTCTATATCTATGTAACCCTAGTAGTTTATATTCTAAATTTATCACATAGGAAAAAGATTGAAATTTTGTTTCTACCTCAAGACGATATATACAATTGGCACGAAGCCAAATCGGGACTGTTCCCGTTTTCGATTTCGATCAAATAATGTGAAATCGGATTAGGAAACTCTTCCGTTTTCGAAAAGCCGATTGTTTGACTCGGCTTTTATCTTATATTTTCGAATCCTCTCCAAAGAACAGTTATGATAGCTGACAGCTTGAACCGATTTCTCTAATCAATTCTTGGATAATAGATCTCTTGCCTATTTCGATCGATCGAATTCGGAAACGAGAATAGACCTCTATACTTTTATCTAAGTCAAGTCTTTAACTTTCTCAGCTTTAAGATCGGTTTTTATAAAGATCCCCCAGGGTATCTAAGATGTACTAATTTTTTACTCTATATATATATTAAGTTTGTGAAAGATTATGTATCTTCTGGGAAATTCTGAAATGTCCGTCTGTCCCCATAAACGCATAGACCTCAGAGATGGTAAGAGTAATTGGTAATTAAATTCTTTTTGATTAAGTATATTTTCCATTTCATGTCAAATCTCTCTCATAGTTTTGTAAGAAAGAGCGGGTGAATAAAAGTCAAACTATAAGCAAGCGAAAGTTCGCAAAGTCGCGCAGTATGAGCTGTGTTGTTCAGTGGGTTCACTTGCTTATCAACTAACTAGGATGATTCCAACTAATTTAATTCTTCCGGTGCTGGTCACCTTACGGAAAGTTGGCTATATGTTGGCCACTTCCAAAATGGTGAACAACTTAATGATTGAAAAACTCTCACCGAACAAAAATGAACATGCTCACTTGTTCAGTTTAGTGAACAACTCAATTTTGAACACTCAGTCATTAACAAACCAATACAACATAAGCGTAAGTTTTCGCAGGGTATTACAGTTGGACTTGACCGACTTTCTCACTTGATTTTTAGGAAGTTTTGTAGTCAAAACCAGTTGCATATTACCAGTTTTTACAAGAACTATGATTTGAAAAAAGTGATAATTCCCCCAAAACAACATTAAAGTGATTTAAAAAAGTAAGAAACTCAACTACATAGATATATTCCCTCCTTCCGGTAGTTTTTTGATGCAGGTACAACACTCAGAAAAAAGTTGTTCGAAGTCTATCAAAATTAAGCCTTTTCTTTGACAGAAGTATAACAGTGGAAGTCAAATTAGGAACATTTTGTACCCACTCTATGTAAAGTTTGGTTCAAGAAGAAACACAGATATTGTTTTTTTCACTTGTTCCTTATTTTTTTCCTGCTGATTCGAGAAGTAGTAGACATCTTTCCTCTCATAGATTTTTTTTTTATAAACTTTACCTTCCTTCTCTCGGATTCGAACTCGGGATCTAGTACTTAAAACGAAAGTCGTCATCTTAGCGCAGACGACTAACGACCTCACACAAGATATTGCAATATATCACTGCTAAGAGTGCAGCAATAAGGCTAAGCATTCAGGAAGAAAGAAGACTGCTGGTGTTTTTTGTGAAAGAAAATTTCAGAAAGAAATAATTAGTTCGAAGAGAAGTTCGATTGGGCTGGGTTTTGGACGGTCCCTTTCTTTTCAGTTCGGAGAGCGCCCAGCGTAAATGACAATAATGGGTAAAAGATCTAGGGAGTATTTCTGTTTTTGTCATATTTTACAAGGTTTTAGGTTTTTATTGTTTTTCGTTCGATTTTTTAGGAACAGGATTAGAAAACGGGGAGTAGATTCACTGGACTTTCTAAAGAGACTGCGAGGTCAAGTAGGGATGGAATGAAATTTGGTATTTGTGGTCGGAAAAGGGATTAGATAGATTGAGCGGAATTGTGGCGAATTCAGGGTTAAGATAGAGGAACGAGGCGGTATTTATGCATTTCGCCGATTTCTATCGGTATTCCCATTGTCTTTAATTTGAGGTAGGATGGAATTCCCGCGGAACCAGAGGTTACTTAGACTGACGAAATGGATCTAATGTAACAAAATTGAAATTTGGGATTGGAATATAGTAACGAGTTTTCCTTACCGCACCCTTTAAAAACTCTCTAGGTTTCGGGCGTTCTTGTACTTTTCTTGTAGGAAAAATCACTGCTTCTGCAGGACACAGATCAGTAGAGATCAACGCTCTAATTCCTGCACATTTTTGTTTGAGTTAAACTTTTGAAGTTACGAAAAACTAACAAAAATTTGTAAGGTAACCTTATGAACAAAAATGTCAGGCGTATCAATGCGAATGGCAAATCGAACCCGGTTATTGCATAAATAAACTCAAACACCGTTTCAATGGAAAAATATTTACCAACTTGGCTTTGTTTGGCAGAGAATATAATACAAAAATATTTTGATCATTTGAAAAAGATCTTTGAAAAAAAAAAGACTCCCAAGTGTACGATCAGTTTCTACAAATTGTTTTAAAACTAAATATGAAGAGTGCGCTGTGGGTCCCCCCCCTGGGGACGATAACAAGGCCAGCCAAGTAGCAGGACACACAAACAGTAGCACTCTCCTGTGGGAGAGAATGTGCATGGGTTTCGTGACCGATCAGAGTGCAGCAAACTACAAAAGTCATCAGGCATCCATTAATCATAATCATAAACGTGAGCGAACACTAAGATCTCAAGCTCCTGACGGAAGCAGCTGAAATGAAAGTGCTTAATTTATGATGAGTTGTGACAGCTTTGGGAGTTCTCTCACCACAACTATTTATATATCGCTTACAATAGATTTCGATATTGACTAAAGTTAAATATTTGCATGGGAAATTCCTTGGAAAAGGCGCAGAGAACACTATCAGAAAATTACTACCTTAACATCGCATTGAAATTCCAGGAAAAGCAGCAAAAGAAAAGCAAATGAGCATACATCTAGATAAAAACTAAAGAGGAGGCGCAGGAGGGCGCACACAACTTCTTGGCTCAAGTGCTGTGACGACGACGACGACGACGACGACCTTTGCCGAGGCCACTTGAGTAGGGTCAAAAATTAGAATAAACATGCCGGGATGGTACAATTCTTCCCTCTTAAATGTTATTCTTATGATTGGTTACAAAATACGTTCCCAATTCCAATTCCCAATTTTCGTTGCGACCATTTTGTCTGTGTGTGTGTGTGTGTGTATTTCGGTTTGGGCCATGTTTTTTTAGACCAGGTATGAAAGCCTGTTATTTTAGGGTCTTCCAGCCGTTGCGAGACTGGCCTTTTAATTTGTTCTTTTTCTTTTTTTCTTTTTTTTTTTTGGTAACAGTTCGTGCTCAGTACATAAAAAAAACAACAACCAAGTCCGGTGTGTAGGTTGACCGGTGTCCGGCTGGCTGAACTGTTTACTTATCGTTTTTGGTTTTTGGGCTTGTTGTTTGTCTCCCATATTCATATCCCCCTTCCTCTACTGTCTAGTTGTTGTTTTTCTTGGCTTGCCGCATTGTTGTAAACGACAATGAAAATATTATTCGATTTGTGTGCATGTGTGCGTGTGTACGTGTGTGTGTGTGTCTGCTTTCTGTCACCAACAATTAGGCGATCTGATCCGTCCACAAGGTGTGCGGTGCGGTGCGGTGCGATGTGTGTTGTGTGCACACGGTTTAGTAATATTTCCTTAGACTTTGTCTCTCTATTTGAAGTTGGAAGCACTAAAAGAGGCGTTGATGGGAGCACTTTTGTTTGCCTGACAGCCGAAATTTTGTTGACCATTGGCTACCTTTCGTCAGGAAGTTGTTTGAGTAGTGGGTGGCTATATCGAGAGGGAGGAATCATGGGTAAGGCTATTCAATAATTGAGTAGCTACTAACAGTTGTCATTTAACTTTACAAAGGCCGTCGGCCGCACGTTTTAGGTGCTTGTGTGTTTGCCTATGGCATTGTGCTTTGCAACAACATTTGTGCCTGCAGGGGGGGCTCGCGAGCAACTCTGATACAAGGTCCTCTTCTCATGCAAAAACTTTAGATAAGTTTGGTTCATTGTTAAAGTTGGCATCGGGAGCAATGGAAAACACCGGAAAGCTGAACGTTTCCTTTGATCAATGAACCTTAAGTTTTGGTTCAGTCTTAATTCGTAGAATCATTTTTGTCTACAGCTGCAATGGATTACAGAAAGTCGAATAGAAGTGAAACTGAAGGTGAAGAGGACGATATTTACCAAAGCATTTGACTTCTTCTTCGATTGCCATTGACTTTAGTCGAATGGAACACATAAGGTGCTGAAAGGTAAGGTATTGAAAACAATCCCAACAAACACGAGCCTGCTCCGGGATTACCCTGTTTTTAATGCCGATTTCTGATTTTTTTTCTGGGTATCTATCTTGCCTTTTCTTTCGAAAGCCTGCATCCGCGATCTACTAACTTTATTTCCCCTGTCGAGGTTAATTTATGCTGAGTTTAATGACGAATCCTTAGTAGACAATGCATCTATCCAGAGTTAGTGGATTAGAAATCAGGTCCAACAAGACATAAATTGATAAGATTCGGAGTTAACGGACGACCCATAACAACACATATCGAACCGGTGGTTTGAAGACCTGATAAGAGCTTAGATTTAACAGTCGTTGTATATAAAAACAAGTAAGGGCGCTGCAGTCGAGTTTCCCGACCACAAAATACCCTGTTCATTTGTTTTCATTTAATTGTTTTTGAATTTAACAACATTATCCCAAATGTATGCAACACTTTTTTCTAGTCCTGACCAACTAGTGGGGGGGTGCTCTTATCAGCTCAACTGTTTCGCTTATAACTCCGGTGTTTTTTGTCCGATCTGATTGTACTTTTCAGAATAGATAGATATTGGGCCTAGCTTGATGTTTACTAAACCACGAGGCTCTAACTTGAAAATTGTGGATCTGACGGCTATTTAGGTCTAGGATTTCTAGAGGAGGTCTAGGTTTTTTGGGGATAAAAGGGGGACGGGGTGGAATTTTTCAAATCTGAAACAAACTTGATCTGCGTACAGCATAAATCTACCTTCGTGCAAAAATTTGTGGCTCTATCTCTTATAGTCTTTGAGATCGACGCGTTCATACAGACAGACAGACGGACAGACGGACGGACGGACAGACGGACATGGCTATATCGACTCGGCTGTTCATGCTGATCAAGAATATATATACTTTATGGGGTCGGAAAATTTTCCTTCTCCCTGTTACATACATTCGCACGACTTCATGATCCCCCTTTTCCCATTTTCAATGGGAACAGGGTATAAAAAAGTATATAAAGACATTAAAAACGTTGCATACTTGTCTGCGCTGTTTGCTAACATAATGCTAATGTTGCTTACATTAATGTAAATGCTTTGTTTATTAGCATAAGGGAAAACTATTTAACAATTATACCCCAGAGAAACGGGTATATTGAAGTCGTTTATTAAATTAATCTCTCGCTTATATGAAAATTGTATGTTACTTTTCACTACTTCACAACGAACCACTAGGATTTCAAACTAAAAATTGAAGGCACTTCTAAGCAGGTATGCAGGTCGATCGTAAATTAGGACTGGGTCGGTTCAGTGCTACATGGAGTTTCAAAAGCACAGGTTCGAGTATAACATGATTTTTGAACGGAACCTAACTGAGGCTCCTATTCAGTTCAGTGGGTAACATTCTTCCTATACACATTTTTACCTATTATTCGACAGATCAGTATGACTGCTAGAATTCCGGGAATTTCCGAAATTTCTTTTTTTTAAAAAAAAGGCACAAGTTAGTTATAGCAAAAGAAACTTCAATTCAAAGGTTGGTTTTACTTTTAACTTTTATGAGGCCTAATTATAGCGCATACCTGCGAAAATTCGATTTCGTGCTTGGACGTGCTTAACTATCCAGACACGAATCAACACGAAATTTATATGTGTTCGAATATATAAGAAAAATACAAGAAAAACTGATAAGATACACAACCGGAAATTCTAAAGTGTATGGAGGAGGGAGTGTTTGACTCAAATCAGTTTTAATGACTACTCCATAAACTCTGTAAGCATGTGAAAGGGATGCCGGAAATAATATCGAAATAATTATAATGATTATTAAAATTTTTCATGTGGCTGTCTATCCGATTTCAAATATTTTTTGCTATATTGAAGGAAGCTTTTTGAAGTTACTTCGAAATACCGTGTTCCCTTAACTTAATGTGTTTTCACAGCTAACGACGCCGTACACCCTGCTTCAAAAAGCCAAATTGTATCGTGTGTAAGTTAAGTTAAGGGTTTATTGTCCGATATTGTCCAACTTTTTAAAATAGATAGATATTGGTGCATTCTTGATAATTTATCGATTGTCAGAAGTTCAATTAGATCGAAAATTCTTGATCCAAGCATGACTTGATCCAAAACTTGATGCCTAAAAATACTATACTGAGAACGAATTATCTCAATTTCGAGAGCGAAATTCTTGAAATTTCAAGAACGAATTCGCCAGATTCCAGATTCGATACATATCGGAACCCTCTTTTTCTCCGTGTTACATACTTTTGCGCACAACAGGGTATACGAACTGAGCTATATCTATTAAGGCGACTCTTACGTGTTTTTTGTTACAGCTTCTTCACTCAATATAATTTTAATGAATTCATATCTTTTAGTGAATTTTTTTTGAAATTCTTTTAATCTATCTTTAGCAAGGCTACAATAGGGTCTTGGAACGAGTTTGGTTCGGATTTTATTTTTTTCCCAAATTGTATCAAATGACGTCTCAGAAATCGAAGATTCGATGCTACAAGTTTCGGACCAAAACCTTATGTTTCATATGTAAATGAACCGATCCGAGAACCGAATATTAGTCTTTTTGGCCAGCTTGAACCCTTTACCATAATTTCAGATGGTTACCGTCTTGATATTTTCGTGTTTTTGAGTGTTACAACCCTACCTGAAGGTTTCCAATAAAGGGATCTTTTATGGAAAAAAAATACAGAATCTTTTAATGTTTGATATCAGAAGTTCGGTAAGGGTTACACATACTCTTGATACATGATCGAATTTCGGTATCCATGAGTATTTGAAGCTATACCTTTTATTTGGATCAAGAATGTTCGATATCAGAATTAAGCAAAGGGTAAAAATTATTGAATCAAGATCTAATTTCCGTATGCTATTCCCTCCCAACTCTCTCCGCCTATAAATCCCAAAGTAAGAACAGATTTATCCCGAATTCAACTAAGAAGTTTTTCAAAAAAAAATTGAATTAAAAACTTATATGCATAATTTCTGTGAGCAAACGTTACATAAAAAGAATAGACATCCCCCCTCCTTTTCACACATATTTTTGTAATTAAAAATTTTGTAAAATTCGCCTGAATCGCACAATGGACACTTAACATAAGACATAAGCTTACTCTACCAACCTTTTCAATGCAATTGCAATATGGCGACAATAGCTGTGAAATAGTGGTACATAATCCAAACAATCGCCAATTTCTGTATATTTTTTTGTAGTCTGTTTCTTTTGTCAAAAGATTGAACACAGCAATGGTTGCAATAAATGTTGATTATTGTTGATATTTATCCAACACTTTGACAATTATGTAACATTTGACAGGCAAAATGTTGCAGAATCAACAATGGTAAAACGAGCGAGCCGCGCGTTGTGGTTTCCGCCGCCGTTGCAGATACAATTTGCACAATTTGATTGTTGTTTGATATCGGATTTTTTTTGTTGTGTTGTATTTTGCAATATTGTGTAAAGCCTCCTTGACTTGGCGGGGGCTTTTAGAATCGCACAATGGTCACTTGAGTGGTCACTTGTGTGTGTTTTGGTTTGTTTTTTGACTTTCACTTTGTGGCAGGCGGCAGCGCGTAATAAATTGTGGTTAAATGATTTTTGTAACAAATTTGACACAGTTTTTGGTTTGGTTTTTTTTGTTGGTTTTTTTGTTTTTCAAGAAATCACTTGTCTCTGCGTTCGTTCGAGAACAACTTGCGTTTTTCAGCCAACTTGGCGGAATGTCACTTGTAAATCGAGAGTCCTGCGTTTGTTGGGTATCCACGCCCACGGCGTCGTCGTCGTCGTCGTCGTAGGAATCTTTGAGTGCGCGCGCGTCAGGCTTTGAACGTTTCTCGAGCGTTTATAAAAATTCAAATACGATTCTAAATTGTTGGCAGCGCCAATTGACGATGGCGGCGGCGGCCACTGGCGTCGACTGCGCGGCCAACGTGGGCAGAGAAGTCGGGTTTAAAAAACAAAAAAAAGCAATGGCGTAGCACTGGCCGTTAAGCTGGTGGCTAGCGGGTGCAAGCGAGATGACTCTAGCGACTTCCTATCCGAGAGTCTTTGTTCAAGCGCAAGCGCACAAGCAGCGCAGTCCGCGCAACTGTGTTAGTGTGTGTCTTTGTGTGTGTGAGGAGGCAAAGGCGGAGCCTAAGAGCCACATTGTACTTTTGCTTTTGGCCGCGTTTTTTTGTTGTGGCTGTTTTCAACATGGACGTTCGCTCCGCTTGCTTTGTGGCGGCTGCTCGAACCAAATCCCAAACTGGTTTTTCAGGTGCCTCTTGGAGTTTGGAGCTTGTTCTTTATGTGAGCAGCGAAGGCATTAGCATGAAAAATCCAATTTAATCAAGTAATTTCAGTTTTCAGTGAACACAAAAAAAACTTTAATTTACGAGTGGGAAAATGTATAAGGGAAAAGTACAGAAAAGAGATTTCCAATTTTTAAAGTAATATTTTGGAAAAACCTTTGGAAAAGTCAGCATCAACTTAAGTACTCATCTTAATTTCAATCATCCCTTCAGTGTTTTAAGAAATCAGTTCGATTCTAGCCATAACCTTCTCCAACTTCTACATGGTGGCCTGGGGGACGCTCGGATCTGCAGAGATATTTTCTTCTGTAGACTATTTTCATTGCATAAACCATTTTTTCGGTCACTATACTTCCTCCTTGTTCATTATTCACTAAATTGTCCATTTTTCCCTAACCTCATACTTTTTTAAGTAGAGTTGGTTTTTTAAAGAAAGGCTTAACATTATCTTGATACATGTTGGGATGCTGGGAGAAGAATAAGACATCGATGCTGTACCAAAATGCTTTAAAGCCGAAATTCGTTTGGCTGGTTCATTTTGGTTGTACAAACCAAAATTCATACATATGACCTCATAAATACTCAGTGACCTAGAGACCAACCTCTTCCCCGTCATCCAGTTTCTGACATTTTAATTCGATTAAGAAAAGTCAGTAATAATATTTGTATATTAAGTAAGCTTCTTAGCTTTTTAATAAAGTTGCAATCCTATTGGATGAAAAATGGTATTAAACAAATAATGTTTTTCTGAAATATTTCCACCCCAAGGGCGGTTTCTTCAATATCGGAAAATGAAATCACAAATTATTTAGCATACTCTACTGACAAACCTGGTTTCAAGCAGAACTGAATACAATCATTACTTCCAATATTTCATTACTTTTTACTACAAAAATCACAATAATTTAGAAAATAGACAGGATATGTCTTTAATATCCTTTTAATCATCAAACGAAGCTGAAAAGTCATCCAAAGGATGATCGTTTTTCAAATCCTTTAAATGATTTTCAGCTACGTCGGATGATTAAATGGATATTTAAGACACATCCAGTCCAAATGGATGAAAATACATATAAATAATTCATCCAATGGATATTTTTTAATGTCCTATTTTGTCAGAGCGATTAGGATTTTTTTAGTTATTGTAATTGTAACTTAAAACTAGGATTATTCAATGATTATTTCAAATTGTAATTACTTGAGCAATTACTTAAATTACTGTACTTGCAAAATGGGGTTATTGAGTAATTGTGCTTGACACGTTGAATTAATCATGTAATTGTGGCTAAAATACTATGATTTTTCACCAATCAAAATTTGGAATAATATCAAAATTAATTGTTTGCTGATCGTGGTAATAAAAATCAAACTTATAAGAACAATTGTGACGTAAGTTCAATCGGCCCAGGTTATCAGAGATCATTAAGCAAGGGAGCAGCTTTATTATATGATTCGCTCTGCCGTCTTTTGTTACACATATCAAACCTGGTCGAGCTTTGTGACAATTTGAGCATACATAAAGTTTAAATGAATCTCTGACTTTACAGAGTTGGTAAACATAAAGAGTGCTTAGTTGTGGTTCAAGTCAAGGAGCGATTTTACAATATTTTGTAATATTTATTATTTCATTGTCGTCAAACTGACGATATTGATCATATTGTTACAGACAAAGCCAAAATGCAATATATGCCACATAGTTCCCAAACATAATTTCTATGATATTGACGAAACCGCTAGGGTAAATAGTTTCAGTTTACATCTAGAAATACATGAATAATTCATCAATTGAGTTGCAAATACTTAATAATACCCCCCCTTACAGCTACAATTATTCAAGTAATTGTAAAAGTAATTACGTTTTGTAATAAATACTGAATCACTAATATTCGTGGTTTTAAGTTGAAACATCGATTACTAAAAAAGAATTAATCGGAAATGGTTTTATCAGAAAAATTGTAAGTGTAATTGTAGTTCACTACTCTGGTTATCAAGTCAGTAAAATAAAAACAATATTCGAAATTAAATCTATCTAGCTAAATCTTTTTCTCATTTCAAGTACGAATAGGATTTACTTGATCTGGGATATTTCGGATCTAGTAGGACTCTTGCTTAAAATTTAAATTCGAAGGTCAAGATAAAAACCATTTTTTTTTTGAGCTTTTATGTCGCATATTTTTTCTCTTTAGGATGAATATTACCTTTACCCGTACACAATTTTCCGGGCATTTTCATACAGTATGGTAGGACTTTTTTGAAATCGGATTTTAGTTATTTTGCACACTATTCCCCTACAAAATCGAGTTACAGATCATTACAAAATTACAAAAAAAAAATTCTGTAGTTTTATCACTTTGGTGGCGGATTTTTCCACAACTCAAAATCTTATTTCAAATGGCTTTGCATAGTATCGTAACAAATCGATTTTAATGCTTATCAGAAGCTTTTAATGTATATATTTTCCCTGCATTTTCTTTTAGGTTGGATTTTCCAACTTTGGGAAATCATATCACAAATGTTGTTTTCTACTATTACAAACCAAGTTTTAAGTTAATCGTATGAAAAAATAGTTTTTTTAAGTTTACGAAATTTTTCAGAATATTCCAACATTGAAAAATCATATCTTAAATTGGATGAAAATAGTTTTGCACGTATCGCTATCCCTTCAGTTTTTATGTGGTAGTATTTTTTGAGACCAGGCTCAAAGATTTAGCTTACTTTGCACAAAAAATCCGAGTTTTAAGTAGCAACTTTCTTTCTTTTACAACGAAAAAGAGTTATTCAAATTTTCTTTCATAGCTGATAGAAAGTAATTACGAAATCTAAGTTCGCTAAGTTAAGCGTTCAGGGCTGTGGGTTGATAGTCAGTCAGTTGGGTGTCAGGAGTTTTATCCAACTTTTCTTCTCATTAAAAAATGTCATTAACTAAATTTGATAAATTTTTTAGCTTAACAATTTCATAACATCTACAATATCCCAACCAGTCAGTTCTATATTTATTTATATATATATATATATATATTTTCTACATAAACAAATCGTAAATCGCCAATAATAATGCCACAAGGAGCGAGTAAAGTCTCTCCCACATTGAGTGACTTTGTCCAGGCCAAGGCAGAGTTGCAGCACATATACCAGGACATGGCGCACTATGTGGATGCCATTGCGGCACACTTGTTGCCGGCAGCTGACAATGAAACTGAACTGCAGCAGCTTCGAAACTATGCTGACAAAATCACAGCCATACTCAAAATACTGGAAAGAAAACGCATGAAGGTGGCCTTCTTTGGTCGCACTTCCAACGGCAAGAGCGCAGTGATCAATGCCATGTTGCATGACAGAATTTTGCCCAGTGCCATGGGACACACGACCACTTGTTTTTGCCAGGTGGAGGCTGGCAAAGATGGGCAGGAGGAAGATTCTCCCTATGTGCTGATTGATGAAAGTAAAAAAAGATGTGAAATCAAGTGTCTGAAAGATTTCGCTAGCGCACACTCGAAACAGGCTTTGGAGCCGCGTACCCTGCTCCACGTTTGCCTGCCCCGCACACGTTATCCTCTGCTGAATCATGATGTGATACTGATTGATACACCTGGTGTGGATGTCACCGCACAGCTGGATGACTGCATTGATCGCTATTGCCTGGATGCAGATGTCTTTGTGTTGGTCTTGAATGCAGAATCCACACTGTCCAAGGTGGAACGTCAATTCTTTCGCGAGGTGGCCCAAAAGCTGTCGCGTCCAAACCTATTTATACTCAACAATCGTTGGGATGCGGCTGCCAGCCAGGAACCCGAAATGGAGCAACTGGTTAGGGAACAGCATACAAAACGTTGCACAGACTTCCTGGTGCAGGAGCTGAAGGTGTATGCCAGCGAAGAGCAAGCCAGGCGCAGAATCTTCTATGTTTCGGCTTTGGAAACACTACAAATCAGGCAGGGAATACGCAAGAGTTGGACAAGTGAAGTGCAGCAACGGTTTGAAGAGTTTCTGCAATTTGAAAGCGAGTTTGGTGCTTGCATAAGCAAATCGGCAACGAGTACCAAATTCGCACAACACTGTCAAGGAGCACGCGAGATGCTGGGGAAAATGGATAAGATGCTAAAGAAGCTACAGGCACAACTAAACAAGCAGACTAAGGAAAGTCTCTTGAGGAAGACTTTGTTGTTGGAGAGTTTGGAGTGTCAGGAGTTAAACCAGCGACAGCGGCAGCAAGAACTCCACTCAAAAGTGGAACAAGTGAGCGGGCAGGCGGAACAGCTAGGCCTTCAGGTGCTAAACCAACAGATCTCTCTAGTGCCCGCCTTCGTCTCAGACTTTCGTATGGCTTTCAATCCACAACTACCGCGCCAGCTAAAGCTTTACCAGCGCTCACTTGGAGCACATCTGGAGCAAAAGCTAATGGGCCAAGTTTTAGAGCAGCTTTCTGGGCCACTGCAGCTGAAAGTGCAGCAACTGGAAAGTGAATTAACCACAGCTCCATACCTAAACTGGCAGCTCATGTACTTTGTGGATTGTCAGGCATTGACAACGGATTTCCAGGCTGATTTACAGTTTCGCTTTTCGTGGGGCATATCCGCCATTTGGCAACGTTTGCAGGGTAAGATGTTAATACCCCTCACCAGACCCCATCAAAAGCCTCTCAATGGTCAAAGCGAATTGAGGCTAGCCACTCCCAATAGTGCTTGCTCGATGACCACAGTTCAAGTCTTGCAATTGCTGAGTGGCTTTCTATCGCCAGAAAGTTCTCTGGGAGTTTTGCTGGTAGGAGGTATGATGTGTCGTTCCATGGGTTGGCGTTTAATTCTCGGACTGGGTACAGCACTGGGTTCGGTTTATATGTACGAACTGATTAGCTGGACAAGCTTCAAGCAGGAACGCAGCTTCAAGTCACAATATACACGCTTTTTACTTCGAAGACTACGTCTAAGCGTACCACAGACGGCAAATGGTTTTGGTCTACAGATACGTCAACATTTGATGATTTCGGTTAGAGATGTATCTCTCGAAATGGAGCAACATAGAGAGGCTTTGCATAATGAACTGGAAGAGTTGCAAGCCCAAGAGGTATTACTTAACCAAAGTCAATTTAAATTGCAGGAATTTCACTTGGTGGGTGATGAATTAATCAACAATTTGGTAGAATTTCAGCAACTCTTCTTGCCTGGGATTTGAGTTCGTTTAGTTTTGTTCAAAATTTCGAAAGGTTGTCTTTTTTGTTATTTTTTAATTAATTTTCTTTTGACGTTGTAAATTAAAGTTTGTTTGTGCCGATGAAAACTTTTTGTTTAATTATTGAAATAAGATTTCCTTAACGGTAGATAGATGGTCTGGGGTTAGACTTTCTTGCTTTAGAGAATTAGAAATTTGACACCGAAATCATCGACCGGTTTCAAATCATCGTTTCGGTACCGAATTTGTAATCATTTTTCAATTCAAAATCTTGTTTTGCTATTTAAAGACCGATTTTAAACCAAAATTGGTGTGAAATAATAATTAAAGTGAACAAAAAGAGTGAATTTTAAATTGAATCGAACACAAATAAAACTTGAAATGAGAACAAACGTTCTTGAGTCAAGCACTTTCGTACTTAGAAGATGCGTTTCTAATTCAAGTACTTTATATTGTGGATTGAGTACACAGAAAAAAATCAATCCGAATTCGGGATTGAAAAGGGGGTGATTTGGGATCAAAAAAAAAAGTAATCAATCTTTTTCCGGGATCAGCCCAAGAAAATCCGAGATCACCCCGTTTTTAATCCCGTTTCGGATTGATTTTTTTTTGAGTGTACAAAATGCAAACTCTTATATGTATGCAACGCAATTGTGTGAATACATTTCAAAACGAATTTGTTCCTGAAATTCCCAACCGGTTCTAAAACTTTGCTTATGCAGCGAGGCTAGTTTCTGACCTCTTTGGTTTATGTAAGTTTGAATATTTCCAGACATATTTGATTCGTTTTGAGATCAAATTCGAAGCAGCTTTAGAATTTGTGTAATTGAATTAAGAATTTAGCCAACGGGCGTGGAAAAATCAGTAATACTTAATAAAGCTTCATTTCCTCAGGTTCATTCAATTGACATTATAAAGAAAACTTTGTAAAATGTTGGCTCGCAAGCCCAGAAGCCACAACTCTAGTGGTGACAGTAAGTTCATAGCTATTTTGATGTGGCTTTTCAGCATTTCAAAGTTTTGGTGGAACATTTTTATTAAAATTAGTAATATTCCCCAACCTTCTGCGATATTTTGTCATTTCCTAAGCTCAACTTTCCATCATTTTAACTATTAACCGCCGACAAGTTTCAGTTTATTGTAACGACCTCAACGTAGCCCCGCCAACCCACATCGAAAAAAGAAAATAAAGAAAATTATGAAAATTATTACAAAACAGCTGGTGTCTCTGAACCGGTGGCGGCGCACCTATTGAGGATCTGTCTGTCTGCCTGTCGTTCGTGGTGGCCCTTTCCTTCAATGCAATGCTCCCTCCTGCTGTCGTCTGTGTCTGCTGGGCGGCTTGCATCGGGGCAGGGCAGGAGAAGCGTAGAAATTGTTCAAATTCTACGTGGTCAGCATTACGCTACAAATTTACAAAAATTTAACATGCTGGAGTTCACAAACAGAGAGGGAAAGAGAGCAGACGCACGCACACACACACATTTTGCTGCATAATCGTATCGGTTTCAAGTGTTTGGTCTGCGCCATTGCCAAAACTAGTTGAGAATTGCATAATTCAAATAACAATTTAATTACCCACTGCTTGACCCAATGAGTGCGTTCGTGTGTGTGTGTGTGTGTGTGTGCGTGGTGGCTTTAAGGATTATGAAAGTGTATTGAAAATGCTCATTCATAAAGTTCATTCAGCTTTTTGGATTTTGTGGCAACTCATTAACAACAACAAAAAAAAGCATGTAAAATTAACAATAGAGTTGCCGTTTTCAGCAATTTCATTGTTGACACTATCAGTCGAGATCTGTCCTGTCATAATTGTTGCTCTCTGATTGAACTTTTTGAGGTTATGTGCGGCTCAAAATGCAAACTCATGTCAAAAAGGAAAAGTGTTGAAAACTTGCAATTTCCAAATGCAACCAAACCAAATGCTGCACATTTATGAGGGGAAAATGCGGCCGCCTCTTTCACCGGAAATTTCTGAAAACCCAAATTCGCCTTTCATCTCGGCGACTCTTTGAGCATCTGCCGCCGCTCGCCGCTGCGTCTTTTGCGTCGGCAACAATTTAAACTAATTAAGTTGTAATGGCGCACTCAAGAAACGCTCCAAGAGGCAACACACCGCACAAACCCCGAAAGCTAGTCTCAAGTTTTGGCTTGTTCAATATTTATTTCACTGTTTCCTACTGTTTTCCTATTCGAATTGAATCCGTTGGCTGGCTGGCCATTGTGGATGATGCTGCTAATTTTTGTATAGTGCCGCCGCCGCCGTCGCCGAACGCCTTTTTTGAAGTTCACCAAAAAAAAAAAACAACAAAAAATAGCTCCGTGTATTGGATTGCTCTTCGTCTATTAGTTCAGTGGCCCATTAATGTGCATATATTGCCTGCTCTTTTTTCAGTTTGATTGCGGTAATTGTGTTAATTTTGGTTTTAAAAAAAGAGGAAACAAAAAAGTTTGTGCTTTTTATGCAGTGGGAAAATTGAACTCGGCTCTATTTGGGTCAATTGGATGTGCCGGAGTGAGCTGCTAATTGGCTGGTTTTTAGTTGTGCCAAATTTTTCAAATAAATAATGCATTAAATTGTATGCCAAAATCTGATTTGGGGTACTTAAACTGTGGACTTATAATTGCGCTATTTGATTTTCAAAATATGTATTTTGTATGGAACAACTGAATACCAGGGCTCAAAAGCACTCAAAAATTTGAAAGGTCTTTACTTTTGGTTCAAGCGGCTTTAGAAAATTTGTGATTCAGTTAAGTGGAGAAGATTTTAGAATTTAATTTTTATAGCTTAATTCTCTACTGGTCCCTTTTAACTGGCAGTAAGCCAAAAAAAAAACCCTTAAATAAGGAAACCTCCTTCAATCCGACAGTCCTTCTCAAAGTTTCTTTGGGTCTGTAAGGTGTGTGCCCGACTCTGTCCTTACCATGTTCTCAACGAACCCTTTTCTCAACTTACTTTTCCGCTTACTTCATTTGTTCATTTGTTTTCATGCGACACTTAGAGCTGGGCAGAGTTCTCCCGAAAATAAACTGCAAGTGTGTCTGCGTGTGCTAGTGTGCTTTTGAGCTGACACTTGGCTCGTTTTGATCAGTTGCGTATTCTAAGCCGATCGAATGTTTCCTCTTTCTTTAAGCTTCGTGTATTTGTCTCATTGATAAACATGAAACAGAAATCACAGGAGAAGCAAATAGAAGTGGTGATCTGTTCAGTGAATTAGCGTGATTGTTTAATTTCTACCTGTCATTTCAATGAGCGGGCAGCACACAAAAAAATTGAAAGCTGATCGGTATCTGTATGTTTTTAAAGAGAGAGACTAAATGATTTTCAATGGTTATTATCTTAGTTTCTACTTAAAATGCATTGCTTTTTTTAATCAAGTGTAGATTTCTTTGGATTATCAGTTGAAAACGATTGAATTAGTTCAGTTCTCAAATAATTTGGTATATTAAGTCAAATATAATTGTCTCTACAGCCCCAAAGAGCCAAGGTTCAGCCTAGCTTCCCCGAATCTTTTGGCTTCATTTTCAACATTTTCTTTAGATATCCCGAGGTGGGATCGAACCCACGACCACTTGCACAGAAGAAAGCAGAGAGGGCAAACAAACGAAACGAAACGTTTCTGAATCGTTTGGTTCGGACTTCCAAATAAACGCAAAGACTTTGACATCAAGGCGGTTTATATATCTGTACAAAATACATGATCAATAGGTGGACGAGCTTTAATTTTTTTTTGTGAAGCGTAAATGAACGTGTGTTAACCAGAATGTTCTCCAGTTCTAGCATTCTGCTACCACATTCTGTTTCTAAGCTTAAACTAATCAAATTCAGGGTTCATAATTTACCTTTGGACGGCATAAAAGTATGATCCACCAGCTTTTGCTCAAACATTGTTTTAGTTGTGACTCACACGTTTTCTATGAACCTAACAGTATTTAAAAATAATAAAAAAAACTTCTTTCAAATGCTCAAGTATCCAGAATTTGTAATGCTTTCTTGTCTCCCCTGACCACTTAATCTGCTCGTCGGTTGTTGTGGTCAATAAACTTGCGTAGCTTGGCAGCCGAACTGATTGCATAATGAAATTTAAGCTACTACGAAATATCTATAACATAATTGAGAATAAGAGCATTGTATATTTTGTTTTTTTTTTTTTGTCATCTGTAAACTTCTAGCCATGTCATGGTCGAAAAGTTGTCAACAATGTTGGCTAAGAAGTAAAAAAAAATAATAAAAATAAAGTGTATTGAGGAGAAGCATCTAATGTAATTTGTGAGATTTGTGGAAATAAAAACTGTACTGAAAAACAAACAGGCATTGATTGCCACCAGCCGCCGGACTCAGTTAGGTTCCACAGTGTATGGATAAGTTAATTATGTCTGTAGAATACACCAATGACATGGCGTTATGTGTCAGGACAATGCTGTTTAGAGCTACAGCTTCATTTGCAGCAGGATACAATTCAAACAATTGTTGAGTTAAAAGTTAAAATTAATGAAAATTCAAGACAAACGCACGCACACTCTAACAGAGAGAGGGAGAGCGAGAGAGTATGGGGCTACACTGAGAAAAATATTGGTACCGTAAGCAAGCAAGTTATATTGTGGCATTATTGCTCTCCTAGATGTGTTACTTATTCTCACTTTCCTCACTCGTTTTTTGTGAAATAAAAATCCTTAGAATTCTCAACTGTTTTTAACACTTTGCTAAGCTTATTGAGTGCGGTTAGCTTTCTAACCTATCTTCTTGACCCTTGAATATGTTCTCATAATATCTTTATTTCAAATTTAACTTCTTTCCCACATTTTCCCTATAAATTTCTCCGAGTGTGGCTACGTGCAAACATCAAAATATACAGAAGAAATTGTAGTTGGAACAATTCTTTTTCCGTGAGCAACATTTAAGATACAAAAATGACTTTCATTTTAGTAGCTAAACGAATACAATAGATAATGCCGCCAAAGGTATGGATTCGTTAGTTCGTTTTGGTTTGGTCTATGGGGAATTTGGATACGCCCAAACACAAAAAGCGTGTGAATGCGTGTCTCGAATGCGATATTAATCTCAAACATCGAACATGGGCTCTATACCCCGCCGCGCATCAATGGATTTTTAATAATAAATAATAATAATAATAAGCAGCAGCACATAAATGCCAATGAATAGCTAACGAAGCACTGGACAGGAGGGTAGATTTTGACGCTCAACCAACAAAATGGTTGCCAGGGATTTGGAATAGCGACTAATGTCAATAGGGAGGAGGCCAGAAGAAGAAAAAAAAAAAAAGTCTCTCTACTCAATGAGCCGGTTCCGTAACAGCCAACATTAGGGAGAAGGGTGGTGGGTAGTTGGCTGGGTTAGGGGGTGGGGGTGGTGTTATATATATATACAGCTTATAGGCCAAAGTTGAATACACACATATATATTGTACGCACGTACGTGTGCACATCTCTCCGACTGCCATTTTTGGCGAATCATGTTTCGTTCATTTTTCAAAAGAAAAATGTTGCATGCGACGGCGGCTGCTACTTTTACTGCCACTGGCAGTGCCACCGCCATCAGGGTTTGCTTCTTCCACTCTCCCCCCTCCCTGCTACGACTTCTTCGTCTTCTTCTGCTGCTGCTGCCGCCGTTGTTGTTAATAATAAAAGTTCGTGTGCGTGTCAAAGTTTGTTTGAAAGGCAACCGTTTGGATATGAAATGGGGCGCGGTTCCAACCAGATTAGCAGCAGCAGCAGCAGCAGCCTCATGGGGGCCCTTTTTATCGATAAGCGGGGGAAGGGGAGAGTGGGAAAACGGAAAAAAAAGCTCATTTTTCTTTTAATTTTCGTGCCTGTCAACTCAAAATGCCTACGTTCATTTATAAACGTCTCGAAAATACACGCACGCACTGCTTATACAATGGCTGCTCTCAAACTCCGCCCCAACCCCATGTCAGGATAATCCATTTTCGTTAATATTAGAGCAGCGGCAGCAGCAGTTGGCGGCCATTTTTCTTATCAGCAGCAAAAAGCAATTCGGAATTCTAATAAGTTGACCCTGGAGGCCCAAGTGGCTTAAGAAAACATTAGAACAGCAAAAGGATTTGAAATAAATTCTTTGATTTAAGAAAAACTTTACTTAAGAATCGGGCGTAAAAGTTGATCCACACTTTTGTAAATCTTTAAGTTCAAAATTGGATATTTGTTGTATGGTGTCGAAACGTACTTTTGGTATCCACAAAAGTGTTAAAACTGTACTTTTTAGCTACAAAATGGTTTAAAATAAATGAATTTCAATATCCTATCTACTCAACAGTTCAACTAATGACTGAAATGATGATGATTGGAGATTGGAAAGCCTTGCAAACCAACATGTAAGAAATTGGGAGTCGATTTCATTTACAATAAAAATGTTTTTCTCAATAAAACATATTTTTCGACCGATCATTCGTACGGCAGCTATATGCTATAGTCATCCGAGGGCCGGTTCCGAAAAATGAACCGCGAATTTGTACCTAAAGACTTTGTGCAAAGTTTGGTGAAAATAGCTTTCAAATTGGCGGAGGAGATAGAATCAGACGGACATGGCTCAATTAACTAAGCTCGTCGAGCTGATCAAAAATATATATATACTTTATGTGATCGGAGATGCTTCCTTGTATGCATTACAAACATAAAAAAAATCATACATTGAAAGACGTTTTTAAATCATGAATTTGTGGTTTCTAAAGTTCAATAATCCAATCTTTATTCAAGATCGCTTTTTCAATCCCCAATTTCTTGATTTAAGCAATCTTTTTTGACCATTCGGAACCATATGCATGATATGAAATGTGAATTCGTTTACAGTATTCTAATAAAGGGTGGCTTTTAATCAACTTTCGTTTTGGCAACATGGTTTTTGGCAGCTCAGCTGTTTTCGTGTCACATTTTACTGTCCAACATGTTCAGTTTGGCATATAATTTAACGATGAATCGACCAACAAACGAACAACGCTTGAATATTGTTAAATTTTATGATCAAAATTCAATCACTTTTTTATCGGAAAATTGTGTTCCGTGACGAAGCTCATTTTTGGTAAAATGGTTATGTTTAATATCAAAATTGCCTTATTTCGTGTAAAGAGCAGCCAGAAGCAGTGCAAAAACTACAAGAGCTGGACTTGGCTGACATGTGGTTTCAACAAGTCGGTGCCACATGCCACACAGCACGCGAAACAATGACCCTATTGAAATGCTAGTTTGGTGAACCGTGAGATATATCGCATTTAGACATTTTTTTTGGGGGGCTATGTTAGGGCTGAAGGTCTATAGCGACAAGGCCGCAACAGTTGAAATTCGTAACATACCATCGGATATGTTGAAAAGAGTGTGCCAAAATTGGATCCAGCGTATGAAACATTTGAGGCGGAGCCGTGATCAACATTTGCAAGAAATCATCTTTAAATAAAGATTTTACACACTTTTCTGAATTTGATGTATTTTTTTTATTCAAATCCGAAATCTACTGAATAAAAACTCCCCTTATAATGAAAGCCACGATATATCAAATACGAAAAACAAAATACTGGGACTGTTCGATACTTTAGTATTTAACATGATCCGATTTGATGAAAACGCACAAAACCATTCGTTAAGTACAATAATAGAAGTGCATTGAGCGTCCAAATATTATTATGATATATCGATAATAGAAATATCGATTCACTACTTTAACACACTTACATCGATTTATCGATACGATATTGAACACCCCACAAATAATTTCCCGTACTTTTTCACGTTCTATACATCGTCATTAAAATGGACTGTGAAATTCTAAAGTTTACATGAAAATCGACTCGAAATCTGCAGCAGAGCCCATTATTGGAATTATATGCATTTAAACAGAGTTACAAAAAAAATTTATCGAGGTAGGAAGACTATATCTTATGACTTTCATAGAACCGATAGGTCGGAAACTGAGACTCAGTGAGAGTAATGTTAATATTAAATGCTTTTAAATAGATTATTATAGATTTCTAGCATCAAAACTCATACTGAGCATACACTTTCTTTCGTTGCTGCGGAGTATATTATAGTCCGGGGCTTGACCAAACTTTCAGCTAATGTTTTAAGTAAAAAGACTTTCTTTTCGTCTAACTGCAAATATCTTATCTTATATATCTTATATCATATCTTGGTATTACGAACGATTGTTAAACTGATTTTAAGAGGATGATTTAGTTAAAGAAGATCAGCATATTGATGGTTGCTGTGTTTATGCCTATGACTCGGTTGATTACAACAACAATTGTATTGCTAAGGCAGAAAGTGTGGGCGCTTCAGTTATGCTTTAAGACCATTTCATAAGATTTTCTGAATAAGAACTTAAGCCAAATGCAACAAGAAGTGACAATGTCCACTATATAAAGGCTTAAAAGCTAAAAAGGGGGGTGTCCTACCCCATCCAAAGTGAAACTCCGACACTTGGGACTTACAACTCTTAAGCCGGGCAACGCTTCTCGACTAACTCTAGGGGTTAAACATGTATATCTATTTTTAAAATCATCAGCTTTTTTCATTATCTGTACAAATGTCCGCCAAAAACCAAAGTTGGTGTTGAAAGGGAAATGTAACATCTCACAGCAGGCAACAAACACAAAAAAAAAAAACGATAATATCCTAGATAAGATATCTCACACACCGCGAGAGGTTGTAAATCTTTCAAGCTGTTTGCCTGCACCAGTTTACTGCATGTACTATTAAAAGCAAAGAACTAATTTTGATCCTATAACTTACCAGTTTCATTATCAATAGTAAACGGTATGCCATTCCATTCATTGGTAATATCATCCAGAGGATTCGAATCCTTGTCATTGTTAATGGGCTGTGGCATAGAAATCATTATGATAAAGTAAAGCCAATGTAAATATTGTGAAATAGAATTCAAAACTACTTGCCTTATCTTGCCGAAGCTCTTCCAAAGCTTTTAGCTTCTCAATATCATCAGCAGCCGTGTCGTTTTTCTCATCATCGGTCTTGGCAATCGAGGGACTGGCAGATTTTTCATCCTCAGCGGTGGCTTTAGCTGCATCAGATACTGCACTATTGCCACTGGCAAAAGAGGCATTAATGATCTGCTCCTGATCGAGACTAAAGCCCAGATCCACATCTTGCTTGTAGAGCACCTCGGCGATTTCACTTTCCTGTCAAGCATAACAATTTGGGAATATGTTTTAAAGTTTTGACTATATGAGAACTTGAATAGAAATTTTAATTGCGAGCACATACTTTAAAGATAAACACTCTCATATTTATTGATATGGTTATAAATAAGTAGGAAGTTTGTTAGTTATTTTTGTTGTGGTTGTTTTAAGCTCTTAATTGCGTTTTCAGTGTCGATTCACTTAGATCACCAGTCATCCACTTTTGGTAGAGGCTAAAGAGAGACTGACCGGCCTATCTATATCTGCACTCTTGTATAGACAAGGAACACATGGCACTTGTTTACTCTTATTGTTATTCGCCATACCCTGGCAGAGAGTTTTATCAATTTACTGCGATTTCTGTAACGTTTCACACAAGTTTTAAGAATTCACTTTCGGACAAAATTTGCGATTTGAAACCGGTTTCTTAAATCTACCATTTTTGTGAAATGAAACAACGATTTCTTCAAACTTTTGAGAGTAACGAAACCACTTTTCAATTTCAATTCTTTTAGAAGCTGAGTACAATCAAAATATTGTTTCATAAAACCATTTCTTAGTATCTAAATTCTGAGCAGATCTGGTTCCTCGCCATATGTTGGAAATGGAAACTAAAGCTTCGAAAACATTGGCTTGGTATGTTAATAGACCTCATTTTGAGTGTATGCCAACGTCGAGGTGACAAGTTGAGTTGTACAATACTTTTATAATTCCCATTAAATTTTTGCAGATAAGTTTTGACTGTAGATAAAGTTTGGTCGGCCAAAACGGTAGAGCATGGGCCTAGCTGAAAATGTAGAAGCAAAAACAAAAAAAGATAAAACGTTGTTGCTCATAGCCCACTTAGGTCGACAATGTTGTTATCCTAGTGCTTTTTATTACTTTACATAAAAAAAAAAATATGGAAGAAAAGTTTCCACAACTTCAAATTAAACTTGCCATCAGAATTTTATGGGTAACTTTAAAATAATTGTAAGCATTTCATGCAATTACTCAGTAATGGTAATGCAATTCTTAACGATCTTAAAATTCCATACAAAAAAGAGATCTGGAAACTAGGCTCAGAAGAAGTTAAAGCTTGAGTATGTAAAGGGGTCAAAGAACATAATTGTTATAAGAACTCCTCACATGGATTTTACTTAAAGAGAATACTGTTAAAAAAAAAGGCCGGAATTTGACAAAAAATTATATGGCGAGATTCGAATTGAGGCAATCTAGACCGCATTTGACCAGCGTTAAGCGTATATTGTAGAAACTAAGTGCAACAACACTGGCCGTGTTCAGCAGAAGGATTGATCGCTGAGCAAGAATCAAAAAAAGATAATACATCAAACAGTTTCGAATGAACGAAGTGATACATTTTTGGGCATAGAATTGCAAAGAAAGTATTGACTACTTAGGAACTAATATATTTTTTAGGGCCGATTTGATTCTTTTTATCAGTATATTAAATGTTCGTTTGTGATTCTTAATGATTTTCGTGTGCTCAACACGAATCTTTTTTCGCAAGTAGTCCATGACGTCTAAATTTGTAATATATTGAAAATTAAACTTTACACTTTTTAGAGCGATTTTTCGGGAATCTATTCGAATTTTTTTTCTTTTTTACTTTGACAAATAGTTTTATGTCTTTTTTAGGAAGATTTTTAATTTTGAATACAAATTTTTGATTCTAACATTCTTTACAAATGACCAAAGCTAAACAAAATTTGGTCAAAGTCAACAAATTTTTTGACTGTGCTGTCTGCTCACCAAAATGACAGGTACAAGCTAAACAGATCACTTGTATATGCATCTCTAGTGTTTTCTACTTCGTGGTTGTCGATTAAACACAAGAAACTGTCTGACTGCCTTCAGGCAGTGTTGCCATTTTACCTATTTAGTTCCTAGATCTCGACATTTTTAAAGTGGAAATGCATTTATTTATCCATACATATACAGCCCAAAGGGAAATGCCGAGGTGCTCATCGAAACGGTACGGCAAAGTTTGAGAAGCTATTTCATGGCGCTTTACTTCAAAGCTGGCGCCAATTGCTTGTGCAGGTAACCTGATGAAAGAAAACTCATTTGGTTTTCTGAAAATGCTATTAGTTATAAATTTGATAATTTTAAAATTATGATTAGTTTTTTTTTTAGCTTTTAGGATATTTTTGAGAAGAGTTCCTAATAATGCATATTCAATTGGATTGAAATCTATGCATTCTTTGGTAGGGAACATCCCCTGAGTTTAATCACTCAAAGTGAATTGCGGATAGATAAATTAAAGCTTAATCATTATAAAATCATGAGATCATGAGTGATTCTAGTAGAGTTTTACTAATTCAATGCTCAAATGTTCAATTCATGACCAGGACCATACCATGATTTTAGTACCAGCTCCTTCATATTAAGGGCTAATTCGGAACTGATGTGTTCAATCACTACTGTGTTCCAATAAAACCATTCAGCGTGTTTTCCATCCTTTCACTCCTTCGAAGAAATGGACTACATTGAGTTGTTTATTTGAATTCAATTTAAACGCACCAAAATATTCATATAAAGCTGATTTGGATGAAATAGCAAAAGTCCGGTACTTAATTCTTAGCATATTTTTGGTTGGAAACCTTTCCTCTATCAACATTTTTTCTACCAAGATTCTTAATCCATATAAAAAAAATCCTATATAAAGAAAAATGTAGTCTAACACTATGAAATATATTTTTTTGTTCCGCTAGCACGCATACACACTTGCAGTTTACTTAGGCATAGGTGGAAAAGAAGATTTCAGAAGATTCTGTGACAAGCATATCGACGGGTACTAGATTAAGCTTAAGAAAACAAGGAATTGTCTAGGCGAAGTGGGTTCCTTTTACCCCATATAGCTGTGGAAGATTAGAAGAAACCCATTGGTTAAACTGAAACCGACCCGGAATTCGAAAAAGGGCGATTAACACAACTTCTTTCATTTTGGGATTGTTGTTGATTGAAAATTAGTTTCGCCATATGTATTGGTGTCTACACTAACATTTGCGAGCTAAAAACTTAGACACTAATGCCTTGCAAGACAAAGCACAAACTGTTTGAGAGATGACTGATTTTTAAAAAAAAATTTGGATCGATTTACTATAAAGTTACAAAAATCTATCGTAGAACATATAATTATCTACGCATTAATCTATGATTTTCGTATATTTCGCATACCCCTTTGAAATACCCTTCACATCTATATCCACTGCAGGTCTCAATTCTCTTAGCTCAACAGAGCGACAAACAATCGATGCGCTCTTTGACCATTCATAATTGATAAGCTAGCTTATCAATTGAACGTGTCAGTTAAGAGTCGTTTTTATATACATAGTAAATAAATTTTTTATAATAACAATGCGTCAGATTACCGAACAGTGTGAACATTCTCTTATGGCGTGCCACACTCTTATCAACTGACAACACTGAGAAGAATATTTTAGCTTTAAATTGAAACTTAAGAGCTAACCGAAATTGAAAAAGAGCCGCCGCTTTGTCCATACACTTGACAAAATTGTTGTCGAAAGAGATCAGCCAGAGAAAGATACATATTTTGCTCTGTGATGTGTAAATCAATTTTTTTGCAAATTCATGCATCAGAGGAGTTCGTCCTCAAATTATAGCGTTAATGATGCATTATTAACGCTGGCCGTATCCAGACAGAAACCACTTTAATCCTTTTTAGCCAGCAAGTCAACAACTTTTGTGTGATCGAAAAACGGGGCGTCGTCTTAAGCCGCCAAAAACGTAAAAGAAACATGAAAATTTCAATGGAAACAGGTAGGCGGCGGCGGGCGGCAGCACAGGAATTTGGTTTTTCGGGGATAATCACAGGATAATGGCATACATTAGCAGACAGTGACTGTAAAATGGAATTTCTCTCGCCTGGAATGACACAACACAACAATTGTCGTCGGGAGTGAAATGACTTTGAACTGCTGCTGCTACCGGAATAGGGGACAAGTCCATGACCATTTGAAATGGCTTAATTAAAATGTTTCCGAACTGACATCAATTTTTTTTTTTTTGTTGCTGTTGCTGTTGTTGTTGTTAGTTGTTTAATTTTCGAAATGTCAAGCGATACTTTTCTGTGCTGAAAATGGTTCGTTCTTAAATACCCTGTAGCACAAGTACAATATAGGGTATATTAGGTGAGGGCACATAAATGTAACAGAAGTGTAAATTAGTTACGAATTGTTCATGTGTGAGTGAGTTTGGAGTGTATTTTGGAAATTGTTCGGTTTGTTCAGTGACTCTTTTCATTGACTTTTGAAAAGTGACTCTTGATAAATAACTCTAGTTTAGTTAACCTTGCTTTAGTTTAGTGACTCTTGTTCAGTGACTCTTGTTGAGTGACTTTTGTTCAGTGACTCTTGTTTAGTGACTGTGGTTAAGTGACCCTTTCGCTATGACTGTTGTTCAGTGACTTATTTTTAGCGTTTTTTGTTCAGAGACTCTTGATCTTTAATAAGCGACTCTTAATCAGCGCGTTCACCTTTCTGCAGTGACTCTTGTTCAGTGACTTATTTTGGTGATTTTTTGCTCAGTGACTTTTGATCAGTGTCGTCTGCTCAGTGAACCTTTTGCTATGACTCATCTTCAGTGAACTTTGTTCGGTGACTCTGAATAAGTGCGTTCACCCTAGTGCAGCGATTTTTGTACAATGACTCTTGAAAAGTGACTTTAGTTTAGTGTACCTTGGTTGAGTTTAGTGACTCATCTTGAGTGACTCTTGTACAGTGACTCTTCTACAGAGACTTATTTTCAGTGCTTTTTTAGTGACTCCTAATCAGTGACTTTTGCTCGGTGACTTAATATTAGGAACTCTTCCTCAATGACTCTTATGCAGTGACTTTTGTTCAGTAACTCTTACTCTGTGACCTTTGTTCTGTGACTCTTTAACAGTGCGTTCAACCTTGTTAAGTGAATCTAGCTGAGTGGCTTCAGTGAAGAGTCTTGTTCAGTGACTCTTGCTCAGTGTCTTACAATAGATGGTAATTTCAGAGCGTTGACTCACTTTGAATCAGTACCAGAACCAATGAACTTGCTTAGTGAAATAGAAGCCAAACTATTTGAATGTTGTTAACGTTGTTCTTGCAAGCGCCCTTTACTTAACAAGTTTTACCTTTTCCTGATTGTTGTTATTTGACAAATAATTTCTTCATTATTAACTGGTTTTCCCCTAACTCATATCGGGGTTGTTGATTTTTGACATATTATCTTGTAAGTTGTGAAAAAGTGCTTTGGATTGACATTATATTCAACTTTATTGCCTTTATTTTTTTGGGCAGATTGTTCAGTTTTGATGCCTTGACAGAAATAAAGGTTTCACAGGCCACTGAAATTGTGATAAGGCATGGCGATAGCTCCCTACAAATCATTGGTCCCTCGAGCCGGGCATTCTGGATAATATTTTCTTTTCCAAACAAACTTTCAGTAAAGAGAAGTGGAAGAAGTAGAGAAGTGGAAAAGTTAGGTATTGTTGGCCTTTGGTACATACCCAGGGTACATTACGGTCGAACCAGGCCGACTTTCATGTTTGCTTTTTTTTTTTTTGCCTTTTTTTAGTTTTTTAATGAAATTGTACAACCCAGAGGAGTATTGTGAGGCTTTCTTGAACTTTTCTACATTTTTCTGCTGGCATGTGAAAACAAAAAGTAATCAATCATTGTATATATATATATTTATATGTGTGTGTGTGTGTGTGTGTGTGGAACCACGCCTATCTCCTGGATTAGTCAGCAGAATATGGATATGGCGGCGGCATCATTGGTCTCTCTGCTCCGTTCGGGTAAGGGCCACTGAGTTGAGCCCAATCAATTGCTGCCGCGCATTGCTGACAGCGACGCTGGCAGCGAAATGCCAGCAGCAACACCCTAGGGAGCAGGGAGGATGAGCTACTCTGTGTGTGTGTGTGTGGACCCTTTTTTATGGTGCACATGCTGAGCGTTGCGCATGTTCGGTAAAAATGAGCAATTAAATTGAGACAGCCGACTTCCAACCCTCTAGGTCTTGGGGTTGCAAACTTATGCCTTTTGATTGGAAAATACATTTTTAATTAAACTTGTACCGAGTTGTGGATTTACTCTAGTAAATAATTGAGCTTGGAAAAGTTGCAAGTGCTTATGGAAATTTACATTTTTACATAGGGGGCAGCCAGCAATCGATTTCATTTCAAATTTTGTCAGGCTTTCGGAGAGGGGTCAATGAGGGGGGTGGGTCTCTGGAATAGAGATTATATTGTGACATATATGACATTAATTTAACACTTTAAATAAGATCCAATTGGTAAGGATATTTTTTAATATCCTTTTTGAATATTGTAATGCACATTTTATAGATTCTTAGGATGATTTTCGGCTCCATTGGTTGAAAATTGAAGATCCACTTTACATTAAATGGATATTTTAATATCCCAACATGGATATTACAAACTATGTATACCAAATTGGAACCAAAATCATCCAATCCGTATTTTTATACTCTGTACCGCAGGTACATATAGTAGAGTATTATAAGTTTGTGCAAAAGTATGTAACATCCAGAAGGAAGCATCTCCGACCCCATAAAGTATATATATTCTTGATCAGCATCAACAGCCGAGTCGATATAGCCATGTCCGTCTGTCTGTCCGTATGAACGCACAGATCTCAGAGATGGTAAGAGATAGAGGTTTGACATGTATGGGACATATGCTTCTTATGTCTGCAGGCAGATCAAGTTTATTTTCAATTTTGGCTACGCCCCCTCCCGCCCCCGCAATTTAGAAAAAACGTCATATCTCCCACAGTTTTGAAGATAGATGGCTTGTTCATTCTGGACATATTTAGTTATTAACTTATCGATCCGCCAAAAGAATGAAGAAGATCGGATGAACGGTTTTCGAGTTATGATCAAAAGACATTTTCTTGGTACAGAGTATGTTATAGTCGGGCTTGACCGACTTTCTTTCTTGCTTAATATCCTTTTTTCCTCTGTGTAGCTATTCCAAGTTCTTTTACTATCTGATTGGTAAGAAATTCAAGAGCAGAGCCCTCTTACCGCTTAAGCTTTCATTTCACACTCTTAAAAGTTAAAGATGAATCACGATTTGTATTGATACACCGAACTCAGATGGATAATACAGATGTGGCAAGACACTCACTATCAAACTTGTTTTGAACAACTGGAGTCATTCCTTTGGAAACAGAGACGAACTGCGAACACAACTACTTTGAATGTACAAACCAGCAAACTACTGCATGTCACGAAATTGATTGCTGAATGTCACAATCGTCTCGAGTAGTGCAAAAGCTGCACAAAATACAGTAGCACCTTTCAGTAGCAAATCGACGGACACATAAAGGGTGACCCAATGAGAGGGCACGCAACGTTATAAAATGCAATAATCTGCAAAAGTAGTTCGGTTGTAAGTCGATTCCTGGTTTAATTATAGACTAAACTGAACATGTTTGACAGTAGCATGTGAAACGACAACAGCTGAGCTATTGCAAAAAAAATATAACGCTTTTCAAAATGGTATAAATTGAAAGCTGATCAATCTAGTACTCAGAGCGAAATGTCATTTATTTGTCGAATGTCTGCAAAGATTGATACACAGGGTGTGTCAATGGAAAATTATCAAAATATTCATATTCTCACAAGATTTAAAGTAGAGTTTCTCTTCGTGCCACAGACACGCACAACCTAACACGACATGTTCGTGTTGTACGATTAGATTTCGTGCGTGCCAGTACGTTTCAATTGTTTGAGACATGACACTACATAAGGCGTTACCACTTAACTCTACTAAATGCTCAGATGAAACATCGAACGTACAATTATATGCATTAAATTGAAACAAACTAAACTAGACTTGGCTTGGCTGGACTTTCGAGCATAATAGGCTAATCACACTGAGCACATCTACCATCGAACATCTCACATCTTGAGTTTAAATGCTTAATAACTTATTTTTTTCAAACTATTAAGTTCTCCAAATATGACAAATTTCAGCCAGGCAGTATGTTAGATGTTAGATGTGCTCAGTGTGAATAGTCTATAAGTAGGCTACATCTCTGAAATAATAGGAAAAGTCTATAGTACCCACAGTTTTTCATTTTTAAGCTTTTTTTATGGTAAATATTCCAAGAATTTTGTAAATAATATTTGGGGTCAAAAATCAGAAATGTGTCTTAAATATGGCATTCGTGTTATTGTCGTGTCATTTTGAAAACTAACGGCACGCTCCCATCTCTAATTTAACATATGTTTTTGTCGAAAATTGATTGCGCGTTGCATTGTAGGTTCGAATTGAAAATCAGAAAGTGTGCCACATTATATTCAAAGTGTAAACAGCTCTGTATATTTGTATTTACACTGAGACCAAGTTCTTATCGGTTAAGGTTGTCGTTTTAAGGGCTCAAGTATGCTTAAGCTTATCTACATTTTGACATTTGTGATTTAAAAGTTATAAATTTCATAACATTTTTTGGGTATGGCAAACATTAAAGTACTACTTTAATGTTCTTCTTGTGTGTAATTTCTGCATGGAAAAGTGATTGATACAATACAATACTATATATTGTGCACGCGCCTCGACCAAAAGTTCAATTGAAATTGAATTTCACAACTAAACTGCTTCAAAACCATACAGAAATTCCCGCCAATTGATATGAAAGACTCGTATATTCTATGCCAGTTCTTATCGCTGCTGAAATGGTATATTTTTATACCCTGTTCCCATAAAAAAAAACGGGAAAAAGGGGGATCATGTAGGTGTGCGCATGTATGTAACAGGGAGAAGGAATCATTTTTGAACTCAAAAAGTATATATATTCTTGATCAGCATGAGCAGCCGACTCGATAGCGCCATGTCGAACGAACTAGTAGAACGAATAACTTTGGAAGAAACGCTCTTTAAAAAATAATTATTCGTTCTTAAATTTTCAAGAATTTCGCTCTTGAAGTCGAGCTAAATACGTTCTTAGCTTGGTGCTTTTAGGCGAGGGAAGTGAGGTATAGAAACTGAGAGAGGAGAGCAAGCACATTTGAGAGAATAACTTTGAGTCTGCTCTTACAGTTTTGTATTATATGGGAGAGGGGTGTGGGGAAGCTATCGAGCGGAGAGCGTAATGGATTTTTGCACTCATATTGCTTTGGAATTCCCAACCTGTTATGGCATTGCTGGCATGGAGAGACCTCTGTTCGAGTGATAGTTGACACTGAAGGACTGATGCTGCTTTGAGGTGTGTATTCCTCATGACGGCTAAAAGTTGAAGCATGGCACAACAATTAGTTTTCCATGAAATAAATTTAAACAAAATGGAAAAATCTACTGATATTGAATTGTTGTATGGTTGGAATCTGTGAAGCTCTTGATGTAAGAGTTTACGATCTTATTCTTGAATGTGATGAGCTCTTGATAATAGGAAGAACATTCTCGGTTTTTGACAATGCTGTTTGCCCTTTCTTCAAAATTGAGCATTCTTGAAAACGAGTATGTTCAGCACTTGATCCAAGAACTCTTGTGCTTGATTTAAGACTGATACGTACTTGGATCAAGTATTGAAGCTCTTGGATCAAGAAAACCGGGATCAAAAATTCATACTTGGATCAAGAATTTCGCTCTTGGATCGAGAATTTTCACTCTTATCGAACTATTGATCTCGAAAATTCTGAGTGTAAGAAATAAAGCCACCATTTTGCGCATGAAGGTAGGTGTATACCCTACCCAGTTTGTTTTGTGTGAAAGAGTAGGAAAGAATGTTTGTTTAGAGCAACTTTTAGGCAGATTAATGATAACTTTATACTTGAGTCAATGGAGGTAGGTTGGGTTACCATTACAGCATCATAAGAATGTGGCAAATTCAATTAGCTTTGGTAAAATTATTATAGAAAAGTAGAAGAATCACCTTAAAATTGTGGTGTGGAAAAAGAAACCCCGCAGGGCATCTTGAGTTTGTGTAATATGAGAAATAAGAGTGCCTATGTGGACAGCCAGCTCACCTACTGCAATTTAAGACCCTCATGCAAAAGCTACAACAACAAAGCGCTCAGTTATTTTTATATAAGGCTCTCTCTACTGAGAATAAAATGAGATAACTATACTGAGAAAGTAAGAATTTTTTAAGAATTTTTTACTTGAAATAGTTCTTATTCTGCGTTTTAGAATCGAGGGGCTGGAGGATTAGGTAAAACATGAAAAAAGATCCAGCAATTAATCTTTCAACAAACGGAGAAGATGGAGAAATTCGGTATCAAAAGATGATTCTAGAAGCAATATATTCACACTTGGATCAAGAATCGAGGAAAAATTCCTACACTATGTTTGACTTCACGGTTGATACTGATCAAGAATAACATATTATATTTATAGTGTCGGAGATAGAGGTGTTATTTTAACGTTAATTTGAACTTGTCACGGTGTTTTAAGAAGTGAAACGATCTGATTTTGAGAATTAACAGAGTAAATAAGAGTCAATCGTCGTAAATATAGAAACATAGAAATATATTTTTGATTGCTATGTAATTCCCTAGAAATTGTACACTATGCATTATGTTTTATGGTATTTGTTGGACAAAATGTTAGAGGCACACTCAAATAAAATGAAACAACTTTTACTGGCAATGGCTCGAGTTCCATGGTGGCACAGGTTGTCCGATGTGACTCCGGTGCATTTAACTAGAACTAAGGGAAATCGGACAATAACGTTGCACGACAAAATTGGGGAAAATTTTGCCCGCAAATAGTGGTATATACATTTGGTGAGCATTCGTGACGCGTTCATGAAATGAACGAATCTCGGTAAGCACGTCCTTAGACAAGTTATAAGTCCTGGATTTTTAAAGAAAACATTTTTATTGTGTTTTCGAATCAAATAAAATGAAAGCTGGAAATGGCTCGAGTTCCATCGTGGCACAAATAGGTCGGGGTGACTCGGGTGCATTCTACAAGAACTAAGGGAAATCTGACAAAAATGTTGCCCAAAAATATAGGCAACAAATTTACTGGATTTAGTGGAAGATATGTTTTGATACTGGCTAAGCATTCGTGATGTGTTCTTAACAACACGAAGCTCATTAAAAAAAGTTCTTAGACGTGTTAAAAGTCACCGATTTTTGAAGAAATAAGTTGTACTGTGTTTTAGAATCAAATGAAATGAAAACAACTTTTACTGGCAATGGCTCGAGTTCTATTGTGGCACAATTTGGTCGATGTGACTCCGGTGCATTCAATAAGAACTAAGCGAAATCGAGGCAAAAACGTTGCCCGAAGAATATCCGGTAAAATATTGCCGAAATTTAGTGGTAGATTAGTGTCTAAGCATCCGAAATGCTACCTTACAGGGTGCCTGGCCTTCCCTTTGTTGCAGTGCACTAAGAAAAAAGTACAGTAGCTTAACTGAGTAAAAAAAGTAATTGAAATAGTTATAATTCTGTGTTTTAAAATCGAGGGGATTGAGGTTTAGAAATAAAATAAAAAGGGAACATAGATCCACCAACATAGATCAAGAAATTCGGTTTCAAAACTTAGTTCCAGGAGAAAGAAATCCCCTCTTGGATCAAGAATCAAGGAAAAATTTCTACACTATATTTGACATCGAATTTGCTTTCTTTATCTTTAGTCCGGCACGTGTTCCGCTCCCGTCTAGAATTTTGTCAGCGAAAATAAATACAAACCGCTCTGTGTTTGTGATAAGACAAATTCAAAACTTGCTGGACAATCAATCACATCGCTGCCTCTGCCAGAGCATCAAAATATTGACACTTGTAACGTGTTTTGTGGTAACAATTAGTCCATAAACTGAAACCGATTACTGGACCACAAGATACCGACCGCATAAATTCCAGCCAAGAAGATGAAAAGATAAATGAGTTTTTGATCCTCGATGGATGTTCTATGGGCGGTAAATCAAAAGGGAAGAGAAAAGTCAAGTGAAAGCCAAGCGGTAGAAAGTGCAAAGGAGTATAAAGGAAAAAGGGAAGGGAAAGGCTCAGACGAAACGTCATTAATAAAGCCTCGCAAAGATTTTGATGACACCTGAACTGACAGCGGCACGAATATGGCCCAAAAAGGAACCTAAAAAGCCAGGCAAAAAGATCGCATCACAGTGTGTGTGTGTGTATCTGTGGGATACATATTCTGCAGTCGCAAGTGTGGCGCATATTAATCATGCGCTCGTCAGACGCCCCGAACTGAAGTGGTGGTCAAGTGTCCCGTGTTCTGTCTTTGTGTGTGTCCTGCGGTTTCTGCACTCCCCCAACTTAATAACCGTTCATTTGTGTCATTCGAATGGTTCAAACTCATCCAAAACTCCGCCTCATAATCGATTTGTTATCTAAAAGCCTGGCCAAATCGTTTTACCAACTTCCAGACCGTAATTAACGGTATTTAATTATGGAAATTAACAGCCAAGCACTGTGAGAAACAGACATGAGCGTCTAGCGAATTTTTCTATTATAAAGTTGCTATTTTTTTTTTGCGCAGGGTAATTAAGTGGAAAATGCAGCGTAATTATAGGCAAATGATTTTTCAATTTGCCGTTTTTTTGTTGCTGTTGTTGTTTTTGTGCGCTGCTTCTTTGCCAACACTTTGAACAGGCCATGTGAATAGAAAGTTTATACAATGATTTTATTTTTTATATTTTTTTTTTTGTAGGAGTAGAAGTAACCGACCGCCAGGTAAATATGCATATGCTTGTACTCCTCGTTGAGACACATTTTGTAGATTGGATGCGACACTATTTTGGTAGTCGTATTCACTTGAAATCGTCATAGCACAGACTGAAACACTAAATATTTTTTTGCCTCAATGACTTGGGCTTTGTAGGGCTCGGACAGAGCGAGACATCTCAACTGATTAGAGTGGTGGCGATTCGATTATTTTAAATTGATAAACGTTTGTTGTTTTGTACGCGTAAGACTAAAATAAGCTAAGCTGATAAGTCGTAGTTAACCAGACTCAAGTGGGGGACAAAAATTCGAAGTAATTTTTCCTTATGGAAAACCCAAAAGTAAACCACCATTAGGACAGCTCTATAGAGACCGATTTTTAGATATTCATGCTCTTTCTTTTCCTTCATCTGTACAGAAGTCACCTAAGATAAATACGGAAAAAAATAAGGAAAACATTTCGCTCTTAAAACGAGTAAAAAAAAGTCGCTTAAGCCCGACTATCACATACTCTGTACCAACGAAAGTGTAAGCTCAGCGAACATTATGTTGCTCATAACTTGACTATCGACATCCGAAGACTACCATTGCTTTGGCGGATCGATAATTCATCCTGATTACTAAATATGTCCAAAAGGTATGAACTTTCTATACATAAAATTGTGGAAGATATGACGTTTCTACCAAAATGCGTAGGCGGTAGGGGGCGTGGCAAAAACTGAAGACATATAATATACGCAGCAGAAGTATAGGCAACATCCGTCCCATACATATCTAGCCTTCATCTAATACCATCTCTGAGATATGGATATATAGATTCTGCTGGTGATACTGATCAAGAATATATATATAGGATCGGAGATAGTTGTGCACCCGTTACGTATATTTTAACACATAACGGTGTGGTACGAAGTGTCACGAAAGTGAGAAATCACAGAGTTTCATCCTTCAACGTGATCCTTCGTGATTCGTGCGTGTTTCGTGAGTCAATTCCAGTGAAAAAGGAATATAGAGTTCACGTTAAAAAACATTTTGATTTATTAATAAGTAAATCACTAGAAATAGTGCATTATGTTTTATGTGACAAAATGGTAGAGGCATCGAATTCCATTGTGGCACAGTTTAGTCGTTGTGACTCCGGTGCATTTAACAAGAACTACAGGAAATCGAACAAAAACTTTGCCCAAAAATATCGGAAAAATATTGGCTGAAATTAGTGGTAGAATAATTTTAATAGAGGGTGAGCATACGTGAAACGTCCTTACATTGTGCATGAATGGTGAGTGTCGTAAAATGCTTCAACAACTTGCGTGATTCGTGCGTAGGAAGTTTTTTATTTCGTGATTCGTTTGTGATGTGACAGAAAATTCGCTCACGAAAATTTTGCACAAACTTAATATACTTTGAGTATCTTTGGTTCGAGTACAAACAAACGCTCTGGAGTCTATTCCGTGTCGGTTTCTCATATTCTGTCGAATCATCGTTTAAAAAATGCGAAAATTTCCCTTGAAAAGTCTTAAATTAAAAGCATTTTGTTCTTAATGTGAAATGAGAGGAAAATCAAAAAGGGATTGGTTGAAGCAAGCTCTAGAACTGGACAAGACGAATTTGGCTGAATTTACATGGCGAAAGCAAACTTCATGTTCTAAAAAATGCTTTTGTTTTTGGAAAAGAGGTGTAAAGACGCAAGCGACAAACCAAACACCTTTCCTACAAGCATGAGCTGTTTGAGTAACGTCCTGATGTTGAAACCATGTCAAGACCGTCTTTTTCACTACTTATTCATGTAGTTTTCACTCAGGAAAAAATTTAGGTTTTTCAACTTGGATCAAGAACGTTTATGTGAAAAGTTCTATAAGAATATCAACTCTTGATCCAAGAACGAAATTTTACAGTTACAGTTTGGAAATTTCGATAATGGTTTTCTTGATCCAAAAGCTTCAATACTTAAACCAAGAAAGAAAAATTCTCAAATGAAGAAGAAAAATTCCTGAATCAAGCGGCAAATGAACTAAAATTCAAAATTGCTCATTCTTGAACCAAAAAACAACACTGTTTGTTCCTATATCAAGAGCTCATCAGGTTTAAGGGTAGATTAAGAGTTTTACAGATTCAAAAGTAAGGGTACCCTCATTCCATTCAAACAACAATTTACACTCAAGTGTTTATTTTTTTTTTTATGATTTTTGTTTCCTTGTTGTTGATTTCTGATGATTAATTAATTATGGCAACCAAGTTTGACTGAAATCAATAACGGTCGCTATAAAGTTCATATATTTTTTTTGATCATATTGTCAACTAATATATTTTGAAAAATGTAACGTAAATTTGCTATCGATGCTTAATCGATAAAACAAAAAGCTTTTGTCAATCTAACCAAAAAGCTTTAAGCTAAATTGTTATCGAGCCGAGCTTTGAGTAAAAGAGCTTTAATGGTGAGTTTCGCTTGAAGGTGGTGCTGAATATAAGTGGTGAATAGAGAGAGAGAGTAAGAGAGCGCTGAATAAGCAACTGAGAGCAGCTAGTGTGGTGTAAATGAAATGCCGGTAAAACAGCTGTTTGGCCGATGCATTTGATTTCCAACCCCCGAAAAACTGATAAACAATTTCAATTGCTGAAATGAAACTCAACTGGCCTAAAAACCTAAACATTCAAGAGCAAACAAAGCAACGGATGTTTTCTTTCGCCATTAAAACATGAGACCGAGACCTCAAAAATAACAACTAAAAGCGCTGACATTTTGCGAAAGAGTCGGGTAAAGCGCAAAAACAAACCACAGTCAGTCAGTCAAGCAGCTTTGTGCGTGTTTGTGTATCTTTGAGATACGCTTACAATTAGTGAAGCTTGGCAGAAAAACAAACACATAAGGTGGACAACATTCAACGGACAGAGACAGAGTGTGTGATGAGGTCACACTTGCACACACACTGCCGCAAGATAATTTCATGGCATTAACTCTAGTTAACAGGTGCGAGAGAATTGGGAACATTAAATGATTTATGAACCGATTCCATTTAGGAATATCATTTACATCACATTTGCATAATTGTGCACTGTCAGATATCATTTGCATAGAAAAGTAGACTCATTTGTCCATACATAGAATCAAGAAACAAACTGCAAGCCAAGTGAAAAAGTTCAACAAAGAACGGACTGAAAGAAAAACTAGACTGAACGTTGGTCAAGCCCGACTATGGAATACTCTGTATCAACGAAATTATACGCTCAGCATAAAATTTGATGCAGCTGAAAGCAGCTCTGCTACTACGCTGCAGCAGCGAACAGTCTTTTGATCATAACTCGACAACTGTTCATCCGATCTTCATCATTCCTCTGGCAGATCAATAAGTTATTCTTATTACTAAATATATCTGAAACGAACGAACCATCTATCTTCAAAACTGTGGGAGATATGATGTTTTTTCTAAATTTCGGGGGCGTGGTCAAAATTGAAAATAAACTTGATCTGCCTGCAGACATAAGAAACATATGTCCCATACATGTCAAACCTCTATCTCTTACCATCTCTGAGATATGTGCGTTTATACGGACAGACAAGACGGACATGACTCGGCCGTTGATGCTGATCAAGAATATATATATAGAGACGGAGATGCTTCCTTCTCGATGTTACATACTTTTGCACAAACTTATAATACTGTGTACCTACGGTACAGAGTATAAAAACCGTTTAGATTGTTTAAAGCATGGCCGGAACCAAGGTTCGAACCAAAACCTCGAACCTTAACCATTTGTTTATTTGGGTTTCGAGAGGAAAATTATGTATGGTTTTCAGCCCTGAATAATATCAGTATATGAACTGAATCTGTCTAATACCGCTTTTATACATAAAAGGATTATCATTAATAAACATCCGCCAGTTTTATTTCCTTAAATAATTATCATATTATATGAAACAATAGGAAATGAAAGCGTAATGCATAGTCCACACTTTGCATTCATTCAGAATGACGGAACTGATCGAAGGTATTCAAAATGAATTAGCAGTAAGCCAAATATAAGAGAATTTAATTCCCGAACTAGTAATATTATAGTATACTTTGAAGTGCATTTATCATGCTAATTTTGTTGTGTATAAACAGAGTATATAGCTCCGAGAAATTTGAAATGAAAATGGAATCAGTTTTATATAAATTAGCTTATTCCAACTCCTGCCATGTCTGTGTTTTATGTGACCCTTTGGTTCCCCTTCTGAAAGCAGGGTGATCAAACTGGATAAACAGACCTCTCCACAACATTTTTCTCCGACCCATTATACAACAATATGGAATGCATAATGCATATTGTACAATGTACATAAGAAGTAGAACATATAATCAAAATGCACAAGAAGCAAATTGAAATGGAAAACGTTCACGACATGTTGGAAACAAAATAATTGAATATAAGAGACACTGTTAGTCACCTCCGCATCGCATCAACTTGAAAAGTGCACATAAATATTTACATATTTTAAATTGCAAACAGAAAATCGCACACATGTGCATGTATGTATGTATATATGATCAATTCCATATTTTTTAACAAATCTGTATTTTTTTACATCAAGTATTTGTCATGCCTATGTGTATGTATGGCATATATATGTGTGTGTGTGTGTGTGCGTGTACGTTGAGTACACATCGAGATGTGTATTTATAAAATTGAATTTTAATTTTGTGCAATATCGTTTCGTTCTCCATTCATTTTGGTTTTCTGTGTTGTTGTTGTTGTTGCTTTTGCGCAGTCAAATCGTTTAATGACCTAATTGCTTTATCTTCTATTTGTTGTTTCCACATTTTGGCTGTTTTCTAATTCATATTCATGAGATGGGTGAAAGCTGGTGTTTATCCAAGAGAAAACAAATCGAATAGAATGCGATAAGGTCAGGATAAGTCGACTTTATCAATGCCCTGATATCGATGCTCTTTTATACTCCCAAAAACCTACGTTTTGGTTGTTTCCATACATGTGTGCACGCCTGTCAGAGACGATTTTAGATGAGTTTGTCTCCACATGTATGAAAGTGAAAACCGGAACAGGCCTGATAAAGAGCTTGTGCCAAATTAAATTTGTTTCATTGAATAGTAAGCCTTAGAATTCACTTTCTGATAACATCAGTTGCAATTATCTGAGCACTATCTCAGCTGATAAGCACAAAAGTGCACTAAACACTGCCAGCTTAATTCAACATTTAAAAAAACTATCAGCATACTAGAAAGAAACACAAAAAGGAAGGGGGAAAAAACCAAAATCGAAAGGTCAAATAGGAGGCTACATTAGCTATGCAAAATAAATTCCATTTGTTGCGTTCTAAATTGAATTTTCAGTTACCTCCTCCTCCTCGCCGACTTCCACCTCGTTGACAAAGTTGTCGGTATTGGTGAGACCTTCCACCACACAGGCATTGGCCATTCCATTCGCCTCCCCCTCATCGTCGTCATCATCATCATCATTTTGAACATCCTCATTGTCCTGGCCAAAGAGACGATGCAGCATTAGATCTTCCCCATCATCTTCTCCACCATCTGGTCCAAATTGTTCCACAGTTAGACTGCCCACACTGAGGGGATGCGGCGTGCTGTCATTTAAAGCTGTGGCCGTATTCAAGGACCTGGCACTATCCGCAAATCCATGAAGCAATGCAGCCAAATGAAGATCCAAGTGTGTGCTGTTGTTGGGTGCCTGTTGTTGACCATCTTTCAAGGGCAAATTGGCATAGGGACTGGCCAAGGGTAGATCATTGTAGTCCAACAGATCAGCCAAGTTCTGTTCCCATATAGAGCGTGAATCTTGATGTGGAGAGGGTAAACTGTCCATTTCGGGTGTCGATAAGAGCGAGTTATTATGATCCGTCGCCAGGGAAGAGGTCTCTATGTGCAGTTCTCCTAAGGTAGGCGTTGCAGCAGGTGCCGAGGGCGGAGCATTTGCAGCATTTCCTGTGGCCCCTCCTCCACCCGTCTGGCTTTGCATATCCTGCAAAGCGGCGGTCTGCACGCTGCTGTTCCCTGTGGTATTATGCAGATTCATCACAAAAGCGCTGGCATTGAAGCTGGTGGGCAATTTATATTCTCCCCCGGCTCCGCCGCCAATCTGATCATCATCAAAGGCTAAAAAATCTTCAATTCTGGGATAAATGTGCTTGCGATTCCCATACGGATGTTGCGATTCAATCAGTGGAACTGTACGCAACATTTCCAGTTCCCAATTGCCATCGCCGTGGGGCAGTTCCAGCTGCGAGTCCCAACGACGTAGCAGGTAATCGGGATCAACCTGAAGCAGGCTCAAGGCCAGAGCCAATTGTAGCATTTTCATGGCATACGACTTTTTGTTTGAGATCATTTTGAGGCCGTTGCTGTTGCTGCTGATCTTGAGGTTACAAATGGCTGTGTGGGTGTTGTCCAACCTCCACCCCACCCCACCTCCAACGGCCAGACAACAGCTCCTCCGTTGGCTGTGCCGTTCGAGCGTTCAATGACGTTTCCTTGCTTTTTTGCACCACAATTTGTTATTTGTTTAAATCGCAATTCGTTCTGTTGTTAAAAGTTCTTCACTTGATTTTATTTTGTATTTTTGTTCTCCATGTGCAGTTAATTAATAGATGTCCTCGGGTTCGTTCTGTAAGCGTAAGAGAGATGCATAGACATAAATGGAATTAGTAAGTATAGCAGAGTGTCGCAAATATGCAAATTGAATGTGGAATGAGAAATGCTTTTGTGTGTTTAACATTGAAATCGGCATTGCATTTGTATAAGGAAGTTTGTAGCTGCTAGCTGACCACGTCCAGATTTTGGTTTACGCATTTTGAGAATCCAGAAAATATGTCTACCATTTAAAAGCCCATTCATTTGCTTGTTGACAGCTGTCACATAATCGGAACCATTAAGTGTCAACAGATTATATAAAATAAATATTGGTTGAATAATTTGAAAAGAAATATTTTGGAAAAAAAGATGTATTTTAAAGATTTCTATGGGGAACGCAGAGATGGAGTCGCAATTCAAATCATTTCTACCGTGACTGACGAATCATTAAAGACGAAAATAACACCAAGGAGAAGAAATGACTTCAAACTTTACTTGCAGAATTATTCAAATCATACCAGATTTAATACCTTAGCCTTACATCCCAAAAACACATAAATATACACAATAGCATCCCGGAGAGCTGCAGTGGATCCAGGATCTTGAAGGACTGTTAACAAAATATAGCGAAATTTACAAAAAAAGAAGAAATGTTGTATTTCGAACGGTTCAGAAAATCGAGAAATTTGCTAAATTTTCATAGAAGTTTTGATTATGAAAACTCTAGACGGTTAATTAAAAGATGTAGATTGATTGTTTCTTAAAGAAACCGAATCATACTGATGAGGAGTTTGAAGTTTCTACCAAAAATGTAGTAGAAATTTCGGAATAATATTCAAACTATAGTAGATCACTAGCTTAATACCCGGCATTATATAGTAAAAGCCCTCACAACAAATAATAATTTCTGAGCTTAAATAACATGTGAGATTTGTTTCTCAACTACTATTAAACTGCTTCGAAGCCATTTCTGAAACAGTAAAGTATCCAACTCCAACACAATATTATGCTAATATTTCGAATCTGTTCGAACCGGTTTTGAAACAGTTAACTAAAAAACTACGCATTACAATCCCACAAACCAAATTGAAAGTTCGTAGCTTAAAAAACCTTTGAGATATTGCTCTGAAACAGTTTGAACCGGTTCGAAACCGGTTCTAAATCAGTAAAATATGCAACTCCATATTACCAACCTTTAAACCAAATTTCGAGTTCGGAGCTTAAATACCCCTCCTAACTTCCCCTAACTCTACTATTGAACCGGTTCGAAACCGGTTCAAATCCGGTTCTTAGCCAGTAAAGTAGACAACTCCTTACCTACAAACTAAATGTCAAATACGTAGCCCTAATAACATCTGACATATGGCTTTAATCCATTTTTTAACCGCTTTCGAACTGGTTCACAGACATGACACACAGCCTATGACTGTTCCCTGATCGCCATGATCATTTTAAGAATTTTTTATTTTACATACAGTCGCGTTTTTATATATGTATAGATTTCACAAAATGGTTTGTGGGAATTCGGACTGAACATTTATTGATGGAGGACGATTCTCGAAAACCACAGCATAGTTCTTCAACTGACTGAGATAAAATAAAGTTGTGGTCAGGGCTGAAAGCCGGTTTTTAATCGAACCGGTTCGAGCCCAGAGTTTTGAGTATTATTTTTAAGTGAACCGAACTTATTCCGAAACAAAAATTTCCCATTACTCGTTTCTTTCCCAAAAGTTTTGTGAGTTGGAGACCAAAATTAAAAATAAACTTCATCTGCCTGCAAGTATAAGAAGTTTTTTTCTTAACTCTGTTTACCTCCGGCACAGAGTATAGAAATCGGACAACTACTTGGCAATTGTTGAACCCAGATTCGATCCAAACCCCTTTGGAAGTAAAGGATCCGTTCCTCGATCCAAATATTACACTTAATAACGAACCGGATCTTAATCAACATGTTAGATGCTTGCTTATTTCCAACTTGTGAACTTATTTTTACATTTATATTGAGGGAAGATGCTGATTTTCAAATGAAAACTCATTGGTATGCTTAATTAGCTATATATAAATATAAATCGATAACAAAAGTAAATCGATTGAATGAAAAGCCAGGAAGTGGCAAGGCCAGCACATTTCAATCAGACAGCCTTATGAAATGACAGCTCATCTGAGCGTTCAAGACAATTAGAGCCACTTTAATGTCAGCTGAGTAGTCAGATGGCTACACAGACGCCTGGTTACATTGCCTGTCAACAGCCTGGCCTTTATAAAAGTGCAGGAAAAACCCGTTGATTGTATTTAAAGGGGATGAATCCGGTCGGATATAAGAATATAAGTAGTTCGCACAGCTTTTCAACCTCCTGTTCGGTTCATTACATGATTTTCTGACGATAGGTAAACCGATTCAAGAATGATTCAAGAATCAATTTGGTCTAAAGAGGTTTCCCCTATAGAGGGTCCATCAGCAAATCGTAATTTATCTGAAATTCAAATGCAACATTTTTCGTCTTAAAACTCTTCTGTGAACTGAACCGCGCTGATGGGTTTAGTGGTTAATGGTTCGGTTCGGTTTTTACTGCTTGGATCGTTGCATCTTTGCTTGCCAGGGAAGGTTTCCAAGTTGAAGAAGTAGGCAGGAAGTGGTCCAAGAACAGCCAAATTTGCCAAACTTTGTTTCAGATCCATACTTTTCTATTGACAAGAATAATTATCTGACGCCGGCGCTGACTTTTATACAAATTTCTCAAAAATTGTTGAAATTTTGAAAACACCATTCAATCTGTCCAATTGGACACACCTTGGCCTTGTCTGCAGGCCATTCTCTCCGACGTCCACCGTCCTCCTCCTTCTCAACCCAATAGGAACGACCCAGACATGTGCCATGAACTTGAACTTTCTCAAGGCCTTCCGCAGAGTATGCCACAAAAATGCGCAGTTCAAGGACACAGGCGGACAAGACAACCCAAAGAGAAAAAAAAAATATAATGTTTAGAAGATATAAACTTTCTTTGTTTAAACCATTTGTGTATAAAAAAACAGCAACACAAATACAAATGCAATTCTGTATGAGCCAAAATGCGAGTGAATGGTATTATTTTGGTCGGTGAGTGTGGGTGAGGAGGGTGATTAAGCGAGTGTGTGTGTGTGTGTGTTGCAGTGCACTCACCTTTTTCTCCAACGAAAGTTTGTTTGGGCTAGGGAGGAAGATGCGAAGCTGATTTTTACGGCGAAATTACTGCGGCGCAGTAAATGTTGTTGATTTTGTCTGCTTCAATGTTTATATTGAATTCACTTTTTATCTTTCACTTAAAAAGTTCACTGCAAATTTTAAATTAAACATTAACGAAAATTGGAATTTGACACGTCCTTGAACTTGTACCGCATTAACACTCTCTCGTTATCTCTCTATCTTTCTGTATTTAGTTGCAGTTAGTCAAAGTTAACTGTAACTTAATTTGGCTTTTGCTTCTTTCTCTTTCAAGTCTGCTACGCACTTTGGTTTTGACAGTGTGTGTGTGGTTGTGTGAGTGTTTATGGTGAAATCGTCAAAAAAAAAATATTATTTTTTTGGTTTTGTTTTTGGCATTGTTTTTTATTTTTCTTTTTGCCCTGCCATTTAACATTATTAGTTGTTGGGCCTTTACCTTGTTGTTTATTTCTTTGTTTGCTTTGATCACCCGTTTTGGTTTCTCTGTGACTCACACACACACTCACAAAAGCAACACAACGCACACACATGCAACGCAGCTAATAATTTATGCATTTAATTAAATGCTAAATAATTGAATTTTTATAGAACAATCAGAGCTAACACACGCGCTCAAGCACATGTAAATTTGTGGAAATTTATTTCGAAACTTCGAGAAGCACAAACAATGTACAAACTTGAAATTATGACGCCGGTTCGGACGCTGCTTTTGTTGGTGCACTTTGTAACTTTAATAACTTTTAGTTTCGTGACGTTCCCTGAAGCTTGCAACATGCCAAAGTCAGCTGAGCGAGTCTAAAGTGTGTGGCAGAGAGAGAGCCGGAGAGCTGCTGAATTGAATAAGTTCCGCTGCATCTCCATCTCTCCATGCATTACATTAGGTCGCGCCATTTTATTTTGTGCCTTTTTCTTTCACTGTTATATTCGCCTGCACACTTACACACACTTGACTTTCTGTGTATGGGTGGTGTACACGTTTGAAAACGTGTTTCATTTGTTAACTCTTTCACTGTTGTTCTTTTTATTTTAGCAATTTCTCCACGACAACGTCTGTTCAGCGCGATGTTGATTAATACATTGGAACTCACCGCAGTATAAAAGCTCCGACAACAAAGTCTTAGAGTGACCGTTTGCTGAGAGTCACCAAAATACCACACTGTGGTGAAAGCTTTTGAAGGCAAGTTTGCTGGTATTAGTTATCGTTAAAGTGCCCGCAATTTTTTGAACTTAAAATTTTCCAAACTTTCGACTTACCAAATTTAAATAGGTAAATCCACCGCCTATCATATTTGTTTTGTTGGGGTAATTGAAGGCAGGAGCGGCCGCTATAGGAGTCGGTGGTGTATCCAGGGTTAAAGAGGTATTCGAGTGCAGTTTTGCAGGAGTTTTGGCAATAATTGGTTTAATAAACTTGATAATTGGCACCTTAACAGTCACTGCCTTTTTCAACTTGGGCTCGGATTTGGCTTCATAACTGGCCTCCAGGTCTCTAGCCGGCGAAAGCGATTGCATGCGCGGTAAATCTTCCAAATCAATCATGGTGGTTGCTTGGTGGTCGTTGTTGTTGTTGTAGATTGAGTAAATCAACTGAAACACAATAATACTATATAAGTACATTAGACGATTGATTTCCTTTACTATTTTTTTTTGATTATCAGTCGTGGTTATTAATTTTTTTTTTTTTTTGTGAGCTTTTGGCAACGGTCTTTTATTGACTAACAATAAAATTGTGTGTGTTGTATGTACGAATGTATAGGTATGTATGGGTATTCATGGCTGGGGGGCAGATTAAGATAGGTCTACGGAAATGGCGCCACCTGTTTTAGTAGCTGTGATTCAGCGTTGATGGGACTGCAAGATACAGTGGAACAAAGCTGAAAGTAACCACCGTAATTGATAGAAATTAATTATATTAATTTATAGAATAAATTAATATCTTATACCAACACTGCAGTTTTAAAACTGTTCTAATAAGCCCAAAAGCTCTTCCTAAATTTGAAAACGAATTTCAAAATATTTCCTCAACAAATAATTTTACGGTTTTAAGATCTAATGTCGAAATGTTTCTTGAAGAAATTGAATCTTCATACTTTTTTTCTTGAGTGTAAAGGAATTCTCCAGCTATTCAAGGGTGGGAAAAGCATTGAAAACCAATTCAAATATACTCTATTTGATAAGGGCTACTTACCTCTCCTACAAATTGAAAAGTTTGTTTTGAATGTAATACATTTTTCTGATAACACAAAGCTGGTCTCTTGTTCAACTTTTATTAATTAATTTATGATTAAACACTTTGAAGCATTTGTACAGTAAAAACTGGCCTCGGGCAACTAAGTATAAAACGAGAAAGATAAGCTAAGTTCGTCTGTTCCAAAGTTTTTATACCCTTGCAAGTGCTCGTTTTAAATATTTTCAAAAAAAACTCTTTTTCCCATTTTCCGACCGATCGTTCGTATGGGAGCTATATGATATAGTTATTTGATTTGGCCAAAAAATCCGTGAAATTATATGAAAGCATGTGAAACAATCAAATACAAAATTGCAGGATGCTACCATTAAAAACAGAATAGTTTTTCTAGCTAAGACTGTTTTTCAGACCTATTTTTTGTAAGGCAGCTATACCATATAACTGTCCGATTTTAATAAAACTTGGTAGAATTATAAAATAGCATAGAAAACCTACGATTACAAAGTTTGGAGACGTTTCCATTGAAAAGAAAAAAGTTTTTCTCCCAAAAACTAGTTTTCCGACCGATTGTTCCTATGGGAGCTATGAGATATAGTCATCCAATCCGGTCGGTTCCTACATATAAGTAGTGTGCAGCAAAAAGTAGACTCTGTGCAAAATTCCAGCTCGATAGCCTTAAAACTGAGAGACTAGTTCGCGTAGAAACATACAGACGGACGGACAAAGCTCAATCGAATTAGCTCGTCATCCTGATCAATAATATATATGGTTTATGGGGTCGGAAATGAATATTTCTATGCGTTGCAAACTTCTGGGCAAAAGTATAATGCCCTTTGCAAGGATATAATGGCCTTCTTTAAGTCTGAGCAGCCAAAAAAAAGTTGTGAGCCCAACTCAAAATTTTATTAAACTCATTGTAGGATGTCACTTAAAAATCAAAGCTTGTTTTTTTTTTTGACTGGTGCCATAATTTTTAAGTATATACACGAAACACCAGGAATTTTTGTGAAATAAATCTAAATCTAACAACCTTTTTTTTTTGTACCTTCACACTCTGTCTTTGGTGTTTTTACTCAGAAGAATTTTAATCAGAGAATTTAATTTTGTAGGTTCTTTCAAGGCAGTTTTCACTGTTCGCATGAATACAAACAGCATTTCAATTTAATTGACTGAATTTGATAATTATTTCATCAGCAAATATCTGACCAGCACGCGGATTGAATTGCTATCACTTTAATGATTACATTCGTATGGCAAGTGGTTAGCTCGGAAGCTAGATCTAAACTTAGCATGAGTTAAGTTTTTTTTGTACAAACAAACATGTACAACAAATTGTTTTTTTTACTGATGTGCCCCATTTTTACTATCGCAAAAGTTTTGCGATTTATATTCGCTTATAGACCAGTTGAGGGGAGATTTAAAATATTCTATGGTAGATAAAGCTGAGCTGAGTTTATCAAGCTTTTGTGATGAATGTAGAGAGCCGATAGTTCGATAAATTGTTGGCATAGTGAAACATTTGTTAAAAACAAACAAAAATTGAGGCTGGGCCGAAGTTTATTTACCCTTGCAGCATGTTTTTCGTACTAAGACACTTTACTCAAACCTTACTTTTCTATGGAAGCTATCCAAGCAAACATTTTGTGAAATATTTGATCACATTAGAGTCCTCTTAAAGCCTTTGGTCTGATCAAAATAGTCATAAACGAGCTAGCTCATTCTCTTATAAAAAATTATACTATAGGCGGGAGAAAATGGTATCTTAGCAGCGACTCATCATGAAGAGTCGTTTTTAGGCCGTTCTTTTAAACAGTTTCGAATCATTTTCGAGTCATTTGAGAGTCTTATTTAAGTCGTACTTCACCAAATCAAATTTTGAGCGCATTCATGAATCATTTTCGAGTCTCTTTTAAATAGGTAGGTATTTGATAGGTATTTCTTTTAATCATCAAAAGGGGTGATCCTCAATGTGATTTTTGGATAAATGATCTTTCAAATGTTGGGTGGGATACTATATAGATGTCCGATTTCGACCAAACTTAGTGAAATCAAGCAAAAGCCTCACAAACGAACTTGTGAGATATTTGGAGTCGATTCCATAAAAAATAAAAAGTTTTCTCAAAACCACTTTTTTTCAACCGATCATTCTTACTATAGCTATAAGCTATAGTCATCCGATTTTTACAAAAATTTGTAGAATTGTGCGAAAGCATATCAAATAAATAAATGCTAATTTAAAGGACATTTTTAGTGAAATCAAAAGAGTTATTCTCGCTAAGACTACTTTTCAGACTCTACATTTCTATGCCAGCTTTACTATATGGATGTCCGATATCCAACAAACTCGGTAAAATCATTGGAAAGCATAGCAAACTAAGAAATATTTCCATTGAAAACAAAAAAGGTTTTACCACTAAAACTAGTTCTACGAATGATCCTTCCTATGATAGCTATACGCTATAGTCATCCGATCCGGCAGGTTCCGATAAATGTGCAGAGTATTTGTACTAAAAGACTTCGTGCCAAGTTTGGTGAAGATAGCATTCAAACTGACGGAGGGGATAGCAAAGAAATACACGGACGGACAGACAGAAGAATATGGCTAAATCAACTCGGCTCCTCGTGCTGATCAAGGATATATATACTTTATGTGGTCAGAGATGCTTTCTTTTAAGCGTTATAAACACACAAACAATTTAATAGTACACAAAAAAAACAAAATCTGAAGTCAATCCAAAACCCGGTTCAGGCTTAAAGTGATCCTGTTTTTTGGGATTAAAAAAAAAATGGAAAGGAATCTATTCCGGGATCGAATCAGGAATATCCGGGATTACCCTGTTTTCAATCCCGTTTCGGATGAATTTCTTTTTTCAGTGTACCCTTTGCAAAGGTGTTAAAATAGATGGAAAACTTTAGGGCTATAATCCCTATAAGCCCTAACTATTTTTAGATATTTGCCTTAAATTTTGTTTAAACATTAGGAAATCGGATTGATAAGTTATCCTGATTACTAAATATGACTAGAAGTAAACGAACCATCTATCTTTAAAGCTGCAGGAGATATGACATTTATTCCGAATTGCGTGTGCGAAAGGGGGCGTGGCCAAAATTGAAAATAAACTTACTCTGCCTGCAAATACAAGAAGTGTTTCTTCCTAACACGTCAAACCTCTATCCCTTACCATCTCTAAGATCTGTGCGTTCTTACGAACAGACGGGCATGGCTATATCTACTCGGTTGTGGATGCTGATCAAGTATATATAAACTACTGTCAGACTTCTAATCCAATCAGTATGCAGCTAATACAGTTTTGTACTTACAATTTTAAGAATGCTTTGGTTTTTGATATATTTAAACCAAGGCTGCAAACCGGGCCGAACCCGAACTCCTGAGAACCGGTTCGGTTCGGCTTTTTTGGGGTTCGCGAACCGCGTCTTACATTTTTGACTCCTCGAACCTGAACCCGAACCGGACCACTTTTTTGCAAAATGAAGTTCGGTTCACCAATTTAATATGCTTAATGAGAGTTTTCAAAATTCGACAAAACAATGACTCCACGTCTGATTGCGAAGTCGAGAAGTTTATGAAAGCCATAAACAAAAATCAAATATAAAATCTGTGAATGATGTTAAAGATTCCTTTAAAAATTGTCCAAAATTACATCCATCTACAAATGTTTCAACATTTTAGTAAGGTCATAATAACAAAGGCTTATAAAATATTCCTTTTACTATACTAGCTGTACCAGCAACTCAGGTATCAGTTTAACGAGCAGTTAAGAGCTAGTATAGATGAACAGCTCCTGGAAGATCTAGTGCCAATTAACCTAAACTAAGTCGATTCTAAAATGATTCATAAGTCAAACTATTCTTCTATGTGAAAGTGAACCAAGGCTCGAACCAGAACCTTGGGTTCAGGGGTTCCAAGAACCGGTCCGCGAACCCAACCTTGGATTTTACAATGGGTTCGAACTCCCCGGACCGAACCTCATGGATAGTTTTAAAGGTTTGCAGCCTTGATTTAAACTAAGAACAAATCGAAAAATTGCTGTTAATTTTAAAGAAATAAGAGACATGCTATAAAATGAGGGGCTTCTTGTACTAAAAGTATGCCGCATTTCAGAAAAGAAATTTATAAGCACCTAAAGAATAGCTTTTTTTAGCATGGGCTACAATTTTAACCATTTTTGTGCACCCTTATTTTGTTTCAAGAATGATTTGGGGTAGATTTTAGAACTATAAATAAAATGGATACTTATTTAAAGAGTTACTTGGATTTGGCTAAAGACTGTTACAACAAAATATTTTAAAATTGATCCAAAAAAATGTTTACTATATCCCGAAATAGTCTTTAACTAAGTATTTTAGGATTGTTAAAATCGTATAATATTTAAATCAATTGTTTTCCTAACTACCGTACTATAGACACCTTTTTACTTGATTCAAGTATCTAATTCTGGTTTTGTTTTTTTCTGAGTGTGGGGCATGGGATGAAGTTCTTCATATTCATTGTGTAAGAACACTACATAACCATGTACAATAATTTAATTACTATAATCTTAAAGTTAACAATTCGTGAAAACTGCTTTTCTGGCGCTGGCCAGGCATGAAGCATGTAGCATGAATCATTTTCCCGAAATAAGTGAAGCTTTTGACCGGCTGCGTACGTGAGGCTCAAGAGTCAAGTGGAAAGCGTTAACAAACAGAGAAACAAAGAGCGACAACAGATCGAGCGTGCATTGTATGTGGGAGTTGACAAGTAGAAATTGAGAAGAGCATTATAATTAAAATCAATTCAATTTAAATTTTCGCAATGCGTAGTTCAAAATTTAATTAAAGCTGCAGATCGAATTATATTTTTTTCAAATCATGTCAACAGTTTAAGTTTATGGCTGTAGTGCGACACAGAAACTGGTTTACTTGCATACTAGAGATCTGCATGAGTGCACTAAAACTGTGTGCAATAATGAGTGCTTAAAACTATGATTCCCTTTTTTACTTTTGAATGTAAAATTTTGAATACTCAAAACGATTGAGTGTGATTATAAACGAGTTGATTGAGTGAGGGACACGAAGTGACAGGCAAAATGTAATGGAGAAACGTATGGCAGAAATTAAATAATTTCCTTCACTTTTTGTGATTTCAAGAAATGGTGTTTCATTTCTTTAGTGGAAGTGGGCTATAGGCTGCTTTAAGATCAAACTACCAAAAATCTAGACGTGATGTGGATTCCTTTTCGAAAAATGGTCAAGAATCGTTACCACAACCTTTAATATACTCAACATTGTTGTCTAGTCTATATATGTAGATCGTAAACTCCTCCGAAACGGCTTGACCGATTTTAATGGAATTTTTGTTTGTTTTAATTTTTCATGTGCAGAAAGGTTCTAACGCTAGGTGATTTGGTTGTGCCTCTGCAGAACATTCATATGCGTTTTGCCATTGTTGTAAAAATTTGGTCAATTAATATCGGAGAAGGAAAAGTTACTGGTTATGAAAATACTGCATGCATAAAATTTAACAATTGTTGATTTGCAAGATGCTCTCATTGACAGCGTATTTCATGATGTAAGCAAGCAATACATAAATCATGCGTGGCTCGCAGAAAAAGCCATTTTAGCAGCTAAAATTTTCATGTCAATGAAAACAAGTAGGGGCGCTGTAGTCGAGTTTCCCGACCACAAAATACCCTGTTCATTTGTTTTCATTTATTTGTTTTTGTAACAAAATTTTCAACCTAAATGTAGGCAACACTTTTTTCTAGTCCTGACCATAAACTTATAACTCCGGTGTTTTTTGTCCGATCTGATTGTACTTTTCAGAATAGATAGATATTGGGCCTAGCTTGATGTATACTAAACCACGAGGCTCTAACTTTAAAATTGTGGATCTGACGGCTATTTAGGTCTAGTATTTCTAGAGGAGTTCTAGGTTTTTTGGGGATAAAAGGGGGACGGGGAATTTTTCAAATCTGAAACAAACTTGATCTGCGTACAGCATAAATCTACCTTCGTGCAAAAATTTGTGGCTCTATCTCTTATAGTCTCTGAGATCGACGCGTTCATACAGACAGACGGACAGACGGACAGACGGACAGACAGACAGACGGACATGGCTATATCGACTCGGCTGTTCATGCTGATCAAGAATATATATACTTTATGGTGTCGGAAAATTTTCCTTCTCCCTGTTACTTACATTCGCACAACTTCATGATCCCCCTTTTCCCATTTTCAATGGGAACAGGGTATAAAAACTTCGAAATACAGCAGTCGTTGCCAAACTCATAAAACATTCGCCCTGGAAATTAGAAATTCTCCAATGAAATCCGTCTTAATTCAATTCACCCAAAAATTACAAAAAAAAATATTTTCTCATTTATGACTTCTAAGTTTCAGAAAAATATGCCATAAATGAGAAAATATTTTTGTTATTTTTAAAGTGAATCGCCTTAGGACTGATTTCATAGGCGAGTTTCTAATTTCCACAAGAACAAGTAAATTTCACCCAAGGTCACAGACACTGTACTGCGCCGTAAGGGTATTAAAGTTTCGCACGCATTGATTTCACCACAATTGTTGTTGTCGCCGCTAAACACTGTCTTGACACAAAAGCGCGAATTACAATTTAAATAAATGTCGGGTTATAAAAATCCCCATCCGCGGGTGCGAGCGAAGTACAAAACAGGCTTCAGTCGAGGGTACTTAACAGATATATAAAACTCTCTGGTATTGATTTAAGCAATTACCTATCAAAGTACAAAGCAGGTACAAGTCAAGACAGACAAGGGATCGTCATGCAATTTGATTTTAGAATTTTAAGTAGCAAATAGAAATTACACGATGCGACTTTAAAGGGGTTATTATTATGATTATTATTATTATTATAATATTATTTTATTGTACTTTTTTGACAAGTCAATTGGGGGGAAATGGAAATTGTTCTTCTTCAATTATTGTTAACACTCGACACAGCCTCACGGGCATACCACAGCAAAATTCGCTTGAATAATAAATGTAAATATTTATTTTTAACACATTTGTTGTTGTTTTGGTTGTTGTTGTTGTTTGTGCTATTAAGGGAGCGCCCAAAGAGCGCAAAATCGTTTGATGACCACACAACACGCCGGGTAATTTATGCGAAAACAACTTTTGGCTTTTGCAACGCTATTTTTTTTTTAGATTTTTTCATAGGAAGGAGAACCAGATTGGAGCCACTATTAGTGGCAAAACGACAAATCCGATTCCCAAAATAAAAGAATACTGTTTATCACACACACACACACACACTCAAACACACTAAAGCTTTCAATTGTGGCGGGTACAAACGACGCAATTTGTATTATTTCCCCTTTTTGACAGCACTTAATTAACTATTATTAATATCCACTATTTTTAAACATTTTACGTACATTTTGTACTTCACTTTTGTGGTTTGGTTTGGTTTGGTTTTCGAAAAAGCGCGCCACTCTTGACACCTTTAATCTTGGTCTGGTTTTGGTAATTTGCACGAAAATCTGAATGAAGAGAAATTTCACTTAAGAGAGAGAGAGAAAGAGCGGTAAAAACACACTATACTCCCAGGTAAGGCAAACGTATTCACTGAACGGCTGTTCATAAAACACTGAAAAGTCGAAATCGAACGACCACGACATGTACAGCTGTGAGAGGGCCACCGACAACAACAAACACAAATGAGCAACTTGTTGATAAAAGCCCAACACAAACAGCAAGTAGCCAGCAGATAGCAGCGACAAGTGCACAGACGACGACGACGGCGACGACGAAGCACGTCGCTCTCCCGATGTCTGTTTGTATGAATGTGGGTGCGAGCGTGTGCTACGCTCTTAATTGATATTCATTTTGTCTGATATGCACAGCCGACACAGCCCGTTGCGAGAGGTGGGGGGGTCATTTTGTGTTTATCAGAGATGTAGATTTGTATATTGGCTATCAATGGAACTGATCAAACTTTATGTACCCCTCCTTTAAGTTGGAGACATTCAACAGGGGTAAATATGTTTTCTAACAATACGTTTGGACTACCCTTGCAAAGCGTTTATTAACAAGATAGAAAGTCGATCAAGCCGGCAAGCTCAGCAAACACTTTGATGCTGCAGTAGCAGATGAAAGTGGCGCGGTTACTGCGCTGCAGCAGCGAATAGTCTTTTGATCATAACTCCACAACCGTTCATCCGATCTTTGCCAATCCTATGGCGGATCCATAAATAATACTAATTTCTAAATATGTCTAAAAGGAACGAACCATCTACATTTAAAACTGTTGAAAATATGACGTTTTTTCCAAATTGCGGGAACGTTAGGGGGCGTGGCCAAAATTGACTATAAACTTGATCTGCCTGCAAGTATAATAGGTTTTAGTCCCATACACGTCAAACCTCTATTTCTTACCATCTCTAAGAACTGTGCGTTCATACGGACATGGCTATATCTAGTCGACTGTTGGTGCTGATCAAGAATATATAAACATTTTCCACAGCTTGTAAAAGCAGGGATGCAATCAAAATAAGTACTGGTTCGGTAATTTGGGCACATAATGAAATATTATGATTTCTGTTGTAGTGCGACAATGAGTCCCTATAAACCAAGTACCAAGAAGTACTACAGAAAGGGGAAAATGGAGGAAGGAATGCAGATTGATAACAAGTATATTAAGGGATCGGCAGGCAGTTGCAGACGACTTGCAGGATTACATGTTGTACAATTTGTATCAGGTCATCCTTGAAGGCTATTTCGATCAGGCATCGCTAAGGATGCAAAGGGTCGATCAAAATGTCTTATAAATTTCCCAAATTAACGTCTTAAAACTCGTCAGCGAATTGTTTTTCCGTTTTTCTTTGTGGTTTTCGGTTCGGTTCAGCAATTCAGCTGAAAGGAAGCCGGTTCGGTTTTCGGTTAGCTTCACCAGCTGGAAAAGCGGTTTGGTTCGGTTCAGAACCAGTTTGTGCGCGTCCTTGGAATCTGGAATGAATTTCCTACCTGGTATATGCCTAAATATGCAATGTTAGCCTTGGAGTTTCCAAACTTGCCTGTGCTTGACTTTTCTCCGAATTTTTTTTGTGTCCTGTTTGGTGCTGATACCAAACACAATCTAATAGGTTTCCTGACCATTCTGGGAAAACCACATAATGCTAAGGCAAAACCTACTATTCTCTTCGATAACTTTTAACATACCGAATTTAGTTCTAGCTGACAACCTTAAAATTTGATCGGAAACTTCAGTGTACGGGTTCGAGCAAGCATTTACCTATGGTAAATGTTCATAATCTTATGATTCAAGGTTTTTGAGTGAGGGTTTCTGTTCGAACTTTAATTCGGCTCACGTTTTATAACAAAGTTATGTAAAAAGCCAAATAAATACACTTTTAATATATTTCAAGTTGCTATATATTTGAAAAAGTCTTTCCAACTTAGACTTTATTCGATCATCATTTAGGTGCTGCTTTTCTAATCTTCCATCTGTCACATAAACCTACAAATAATAGAGCAAAATCTTAAATTAATTGACACAACGCAGCTATTTGGACTCCCCACCAAACCCTCATATAAGCCGGATGGACACCTCTTTGAACTCTCGGAATGAGATCGGACACCTGTTTTGATGAAAAATCATATACTCTAAACTAGGGTTCGGAATTGCCCGCGGCTCAAAAGGGCAGCGACAGAGTTTGCATTGATCGCGCACTGGAACCGCAATGCTTTCGACTTTGTCTTTCGTTGTGCGAGCAGTGCTCAGAGCACACCATCACCAATATACTTTAATCGAGTATATTGGAATTAAATAAATAGTACTTGAAATAAGAATTTTGTACTTCAACCAAGTACTTTCGTATAATACTTACCGTTTGTACTTTTCTAAGTGCGGCTAAACAATACCGAAACAAATTTATAACAGAAATTAGAAAGTCAAAATATTCTATTTTTGTTCAGAGTTTTCGATACGATATTGAAACCTCTTAGACGGTATCCACCAGTCTAACCGTTGTCTGAAATGTAATTAGTTTTACAATAAATACTGCGTCGAAGCATATTTGACCCTTATCTCATGATAGTAAAATACGTTCTAACCGATTTTCCACTGAATTAATGCCAAATTTAACAATGTTTTTCTATTTGTTTTTACATATTGGTAATCATTTTTATTAATATTCCCATTTGACTTAAAATACATAAATATAATTTATCATATAATTAGATTTACGTCTTAAGAGTTGCCTTTTGCCTGCTTTCCATCTACATACTTATCGTATTTTTCCTACACAATTTCCATATAAAATGTTAGGCGGTGTTTTTTTTTTTTTAACATAACAAAATAAATAAAATTTTATCTAATAAAATTAACTAGAAATTGAAAACAAAAAGGCCATTTTGGGAATGTGTTAAGTGATAATAAGCGACAATGAGAAGGATTGAACTGGGGATTAAACTGAGCTGTGGACGGATATATATGTATGCAATATACAAGTAGATGGAGTAGGATGCGTAAAGACAAACTTAAAATGTACAGGGAGGGGGTGATAAGTTTACTCACTTTGTTCAGTTGTTCACTTGGTTCCACTAGAGGGTAAGCAAGTGAACAACTGAACATAGAGTAATGTCCTTAACCAACCAACACTAACGGGGGGACCAACCAAACATTTTCCTCTGATTCTTCGAGCATTTTCTTCTTCTTTTCTGTATTTTCTTTCTTTTTGTTTGCTGTGTAGATGATCTGTAAAACTTTCTAAATCTTGATTGGGTGTGTAAGTATCTTGAGTAGAAGTATTTGTATTCGGTTTTTTTGGTTTTTTGGTTTATACATATGTCGAAAACAGTAAAATCGCTCCAAAACTTGTTTCTTGTTAGCTAATAAAGTTTGTTGCATTTGGTTTGTATCAAGTTTTCACTGTTGTTGTTTGTTTTTCACTATAATAGATGTGTATACATATATATTTATTTATAATTTATAGTGAATTCTGAGCAGATTGACTTTGTTGCGAAAATGTACGAGTATCTTTGAGTTAGTCTTAGTGTTTGGAACAGAAAATCAAAAACCACACTACAAATTAGCATATCAATTGATTGAAAACCCCTGCCTAGCTCTTGACCTTAGCAGCAGAGATATATAAGGAGAAAGAGAGAGAGAGAGAGAGAGAGCGAGAGCGAGACATGTCTGGGGAATTTGCTGATAAACTTTGCTCAATGCTTTAACATACTGTTTAAACACATATATACGTATGCAAGTGCGTGTGTGAGTGTGTGTATGATACCAGCTGATACCAGCCAAGTTAATCAAGCTACTTAAACGAGTTCGCTTATCAGGTCTGTGTGTGTACAGAAACTCTCATAAATATTAAAAGACAATCTGTCAAACTATCTGATTAAGGTACCTACACTTCGTTACAGTTGAATAGTGCATGCAAAAAAATGAAGTAGGGCGAAACATTCAGTTCTTTAACATTTATTTGGAGGGTAAAATAAATGGGGATAATATTTGTTCCTGATAGTTCGGAAGATCATTAATCTAAAAGGAGAAAGAGACCACTAAAGTGTGAACCCGAAAAGTAACAGAGTAGACTTGTATGCTTGTTACTGATTCGTTTCAGTGGATCACATAGTTTCTGAACCATGAAGGCTTGTTATGATATTCTGTGACTTACATACTGATTTTATGAACTTCGATTTATAGATTTCGTCTACAAAGCTTAAAAAACATGATCCATGCTTTTAACTAATTCAATATTTAGTCATGACTGACATTGTATTAGGTTAAAAAAGCGCCATAGAACATATTCCAGTGGTCAACACCGAATCAAGTAGCAACTTTTAATAAAAAAAATGCAAACTGATAATGATGATTACATATTAAGAGTTCGAAGAGTAAGGGCTCGATGCCAGATGACATATAAACGTATTTCGGCACAATACTTCATTCAAATAAGACATCTGTTCATACGCTCAGAGAAAAAATATAGAACTTCAAACTTGGATCAAAAATGTTCGAGGTCAGAAGTTCGATCAGAATGAAACTGATTCATCCAAGAGCGAAATTCTTAATACAAGTATGTATTTTTATACCGTTTTTCTTTATCCAAGAGTCTTAATACTCAAATCAAGTGCTAAACATACTTAAATTCAAGATTGCTCATTCTTGAATCAGGAGCATACATCATTCTCATAAACCAAGAATGGGTTTCCTATTATCAAAAGCTCATCAGATTCAAGAGCAAGATCGTTTACTCTTAAATTAAGAGCTTCACCGATTGCAATCATGCAACAATTTAAAATCAGTTGTTTTTTCCATTTCCTTTGAATTTATTTAATGGAAATCTAATTGTTAAGCCATGTGGTAAGTTTTAGCCGGCTTGAGCAATACATAGCACCTCAAAGCAGCTTCAGACTTTGCCTGTCAACTGGCAGTCTCACAGACGTTAAGACATGTGCCAAGTTTTAGCCGGCTCGAGGAATACATAGCACCTCAAAGCAGCATCAGACTTTGCCTGTCAACTGGCAGTCTCACAGACGTCGCTTCATGTCAGCAATGCCATAACTGGTTGGGAACTCCAAAGCAAGATGAGTACAAAAATCGATTGCGCTCTTCGATCGATAGCTTCCCCCACACACCCGACTCCCAAACTGAGAGAGCGAGTTCAACACTGTGTTCTCTCAAATGTGGTGGCTCTTCTCTCTGTTTCTTTACTTCAATCCCTTTGCCTAAATACACTATACTGAAAACATACTTAACTCGATTACAAGAGCGAAATTCTTGAAAATTTAAATAAATAAATTTGGCTTTTAAAAATCGTGCTAGTTTCGTTGTCAGTTTAATGTTTCAAAAAGAGGGAACTAAGGTAAAAAAAACTCAGAGAAGAGATCAAGCACATTTGAAATAATAACGTTGACCCGCTCTCAAAGTTTTGTTTTTTGTAAGCGAGAGCGGTATGAGGGGTAACTATCGAGCGGAGCGCTTTCAATTTGTTCACTCCTGTTGCTTTGAAATTCCAAAGCAGTTATGGTAATGCGAGCATGGAGCGAAGATCTAAGATGGACTGACAGTTGAGAGGCAAAGACTTATGCTGCTTAGTGGCGTTGTGTGTTACTCGACCTGACTGTAACTTGCTACAAAGCTTAAAATTACTCTTTGCGAAATAAATATAAGCAAAAAAAACCGATTTTTAGTTGTTGAATCAATGGAGTTCTTGATACAAGGACGAACATTTTTTAATCGCGTTGTTTACTTGATTTAAGAATGTTTCGTACTCGGTTTAAGAATTTAAGCTTTAATATCAACAAAAGCGGGATCAAATATATGTTCCTAGCGCTTTTGGATCAAGAATTTCTATCGATCTGCTGACATTAAATATTCTTGATCCAGGTATGAAATTTTATTTGATTTTTCTCTGAGTGCAGAGGAACAACTTTTTTACATTAAAAGCTTGAGGTCCGGTCACCTTCACTAGCTATTGGCGACAGCCTTTGGAGTAACTAGCCTTCAAAAAGCTTCTCAAACATTTCCCTTCGAATTCGGTGTTAAGGTCCCCTTCTCATGTGGGATAAAATAGAAGAAAAGGTTCGATTCCGAAACGACTTGCCTTCCTGTTCGAATAAACTACCATACCCATTCGCACTATCCAAGTGTCGCGGAGTGTACACACTTCAAGTGGCAGTAGTCAACGGATTTCCTAGGCTTTCACGGTCACAATTGTCTAGATAGCTTCGCGTGGTTCCATGAGTTTGAAGGCATATAAAAATTATAATCTTTTTGAACATAAATCAAACTATTATTTTATAGTAATAAATTGGTATGTAAGTATGTTTAAGGTGAGTGCATAAATAATAAGTGTCGCTTTTTAGCAAGCCTATGTATGTATGTATGTATGTACATATGTATGTATGTCTAAATGATTTCGTATCTTATGTACCCATATGATCGAACCCTTATGACACCAAAAGATCTCAAGTAAACTTTTTAGACTTGGGTCATGCGGGCATTTTGCATGTTTAATAAATCATTTGTTAATGCTTTTTCATTTTAATTTTCTTTTTTGGACAAGGAAGAGTTCTGTGATATCTCAATGCGCACATTTACACACAAATATTTGGGCTGCTAATCTAGGATGCTATTTTACAGTTATCGTTATTTTTTGTAGGACTTTTCTGAAAAAATATGTGGATTTCTTTTCGCTTACTTGCTAAATTTTCTTTGCTCTAAATCTGCATTTGGTTTGTAAAATATACATACATATACAAGATATATATATAGAGATTTATAGAACTATAGAGAGTTATATATTTATATATATATATGTATATTTGTATGTTCAGTTTTTGTGTTTTCTTTTTTCTTTTTAAATATTAGAAAAACATTTCATTTTCGTTTGGTGTATTACTTCATTTTGCATTCAACTAAAGTAGAGTTCAAAGTTCATACTATATTGTATAGCATATAGGAAATCAAAAGGCTCAACTAATGGAGATCTCAAAACCCTGTTAATAATCGCATAATGGCAAGTGTATGGCAATGATATGGTAAATATTAGCATATAGTTTAGCTTATCGTTTTCATTGTTTAAAATTAATTTGATTATAATATTTACTTGTGTATGTATTTGTGTTGTGTCTGTATGTGTGTGTGTGTGTGTGTGTGTGTGTATGCAAGGAACATAATTACAAATGAGTTGAGAGTTGCGCAAAAGTGTTTCCTAAAACGAACCAAAATTGTGTTTGCCCCACGCATTGGCCTATCGATGCGAATGCAAATTACTTTCCACCCATTTGTACAGCGATGACTGCGATCTGGCCACCCATTCCACATTGGAGGCCACACTGCTGAGGGTCATATTTAGCACCGACATACCCTGGCCACGTCCAAAACGATGAACCAGCGACTTGAGCTGAAAATTAGAAAAAATTCCGATTATTTATAATTAGTGACTTTGATAATATGCCTTTGATTTTTAGCCTATAGAATGGTGAATGGAATGGATTTACCATTGGAATGGAAAAATTATCATTTTTGTGCATTTCGAAAACGAAAGTCTAATTTTTCGCGAGCCTCAACAAAAAAGAAACATGATTCAATGTATTGAGCAGATAAGAAACTTCTTTCTAGGAAAATGCAACAGGCCGTCAATCGGGCAAGACAGTTGACTAACTTTAGAGCAGGCGAGCGATCGACGGCAATCTTAGAGTGCTGCTAAGACTCCTTATCAATCCAAAGATAATACGGATGTTAAGCAAGTCAACGCAGAACGTGCAGACGCGTCGTTGCAGACGAGGCATCGACGCCACAACTACATTAGATGACTTAAGTTGATAGATTTGAAACCGACTGTTTAAGGCCAAGTTGATTATTGGATGCGTACGGTTTACCTTTCCAAAAATCTAGTAGCCAACATTATTCTTTTCCCTTTACATATAAAGTTTTCCTAATTGGGTTGAAGTCCGAACGTTTATGCGAAAATCTGTACAGATTTCTGGTATACCCGCCCACATGAAGTTGTGATACATGAAGTTGTGCTGGCTTTAATAGGAGTTGATGGCCAAAGAATCCAAAAACTTCAAGAACTATACTTGATTATCATGAAGAGACAGGTACAGACGGATCGGTCCGGAAAAAATATGGATTAAGTATAATGAAGATTGAATAGATAACATCTGAACGCGGTTAAGTAGGAGGTGCAGATTGAATGGTTGAAAAAAATCATGAAAATTTGCTGTATATTTCTATGAGCTCAGATTTTTATGGAAACTCCCATTGCATGTGCCAAAGATAGAACTTTAAAATAAGTTTCGATTATCCTGCAGATTTGATAAGTGGTAATTGTTTAACAATAAGCTTCGCCTTTTCGATTTGGTAATCCATCTACCTTCCACTTTTACACTTTTATGAGGCGAGGATCTACACTACGCTATCTGATGGCGAAAATCACTTCTCGTTTCAGTTGTTTCCTATCCCCATCTTACGTATTTCTGAGACCCTTCCCGTTCCACAGTAGGGTTTATGTTAGAAAGAGATTTCGGAGAGGAGAATACCATCGACAAATTAGTAAGACCCTACATTCACTCCTTTACCCAGATCACTTAGTAAACCATATTTCAAGAACCCTAACCCCTATCCTTATTTAGAAGGCTTTAAAGTTTCATTTGTACCATGATAACGCCCCTGCTCACAAATCGTTGCTTTAGCTATCATTCTTGCACACAAATATCACTAGTATTGCTGCAGTATTCCCCTGACCTGGTGTCCTGTAACTATTATTATAGTTAGTAGTAGCATCCTTGAATGGAAGTTGCTACAATGATAAAGACGGCTTAACAGGATCACAAAATCTGATTCTATTTGAAGGGCTTCGAGGGTTGGAAGAATCGTTGGCATATATGTGTATGTAGTATATCCGTAAGGGATTACCCCGACCTAGAAGTATAATTTTTGCTTCCTTACCATGAAATGTCAAAAAAATGTGAAAAGCGAAAAAAGTGGAAAAGTTACTTGTACACAGAGAAAAGAAAGGATATTGCTGATGAGAGTACGAATGATATCCCGTATCTATTTGGACTGGATATGTCTTCAATATCCTTTAAATCATCCAACGGAGCTGAAAGTCATCCAAAGGATATGAAAAATGATCATCCTGAAGATAATTTTTTAGCTTTGAATTAAACATCAAAGAACATTTAAGAAACTTGCAGGCAATATAAACCTTTTTTTTGCACTTTTTCTGTATGGAAACCCGTTTCGAGACCTTCTTTAATATTTCTAGCCTTTGACCGCATTTATAAAAAAATTTGATACATTTTTTTTTTATCAAAAACTTACTTAGTTAACATTAAACTCGGACTTGGCAAGAAAGACGGCATCTTAGCGCATACGACTGTCAAGCACTTGCGTGACAGTGCGAAAAACCATAAACAAGAATTCGGACATTCGAATTCGAAATCTTTGCAGAATCCTCTTGGCATTTGCCGACCAAATAGCATTTTAAATTGTGGAATCATTTGAGGACGACTGCCCCGACCTTTTGGTTCCCCTGAGCGACGACAAACTGCACCCTGTGAATGAGTAGGTACCAGTTCTTGTTAAGAACTTTTTCCTCTTAAAGAGCTGAACAGACAACTGTAGTTGTGTCCTAGTCTAAAGGAAATTTAGCTTGATATTTATACTCAATACTGGAATTAATAATCAATTTCAACCTCGAGATAACCAGAAACTACAAACATTTTACGTTATATGGACAAGTTTTGTTTTCCGTCCGTTCTACATGAACTAGTATCAAAATTAAGTAAGTAAATAATTCTCTTTCAATATCTTACCTCATCGTAATCAAATTTCGTTGCGCCATATTGCGTTATGGCTGATATCACTTTGGCGAAACTAATTGTCCCGGCACCCAGACGCTTTTCCAGCTCAAACCATTTGGCCTGCAGAAAGCGACAGGCCATGGCACCGCCCGTGGGCGTGCCGGCAATGGCCTTGAGTACTTGGACCACCTCAACGGTGGGCAGCATGGTGACATGCGACAGCAAACGATTCTGGAGCCAAGCATCTTTGGTGCGGCCCAAGGCGCGAAGCAGCTGCATGCGCTCCACAAAGGTTTCGGAGGTGCGATGAAGTGTGACAAAGCGTTCCCAGCAATGCTGCCAATAGATGTACTCGCCGGACAAGATGGAACCGGTATAGACCACCTAAGGAGAAGAGCATAAAACACATAATTATTCACACACACACACACAGAACAGCTTGTGCAAAAGACTTACCTCTCTCAGATTGGGTGCTATGGCTGAACCATTATAGTACAGGTATTGATTCAACATATTCTTGGCCTTCGTTATACTATCAATATCCTCCCAGAGCACAGAGGCTAGCAGCACCTCCGGACGCATAAGTCTGTTCGAAAATTGATTCTCTTAGTTAAGTTTTCCGGCTGAATTTAGGTGCTTAACTTACCTGGTTGCCATATCACCCTCATCGATCCAGCCCACCTTCTCCATTACGGTGGATATTTTCATCTTGATGAACTCACTGAGCATCAGGAAGCATTCGGAATACTTGAGAATGCGACGCCATTTCTCCAAATGACGCACCGCCAAGGCCATGGGACCATAATGCGTTTCACTGGGCAAATATTGAACCATATTCATGGTTATCTCACAGGGCAACAGATTGGCATGGCACAGGGTGAAGGCATCGGAGAGTAGGCCAAGACGGTCCTGAAACAAAGTCAAAATAAGTTTGTTTTTGGGTGATATTATTCTTCGAATCCAAAAGGTGAAATAGCTCACCTCGCTGCTGAATCGCTTGGGATTGTTGGAGAGCTCCTCTATCAGACTAGCCCAGTTATCATCATTGTAGACCACGCGATAGTAACCGTTTTGGATTGCATTCACCTTGATCCATTTGACATTTTCCGGCACATTGAAGGTGACTATAAGAAATTGGGAAAATTATTTGTTATGAATTAAGATTTTAATTATTTTTGATTTTTTTTTAAGCGTCTTGTCAGTTTGAACGCAATATGGAAGTAGTCCCTTCCCATTTGTTTCCGATCCCGACACACATTTTCCACTCAATCCCGCGGATAATCTCATCTAAATCAAAACAGAAAAAACCCTCTAACCGTTACTTAAACCGAACCTTTAATCATTCCATCTGTCTCACGTGAGGTCGACGTTCAATACGGTATACACTCAAAAAAAAATCAATCCGAAACTTGATTAAAAACGCGGTCCCGGATATTCTTGTGCTGATCCCGGAAAAAGATTGATTTTACTTCCACTTCCACACGAAAAACAGGATCACTTCAAGCATGCCCCGGGTTACCCCGTTTTCAATCCCGAATTCTGATTTGTTTTTCTGTGTAGATGCCGTCTTTCGAGTTAAGTACGAGGTCTCCCAGAGTACCAATTTCCAGGCAAGGAACGTAACATTGATTGTCTTAAAACATGCCTAAGCCACTGGTCACGATTCACGAAAAAGTGGGATAACTTTACTTTAGTCAATGAATGCACTTGGTTGCTGTAGATTTTAAAAGGTTTTTTTTCAGAGTGTGGTGCAATTACGCGTAAATCCATACGGATAAACCAAGAGCACTGCCGGATATGGTCTGACAAGAATTATGAACTGACAGAACATGTTTTTGGCCTAACTTGAATTTGAATTTTAAGTAGGTTTTGTTCTTGAAAGTCAGTAAATTAAGTAAGAAACATTCAAAATTCTTAAATTCAATTAGAGACCTCATTTCAAGAACAGATAAGATATTTATTGGCTTCTCTTATTTTGCTTAAAGACAATATTTGACATTGGCTTAGATTATATAAGACTTCAGCAAAGAATATTTTGCATTGATTTTGCAAGTTAGTCGGGTTTTCTTTAAGATTAAAGCCTTAAGGAATGATCAAATCGTTTTTTAAATAGTTTGAAATGTACTTAATGTATCCCGAAACAGTCTTAAAACGTAGCTCGAGATTGAATTTAATTTTACATTTTTGTACATTTGGATTTAGAAATATTGTGTTTTTATTTTAGGAGTATTTCGGAATAAGTCTTTCAACATTTATCAGAAAAAAAAAATAGAGGAAGGTTAATTTCGGAGTTCGTACACCCTTGCAGCATGTTTTTTTTCAACTTATTTGAAGGACATTTCCACAAGTTTTTCTCAATAAGACTACTTTTCTAACTCTACTTTTGTATGACAGCTATACTATATAGATGTCCGATTTCGACCATATTTGGCAGAATCGAGCAGAAGCATTGGAAACTAGTAAATACGGAGTTTGGTGATGTTTGCATTAAAAACAAAAAAGTTTTTCTCACTAGAACTAGTTTTTCGACCGATCGTTTCTATGGCAGCTATATGTTAAAGTCATCCGATCCGGCTGGTTCCGACAAATGTGCAGCGTATTTGTACCAGAACACTTTATGCAAAGTTTGGTGGCTATAGCTTTAAAACTGACGGAGGAGATGGCATAGAAACAGACGGACAGAGCTATATCGACTCAGATCGATCTGCTGATCAAGAATATATAATATATACTTTGTGTGGTCGGAAATGCTTCGTTTTATGCGTTACAAACATCTGAACAATTTCAATATACCCTCTGCAAGGGTATAAAAACCGCTTGGGTTGTAAGTTTTAAGCGGATTTCGCATCTTCAAGACAACAAAAACGCGATGGTCACCCTGTACGATTCTTACTGAATTACCATACCACTCTCTAAAGTTGAGCTCCGGGCTACTTCCTACTTTGAGTATTCATAACATTTTTAAACAACGACAAAACAAGATCGAAGTGTGGCTGATTGAAAAGTCTCCCCGAGAAATAAATAACAAATTGATCAAATGAGCGATTTCATAGAGCGATTTCATAGGAAGATTTGCTATCACAATTGCTACCTGGGGTAGTCTAGCTGAAACCGGTTTTGTCAAACCACCAACTGGTATCGCATCCATAAGACTACACTCGATTGCTTATAATTACAACATTTCCCATCATTGACTCACCATCCACATTCTGCATCCAGAGAGTTTCGCTCACATTGTTAATATCGGTGACATAGGTCACTGGAAAGATCCACTTCATGTGGGGCACCACCTTGTGTTTGCTGGCTTGCGTAGAGGGTGCCGCTGTGCTGGGCACTTCGGTGGCATTTACCGTGGTCTTGTTGTAGTTATTCCCATCGTAGGACTCATCATGTATGGCCAGAAAATCGGCTGGTTTGAAAGGGCGCTGGGATATGGAAATACTGTTACCCATTTTGGTGACCGTGAGCAAAGGAAAACCCGGTTGATGCGTCCACAATGTCATCATGTCCTTGATATTTTTCGAACCGGTGGCTTTTTTGGTGCATATGGTCCACAGATCTGTGGGTTCGGCGGTCTTGAAACGATTCAACTTGAGAAAACTGCCCAAACAGCCGCGGAAACGATCCTCCCCAATGGCCGAGTGCAGCATGGAGAATATGGCTGCCGTTTTCTGTATAAAGAACTCCTCATTGTTGCCATCATGGCTGGTGCCATTCATAATACTATCCCAACCCTGTATGGCGTCTATGTCCAAGGCAACGGTGGCCATTTTGAGTAAGTACATTTCTCGCAAGGGCCAAGACTCATGGAGCGGCGCTAGAGTGTGTATGCCCAGGTATTGAATGAGCCCCTCCCACAGCCACACATCCTTCAGCACTTTGCGTGAGGTGATGCCACCAAAGAATTGACGCACCATGGCCTCGGCTATGCGGAGAGCACTAAACTGATACTGTTCGGTGGTAATGGAACTGGGATCCGTCAGAAATGAAGTCTTCAAAGTGACCAGTCCCAAGGAGGATATCAGATTACGATCCAGCGAAGGCAAAGCCACAAAATCCACCTTGGTCAGGGGATAGCTGATGTCCAACCAGGTCTGCAGATACTCCAGAACATCACGTGAGGTGTGCAGTATGAAGGAAGAACGCGTCAGCAGATCCCGCGGAGCATAGAAGGTATACGAGGGTGCACGCTTTATGGATGAGCCCGTGGACTGGGATAAAGCGGTCAGATTTGATACCTTGCCATTGCCATTGAGGATCATGGGCAGTGCTGTGGTGATCGGCTGGCTGGCATTTTGACGTGGCGTCAGATTCACATTCAACGAGTGGGTCAGGGCAGTGATATTGCGTACCGGAGGATTCTTGCTCTTCAACTGTGTGTAGTTCAGCAATTGGGTGGATTTCTTGCCTCCGGCGGCGGTGGCAGGTGCCACTGTAGTGGGTATGTAGGCGGCAGAAGGTTGCAGTGATTCGCGTTGAAAGTCACTGACCACCCAGGCCACGGCATCGGCGGGCAGCGGTGGAGTTTCAATGAAGTCATCGCGTAGCTAAGAAGTGAAAACACATTTAGCCTACAAGAAGTCTCAAATTGAAAAGTCACTTACCAGTCCCGTGCCCATATAGAAGCCCACATCCTCGGTCGTATGCACTATGGAATTGGACAGACCTATATGAAAGCGATCCCGAAACACCGAGATGCGAAACGGAGCACGCACATGTGGCTCGTCGAAGCAGGGAAAGGCTCTGCGTGCACCATTCGGTCGAAAAACGGTGGCGGCCAGCAATCTGTGGGTTAAAGTTCAAATAAGACACCTCCTTTGGTTCTAGCAAATCAACCTACCTTTCCAGCCCATTGGAGCTCTCATACTGATCCACATAAAAACCCTCCGGTTCGGGATTTAATTTTGAATACCAACGCAAATTTAGGGTATAATTCGATTTCTTTTTTAGCTTCTCTTTCAGCTCGATGTACAGCTGCTGCCGTGGCGGAAACTCCAGCACCTTGACAATTTTCAAGGCATAGCCCTTGGGTCCAGGGGTGACCAGGGCCTGAAAGCAATGAAACAAAGTTAGTACACTCAAAAAAATTAAAGGGGGTAATATTTTGTGAAAAATTGTTGGGTTTTTTATTTGATTTCATGAGATATTTTTGAAGTAATTCTTCTATAATTTCTTTACTGAAGATTTCAGTAGGAGTACAATTTGATTTCAACGTCACGCGCAACGCGTCACGGTAACACTGCATATTTTTTGGTATTGGTGTAAAGTGTTTCACGGTGGCCGAGTACTGAATATCAAGTACTGAGTATCGAGTAACGAGGATCAAGTTATTTTTCATATCCTATGAATGATTCTCAGCTCCGTTGGATGATTAAAAGGATATTTAAGACATATCCAGCTCAATTGGATACCGGAAATTATTAAATGGATATTTTGTTAATATCCTGTTTTTCTCCTTAGTGTTGAATATTTTGTAAACAGTTGGGTATCGACTATTAAGTATCGAATACAGACTATCGGGAACTATTGAGTACTTAGTATTTAGTATCGAGTACTGTACTATACATGTACTGTATCTAGTTTGTAGTAATGAGTACAAAGTTCTAATTATCGAATAATCAGTATAAGTACTAAGTATTCAGGACTTAGTATATAGTATTTAGTAACGATTTCTAGGCATCGAGTACATAGTATTGTGTAATTACTACCGATAATCTAGCACTGAGTATTGAGTACAGAGTATCGGTTGGGTATTTAGTACTATTGAGTTCTAAGTATCAAGGACTGAGTAACAAGTAGTACAAGTTCATAGTATTGTATACTTAGTGCCGAGTTCAGAGTATTGTATAGTATTAAGTATCAAGTACTGTGTTTCGAGTGCTGTTTACCAACTACTAAGCAGCGGGTACTTAGTATAGAGAACTAGGTATCAAGTACTGAGTATAAATACTGGGTATGCTGGGTGCTTAATATTGAGTACTTAGCATTAAGAACTTATCATTGAGTACTAAATTCTAAGTTCCGAGTACTGAGTATCAAGTGCTAAAAAGAGATTTGTCGTATTGAGTTCTGTGTGTCGAGTAGATAGTATTGTATACTTAGTACTGAGTATTGTGGTCCTAGTACCGATAATCGAGTACAGAGCATTGAGTATTGAGTATCGAGTACAGTGTTTCGAGTGCTGAGTACCAAGTACTAAGCAGGGAGTACTTAGTATAGAGTACTAGATATCAAGTACTGAGTATCGAGTTCTTAGTATTGATTATTTAGTACTGAGAGTTCAGTTCTAAGTGTCGAGTACTGAGTATCAAGATCTGTGTGTCGAGTACTGAGTACTCAGTATCTAGTATCTACTGTGTTTCAAGTCGATTATTGAGTACTTAGAGCTGGGTATCGTCTACTAAGTATCGAGTTTACATCAAGCGCACACGAACAAGCCAATAAAATTCGGACCACATGATTTACATCAATGTCTCGTGATTGTTAAACCTCTATTTTTATACTCTGTACCGAATGTTCATAGAGTATTATAAGTTTGTGCAAAAGTATGTAACATCCAGAAGGAAGCATCTCCGACCCCATAAAGTATATATATTCTTGATCAGCATCAACAGCCGAGTCCGTCTGTCCGTCCGTCCGTCTGTCTGTCCGTATAAACGCACAGATCTCAGAGATGGTAAGAGATAGCGGTTTGACATGTATGGGACATATGCTTCTTATGACTGCAGGCAGATCAAGTTTATTTTCAATTTTGGACACGCCCCCTCCCGCCCCCGCAATTTTAAAAAAACGTCATATCTCCCACAGTTTTGAAGATAGATGGTTTGTTCCTTCTGGACATATTTAGTTATTGGGATAACTTATCGATCCGCCAAAGGAACGAAGAAGATCGGATGAACGGTTTTCGAGTTATGATCAAAAGACAAATTTTCTTGCTACAGAGTATGTTATAGTCGGGCTTGACCGACTTTCTTTCTTGTTTTATACTTAATATTTTCTCTGAGTGTAGCCGCTCCACACTAATTGGCATAATTTTTGCCATCTCTCCACTCACCTTCTCGGTGACATTCAGGTCCTGTATATGCAGCACAATGAAGTTGGTCTCCTTCTCCACATGCAGATCGATGGTTACTTGACCTGACACAGCAGAACAGAACAGAACAGAAAGAAAATATATACAGAGAAAATGGAAAATCGCATTAAAACTCCTCTTAATTTGCATTCAAATGTCCCCCAATGACCCTCACCTTTTACATCCAATGTCGTCAGATTGGGGTGTATTGTTACCATATAGCGCAACGGTCGCGCACTGAGGGGCAGCGTCTTCTCCAGCCAGGGGAATGGCTCGCCATTCGTTGCAATCGGATTGAATGGCAGTGTGTTGTTCTCTTCATCCGTTTCATAGCCAGACGCAGTTTTGCCCGCACACGAACAGTCTGCAAAAGACACACACACGCACACACACAATGAAAATCAGTGAGTTGGAGCAAAATGAATGACTCTTGATGGGATTGGGGAATTGCGGCTAAGCACATTGATGCTTCATGTTAAGCAAACTGCATTTTACACAATTAACAAAGAGGAAAATCAACATAAAAGTAAAAACAAAAAGAGAAGGATGAAATGGGGGGGACGAGGGGAGTAAAAAATTTGATGTAATAAAAAAGCTAGCATAGAATCAGAGAAGTTAAAAGAGCTTGATTCGGGAGCAACTCCTTAGCGTATTAAAGGCCTGTATCCAGCACTGCGGAAAATTCCTGCCAGGAATTTGCTAATTATTTTGAGTGTGTGGAACCCAACTTAAACAAACTGTCGTTCAGAGCGTTCTCTGTCTCTCTCTCTAGTCTCTGTCTCCCGCTCTCCAAGCGTTCTTACTGTCATTCGCTGGCAAGCATATATAACATTAATGAATTTAAGAACTTTAAACACAATTACAAGTATTCCACCTTCTTCATTAATTTGTGCTGCAACTCTTTCTCAAGCACTTTTCACAGAAATGTTGTCAAAATGCTTTTTCTCGGTGGCTCGTCAAAGACATGGTCTTGCCTCAACTGCTTATATAAAATCAATCTTCTTCTTACAGTTTTTGCCTCCATCTTGTGACAAATCACTTCCGAAATAATTGTCAGCAATATATTCCTGGCCTGAATATCAGCTGTTTCTCGTTCCACACACGCTTCCGAAACGCCGCTATTGATACGCCGCTATCTATGCAAGTGTGGATTTCGTTCGTGTTGCTGGATACACAACAAACGAAAAAGCAAACTAAAAATTCCTGGCACAGTTTTTTTTATATGAAGTTTGGCAGGAATTTTTAGTTTCCGCTGTGCTGGATACCCGGCTTAACAATATATAATATAATGAAATAAAATTAAATTAAAAGTATATTGAATTGTGCCTTATTATTATTGTTAAATGTTGGATTTTACACCTTGGCAAAACTAAAATGTCAGTATTCAACTGCTTTTTATTTCGTCATATTTTACAGTTTGACCAAAAATTAACTATTTTTCTGATTTAAAGATCGGATAAGGATATTCTTATTGCATTTTCATGGCTTAACTCGAAACTGGTCTCCAAAAATCACGTAGAGATTTTGAGAAAAATGTTACTACAGTCTCAAAACATCCTGTGTTTGCACCCACTCAATCACTTCTTGGAAATGAAGTCAAAAAAGGCTTAAACAAGAGGTTGAACTGTCAACCTTGTGAATCAAATCAATCAAAAATTAACTGCAATAAATAGGGCAAATACAATTAATAAGTAGGCACATGTGCTGCTTTAAAAGTTTTTCCTATACATAATTCCCATTTCTCAATCAAAAACATGATGGGCTGGGTGTTATTTTTGACTGATTTTTGAACTATTTGGTACCTCTTGAATAGTGTCTCACTTATTCTTGTTGATATAGTACACATCTATGTTGCTTTATCTTTACTTTACTAAAGCTTTTCCAAAAGAAACTTTGTGAAAGAAAATAACTTATTTTAAAAAAGAAGCGAATGCAACCTAATGTTCGGTTCAAGGAACCCTTAAACCCCAAATCAAACCGGTTTAAAATTGTTTGGCGAAGGGATGGATCACCATTTCGTGAAGTTTTCGTGCATGATTTCGTTATGAGCAAATTAAGGGGCCTGGCGTCGAGGGAAAAATGTGCCACTAAATGCCCATTGTTGCTTCAGAGCTATAAGTAATCGATATCGATCCTACATTAGTTTCGTTTGCTGATCACGAATTTGCTTTTGAAAATGGTCCACGTTGCCTAGATTTTAAGTAGCGCTGTCACGACACGAACGATTCACGAAATAATGCAGCCAAACTTCTCTATTACGAACATCTGTACCAAGACGTTTTCTTTGTAGCGGATTTTTCAATTTCGTTAAGTTAAGACCAATTCTATACTACGAATTTTCCAGAATACCCTTGAGATTCGTTATATAGAAGTTCGACTGTAATTTACTTAAGAACGTGGTGTTCGTAGCATTTTGCGTCACTCACGAACCATGCACGATGCACAGACGCGTCACGAACGCTCAGATAGGATCAAAAATTGATCTCCAGAACCAAACACACAACGGTAGCATATCTTTCGCAGCTAATTGCAGGCAAAGCAATATTCTACCAAACATTTTTTAAGAGTCCCTTTTTTGGAAGTTCCTTAATTTCCCTTAAGTCTTGTTGAATGCACCGGTGTCACAACGACCAGTCTGTGCACTTTAAGCGATACATGCTGCAATTGGCAAACTCTTTGCTGTTGTTTTCAGGTGTTCATTTTATTTAAGTACATAACTTATATTCGCAGTGATTGACCCTAGTTCAAACACATAACTCAGTTGTTGATCACCTTCACTTCATGACACGTCCTAAAAAACCCGTGACACATTTAAATGCACGTCAGCACGTGCATCTTTAATTTTAAGTATTCTGCGCATAATGGATTTTAGATCGCCTATCTTGACCAGTTTTAGGAGCATTTTGTGGGGTACATAAACTTTTGATTCATTATCTTTGACATCATTGAACTATTCCAAAGAAGATTTACCATTTTAAATACTTGTGATCGATATAAAACATTTGTCTACTATGCAATGTTTAAATAATACAATGGACTTGTCATTTTATAGAATTATTCTATTAGAAATTCTATGAAAATTTTGAAAAAAAACCGAAACCATGGAACATCTGTCCAAAACGGTTTCTAAATTGTGAGGTATAGTTGCCTTAAAAGCTAAGATATGTACTTTCCGAAAATGTCAAACAAAGTCTGAGTCTAAAGAAAGAACTCTCCACAAAACTTGCCTAGAATGGGTATAGACAGGCTCAAATTATATAAAATCTGGATGTGATAGACCACTTCCAATTCTCTTCAATATATCGAAATGTCTATCTTTGATGTTTTCCTACGGAATTTCATTGGAGTTTCGATATCCACAAGATTTCCTAGAAGAAGTGACAGTACCAAGCCCTGAAGCAGGCCACCGTTTGCTTCTTTCGTAATGGTGTGGTATCCCAAAAGAGCGCAAATAAGATTTAAAGGATTGTTTAACTACAACTGTTAAACTTTAAATGGAGAAATTGAGAAAAAAGTTCTTGGCTGGAAGTACAATCCATCGATAGTTGCTCTTTTTCCCCATATTTCGAGAAGCTACAAAAAAATGTCTAAGAATTCAGCTGTTCGTTTCTTTGAAAGAATATATGTGTAACTCGCTCAGGCTATAAATCATCGACCAAAACACGTTCCAGCTCTCAACTGCTTTCACAAGAGTTCGCTGGCTAGTCTAAGTCTTAAGCCGTAGAGCTTTGAATACAAGTTATTCGTTGAAAACAAGCCACTACAATACTGACAGTCTGCCAGGGCGTACAATTTTGTACTGGAAATCCAATTAAGAAATTATAAATGTAAATCATATTTATCTATTCACATTTACTAAAATAAAATTCACGTTTTTGGGGGGGTTCTAAATGGAATAACTTAAGTACATGATCTGAGCAAAGGCTACAGCATCCATAGATAAAACTAATGAGCGACCCTTTTATTTTACATTCGGCAAATGAGCAATGAAATTATTAATAAGAAATGGAGAAAGAAAAACAAAAATCAGAATCAAAAATTCGAATTCCTTATATTACAAGTATTGCTCTGATCTTGGTACTCTTGGGCATAAAACTACAGATTTGAGTATTGTGAATGAAAATTGAGCTACGGAATGTTAACTTCCTCACTTCCAGCATGACTTAATGGTTTATAGTTTTCGTTTCGTTTTCGTACAGAAATATTATGAGTAATTATAATACACTAATAAACATGTGGAAAGGGTTTCTTGGAACAACAAAATAATGACATCAACATGCCGACAGTGTTAGGTTTATATATAAATAGATAGATTTGCATTATTATTTACCGGTTAAGAAGATTCGGGTTGAAATATTGTTACTCACATTTTTACCAATCAAACAAGCATTTTTTTAAGAGAAATTTTCATATATATAACAATTTGTTTTACGAAAAAACAAAGAAACAACAATATGAAAAGAGGTTGTAAAAAATGATACAGACATATTTGGTATATAGATATGTGTATATACGAGTATGTATGGGGAGAGGGGAGGAATATATATATATATTTGTAAATAATTTATGTATAAAGCTGGCCGTTTACATTTGGGCTGATGGCGCTTTGAAAACGGGAAATTAATTTGAGCCGCAATTGCAAAAGCAGAGAGTTTATAGATTGGTAGTGGGAAATGGTAATAATTGAGTTGGACAGGCACTTACCAAGCACACTCACACACACACGCACACACACTCACTCCAAACATTATAACACAATTATCCTGCCTTGCATTTAACCCCATTAAGTATGCAACACAAGGTTTGTGCACTTTGCACTTTGCATAATTCTGCAATTGAATGTTTTTTTTTAACTCTGAGTTGAACAGCATTAGATGTTGCACCCACACACACAACCACACACGTGATGCAGCCCATGGGGAGCTTCTTTCTATTTATACTCAGATTATAATGACATGGCCCTTGGTTTGAGTTAATATGGTTAAAAGCATATTACACACCCAGCTGTCCACAGGGCTTGTGGGTAGTTTGTTTGCACGAGCAGCATATTGCCTGCATGCCCATAATAATGATTCAATTACAACTGTAGTAACAGTGAAGAGGGATAAGTGATAATACCAACTTACGGCCAAACTGTGATAAGATCGGAATAAATCATATCCTTAATTTTTCTGCCGTAAAACTTATTGTTACTTTTTTGATACGAAACATGTTTAATACCTTTGCGGAAGATTTGCACAGCATAAAGGGACAAGCTGAGCTACTCTATTGGCTTGTGTGCTTCTCATTATCGTACATGAAAAAGTGTCCCGTTTATGCTGGTGTTCAAAGCTGGCGCCAATAGCTAGTAAAGGTGACCAGGTGTCTAAGTTCCAGGCCACAAGATTTAAGTTGGAGTATTTTGAGGTGTTCTAAGGGGATTGACCTTGTTTGTGAGACTGAGAATCAAAAACTGTGTATCATGTGTCAAGTGCTGAGTATCGAGGACAGAATATGGAACACTTGTCGAGTGTTGAGTACTTACTTTGAGATCTGGGTACTAAGTACTTAGTATCGTGTTCTGAGTACCGAGTACTTAGTATTGTGTACTTCGAATTGAGTATCGAGTACCGAATATCGAGAACTAAGTATTTAATACTAACCCAGAAAACATTTCACAAAATTTTTGATCACATTTCTAGTCCTCAACTTAAGAAAGGTACTTATTTCAGGAGAAAATGGAATTCCAGCCGCGATTCTTCTAAAAGATTCCTTTTAAACATGTTTTGATTTTTATTCAAATTGGATGTTGGCTGGCTCAAGGTCAATGTCATTGGGAAATCAATTGAAACAGTACTGTCTGAGCAACCTCTAACTGTCCATTGTACAACAATCTTTGTTGATTTCCTGTTGATTATTGAATTATATTCAATCCGACTCTGAGCCAGCCAACATGCACTTTGAATTCCTTTTTAACTTAATTTTCAGATCAGTTTTGATTCATATTCAATTCATTCTCAGAGTTTCTTTCGAGTCGAGCAAATGCATGAGTCATTTCTCGACCAACATTTGGAAGATCATTTTGGCAAAATCAGTTTAATGAGTCTTTTTCAAGCCCTTGTGAGAATTAAAAAGAGATAACTACCATTTCCGATTATAAGAAGAAGAATTTATCACATTTTCAAATCATTAAAAGGGCTCATGAATGTCATTTTGCCAAAATGATCTTCGAAATGTTTGGTGGGATTAAAATACAAATTGAGAAAGACTCGCAAATGACTCGAATGTTACTCGAAACTGATCAGAAGATTGGGTTAAAAAGGTCTCTTAACGAAGTGTCGGTGCTAGGGTCCCACCCAACATTTGGAAGTTTTTTTTTATAAAAAAACCCCATGATAAGTCCTTTTCGAGATTTTGGATGATTAAAAAGAGATTACTTTCATGTGCGATTCAAAAAAGACTCTAAAATGACTCCTTCATATGATTACAATGTGCTTTCTCGAAATACGACTCTGAAAATACTGTCCAATGACTCGAAAATGAGACATAACTGATCAGAAAAATGGGTTAAAAACGACTCTTTAAGAAGAATAGCTGCATTTTGTCCCAATCTCTATTATGATCAGAATGCGAGCGCATTTATGACTGTTTTAATCAGATTGAGGACTCGAATGTGATCAAAAATTTCATAAAATGTTTGCTGTGGTAGAGTATCATCTATGATCAGAAAACTATTTTAATCAGACCGCTGACTCGAAACAGACTCGAATACAATCAGAAATTATAAAAAATATTTGCTGGGTAATTATACTCTGTACCGTAGGTACATAGAGTATTATAAGTTTGTGCAAAAGTATGTAACATCCAGAAGGAAGCATCTCCGACCCCATGAAGTATATATATTCTTGATCAGCATCAACAGCCGAGTCGATATAGCCATGTCCGTCTGTCCGTCTGTCTGTCCGTATGAACGCACAGATCTCAGAGATGTTAAGAGATAGAGGCTTGACATGTATGGGACATATGCTTCTTATGTCTGCAAGCAGATCAAGTTTATTTTCAATTTTGGCCACGCCCCCTGCCGCCCCCGCAATTTAGAAAAAACGTCATATCTCCCACAGTTTTGAAGATAGATGGCTTGTTCCTTCTGAACATATTTAGTTATTAGGATAACTTATCGATCCGCCAAAGGAATGAAGAAGATCGGATGAACGGTTTTCGAGTTATGATCAAAAGACAGATTTTCTTGGTACAGAGTATGTTATAGTCGGGCTTGACCGATATTCTTTCTTGTTTTCAAATTAGTTCGAGAAAGTCTTATCAAGATGATGAATGATAAAATGATCTTTCAATTGTCCCAGCAATCATTTTATGAAATTTTTGATGAAATTCGAGTCTGATTAAAACAGTCATAAATGCGCTTGTTTTCTGATCAGAAGTGACATTTAAGTCGGAAGAAAATGGTAGCCATGCTGCGACTCTGCTTGAAGAATCGTTTTTCACCCGTTGTTTTATTCATCTTCGACTCATTTTAGAGTCATTTACGAGTCTTTTTTGAGCCGGCTTTGAAAAACTCACATTTTGAGCATATAAATGAGTCGTTTCAAATGATTTTTTCGAGTCGCACTTGATGTCAATCTCTATTTAATTTATATTCCATCAAAATCGTACTAAACAGAGAGTTGGAGTTCTGAAGAATAAGAAAATATACCTTTGGCTGTTGACGATCCAACGAAAATAAAGCCAAACAATTCTCTGTTTTGACAGACTCACTTCAATTCACTGGAAATGGAGAAAATTTTGCACCAAAACCTTCGATTTGAGAAGCTTAGATACCAATTCGAGATCTAGACCTTAGATTATTCCACACACACATACCCTCTCACACTTTCCGCAAACACTTCAGACACAAAAAGAATAATCAAGTAACAACCCTTCCATGGAACTGTTATTCTGGTTTATCCCCCCATTTTTTGTTTTTTTTGTTTCTTTTTTCTTTTGTGGTGGAAATATATGTACCATAAAATAAAAACGAAAAGAAAATTGCAAACCGAAATGCAAATATGTACAATGCAAATGCAACCTACCATTTTGCGGTCCAGCGTAGGCAATGATAATGGCCGTCAGGAGCAGGGACCCAAGGACGATGCCGGCAACGAGAAGGGCGCGACGCTGCGAGCAGACAGCAACTCCGGCGCGCGTCTGGCGACCACCGCTCGATTCGCCACCTGACAAAATGTAATTAAAATCAGAGGGGAGAAACGGAGAAGTGAAGTCATATTAAATTAAATATTAAATATTTGCCAGCCAGAAAGGGGCGAGGGGGAAGGGGGAATAGTTGAGGAGTACCATTGCAATTTGCCCATTTTACCTGAGAGAAATGCGCAATCATCCAGGTCCGGATCATTTGTCATCTCGATGCGCTCGCGACGCCAAATTTTGGAACCTCTCTGACCACCGCCAACGACCGAAATCTTAACGGGGCCGATCTCTCTTTGCTTTCCGGCCAATACGTACGTTTAGGTGCGTTCACAATAAACGCCGCGCTCACGAATGTTAACAAGTTTTGGTAATTGGTAATTGTGAGCCCTAAAAAATCAAAATCACGATTCAATTTTAACCCTTTACCTCAGCCACAGGCCATTGCCACGTGCTACTCATATTTTATTTAAAGCGGAACCGAATTTGTCACAGGGAAAATAAAAAAAAAGAAAACCCCAAAACTCTCATCGACAAGCCGATAATCTGCTGCTCAAATACTCATAATTTATGCAGCATCCCCATAAAAACAAAAACAGATACGAGGGAAGGTTGGTGAGTCATTAAAGAAGTGTCTAAAATATGGTAAACACAAGATACAAATGGCGAGATAAAAACAAGCTCAAAGCAATTGATTGTATCTCTTCCTTCGGATTAAGATTTGGTAGTTTCGAGATCCTGTTTGTACTTGGAATGAGAACATCCGGGATTGACCGACTTCTGACTAAGTTTGGGATTGATATAATCCAGAACTATTGTTTTCTGTGTACGAATTAGAATTATGTGTAATCTGATGCAAGCTTACGCCTTGAATCTGTACTTATTATAATTCGACCCTTCTTAGAAAATCTTTCTACTGCCCAGCCTAGTGTTCTGTTAGTTTAATTTACCACCTGTACAGAACCTGCCATAAAAATGAATCTATCTATCGGCTAGCTATCGGAATATTATCCGCTCTTGTAAAAAAACTATCACCACACATTTTCACTCACCACAGCACACATCAAAGACAGAAATATACTAAGCAGAATCCATTTTTGTAACTGTTTGCTAACGAAGCAGTCTTTTGCTACGAGGCATAAAAGTTATTTTATTTTCAAAAAGAAACGCAAATTTGTATATGCTCTGTTTACCAATGGTAGACAGAGTATGTTAAGATTGTGTAAGTGTATGTAACAGACAGAAAAAAACATCACTGACCCTATAAAGAATATATTATATATATATTCTTGATATTAGCATTAACAGCCGAGCCGATATGGCCGTGCCCATCCGTATAAACAAACAGATCTTACAAAGAAAGATACAGGTTACAAGAGGTTAAAGTTTTTTTTTTATTCAATCTTCCACAGTTCAATAGAAGGAAGGTTCCTAGCTCAGTAAAACTGATATATGTGCATTAGGGCGGACATTTGATGTATAGAAAAAAGTCATTCTACACTCTACTTCTTCAATGCATTTTGGTGTAAAAAACAAAAATGAGCAAAATGGGTGCTAGTGTCTGCGCAATGAATCTAAAGTTAAACACTCATACGTACTGTTGCCCTTGTTTAAAATTTTAACTTAAAGTAGTTGGCTTAGACTTGGTTTGAAGTCAAAACTGTAGGTAAAAAGGTTGCATGACCGTTGAGAAAAAAATGGTTTTAATATAATCAAGGCAATATTAAAATATATATTTATAAGCAATAGTACTGCAGTAGTGCATGCAGTAAACCATTTCTAATCTTCTGCGCCGGTTATTCATTGGAAAAACCCTGCTTTTTCCGTACTCTAAGAGGCTTTTTATTAATATGATGTTTTCGAACAGGTAATTTTGCAACTGCAGCATAAATCGGGCTGTTTTATCGATCCGTCTACAGTACTACTAATGTGTACTACTAATGTACAACTAATGTTCTCTGTAGACTGATATAGATCTGTAGATCCAGTATACAAATATACAACAAAGCCAAAGTGAAGTTATAAACTCTACCAATTGGTCGGAGAAAACTATATTAGAACACCTGATTGGATTGTTTTAAAGTCAAATATCTGTATATATTCATTTAATGATGTGACTGCTTCCAAAAATCCAACTACAAATGCTTAGCTGAACGTAAAGTACACAGGGAGAAAGTTAATTTTCTGAATTTTCACCGGACTATTTTGGTGAAACAAGGAAATGACAAATAGCGCTTTCTGTAATTTAAGAAAGCGATACAAGTCGAGTGTTTTCCCTTTTTCTTTTAAAGCTTCAATATAAGTACATGAGAAGATGTCTTGAGATCAACAGATAGTTTCGTTTTTCTTAGTGGAAACCTTTTTAGCCTTTTTAGAGCGGAATCACATTCACCAAGTCGATACATGTTTTCTAAGCCAAATGAGAAAGTTTTTGAAGACAATTTGCAGGTGATCGTTTCTTTTATTTCCAGATAATCAATTCGAGCAAAATCTCTATTACTTCCCACTAAACAGTCGTCCGAATCATTCTTTGTTTCTTGTGTTGTTTTAGGTTCACTTGTTCACTTTACGAGTCCACTGATATGTCTGTTACTTGGATATTCATGTTTCGTCCTTGGCAATGAAGTGGTGAAAAATCTCTTTAAATTGTTGTTAAACATGGCCCAAACGACTATGAAGTGGTTAGACGGTTGCGTTTCTAAGCACAATAATGTGACGTATCAGCCAAGTTGAAATATTCAAAGTTGAAAAAAGCCTTTTTAAGGCACCTTACCTCTAAGCTGGCGCCAATAGCTGGTGAAGGTGACCGGGTGTGTAAGTTTTTATACACTCATAAAAAAATTCACCTTGGAAATTAGAAATTCGTAAAATTTAGAAAACTTTTTCTCATTTATGGAAAAATTTTCTGAAACTTTGAAAATTTTCCATTAATGAGAAAATATTTTTCTTAATTTTAGGGTGAATCGCCTTAGGACGGTTTTCATAGGAGAGTTTATAGATTTCGGGGCGAATGTTTTCTGAGTGTAGAATAAACTTTTTCGTTAGATGTATCAAAACAACATCGAACACTAATTGTTGCAGCACACTCTGCCACAAGTTGAACTTAAAGCACTTTCATTCTGCGATTGTTCAACAGTTCGAATACTTATCAAAAATTCTCTGACTTATCAAACTAACCCCGCAAATATGACAGCATATTCCTCTTTCGCTTGCTTCTTTTTGGCCGCCCCACGCCAAACTTTGTGGGCTAAGAGCCAAAAATATATATATATATATATACAAATAAAAAAATCAAAAACTGATGCTGCCGCCGCCCTTCCGGTCTCGACGCCGCCCCCGCCACTCCCTCACAACCCCATCGAACTCCATCCCAGCTTCAAGTCGATGTCTGCAGACGGCATCGCCTTACAATTTCAATGTCGCATTGAATTAGTGAAAAGCGCTTTCAACGCCCGAAAAGCAACCCCCCAAAATGTCTGTATGTATATCAATATGTATGTTATGGTCTGCTTTGGCGGCCTTTCCATGTACATACATAGTTTGCCTGTGTGCGTGTACCGGCTTTTGGCTTGTTGGCTGTGTGTGTGTGTGTGTGTCTGTGTTTGTATTTTTGTGTCTGTGTCTGCTTTCGAGCCCCACTTGAGGTTGAAGTTGTTGCCTGAAGCATCATCTAGCAATTATTTGCGGTTATAAAAAGTCCAAAACTGAAAGAATAAAAACTTATATAACCAATTAGACTGGCACAACCCAATTTCATGTATTTTTGGCATGAATCATTGCATAAATAATTTCCTAAAAATGATAATTTGTCACTTATCAGTGAAAGTATTAAATGATAAGATTTCCTGACGGAATTTGCAATTACAATATATATTAGAAATCGCAGTACAATGCATACGAATAACACAAAAGCAAATGACAGTGCTTCTCAAACCTATCATCTTATTGATTCGTCCTGACTGATTCACTGACCAATTTCATATTCGTCATTTACGCACAGCCTAAACGGTAAAGGCTGGAAAATGTATGTTGGTACAGTAGATTCTTTTCAGGATGAAGCGGGTTCCACCCTTAAGCCTCGTAATTACTTAAGGAATGTGCTCTTGCCTCATTGGCCACCTGGTCACACTGTTATTCAACAACCCACAAAGGAATATCTGTCAAATTTCGTCTTCTAATATCAGAGAATTACTAGAGTTCAAGATTATGGTTTGGCTTATAACATAGTTTTATTAAAGCTATCTTAATCACGGTTTCGATGCGGTTCAGTAGAGCACATAGGCCATTATAATGACATTTCTGGATACGAAATTTCAGTATGTCGATTGAAAACTCAAACGACACATTCTAATCAAAGTTTGGCGGATTTTGATTTGGATCAAAGTTTTTAAATAAACATCTGGAATTTGCGGAATCGCGGTAGGGTTTGGTTCGTTTTAGAGCAGAATTGCATTACTGATAAAAACTTCTGCGAAACCTATCTGGCATATTCCGATTTTCAGTTTAGTAAATTTGTGAAGAATGGTGAAGAATCAAGATGTGTTCTGTTTCAAACCTTTATATTTGTACCAACTTTGGTGAAAAAGGAGACACCTTTTTTGGTATCAGAAAAATTATATCAGGAAAAGGAAAACAATTGTAAAAAAATGTTTTAGTTTTACGTTTAAGCAAAAGTATGTAACAGCCAGAAGGAAGCATCTCCTATCCTATAAAGTATATATATTCTTGATCAGCATCAACAGCCGAATCATGTCCGTCTGTCTGTCCATATGAACGCACAGATTTCAGAGAAGGTACGAGATAGAGGTTTGACATGTATGGGACATATGGTTCTTATGTCTGCAGGCAGATCAAGTTTATTTTCCATTTTGACCATGCCCCCTCCCGCCCCCGCAATTTGGATAAAACGTCATATCTCCCACAGTTTAAAAGTTTTTAGACATATTTAGTAGTCAGGTTAACTTATCGATCTGCCAAAGGATGGTTGAAGATCGGATGAACGGTTGTCGAGTTATGAGCAAAAGACTGAAAGCTGCTGCAGCGCAGAAGTAGCGCTTTCAGCTACTACTGTCGAATCTACCCAATCCAACTGCGACAAATTGGTACCTGTTTCTATGTGTTCCGGTTAAAATAAACTACACAAATAGTAAAATAAATCAGGGATGCAAACCGGTTCTGAACCGAACCGGTTTTGAACCGAACCGAACCGCTTATTCCAGCCGGTGAACCGAACCGCAAACCGAACCGGCTTCCTTTCAAAATTGCTGAACCGAACCGAAAACCACAAATAAAAACGGTTCGGTTCGGTTCAGTTCTCTGACTGAATTCATGCCTAAAATCAACTAAGGTCATGTCGTATTAGGACATGTCAGAGTAAAATCCATGGCTTAAATTCATAAAAATGATTTCATGAATTCAGGACCAGCCCTTTCATTTCAGAGCTGATTAAGCTATGATTCAGTTCTGAGCCTAACTTAAGGGATATGATAAATAGAATAATTAAGATGCATAGTACGTATTCTTTTCTAGCAGACATTCTCAATTTTCGAGAGTATTCATCTAGGATATTATCAACGACTGCTGGAAATCCGACATAATAAGCATTGGACATTCTTCTAAGGATTTTAAAAATATTTAAATGGATTATAAGAATTGAATTTCAAAAGTGTTCGACAAGTCACATTACTACAACAATCATAATATTTCATAATGTGCCTTTGTGAACCACTGAACCGAACCGAAACCGCGGTTCAGCTAGCTCCAAAAACCATGTAATGAACCGAGCTGGCGGTTCAGAAACTGTATGAACCATTGAACCGAACCAGTCCTTATTTTCGATTGGTTTGCATCCCTGAATTAAATACATTTTTTTTTCGTATTTTTGTTGGCTGATGAATTTTCAATAATTTTTCTTTTAAATTTATTCGCTTTTTATGGGAGACTAGAAAGCATACGATGTTTTAGTTGAAGCTTTATAGAGAGCTGTAGCAGGGTTAATAAGATGACTTGATTTTAAGATTTCCAACCTCATTTAAAGGTATTTCAATCTCTTTTTCCAAATTGAAAGCTACTTGAAAAATTCCATTTCAGTTTTGAATATTGAAATTAATTAATTTTTAATTAACTCAGTGTAAAAACGCCAAAACTATGATTTTCCCAAAATCGGAAGACGACGGTCAACATTCATTTGCTGAAAAAATTTCCTTAACATTTGCGTTTTGGTTGAAGGTCAAGCATTACTTTTGTGCCGAGCTTCATGTGTGAAATGTGGTGGAAAATTTAGGGAAAATGCATCCTCTAGGACGGCAAATGAAATAGTGCGGAGGAGGGGGGAGGGGCCTTCAAGGTCAGCCCATCGATTCTGTGATTCAAAACTTTAGTTTTGCGAGCTCAACAAATCACTTGGGGTGTACATTTAAATGTAGAAAATGCCGCTAAGTATGCAATACTTTTTGCTTCAACTTCAACCAGTTGAACTCCTCGAGAGTCGTTTCATTCGATTCGCGCGCTTTAATTAATGTCAATGTCAAAACATATACTAAACGCGTATTTCAAGGCAACTGTTGTGGTTGCTGTTCTTGTTCTTGTTGTTGTTGTTAGTCTTTTGTTGTGCATTCGTGACACATTCGGATTCGGGCAACCCTTTCCCACCGCACGCTACAATCATGTAAATGCATATAATTCAAATTTTCATTTTTATGGTATTGCCATTGGCATTTGTTTACATTCCCATTTGTTGTTAACAAACAAAAATATTAGAATAACCAAAATAAAGCAAACTCAAGGAGCCTATGCGGCATAAGCGAGAGAGAGTGCGAGAGAGTTTGGAAAGTTGGGAAAAGAGAAGAAGAGAGCGCGCCCTCTCTTTCGCAGACGCTTGCTCTCTCTGTGTTTTGAAAATTTTTATGGCCAAAATGCAAAGCTCAACAGCGCGCATTTCCTCAGATGCGTCGTCGGTTGCGTTCGCCTGTGTGTGTGTGTGAATGTGTGTGAGTGTGTGTGTGTGTGTGTGTGTGAGTGAATTTCCTGTTGTGTCTTATGCGGCGTTTTCTTTCGCTTGGCAGCGGCTTTTTGCTTTGGACTTTTGGTGAATGCGCGAATCTACTCTATACTCGTATATATGTGTCAATAGTGCGCTTTCCAGTCACTTTTTTTCAGCTGCTCCCTTTTTTTTGCCACTTGACTGAATTTGCGGTGTGTGTGTGAGTGTGTGTGTGTGTGTGTTTGCACGGTGCAATTGCCTACAAAGGTGATTTTTCTGCTTTTGGCTTTGTGGTATGTTGGCCAATTAGTTTTGGCATTTCGGGGCTGGGCTAAAAAGGTCAAATTAAGCACCATTAATTAAGTAAAAATTTACTTTTTGTTTTCGTTTTGAAATCGATTCTTTTTGTTTCACTTAAAGGGGCACGCACAAATGGACTTGGAATACAAAAAAAGGTGGACAACACTCGGATTTGAAAGTTTTCTTCTTTAGATAAATTTTTTTTTTTTCTTTTTTTGTCAACACCGTGTCTAGTGTTTGAACGCTGATTTGTGTTTGAACGCGCTTTCCGTTGCGTTTAAGTGCGCGTACATTTTCCAACTGGATGCTGTTTTCGTAAATTCGAACGTCTCCGGCTGTTAATAAGAGCCGCTGCCAACCCCCTCTTCTAGGCAATCCAGCGCATGCTCGCTCTCTTATCTCTCACTCTCTCTCTCTCTCTCTCTTTCTCTGAGTTTTGTGCTCACCTGCAAAAGTGAAAATGAAATTTCTATGGATCCCTTGTGTTGTTTCCCCCGAGCGAAACTTGTTTACAAAAAAACAAAGAAAATAAATAGAAAGGAACGAAAATGTAACTGTATAGTGAAGTGTTGCCAGGCAAACGTTGCAACCCTTAAGCAGGCCATCCGCCCACTTCGCATTTATATCTCCCCAAATGCAGTCCCATTTACTGTTGTTTATCATGTGTGAGCTTCAATCATTACAACTTTCAATTTAAGGGATGACGCCCAACTTTAACATTTCTTTCCATTTTTCGTACATTTCTCGTAGTTGCTTCTGTTTGCGTTGCATTAATTAGTTTTTCACACCTTTGGCACAACAAAAAAATAACAAGCAAAGTTTCCCTCCTTCAAAGTTTTCTGTGCAACCAACCCATGGCAAAGTTGTTCAGCACGCAAAACTAAGTTTTTTGCACAATGCTAGCGTCTAAATTTCCTGTCACATTGTCTATGTATGGGTAGATAAATACTATACAAAGTTGCCGAAGTAGCAGATTCATTATCGAAAAGCACCCATCTTCTGCCGAACGTCCTGTGACATACCGCAAAAACCAACTAAAAGCAAATGATTGAATTAGAATGAAAACTTTTAGACAACTGGCCGTTGATTTTATACCCTACAAACAGGAGTAGAGAGCCTTGCTTAAAAATATGTAGCATTTAAGACAAAATGGGCGAAGAGAAACAATGCTTGATTTGGGACAGAGTGGAAAACTAGCCGGCAAAAAATCGCAAAATCTAGGTTGTAACACGGCAGCATATAGTTTTCCACAGTTTCCTTAACTGAAGTCGAGCATTGTTGTTGTAATTTTTTATACTTGGTTACTTGTTGGTAACTTCTTATACGTTGTGTCGAAAAAACACAGAGTATATTAAGTTTGTGCAAAAAAAACCCGAACTATAACCTAGATTGAAAATCACTTTTTTTTCGAAAAATATGGTATTTTGTGCCTTTTCTTTTTTATTACAAAAAAACTAAAGCGTGAGTTAAAGTCGGCCCTGCCAGACTTCGAAATACCCGTTACTTAGTGTTTAATAACCTCATGCTGCTCAGGTAAGTATGCAACGTTTTTTAACTCTGCCATTTATTATCCGATCTTTATGAAAATTTGTTAGATACTGCAAAATCTGAGCTCGATAGCTTACAAATTGTAGGAGATAGTCAACATTTTGTATTGCGGGGGCATAGAAACAGACGGACGGACATGGCTATATCGACAGACGGACATGGCTATATCGACTCAGCTCGTCATGCTGATCAAGAATATTTATCCTTTATATAGGAATTGCTTCCTTTTATGCGTTACAAGCATTTGGACAATTTAAATATACCCTCTGCAAGGGGTATAATGAGACTGTTTCATCCTTAAGTCGAGTATAATCGATGTTTATCCAAGATTGGTGGATCAAGCTAAGGACTATCTTGGGTCTTGAAATTGTCCAGATGTTTGTAACGCGTAGAAGGAATACGCTGCACATTTGTCGAAACCCGCCGGATCGGATGACTATAACATATAGCTGCCATAGGAACGATGGGTCGAAAAACTAGTTTTAATTTTAATGCAAACGTCTCCAAACTCCTTAGTTACTAGTTTTCAATGCTTCTCCATAATTCTGCCAAATATGGTCGAATTCGGACTTCTATATAGTATAGCTGCCATAGAAAAGAAAGGTTGGAAAAATAGTTTTAATAAGAAAAACTTTTTTATTTTCAATGTAAACCTCTTCAAAATTTGCATATATTTATTTTATAAGCTTTCACACAATTCTTCAAAGTTTTGTCAAAATCGGATGACTATAAGTTAAAGCTGCCATAGGAATGATGGGTCGAAAAACTAGTTTTAGTGAGAAAAACTTTTTTGTTTTCAAAGAAAACGCCTCCAAACTATGTATTTCTTAGTTTGCTATGCTTTTCCACAATTTCCCTATGTTTGGTCGAAATCGGACATCTATATAGCATAGTTGTCATACAAAAGTAGAGTCAGAAAAGTGATCTTAATAAAAAAAATTGTTTAAAATTAGTTTAAAAACGTGCTGCAAGGGTGTACCAACTTCAGCAGAGATGAAGTTAAGTTAAAAGAGGAAGTTCCTCTATTTTTTCTCAGTCTATAGGATTGACTTGCATGGAACAAAAAACTTGGTATGCTTGCAGGCAGATCAAGCTAGTTTCAATATTTGCCACACCCTTTTCCGCCTCTCAATTTATGAAAAGCGTCATATGTCCCACAGTTTTATAGGTGTAATTAAAAAAAACTTCATATCTCCCCCAAAATTTCATGGATAGACACATTCAGTATTATCGTCGAGTTATAAGGAAAACAAAAATATATGATGGGCGGCACTGGCTGGAAACACTGGGCACTGGGCAGCACTTTGGAAGGTACACTGACTTTCTTATTTATTTTAATTTATGGTTATTCTCTCTGAACCCATCTTAATGAAACTCGGCTAGAGTGTTAAGCTTCACATAAGACTAGTTTTTGGAGTACCCCATTTGGAACTTTTTCCCTCCATAAGTTGAGAAATATTGTACGAAAACTCCCACCCTTCTCTACCTTGCAAATTGGAGCACCCAGAAACTTATAGATCGATAACCTGTTCGATTTTTTTAAAATATTTTACGCCCTTTCCCTTACCATCGATCGGTTTAATATTGTCCGTAATGAAATCGAAGCACTGTCTGCCTGGAGCCTTATTAGACCCACGCAGTTAGTTTCTCAGTTTATCGATAAGTAATCCTGATTACTAAATACGTCCAGAAGTTACAAATCTGATATCTCTTAATTTGTGCGAGTAATGTAATTTTTTCGATATTGCGGGGATGGTAGAAGGCGTGGCAGAAATTTAAAATAAACACCATCTGCCTGTAAGTTAAATCTACGAAAAGCTCTAAGAATTTGGCTTACCCTAACAAAAAAATGTGCTCCTAAATTGCTCACAAGGCAGTTCTTTGAATATCCCAAAGTCGTTCAATATGTTTCAATTCGCAGGGTTTCTTCATTCAATTGCGGCGGGAAACCCCCTTTCCCGTGTAGAAAAACCACAACCCCTCAATGTTGACAGAATTACCCAACGCATTGCGTGGGTGCCAAAGTCACCAGCCCAAACGCCCTACATCATCCCCATTATTCCTCTTGTAAGCGTCCATTGAGTATTTGCTGTCGCATGCAAATTTACTGCCCACACTTGTGACTTGTCATGGCCTATACATACATACACACATACATATAGAACATACATACATACGTACGTAAAACAATTGAACGTCAATCTATAGGAAAATTTACTCGCCCTCATTTTCGCCCATCGCCTTTGGCCTTAACTCGTTGTTGCGCATGTAACATGGCCACAAGTGTTTACTAACCTGGCGTCGCGTCGTATCGAAGAGTTGAAGGCCCTGATCGAAATGTGGTGGTTGAATAATCGCTCTTTATGAGCAATCAATAAATTTAAGCTGTTACGGCGGCTGCTGTCGCAGCATAATTGAAGTTTGTAAGTGTTGGATTAATTGCTTGTTCATTTCTGTACTTCATTGCGCTGTCTTCATGTTCCAGTAAAAGATGGAAGTGTTCCATTCTTGGTGGTAAAGAGTGCTTTCGGAAATTTTGGCCACGCCCCCTCCCGCTCCTGGCAATTAAGAAAGTTGAATATCCTTTACAAACTCTCATATATCAAGCTCATAAATAAATTTTAATAATGATCGGATAATTAATGACAGAGTTATAAAGGTTATCAAAAACGTTGCATACTTTTCAGAGCAGTATGCGGTGCTTGCGAACAAAGTGGTGATAAGTTTACATTAATGTTAATGCTCTGTTAAATAACATTAGGGAAGGCCATTAAACATTAATTACATCGAAGTCGGGTAGGACCGACTTTACCTTACTAAGATGAGTCATTGATTGAGTTACTGTGATCGGCAAATATCAAATCACACAGCGATTGAGTATTCAATGATGATGAGCTAAAATCATTCGCTAAGTTTACTTAGGAAATGGAACAATCGATGTCAATTCGAATCTCAATTAACAACGACAATACATATAAGCAATAAATTCTCAAAACTAGAATCATCGTATCCGAAAATGTAAACTTAAGAGCCATGAATATCAACTGTTTATTAAAAGTTTCTTCCCGGTAGAATCCAAAAGTTTGTTGTACAATACAATTGTTTAGTGCCACAATTCATGAGACGGTAAAATATAGATTAACTTCAGCTCGATTAATGCCATATGCATACCAGCGAGTAAAAATGGCATAGGCCCCTTCAGGAAACGGTAAGATTTCTGTAAGTCGATGATTTAAAAACTCAATTGACAGCTTTTCCAGAATTACATCGTGCTGTAAATAATAAAAAAAAATCATGCTCCCAAGCATTTATGAGCGATTTTTCGACTACTTACATTATATGGACAAGTGTGATTCATATTCGAATGTGATTCAAGAAACCCATAAAAATAGCTAGCTACTGGATTTCTTCTTTTTGATGCCAAGAATTTACAAGCATCAACGGTGAAATTATATAGAAATGGCTTGTAGCCACTTAACCGTTTCAGAACGTCAACGTTTATCTGAAATTCATTATTCGTGTGTATTATTTTTAGTTTCTACGCAGAGTAATTTGTGAAAGTATAGATCGAGTGTGACAAGTTTTTACGCACCGCAATTTTCGTAATTGGCACTTGATGGAGTTTAACCATTAGAGATAAATATTTGTAGGTCCGATTCACAGATTTTAGATAGCAATAGTCGAATTCAGCAAAGGGTTTATCCAGTGGAATGCATTTGACATTTGTTAGCTCAACCCGACATTCAATCTTCATTAAAAAATGTATATGATAAAATTCAAATATCTACTACATATCTGCATACCTTCGATGCTTGTTGCAAAAGTAGAATAATGCAAGTCGTAATCAGGTATTTAAGACACATCCTAGCGGCTCGAAAGTTAATAATAAACTGACAAAAAATAATAATAATTAAGAAGTTCATGCATCTCTTTATTTGTCGATCAGTTACAGTCCACCGAACTTAAATAATCGATGAGTTAGCGGAATAAATTACAGCTTTAGAAAAGACGTACTGGTCTTGGTATGCAGCATAGTGGCGGGGTGAGTGAGAGCATCAGTTTTGAAATCAATTTTGGAAAGTAACATTGATGAGGAACTTTAAAATCAGATTGAATCTGAGACAATGGGTTTTGTAACAAGAAGCAGCTGCAGAACTATTGCTTAATTCACATGAGACCCACGGAAAAAATTTCAAAAACTTATACAATCGCCATGGATATGAAATTTTGTAAGTCCAATTCCAATAAGTTAATATGGTAATACTTTAAGATCTTGCCAAAGATTTGCATTGAGAACTATTGAAGAGGCGACTTCTTTAATCCAAGAAGCTTCAAAAAAGGGCTTGAACTATTTAAAGATGAGACAAATCATAGAGGAATCTAAATGATATAAGCAAAGAAACTAACTTGGTTACTTTAACATATAAGTTCACTTTTGCTTACTATATTGAATCCAATGTCACCACTGCAAAAATGAGGAAAGTTTGCTACCATTTTGAGTCTAAATCCCTCCAATTTCAAAAAGCTATCTACGCCCCTAAACTAAGGAATTTATTTAAAATTTGTAATAAAGGTTCATGCAATCAGCCCAGTGATCGTTTACCACTAAATGGTTCTAATTAATTGTAAATTATACATAGAATAAGCCACAAAAGCACCACATTGTACACTGGTGGTGAAAGTTAACACTATGACGGGATTTTCGAATTTGAAAAAATGCGGGTCAAAGGAGGCTGAGGTCAATTAACTGCAAATTTCTAAAATTAGCTGATATAATAAGGTTTTTATCAAATCAAAAAAAACTGATAATATTTTATTATGACAAACTTTAGAATATTGCGCATTGATATCTCTTAATATGGCTATATCGAGGTCGTGGGTCGTCGTAAAACCGACTTTATACCAAAATTTTGGTAGCTCTTGTTTAAAAATCAAAGCTCAGCATAGATACTTATGACGCGAACCTCGAACTTAAATATACTTCTTCCTCCTATCAACCACACATTTTGTTGCTCAAATAACAAAATACAAAATTGAGCCAGCAGATAACAGCGAAATTTTTGATTCCGACGAAACAGAGCTGAGGTCCGGAGACGGTGAACTTTTGAACTTTTCAAATACAAGTTAGAAAGTCGTTCAAGCCCGTCTGTAATATACCCTGTACCTGCCAAAGTTTTGTGAATGGCTGATGGATGATTTTAACGTTGCACTTGTTTCAAAACACTGTCATTTCTACAAAATCTTCCACAAAGATTGAATTTAACGTACATAATTTTGAAAAAAATAAAATAATTTTATAACATATTTATAATCCAATTCAAAGTTGGAAAATTTTTGAATTAAAACAATTTTTTAAATATTTTTGAATTCAAAATTCGTGCTTTTAAAAGTATGCTACACACTTTAACCCATAGGACTGTCAAAAGCTCTGAGATCTTAGTTCAAGAAAACAAAAGAAAGAAAGTCGGTCAAGCCCAACAATAACATACTCTGTGCCAATGAAATTATACGCTCAGCATATATTTTGATGCTGTAGTAGCAGCTGAAAGCAGCGCTGCTACTGCGCTGCAGCAGCGAACAGTCTTTTGATCATAACTCGACAACTGTTCATCCGATCTCTACCATTCCTTTGGCAGATCAAGAAGTTTTTCTGGGTTAAACTTAAGAACTACTGGGAGACTGCAATTAGCTTTAGGAAACTTCGGATTACCGAATTCGTTTAGGTAATTTTGAAATCTGTATCCTAATTGTAGATGTTGGTATACACTTCAATCCCCGATATTTGGGATTTGAAGGCCCTTTGTGTCAATTTTTCTTACGACAACTCATAAAACTAATGATGCAGTTCGATTCTCAGAGCCCAAAATAGGCGGGAACTGTTGAGTTCCATGAGTCTTGAGCCATTATTTTCGAAATGCTTTGTGTTATGGATGTAAACTTTTAGGACTCCTTAAGTTCTCTCTTTTACATATATGTCCTAGATGCTCAACTGGTTAGTTCACCAACATTTTCGTTAATATTAATCTCCTTCACCTGATTTGCATTATACCCTTTGTACCTTTCGGTACTGGGTATGAAAACATTTCTTAGATTTCATAATTAGTTATCAGTGAGATTAGCGAACTGCCAAAATCTTTCTAAAGAAATTATTTCAATCAAAATTTAAATGTGTCTCGACTCTCTTTTTATACTCACAGATAACAGGTTAAAAGTCTGCCACATTCTAGCGAGCTATTTAGTATTCCAGCGATATGGAGAGGAAAACAACTTGGATGGCCGGCTGCCTGCTGATGATGCAATTGTGGCTACGAGTAGAAGCCAGCCCCATCACACAAATCCTGGACAGTATACTGAGTTACATGAACGAGACGGCGGATCCATGTAAAGATGTCCTTACCTACTCGAGTGGCAAATATGCCACCAAGCATTCGGACGATCCGTATGGCGAAATAATCGCAGAGATTGAGCAGATGGTCAATGAGAACTATGTGGAACTGTTCGAGGAACTCCACCAGCAATCGCCACGCCTTAACCGAGAAAGCGTGGAAGCCAAGGTGTGGCGTTTCTATCAAACTTGTCTCACGGGACCGAATGAGAAGCGCACAGATAAACATATCCTGGAGCTGGTGCAGCCCGATGAGCACCTAACCTGGCCACAGTTTGCAGCCAGTCGCGATGAGTGGCCCAAGCTAGATTTCAAATGGATGGAGACCTTGGCTCGACTGCGTCGCTATGGTCTGGACAATGTTTTAATAATGATGCATGTAGAACTGGACGCCATAGACAGCAGCAAGTTTATGGTGACCCTATACAGACCCAGTTTCAATGACAGGACACAGCGCTTAAAGGGTCTAGAGGCCACCAAGAGGCAGCTCATAAAACTGGGCGTTAATCGTGGACGGGCATTGTCCCTGGCCCGAAGTTTGAGAAATCTGGAGGCAGCTGTACGAGAGATTGCCGACGTGGACGATGAGCCCATTGATGATCTTAGTGTGCTTGAGCTGGAGCGTTCGAATGGTGCCAACTGGAGCAAATATCTAGAGATTATACTGGGTCACTCCATACCGCCCAGTTTTAAGGTACAGATTCAGAATGTGGACTATTTCGTGAAGCTGATGTCTCTCATCAAGAACTGGGATACTGAAGTGGTGGCCAGCTACATCATGGTACGTTTTGTGAATCAACTCAACATGGGTAGTGTGGGCTGTGGAGTTGATCCCATCGAGTGTGTACAGAATGTACGCGCTCATATGGATCTGGCCACCAATCTGCTGTACGAGGAACGCTATTTTTCACCAGCAAAGCAGCAGCAGTACCGCGCCGAGGTTCAGCATTTGTTCGAGGTCATACGTGAGCAATTTCGTATCAAGATCGAGAGCAACAAACTGAAACTAAACAGCACAGAGCGCGACATGCTGCTCCAGAAATTGAGCTCGATGAGCATCAATTTAGGCAACCTGCCCATGGCAGGGGATCATCGACAGTTTGTCAACCAATTCTATGAAGACCTGCAACTACCCTCGAATCTGGACTATAATGCGGCACGTTTGCAGACGCTCGAGCTGCAGTCACGTCGTTGGTTTGAGCAGCTGAACAAGCCCACTCCCAAATCTGAAGAGTTTTTCTTCTTCACCGACAGCCTGGTGTCCACCGGTCCAGCCGCTTTCTATATGGAACGCCATAATCTCATCGCCATACCCTATGATCTATGTTACGACGCTGCTTTGGTTTCCAGGGCTGGCACCGGCTAGCTTAGTCCCATCCCAGGGCAGGATTCATCCCAAGCCCACAGCGCGCACAATCACCACGATAAATGACTCTCACCAACAAACACAAAAAAAAACTGCCAACTACTTTAAACTACTGAACAAAATTTATAAAAAAAAACCAAGCGCCACCTAACAGACTAAGATGATTTCGGCATAGATGTTTCCGCCGGCAACGTCCCCACCCTTCCATGCAGCGGATGCTTATATATCTTCTCCCTCTGGCTGCCCTAATACAGGAGACCTGCGGACGGCTCACTCCAGGCTGATGTTTTCCTCCTTCTCCCCCCTCATAATGACTTACAGCGACATGTTCAACACGTTATAAAGACTTTAATTTTCATTGACACATAAAACTAACTCGTACATTTGGACTGATAGACTTTTAGCAATTTTAAATATTATTATATGATCATAATTATTTCTCAGAGTTCAATTTTGCCTTCCCGTTGCTATATTCCCTTATTATTAATTAATTTGTTTATTTTGTTTTTCTAGATTCCCATTTAGTCTGCACTAAGCCCTAATGGAGCTCCAAGGGAAAGATTGGGGCGGGATTAAAATGGATGTAAATTCATAAATATAAGTATATGTTTAAATATAGGGCAGTTTAGGGAAAATTGTACCTTCACAAGGATATGTTTTTAAATAAATAGAATGTTTAAATAAATATAATAAATAATAAATAAATAATTAAGGTGTATGTGTATTTATAAAAGAAAATTTGTAGAAGTTCGAACTATGTGTTTAGATGTGTTTGTGTGTGTGATCGCACTTCAGTTTGAGTAGCCGATTCTTCTACCATGCATGTAGATGATGCGATGTAATGATGTAGATAATATGTCGATATGGCGTTTTGCTTATGCAAATCTATTTATCCTTCCTCCTTGCAGCGTCTCTTGGATGCAGGAACGGTGGCCTGGATGATGCCTCTAGGAAGACCACGGGGAGGTGGGATCACTTGCTACCCGGGCAAAGCGGAAGGCGTGTGGAAAGCTCCCCCTCACTCGGATTCCCAAGGATGAACTGGCTTCCCAGGTCCGCGTAAGGATATTGAGTGGATACTTCGGGCCCAAAAGATTTGAAGAAAACAAAATTATATATATATATATATATAACGTGCACGGAGTGAATAGTTTTTATTGAATTTGAAAATTTTAACTGGTCACCGCTGCCTGCGCCTGGTCAATTTAGCGAACCAACTGTCCCTTGGCAACCGAAATTGTCCCCCTATATGCCTTCGTTCCGATTTCAATTTGGCCCTGACCTACATCAGTAAATGCAGAAGTCATTGACCTATTTCAAGGTCTGTCATTCCACACTCCTAGGTGGGAGGAGGACATCAACATTCTGCCGACTCCCTCCCTGCTAATTAGCCTTTACTTCCTATAACCCTCGAGTGGGAGCAAGATGCCAAATATTAAGTCCGCCTCTCTCATTAAATAGCCGCCCCCCCCGAATAGGCCATCAAATTCAAATCCTAACTTGAGCCATGGATGGCGCCACTGTCTAAGTCGGTTGCGCGCGCGCATCTCCTTATATTCGAATATCGATATACCATTCATGTTTGGCGTATCGGAGATGCTATCGCACTACAATGCAACATCTACTGCAAATGCCTTATTTTGCGGCCGAATCTGATGATGTCTTCAAAATGAGTTTCTTGGGCTATTTTGTGGCCCGCGAACTGATGAAGGCTTTTGTACCTGGAAATGTAATGTACGATGCCCAGGGTAATCCCACTGAAGTTGGTTCGAAAATTGACGAGAAGCTACGCTCTGCTGCCCTGGAGTGTTTCAGACACTACAAAGGTACCGATTCCCTGGATGAGCGTGTGACAGAAGTTATGGGTCTACGTTTGGTTTACGATGGCTACTTTGGACCCGGCAGCAAGTTTCGCCAGGAGCAGCCCAGTTTCACCCAGTTGCCGCTGCAGAAGCTGTTCTATTTGAACTATGCCCAGGTCTATCGTAGTGATGTAGAGAAACTGGATTTTATGGGACAGGATACTTATGAACTGAGACTTGAACAAACTTTGAGAAATAATTTGAATTTTGGTCAAGTTTTTGATTGTCCTGAAGATAGCGAAGGTTTGAATCCACCCGATAAATGTGTACTTTGGTAAGGGAACAAGTCCAGTTTATGATTTAAAGAATGAATAAAGAACATTGTTGAAAACGTTACCAGCGGGTGGGAATGGCATTTGAATAGGTGAGGAGGGTTTCACCAACTAAGCTCTCGTACCCCACCCCCGTCCCGTAGGAAGCACTTGAAAGCTACTTGCGTCCACTTCCTCAGTTTCCAGTACTCGTAAACGTACAACAAAACATCGTAAACTCAATTTGAGGCTTTCACAATGATTTAATTAATTGGCAGGCCGTGTTCAAGTGGCTCTACAGGCTGCCATTGCCAGGCAAATAATGCAAGTCTCGGTGAGAAGTTGGACTCGAGTGGTTGCAATCGATGCGAATTGCATTTGGAGTCAATGGAGCGGGCCAAACATGATGGCAAAACTAATTGTGCAGAAATGGAGCTGAGCTGAGCTGCAGCAGCAGCGTGAGCCTGGCAAATGGCATAACAAACGAGAAAGCTAAGCTAACTTCGTCTGTGCCGAAGTTCTTATACCCTTGCAAGTGATCGCTACATTTTTTCAAAAATACTCGTTTTTGCCATTTTTTGACCGATCGTTCGTATGGGAGCTATATGATATAGTCATCCGATTTGGCCAAAACTTTGTAAAATGATGTGAAAGCATGTGAAACTAACAAATACAAAATTGCAGGATGCTACCATTAAAAACAAAAAAGTTTTAATAACTGAAACTGTTTTTCAGACCTATCTTTTGTATGACAGCTATACCATATAGTTGTCCGATTTGAATAAAACATGGTCGAATTTTAAAAAATCATGGAAAACCTACGATTAAGAAGTTTGGAGACGTTTCCATTGAAAAGAAAAAAGTTTTTCTCACTAAAACTAGTTTTCCGACTGATTGTTCCTATGAGATATAGTCATCCGATCCGATCGGTTCCGACATATTAGTAGTGTGCAGCAAAAAGAAGACTCTGTGCAAAATTTCAGCTCGATAGCTGTAAAACTGAGAGACTAGAAACAGACAGACAGGCAGACGGACGGACAAAGCTCAATCGACGAAGTTCGTCACCCTGATCAAGAATATATATAGTTTATGGGGTCGGAAATTAATATTTCTATGCGTTGCAAACTTAAAATACTCTTTGCAAGGGTATAAAAATAGGGGAAAGCTAACTTCGGCTCTGCCAAAGTTTGTATACCCCTGCAGCACGTTTCCTAACTAATTTGAAGGACATATCCACTGAAAACAAGCAAGTTTTGATGCACGTTTCCTAACTAATTTGAAGGACATATCCACTAAAAACAAGCAAGTTTTTTTCAATAAGACTGCTTTTCTGACTTTACTTTTGTATACCAGCTATACTATATAGATGTCCGATTTCGACCAAACTTAATGGAATCATGGAAAAGTATAGCAAACTTAACAATACAAAGTTTGAAGGCGTTTTCTTTGAAAACAAAAAAGTTTTTCTCACTAAAACTAGTTTTTCGACCGATCATTCCTATGGCAGCTATAACTTATAGTCATCCGATTTTGAAAAAACTTTGAAGAATTGTGTGAAATCTTATAAAATAAATATATGCCAATTTTAAAGAGGTTTACATGGAAAATAAAAAAGATTTTCTTACTAAAACTATTTTTCCAACCTTTCTTTTCTATGGCAGCTATACTATATAGATGTCCAATTTCCACCAAATTTGGCAGAATTGTGGAGAAGACTAGTAAATGCAGAGTTTGGATTAAAAACAAAAAAATGTCTTCACTATAACTTGTTTTTCGACCGATAGTTCCTTTGGCAGCTATTTGTTAAAGTCATCCGATCCGGCCGGTTCCGACAAATGTGCAGCGCATTTGTACTAGAAGACTTCGTGCAAAGTTTGTTTCCGATAGCTTTAAAACTGAGGGAGAAGATAGCATAGAAACACCCGGACAAAGCTCAATCCACCCAGCCTCAGTCATGCTGATCAAGAATATATAATATATACTTTGTGTAATCCGCAATGCTTCCTTCTATGCGTTACAAACATCTGGATAATTGCAATATACCCTCTGCAAGGGTATAAAAAAGAGAAAACAAATGTGCTTCCTTTGGCAGGATTTCAAGTGTCTCTTCAACAAGTCCGCCCGGGGGGGCAAAATTTCATTTCCATTTAATAACCACAGAGAACCATGGGTGGGGGGCGGGGCGTCTGCTTTTGTGGGTGCATTTAATTGTGTTTGGCTTGCATCATTTTGCAACAATAAATTGTTGCTTTTGCTCATTTTTTCCGTTCGTTTGCCTTCCTGCTCTCATGAGTTTGAAGTTGCCTGACCCAGAAACACAATTCATTTCGCCATCTCCTTATGCATCCTTACTTTCACTCTTCCACGCTGTCCTGGCACTCACTTCACGCTTTGCCATCCCCAGAGCCTCTTGCGCTTCAATTGTTTCTGGTAGCCCCATTTTATCTCGCTGGGATACCCGGGATTTCTTTATTTAAGTCAAGTCGTGCCTCTCAAGTGTGCATGTGTGTGTGTGTGTGTGTGTGTGTGTATGCAGCCTGCAATCAACATCAACGCATCCTGCAATTATCAACGTCAGCAGCAGTGGCAGCCTCCTCCCAACCAACTTAAAAGGTAAACATTGCAGCAACTGTGTGGCTGAGTCAAGTGGTTACTCCACTTTATGCATCCTTAATTGCTTGGCTTACGGTGACAAGCACACGTCCTGTTCCCGTGACACTGATTTGGCATTGGGCATGGGGCATGGGGACAAGGCGCCATCTGGTGGCCCACATTGCCAGCGGCATGCCCAAGTGGCGGCGATTTGTCGCACGGATAAAGCCAACTCGGTTTTGCATGTGTTTATATTTAACTCACGATGTTACTCTGATAAGGCAACAATGACAAGTGGAAAAGGGGTTGGTCGAAAGTGTCTCTTAAAGTTGCTTTAGTGCCTGCTAGACAGAACTGGCAATCCTTTGAACCGTTTCAAAACGCCAAAATGCAACATAATTCTGTTCAATTTATATTCATTATTTCATTTAAGAACATAAACTGATTATACATATTAAATTCTATTTCATTTCAAATGAATTGGTAGACTCAATTGGTCAACGATGTCAACAACTTAGATGTCACTCTCTAGCCGCTTCTTTAGGAAGCTTGCAAAATGCAGATTACGATTTGTCTTAATCTTTTATTTCGAATATAATTAAAAAAGTCAAAAGAAAAATGATTCTGTGATAACGAAAACACTCCTGAACCCACCGAAAACCTTGGTTCAGCTAGCTCAAAAGCTTCTGCGAATCAATATGTCCCAATTCTCAAGAAATTTTGCATACCCAGGAACACTGAGCAAAAGCGTCGCAAAAGCGATGAAGCGAGCTCAAAGCAATACTTTGACTTTGTCACCTTGTACTCGCTTCATCGCTTGCAATCGCTTTGCTTGTTTTACGGTCTAATTTCTTCTCTTTCATCCTTCGCAAACATTTGGATGGAAGGTTGATTGTGATTGTTGTTTATATTTAGCGATGATGGCTTGAAACAGGATCAGAGAAACGTTTGCTTCTTAGTGCCGATTTGTCATCTTCTACATAGCTTCTATGTGTCAGATAAACATAGATTTTGTTCTTGTATTTGTAGGTTTATGTGATAGATAACTCTATGTAGCAGATTTGAAATCGTAAAGAAAATAACCGATTGACTTTTTGACTTGTTGTAAGCTCTTCTTTGGAAGGCAGAAACTTTGCTGAAGTTTACATGGCGGAACCAGAGTAATACTGGCTTACTTAATCCCAAGTCGACTCACATCTCCCCGTAGGTAGCCCCCGTTAGCAGAGCAATGCAACCTCAAAGGTGCTGCCTAAAGTGACCTGGTGATCCCCGGTGATCCCTCTTTAAGACAAAAAGGTGGGGTACATTGGGTTTGCTACTCCGTCTTGTTCAAACCACATGTCATCCAAGTCCAGCTCTTCTATTTCAGACAATTCCATTTCAAGCACTCTCCATTCACAGTAACGTTGCTGCCTTCATCATCTTTCAAGCGTTCGGTCCAACCGGATGCATTGGCAGTTCTTGCAATGCTTCTGCTTCCAACTACGGCAAATTTGTTTGTTATCCATTCAACCAGAAATGAGATTCGTCGCTGAACACAATTTTTCTATAAAGAAGTGCATAACCGAGCAGTAATAATAATATTCAATTATCTGCCACCGTTGTTCCTTTGTCAGTCGATTCATGATATTATTATGCATCAAACTGAACATGTTTGACAGTAACAAGTGCAATTCACCACCAACTGTCTGCTCCGGAGTAAATCGCCTTACCAGGGAAAGAATATTATTTTTGTTTCTCAACTAGAAGAAGTCTCTATTCTCATAAAAAAAATCCAGAACTTTGAACTTAGTGTAAATAGTACGGTAACTACAAAAAATCGTAATTCAAATACAAAGTTCTAATTTGAAGTTCGGGTTTTCAACCCTAAATTAAGTTATTGAAGATTATTTTGAGATAGAATTAGAATCCTAAACAACTATAATTGACATTACTGCAACAAAAGGCCAAGCCGAGGTTCTGTCAATCTCTTGGCTTGTGTTTTCATACAAGAGATCTACAGTGTAGCGCAGAGCATCTTTTTCAAAAGCTTGTAAAGATGACCGTAAGACCTAAAGAAACATATTTTTCATTAGAGACCACGAGGCGGAATCCAACTAATGATAACCATAAATTTAGATTGACATAGCCTTTAATCAAACCCGATATATTCTTAAAATAATTATTTTGTATTCTTGGTTGAAGTATAATTAATTCTAGCATCATTAAAAATATATTAAAAAAAACAGGAAAGTTAACTTCGGCTCTGCCGAAGTTTGTATACCCTTGCAGCACGTTTTTCTAACTTATTTGAAGGACATTTTTACTGAAAAGAATCAAGAATCATTTTCTCACAGACTACTTTTCTGACTCTACTATGACAGCTATACTATATAGATGTCCGATTTCCACCAAACTTAGTAGAATTCATGGGAAAGCATAGCAAACTAAGAAATGCTTTGGAAACAAAATCTTTTTCTCACTTAAACTAAGTTTTCGACCGATCATTCCTATGGCAGCTATATGCTATAGTCACCCGATCCAGCTGGTTTCGATACCTGTACAGCGTATTCGTACCACAAGACTTCGTGCAAAGTTTGGTCGCAAACTGACGGAGGAATTCACATAGAAACAGACGGACGGACAGACGGGCATGGCTATATGGACTCTGCTCGTCATGCTGATGAAGAATATGTGTATATACTTTATTTGGTCGAAAATGCTTCCTTCTCTGCGTTAGAAACATCTGGACAATTTCAATATATCCTCTGCAAGGGTATAATAAGAATCCATCAAACAAGTACAGAATTTTCTTGGTTTAAGTTCACAAAATGCTACAGCTATGTCCAAAATGTTTTCAAAATGAGGTATCTTTATTGATTAAAAGAAAGCTGGATCGTTTTTGAACCGAATATCAAGATGTTATACTTGTAGATCACAACTATTTTCATAAGAAAAGTTTTTGAATCGGTATAAAGCACACGTTTAGGAGTCTGCACTGCAAGTCGATTTTGAACTCAATTCAGTGACGAACGCAGGGGGTGAGGTTTCGAATTCAGGATAATGAACATATATTTACATACTACATAGCAGACTAAAAAAGAGCGACCTAAGTACGCCACTGACTCAATCCAATGTATAGGAATCTAGTTCTAGTAGGAATCTAGTTCTGAGTCCAGACTATCGCCAAGCGTTCCCTACTCCACTAAAATTTGTTTATATTTCCGCATACATAAAATAAAACCAACCCAAATATAAACTCTTTTGCGGTGGCTGCAAGTTGATTTAAGGCATTAAACTAAATGAACAGCCCCTGGGGAGCATTTTCTATTGCTCGCACACACCCAAAATGCTGCAGTTAAAGTGTAGAAAATGGAAAGCAACCAAAAAAAATGCCAGAAATTGAAGTCAGCATAAGGGGCGCACCAGGCAACAAATGTTCACTCTCTGACTCCGTCTGTCTGGGTGGTTGCCTCCTTTTTGTCAGCGTCAGCGGGCAGGGTGGACATCAACTGTCAGAGCAACAGCATGCTGAAAATGCCGCCAACTTGCCGCCGGCAAAAGAGAGGAAAAAAAAAGAAAATCTTAAAATTTTTCCCTAGCCACAAGATGGTTGGAGGAGGTGGCAGAGATGAAGAAGAAGATGTCCCGACAGGCCAGACGGAACGTGGCTGACATTCATTACGTTCACTTGCGGTCGGTCGCTGTTTGGCCAACGGGGCGTGTGAGCAACGTATGACGAGCGGCTTCCTCCTGCAGGATACGAAATGCCGACGCGCGCATTTTTAATGCTTTTGTGTTTTGCATTTCGGTGTAATTAGGAAAAACAGCTTGGGGGGACGGAGACGGATTAACGGAGCTTAAATTGCATGAAGCGTCAAATTATGCACAAGTGCAATTATGCACTTTTCCCTCCTTTTGATCATTGTAAGAGGCGCAATTGCAAGGCACAAGGGACGAAAGGAATATCCACTTACCAAAGGTTACGCCATTCGTTTGCTTCTCCTTATCCTTGTCCTTATCGCTCTTTTCGCCGCCCAGCGGCTCCAGTTCGATGCCATCCGTTGTGGCCACTTTGTAATCGCGTTTCGACATGTTGCCACAGCAGAAGCCACAACATAACATTCGACCAATTTTGTACGCTTGCGGTTTAAGCGGCGCCGTTTTGGATGCTTTGCACGGAAACTCGAAGGAAGGAAGTGGGAGGAGGGTCAAGCGACGGAGTTGTCCTTGGGAGATAGGAGATATGTGTATCCAAAAATGTTGCCTTATAAAGTTGCTTGCAAATGGTGCAAATATGTGTGTATATATATAAATCGAAGACTAAAAGGTCGGTGAGTAGAGTTGATTGATTTCTTTTTTGTTTGTTGAGGTTTTTGGTCAAAATTGGTCCAGTTCTTTCATATGTTTGTGGATGTGTATGTTGCTGTGATTACTTCAAACTGCAATGAAAAAGAGAACGAAAGAGATGTTGTACACTCAAAGAAGAATAATTCAAAAAGTTCAGAAATACACCGTATTATTTAGAAATAATTTTGAATAATTATAAAAGGATTTCTTGAGTTTAATAACGATGCCATAAAACCAAGTTTTAGAAATAAGCGAACTTTACTGATTATTTTCTAAAAGCTATATCAATAATTTACATATGATTTTTAAGACTAAAAGCGCTTAAAGTCATCGGTGGTCGAACAGTAACAACAGAAACAAGTAAGGGCGCTGCAGTCGAGTGCCCCGACTACAAAATATCCTGTTCATTTGTCTAAATTTGTTTTTTTCAGAATGTACAAACACTTGCTTATACACACATACACACAAACGCACGTGCGCGCCCACGCATGCTCTAACTGACGATGCGGTACCCCCCGCTTCAACAAGCTTAATTGTATTGCTTATAACTTCGTTGTTTTTTGTCCGATTTAATTGTACGGGCGGGTGAATTTTTCAAATCTGAAACAAACTTGATCTGCGTAAGGTATACTTCCACCTTCATGCAAAAATTTGTAGCTCTAACTCTTATAGTACATACAGACAGACGGAGCTCGCTATATCGACACGGCTGTTCATGCTGAGTAAGAATAGAAGTACTTCATGGGGTCAGAAATGCTTCCTTTTCTCATTTTTAATGGGAACAGGGTATAAAAACAATCCTTATTAGCGAGGCTCTTGTGGACAAGCCAGACAAACACTGCATATATTGGTTTTTTTTGTCAGGAATACTGGTCCCGTTCACATACTCAAAGAAAAAATAGAGTATTTTATTCTTGGATCAAGACTGTTTAAGGTCAGAAGTTGGATAAGAATGAAGGTTCTTGATCCAAGAGCGAATTTCTTAATCTAAGTATTAATTTTTGATAGCGTTTTTCTTGATCCAAGAGTTTAAATCCTTGATCTAAGTACGAATCATTCTCAAATCAAGCAGAATAGTTCTTGAATCAATTGCTCTACATAATCAAATTCAAGATTGCTCATTCTTGAATCAAGAGCATACATCATTGTCATAAGCTCATCAGATTCAAGATTAAGATCGTTTACTCTTAAATCAAGAGCTTCACCGAGTCCAATTTTACAACAATATTAAATCAGTTGTCTTATCCATTTTGTTTGTATTTATTTCATGGAAAACTAATTACTAACAAGTTTGAGCCGGCTCGATACAAACCACCTCAAAGTAGCATCAGTCAACTGGCCGTTGCACGACAATGCCATATCTGGTTGGGAATTCCAAAGCAACATGAGTGCAAAAACCGATTGCGCTCTCAGCTTGATAGCTTGATAGCACCCCTCTCCCAAACTGAGAGAGCTAGTTCAACGCTGTGTTCTCTAAAATGTGCTTGCTCTCCTCTCTGTTTCATTACCTCAATCCCCTTGCCTAAAATCACTATAATGAGAACGAACTTGGCTCGATTTCAAGAGCTAAATTCTTAAAAATTCAAAAACGAATTCTTTTTTTTAAGAGCGTTCGCTCTTAAGTTATTCGTTCTACTTTCTTTTTGGGTGCAGTTCTTACCAAAATTTGCATCTTATCGCACTGTCTACTGTACATATATATTTAATTTGTATCCCATTCCTATCCTATTATAAATTTAGACTGCGAATCCCTATGGTGGCCGACGACCCACATCTGTTTCTGTTCCTGTGGCTGTTATGATTGTTGCTGCTCCTGAAGTTGAGGCTGTCGCCACGTTTGCCGTTGTCAGCGACATTGTTAAAAGCAAACAAAACGAAACTTTTCATAAAAGCACTCGGACATTAGAACTCCTCCTTTCTACTCCTATTCCCATGCCGCAACTCATCGCACTCGTCTTAGTGGCAGAACACTCCCGAGAGCTTTGTTTGTGCAAACAGCAGCATGTTGCACCCAAGAAAAAAAAGGAGCAACGTCAACAACAATGACAATGTCGTGAACTAAAAAGCATTCGATAGCCTTAGGGCCACAAATGCAAATGCACATCCCAAAGATGGGGGAGTGAGTGGGGTGCAATAATTGCAGGCGGCAGCCGCAAAGCTCACCCAAAAAGTAGGCGGAAGGCATAGGACTTGGCCATATCGAAGAGGTGCGTCACGACTTCAGCACAGTTCAATGCACGACCAGTTAAGTGGAGCAGCCGGAGCGATGGATGGCGCTCCATTTGATGGCAGCACTTGAAACAAAAGTCGAGTCAAGGCAATTGTGATTGCCGTTGGCAAAAAAGAAAATGCTAGACGGGCCATTAACATCCCGGATCCAAAAAGGAAAAAAAAAACTCTGCAGAGTAACAAAGTGTACAAGAGCCACCAAAGCAAAAGCAAAAGCGAATCAACCGACCGATATGACGAAACTGGCATACTCTGGCCAAAAAGTAATTGAAATCTCATTGCAGTCAGGAGAATGGAAAGGCAAATTCAGTTAGTGGTTTCAGAGCCTGTGATAAGAGATTGAGATTGGGAACTTGCACAAAGGGAAATTGGAAATCCAAAGTCACTGAAATTGCTTTTCTATCTGTCGAACTTTTCCACAGCAGCGCTGAGCATGCACCCCCATTCACCCAATTTCGTAATTGAAGACCCCTCCTGGCTGTAACCATGTTCATAAAACCCATTGCGAAAGAGCATTCAGGCCGAGCAGTTGGCGACTAGAAAGTAGAATTTTCACTGGCCATAAAGTGGTCAGGATTAATGGCAAAATGGCGTCAGCTTGTTTTGTGCGATTCTTTCGTTTATTTTTTGCGGCTTGTTGCACTCTTTGTAGACACAACAAATAGAAAAAACAATGCACCTAGCCGCATTGAAGGCCAATCCTTGCCAAAAAAAAAACTCCCAGGTAGGTGGGGTAACATCCTGTCTGTGTTTTGGTCGCATATGCGACACGTGAACCAATTGCGCCCCCCCAATGTGTCATTTGTTATGTTACGGGGGCAGTTTGATAAGCCAATGGTTAAATGAATTGAAATACTAAATGAAATAACTCTGTTTGAGTTTCGTACAAACGTAAGTATTACCCCGTCGTTACACAAAAAGAATATCATGATAAATGCCCCTAAAAGTATGCCATTTTCATTTGCTTCAATAGTAATTAATTTATATAAGAAAGTGACGGTCAGTTATGCCTGCGTCATACATAATCCACTCTTTGTATTCGCTAAGATTGACGGACTAATTGAAGGAATTCAAAATGATATTGTAGACAGCCAACTAAAACACATTTATTTTTCTGAATTAGTAATATTATTAGGCATAGCATAATTTAAAGAGCAACTATCATGATTATTTTGTTGTGTATAAACAGGGTATAAAATTTTGTTAATCCCAAAATAATTGATTTATGACTGTTTCTTTGAACAGGATTTAAAGGATTTAAATCTAGCTAAGCATGTTTTAAGCTCGTAATGTTTTCAAGTCCAACCCGAGTAACTCTCATTATAGAAATAAGTAAAGTATTATTTGTTGAAGTCTTATAAATTCTAAAGTAGACCGCACAACATTCTAGAAAAAGTACAAAATGTTATAAAGCACTTAAAAAAGGTGGTAAAGCCCGACTATAACATATTTTGAGAACCTACCAAAGCTTGTATATACGTATCATACAAAGTGTTAAGGCCTTACCAGCATAAATATTTGTTTTCCCTATAACTCGACTATCGTTCATCCGATTTGCATCATTCATTCGGCGGATCGATAAAAAATGCTAATAACTAAATATGTCCGGAAGGCACGAATCTTTAATCTATAAAATTGTGCGAAATTTGACATTTTTTCCACATTGCGTAGGCGTTAGAGGGCGTAAGAAAAATAGAAAATAAAGTTGATCAGCCTGCAGGTATAATAAGTTTTTGTCTACGAAGCTACTAACCTATTTTTATTCAGAATTGATTGCCAGTTAATCATAGAAAGACTTACACCTCATTCCGGTCCCCAATGTACTCTGAAACAGATCAAAGAATAACCGTTGTTTTCGTGCCGAATTATATTCAGTAGCGAGGCTCATTCTAGCTCATGGGTACGTATTTGGGCTAAAGAGAAACCAAAAGAGATCTTCGACCTGACACTACATCCACTAGGATGCATAGTTTGAAGTGGTTTATGAGCTGGGCGAATAAATACTGTACGTAACCGTCAATTTCGAGCTATGTCGTTGCATGATATAACAATATATATAGGCAAGATAAGCTTTAGTGCACCAAGTAGCAGTCCAAGTATCCAATTCCCTCTAAATTTCCGGCACCAACTAATGCCTTTATAAACCTATATGTAAAGCTCTTGAAATTTTCAACTAAAACAAACGAAAGCGTAAGATAAAGTTGGCCCTGCACGACATCGATATACCCGTTACTCAGGGGAATTAGTCTATAATAAACTCTCCTCATGTTAATTAACAGAGCATTAACATTAGATTGAGTAATTCCAAAGGAAGATGGCGTGGCTAAAACAAACTAAAAACAAACTTGATCTGCGTGCATGTAAAATTTGGGTGCTCTAGGTTAGGGGTGTCCAACAGCTCCTAATGAATGCGTGTAAACCACACACAAACAAAAACCAAAATCAGAAACAACAACCACAAGTAAACGAAAGAGAAGACCGATTACTGCCGGTTGTGTGTGTGTGTGTGCTTGTGGCTACAGCGCTGTCTGCACGTATTGTTGTTGCCTTTAATTCCGCAAGAGCAGCCAGCCAATGTCCACACAAATTATTCCTACGTAGAGAAACTGCGATGCTCACATAAATCTACTAGCAACTTTCAAGGATGCAATATAGCCTAATGATAGGTATATTAAGAAAACAGTGAACAATTGTAGGATATTTAAGGAATTACATTGTTTAAAATGGCTACAACAGTCTTTCATCGATAAGTAGCAATTTGGTCTAAGGGTGTTCGAGATTGTGAAAGGTCCATCAACAAATCTTAACTTAACCGAAATTTAGATTAAACTAATCATCTCTTCGAACATTGTCTGAATAAAATGGCTTTACGTCCCAAAACACGTGACTGAACTGAACCGAACCGACCCGAAACGTTTCTCCAATCGGTTTTAGGTTCGGCACAGTAGTTTAGTTTAGGACGCCGACTTGTTAAGCTGTTGTAAGCGGTTCGTTTACGGCTTGGTTCGGTTCAGTTCGCCTCAAAACAGGTTTACATTACTTCTTTTGAAAGCCATTAAAAACAGACCATTCCGTGATTTATACAGAAAATTCAAATAAATACTATGAAGACTCATCATAATAGTAGATTAAGCAGGAAATGGCGGGGTTGGGTTGTGGATTTGATGCGGTTGGAGATTATCCAATTCCTCTCGGCCTGAAAGGTCTTTGTTTTAATAGCTGTCATTATTTTAAACAAATTCATCAATTATTAAAGTTCAGCGATCTTTTAATGACCGGTAAATAAATAGATGCATTAATATGTTTATGATAATTGCATAATAAAGATATATATTTGCTGATAATGCAATGCCATGGTGCTAATGTCATTATTAGTCAGTTTATTTTAACCCTTTGAACTGCTAAGATGTTTCTTAAATACCTAATTCCCATTTGCATTATTCTACTTTCACATCAGGTATAAAAACAACGTGGTAGACATTTGCTTATTATATTTTTAATGAAGATTGAGTGTCGTTTTGAGTTGACTAATATCAAATGCGCTCCACTGGATAAACCCTTCGCTGAATTCGAATATTGCTATCTGAAATCTGTAAATCGGACCTACAAATATTTCTCAATTAAGGTTAAACTCCATCAAGTGCCAATTAGAAATGTTACGGTGCGTAGAATCTTGTCAGACATGTTTTTATATATGTGCATGGCACTAAATGTATTGATTTCAGGTGAACATTGATGTACAAAAACGATATAGTGGCTACAAGCCATTTCTCTACAATGTCACCTTCGATGCTTGTAAATTCCTGGCGTCTAAAAAAAGGAATCCTGTAATTAACTATTTCTATGCATTTCTGGGACCGCATTCTAATATGAATCACACTTGTCCGTATGATGTAAGTATGCTGGAATCCGGAATGTACCCTTGGGCGAGTGACTTGTTTTCTATTTACAGCACGATCTGATTTGGGAAAAGGTTTCCATAGAATTTTTAAATCATCAATTCACGAAAGTTTTGCCGTTTCCTGAAGGGGACTATGGAGTCTTCCTCCGTTGGTTTGCGAATGGCATTAATCGTGCTGAAGTTAAAATCTATGGTAGTGTTTCTTAAACTATCAAGCTTAATTATACAAATCTGATTTGAATGTGTTTGCAATCATTTAGGTTTTATGAATGTACAAACAATAAGTTCAACGCTTTATTGTCGCTGGTTTCCATTTTTTTCCTATCTTTCTATCTCAAAAAAAGAAGCGTCTTTTGTTGCAATCAACAAATCTATTCAATTTTGGAGTTCTTTAGAAGAGTAAACGTGCTGATCCTCAACAAATAATAGTCGGAAGAGGCATTCAGCTAAACGGCAGGTGGGTTGCCCTTTCAGCGTTTGAAGGTATGTATGTCGAATCTAACAAATCTACCTAGTTGTGCCTTTGCTCGGATTCTGGGCGTTTTTGCCTTAAAGCTCGGCTCAATCGTATTAATTGGATGATGGTTTCACCGGGTTGCAGCAGCTCGTGGTAAACCCCGCCCAATCGGTCCCGTCAAATATATACCTAACCTTGCCATCGTGAATATTTGGCTTGGGGTTGTCGTAATGAAACCATTTTTTGATCACCATCACAATGATCACAATCAGTGTTACCAACTATTGATGCCCAAAAAATAGCTAAAAACGGCAAAAGTTTATTAAAAATAGCCAAAAAAAAAAAGGCTAAAAAATGGTCTATTCTTAGAAATGTAATAGATCAGGTAAAAAGGCAAAAAAAATGACATCGTCTATTAAGATTTTTACTTTTTATTTTTCATATTTGTTTTGTATTTGTATACACAATGTCAGGAGCATAGGGAGAAAAATGTCTCTGTTGTTATATAACTCAAATTTATATTTCTTTTATGTAAGCGAAAGCCAACATTTACTTTATGCTATTAAGCCTAGTATTCAGATCGAGATTCTTCTTCTAAGTATGAGGCTTTAGTATTAAAATTACAGTCTATCCCGACGGTCTATCAAATCATAACAAATTCGAAATTGTATACTTTAGAATTTTCCAAATATTCCATTGCTTTATGCAGTTCCCAACCGAGTAATGTGATGATTAGATCGCGGATCTTGCATATTTTGAAATTGATTTCGATCCTAGTAAGCCAAAGTAAATGTGCTATATTTTATATATAGTTTTTGGATTTGGTTCATTCAAAAAATGTTATATATGTTGGGGAAAATAGCTAAATTAGCAATACCATGAGGCAATCTATATATTCTAAAGCACTTACAACTTCCACGCTCTAAGGCAACGTTCTAACATCTGAGCTACGCTGCCTTTTTGCAGCTGAAAGCTCGAACTGACACTGACTCAACGGATTTTTTCAACGTTTGTGAAAAGTGACCTTATATTTAGGTCTTAAGGTATTTACTCAAAGAACAAAATTTTAAGAAAATTTGTCTTTAAGGTCAAAATCTGCCCTGACTTAAAATCTAATTTTCTTTGAAGAAACAGCTTAACCTTAATTCTAAATCAAGCTCAAAAAAAAACGACCTTTGGATGAAAATTTTAGGCAAAAGATCAAGTCAATCCTATTCTTACTTGAAATAAGAAAATCCGACTTCTGATAACGTTTATGATTGGATCTAATCCCGGATATCCAAAACGTATGGATCGGTACAATCTTACATTACCGGTCTTTAGTGCTGTCATGGACTAATGCTGTGATGCATTACCTGTCGTTAACGACGGACTAACGTTCAGAGATGCATCAGCAACAGAACTAAGGGGTACCAATGGCAGCTCAGAGAATTCTAAGTCGATACCCGTTCTATTTATGAATGATTTTAGTATCTCAAAACGGGAAATATAAAACTTATTAAGCGATGCCTTAGCCAAAAATGCCGCCTTACAGACTTCTCTAACTGCCCTCGCAATTCCGGTCTGTGGCTCTGCAGCAGCCATCACCTACTGGTTAAGCACATGTCCATAAGCTCTAGTACAAACCCCCACAGCTTTTACGACGAGCAAATATGCATAATTAAAATTCGTACATGCCAATTCGAAGGTCAGGAAGGGGAACCAACACCCAAGGATGGGCCAATCAACAGTATGCATATTCGATTGCTGGCAATCAGAGCTGAATTGAGAGTCCTTAGAGTGCCGTTTGAGAAATCCTTTAACCAGGTACCAGAAGCTGTCAAGGCCATTTTACTGGACAAGGCAGGAGGCGGTTAACTACGCACTGGGTACATTTTTTTGCAGGTGTCATGTTTTATTTTTAGCCACTACCCTAAGCTAGAGAGGACGTCCACACACACACACACACACACACACACACGTACACACACACACATACTTAAATATTAATGCCAACAATCAGCATAAATAATTTATGGGAACAAGTAAACCGGAGAGGAGCGGGATTTTTGGGGAAGGGAAACTCTGTTTTGTGTCTGGTGCACGGCAATTAACTTGTTTAGGACACAAAGTCAACATGACAAACACATTTGTCAATGTCAGGACACCCGGAACAACAATTTATTCAAGTAAAACACAAATTGAGCATTTTACCTTGAAAACTCCTCGTTGAAATTTAGTTTGGATTAATGTAGCTAAAGGCGCCAGGATATGGGTGGATGGGACTAGCAGGATATGCTTTGTATGTATTAAATTTCTCTTAATTTCACTTGATTTTCACCCAGCACAGACACACGCGAAAAAGCACAAAGAAAACAAAACAGATTTCAGCTGAAGTTTTCATACGTTTTGAGTAAAACTTGAATATATTTTTATTTTACTTTTTTTCGTACTAACACAAACGCGAACAAAATGCGTCCATTTAGCACGAAGGATAAACTCTTTCTGTTACTGCAAGCAACCCACACAGAGCAAAATGCGAGAATGGGAGCATGAAAGCTTACAAAAGCTTTCCAAAAATTGCTCTCAATCATTTTGCCACCCATCTGCTCCTGTGTCAGAATTTGTGCAGTGAAATTCCAAGGAAAACTGCACAAGGATAAGTTAGGGGGGACGAGAGAAAACCCGAAGAGAGGCAGTGAGAGAGAGAGAGAGAGAGCAAAAGCCGGTGGCATGAGGCTACAATTCCACAAACCCAAACCACCACCACCTCTACCACCACCACCCACCAACAAAACAGCATCCTTTGTGGCTACGACTGAGTCGCATGGTCCTACCCAATATAAACAACAAATCGGTTTTGGTTTTGTATCAGTGAGCGAGAAACATAACGTTGTTGATGCGCTAGATAAACAAAATATTAAGGGTGCAGCATGAAAGCTTAAGACGGGGGGAGGGGGGTTTGAATATTATTTTCGTTATTTCATAATTGAGAATAGTTTTCATTGTATGGCATAGGCTTGGCACATTTTTATACTCTGTACCAAAGGTACACAGAGTATATTAAGTACACAGAGAAAAAAAAGGTATCCAAAGGTATTTCCGGTATCCATTTGGGAGGGATATGTCTGACATATCCTTTTAATCATCCAACTGAGCTTAAAATCATCCAAAGGATATGAAAAATTATGATCCTTGGGATGATTTTTCAGCTCCGTTGGATGATTAAAAGGATATTTCAGACATATCCCTCCCAAACTATATCAACTCAAACTAAATATATTATATTCATGATCAGGGTCTATTAAGATTTGCCCTTTCGTCTGTCTGTCTTTTTCCACGCAAACTAGTCTCACAGTTTGGAAGCTATCGAGCTGAAATTTTGCACAGCGTTTTCTTTTTGCTGCACACATTTACATTTATCGATGATGCCTGAAGATCGCAATATAGAAGGTAATAAGTCCGATGAAATGAGGATGCCTATGGCTTTAATTTGGATCAGTTTAAACAACTTTCCTCCAGCGCGGTAGAGACAGTAGCGTGGATAACATTCGACCTAAGATGTACTAGCACACTTTACATTGCTGAAGGGAAGAAATACCATTTTTGTCAGGAAACCCGACGAGTCATTGTCTTAAAGGCAGACTCGCAGCAAGTCAATGATTCAGAAAAGAAGACCCCCTGTCAAGACCCCACCATCAAAGCTGGAACCCCCCTGTCATCGCAATGGGCCCAATGAGGCCTAAGTGGGTGAAGCACTTGTCACTCTCAGCCAACGGCGGAACTTCAGAAAGAGTACGTCCGTCCTTGAGCCTTTGTGGCTGCCACAGGGGCGCCGATTTTGTCCTGAACACTTAAATGTATAGAATTATTTTTGGAGTCGTCTTTAATGGTCGATTAGGATACTCGAAGTGTATTAAGCGATTCTAAACATAGTTTGTATGCAACTAATTTTGTTTTTTTCAATGTAGGGGGATAAAGGATTTGAGTATCTTAATCCGCTTGCAAGTTTTTAGAAGGTAAGGGAGCAGTATGCAAGCTGGCTGAAAAAAGTAATATTTTTCAATATTACAATGCCACCACGTCCTCGTTCGTTACATCGAACTGGTCCCTCAATTTAGCGATCAACGTTAAAATCTCCAATTTATAAAATAAATAAACTATTAAAATTCAATCTTCAACTTAAGCCATATTCGTTTTGATCAAACTAAGCATAATCGGAAAGTATTCCGCTTTTCAGTAACCTATGGGATGATGCACCATTTAGCCCCTAATTTTCAGTTATATTCATTCAACTGAATTGTTTAATTCATTCTTAAATATCAGATCTTTTAACAATTCCGTTCAATCGATTTCGGAAGCGAGAACATGCCTGAATATTTTTAATTACTTAAATGTTCCAAATACTTAATATTACGAGTTCAAAGTATAATCTAAAATGTTTCCCAGTTTCTTTATAAATTGTGTTAAACGAGAGCCAAACCAAAATATGAATGAAGTTGATTTAATACTAATGGTATTTCTACAATTTTTCTCTTAAGCCAATGTATAATTAGCTATTTTTTATACCTAAATCGAAATCTTCACAAATAAATTAAGACTTTTTACAAAGAATACTCTAAATTATGACATGACCAGCACATTTAATTCTTTAATCGCAAATCAATCATTTCATTGCCTTCCATTTCCTGATTTTTGGGCGTATCTTCGGGATCCAATAAATCGCCATCGAAGCTGGAAACACAGAAATTTTAATTTGTTCCAACAATTCCTGATAAGATGACTTACAATAATTGTATATTCCGCATATGACAGTCCAATTCCTCGGCACATTTAATGTACAAGATTTTGAAAGCCTCTTTTTTCTTTAACCGAATCACCAAAGGCTTTTTCCATTTATCGGCCTGGACTTTTAATTGAAATGTTTTGGGTTTTCTTGTCAAATCTGTGTGATCCAAGTTGGGCTCGCTAGTGGCAGTATTATTATTCGATTTGATAGCGCGACCACCTAAAATATATTAAAAAAAATCTCATATTTCGATCAAATTAACTTTTCCACTTGCACATACTTAAAATGTGGTAAGTTTTCAGATCAATGATGTGCGGCGATTCGTGGGCTTTCAAAAAATGATCATACATATTAATGACTACATCAGCCTGATCTACCTCGTTGCGTAGGGCCACTTTTTTGAACAAGTGGACAAATTTCTGATGTTGGCGCAATTTATAAACTTGTATGTCCCCAAGCCTGCAAGTAAGCCGTTTAAATGGTAAAAGCCACAGTACTATGGGGCAACATACCAACTCAGGTTAATTTCCATTATAGGATTATCAAAGTCCATGGCACTGTCCGCTAACTCCGGCTGAACTGCAGCTGGCTCATCCTCATCAGAGTCTAGGTTCACCTGTAACATTTTGTGAGCATTTGTGTGTACAAATTGTGAATTGTCGAAACTTACAAAGCCCTCGATACGTGGCATGACAGCAGAGACCAAATCAATACGGTCCAGAACCTGTGAGCGAGCAGCTCTCTCTGCCGTTTGTTGACGTCGAGTCATATGCTGGGTTGTTGGCTTGGAAACTGTTGCTGCTGCAGCTGCAGCTGCTCTTCTGCCGCGTGGATTGCGTTTCTTTGGCGGGGTCACATCAGTTATGGTAACATCTGGCATATTATCCTTCTCCGGTGAACGTTCACGGTTGCCGAGCGAGGCGCGTGTGCGTCTTGCCACAGGACCATCAGCTTGTGCTTTTGCTTGCTTCTGCTCCATCTCAAAGATTAACTGGGCGACCGGGGACAGCACGCGCTGTGGTACTGGTACCTGTTCCGGTGGTTCCATCTCTAGTTGTTCCACTTCTTTCTGTTTGCCCTTTTTTTTAAGCTGGGGCGCTGGCTTAGCTTTGGCCACTTGACCTGGCTTCTTGCTAACAGGATTGGCATCAATAAAATCATACACTCTTTCCTTTTCCTCAGAGAACGACGACTCACTGGGATTGGGCAGGACACAGAGATCCTTGGGCATAGCTGGCGATTTGAACAGAATGTGGCAAGTGGATGGGCATGAATTACCAAAATCTTACCTTGCGCTGGTGCGCGCTTGCGTGCCTTGCTGAATATATCGCAATCATCGTCCGACATGTTGAGTCCAAACAAATGTGTGCTGAGCGCCAAAAATAAGAATGCCAGCTATATTCCAATCTAGCATTTGGCGTTGAACTCACTGGACGTTTTGCAACACCTCCCTACACGCTTTGCAACACTGTGCCTTGCGCACGACGCTGATCCAAGCCAAGGCTTCAAGCCAAATGCTGATCCTAGCCAAAAAAGTTGGCAGCCAAATAAAAATCATTAAATTGGCTTCAGTCAATTTAATTTAAAGTAGTTTGATTTATTTTCCTCAGATACTCTTAGCTGGAAAATATTTGGTAATATTTGTCCGCCAGTAGCAGATCTGGGGAGGGCTATAGGGGCAGAAAGACCAATGTAAACAACCAAAAGCTGAAGGTAATTACTCTATCAAAGCTCAAACATCAATAAATCAAGAATTTTGTGATGCAATTTTTTATGAAATCAAGAGAATCGGCCTTGTTGATTTAATGTTAACAATTTTAACCATGAAACAGCTGTACGATCTACTAGCCTCCTTGCGGTGTTGTGTCTCTGTTTAAAGTTGTGTGAAAGCATAACATGACCTCCGTGATTCTAAAAATTATTTTCTTTAGAACCAGTCCTGTGCGCCAGTTCACTTTGAATCTGCATATTTCAATATTTGGCTTAAAATCAGCTAACAAGGCTGCACCATCATTCCTAAATGTCAGCTGTTCTACTTTGCAACAGTGTTGGCAAACGCCACGCACTCAAAAGTAATTTTCATTGAAAAGGCAAAAGGAATATATTTTACACAATTTGCAAACAAAAACGTGATGTACTTTTATAATTAAACTAAACAAGAAAAACTCCTCCACCGAGGAGAGGTCTGCGGTGTTTTGCGTGCGTGTGCGTGTGTGTCTGTGTGTTGCAAAGTTTCTCGAGGTTGCCTGCCTGCGTGCCACTTCTTCGCCTCTCTCCCACGACTCGAGGAAAACGAAAAAAAAAGAGTTGGAAAAAAATACGCAAATAATCGGAGCTAGTGTTACAGAGCTTTCCAATGACGTCCACCAGCAATCTGGCAGATGTAGTGCGTCACTATCAAAGGAGCATTGAAAGACATGGAGGGGATGAGACGAGAGTGAGTTCAATTACTTTTACTTGTGTAATTCCCCAACACCTCTGCCGCCCACACGACCCCCGGTCTGTTGATAACAATTTTACACCTACTTTCAGTTGCTTCACTGTATCACCAAATTGTTTAATTTGCCCATCAAATTTGAGCACCTGCAGGAGACTGGCATTGGCAAGACGGTGAATGCACTACGCAAGTTTAATGGCGAAGTTGGAGTGGCCGCCAAAACTCTAGTCACCAAATGGAAGGCCATGGTAGCGGCCGAGGAAGAGCCCAAAGAACCGCCTCCAATAACTACCAGTGAAGAGGATACTCAGCGACCTACCAGTGATGAGGATCAGGATCAGGAGAACAAGGGCAGCAATTCCTCCTCCAGCGGTGAGGATGTCCCACATCACCAAAGCAAGAGCCAGTCGAAACATACCGAGCGCAGCTCCAAGAGCAAAACGGAAAGAAGTCACAAAAGCAGCAGCAAGAGTCACTCCAAGAGCAGGTCAGAGCAGGAGGAGAAGAAACACAAGAGCAGTCGAACTGACAAGTCCAAGGAGAGAGACAGTCACAAGTCCTCACCCAAGGATAAATCCAATGGTGAACGCAAAGCCAAGGAATCTTCCTCATCCGCCTCCAAAAGTAACCATCACAAGAGCACCACCAGCACCAGCAGCAGCAAGTCCAGGCACGAAAAGACTAAAGACCAGAGCGAACATAAGTTATCCAAATCTGAAAAACACAAATCTTCCACATCGTCATCTTCAAACAAATCATCCAAAAGAGCACGCAGTCCGCAACGACAGGAGGAGGATTCGCCCAAGTCCAAAGTATCCAAACAAAAATCCAAAACGGAAACGGTGACACAAGATGAGGCACCAGACGGTTTCGACTCCAGCATGGGAGCCAACTTTGATGATGTTTTGGGTATGCTCAATATGCCCATGGGCAGCAGCAGCAGGAAAAGTAGCAGCAATAGCACCAAACTCAAGTCCAGCTCTAAGACCACCACCACAACAACAACAACAACAACAACAACAACATCAGTTGTTTCCTCCACCAGCAGCCGGACCGCCACCAGCACCAGGGTAAAGATTTTACGCTTTATTATCCCCCGCACAGGTCCATAAATATAATTTCCTCGCCACAGAAACCCGAGCTATTGGCTTCTACCGCCAAGCTAGAGCCACTGGATCCCAGCATTGCTTTGGAACTGCCCACCATATCGAACAACTATAAGCCATTGCCGCTCAATCAAACGGTCATGGATGTCGTCTTTAATCAAGGCGGTAGCGGCGTCACGACATACAAGCCACCTTCACGCAGCTTTAATGAGTCCGAGGCTTTGGCTCAAGGCATCTCCTCTAAGACAATGCGGTTAGTCGCGGCTCCCAACATTTAGCCATAGTCTTAACACCCTCAATGGTATCTTTTGCAGCACCAAAATCTATTCGGGCGTGAGAACTGGACAAATTTTGCAGGTTCCCTCGCTTTTTGATCTCTGCACGCGTGTGCTGCAAAAGAATATCGATGGTAAGTGGAAGCAAAGATCCTAAAAAGACATGAACACAACCTAATTTTCTCCTGCCAGCCTTGGAGTACACGGGCGGCGTACCCTTTGAGGTGATACGTTCCGTTTTGGAGCGTGCCACACCCCAACAACTCTTGAATGTGGAAGAATATAATCCTTATCTGATGGATGACAGCGATGTCTTGTGGCAGCAGCATGTACAACGCCAGTGTCGTAGTCAAAGACGCGAGGAAATGGAAACTTGGCGGGAAATGTTTTTGGTAAGTGGTTTCCGCTTTGTTGATAAGCGGCAGCAAACAGACTTAACTCTTTTGATGATAGCGTAGATCAGCTAGTGTGGCCCTAATAGGTCCAGGCTGGAGCAGCATAGTCATTGTAGAAGAAAACGGTGACATTGGAAGTCGAAAATACAAACGAATTTTTAAAACTAACTTCCCTCTTCTCTTTCATTCCCCAGCGCTGTCAGGAGGAGAAGGACCGCAAACTGAGCATACTCGCCGAGAGCATTAAGGCTTCGCAGAAAATCAGTGAGGCGCCCGTGCGCAAGACACAATTGGCATTTGTGGACTCAATGGTGAAGCCCCCGCGTAGCGTGCAACGCAAACAGGAGCAATATGGCACCAATCGCAAATTGACAGCCACACCCGCTGCTCGCGTGGCCGCCTTGTCCAGTGTCACACCCAATGCGGCCAAGGTGGGCGATGCACGGTTGCGTGTGTTGGCCGCCGCCCGTGATACGGCCCAAGTTGGTAAGTGTACGTCAGCAAAAACTCGAACAAAACAGTCACCTTCTTTTTCTCGACAGCTGCTGCTCCCATGCGAGCCAAGAAGGCTCCATTAATGGCCAAGACTCTGCAATTTATACGCGGACGTCACAAACGGTAGAGCAATTGTATTGTCAACAACTTTATACTCAATTTGTTAATCACGCAGAAAATCTGTTCAGGTTGATGCTTGTGTAACTTATAAACTACCTATAATACCTATATACATTATATGCATATTATTTATTCATGTCTCTGCCCCTAAGTATGTAGTGCGTAAGGCCAATATGTTTGTAAATCGAATTAGTTGAGGGCATGTCTGGTTTGCTCAGAGTTTCTTCACATTTATTATCTATAAGCGAAATGTACTGTGTCTCGGCGTGGCTGTGCGAGTGTCCAAAATCTACACAAGTTCCAAATAAGCAAAAACACTAATCAATAAATTGTGAATATTTAATTTTTAAAAATCAATCAAACACACACACACACTTTATGTCATCATTTCCATCGTTTTATTCCATTATTATGTCAAAGGAACAAAACATTAGCCAAAAACACAGCTGAAATGCAGGTTAATTGTTTGTACACGCTCCGGCGTTGAGAAGAGAATGCGAAACAACACGAATTGTTGACGGGAAACGCAAGAGAATAAAAATAAATGATGTAAGACAAACACAGTTTGTTGTTTCACACGATTGGTAACAGTAATATTATACAGACTTATTACAAATAAATTATTTTAAAACAAAAACGATTCACACTGCATCATTGTTATCCCTGCCTGGATTAGGTGCCAATGCCATAGAGCGTTCGACTTCGTCCATAAAACACTTCGACCAATCGTTGGCAGGAACTGTTCAGTGTTAATACGCGATTCGTTGTGGCTGATGAATATGAGGATGACGAGGTTCCACTGTTGTCACTGCCGGGAAAGCGCAAATGTTGAATGAATAATATATTAAATTGGAGAGCACCAGGGTAAGCGTAAGTTTGCTTCATGTTTCAACCTATTAAACCTATTTATAGCAAAGAAACATGTAGGTTGAAACCCACAACCTATTTTCCAGACCCTGGGACCCGACGTTCTCAAAATGAACCTACATTTTTATACTCTGTACCAGAGGTACCTTAGGTTTGTGGGTGTGACAGCAACCTGGAATCATCTTCGACCCTATAAAGTATATATATTCTTGATAAGCATCAACAGCCAAGTCGATATAGCCTTGTCAGTATGAAAAAACAGATCCCAGAGATGGTAAGATATAGAGACTTGACTTGAATGGCACAAATGCATTTTATGCCAAGTTATTTCCCGGTCGGATTTATATATACCAGCTAAATATCGAGGCCTTTGCAATACGAGATCATGATTCAAGTTTCAATTGACTGCAAGTCGACATTATCATTTGTACTCGACCAAACTTGTTCGAGCCTAGCTTTAAATAGGGATTATATCAAGCTACTTTTCCCAATCCACACGGCAAACTTCCTGTTTATAGCTTAGTTCAGCTGATAGTTCAGACGGATAGTTTGAAGTCTACACAGCAAAATATCCACATCTTTGCTTAAATAAATGTTTAACCAGTAAAATATACAATTCCAATATATCAACCTATTTACCAAGTTTTAAGTTCATTGGCTAAATAACTTCTGAGATAGGCTCTGCACCATTTTTGAAACGGATCAAAGCCGGTTCTGAACCAGTAAAATATCCAACTCAATTTTCACAACCTACATACCAAGATTCAAGTTCAGAGCCAGTTTAAATATACTTAAATACTTTATAAGATATGGCTCTGTATCACTTTTACACAGATTTTGAGCGACGACACGACTATCAAAATTCATCAAATGTTTTTTGATGCGGGTACAAAGTATATAAGGGGTTGACTGATGATAGTTTTTGAATGCGAGATACACACTTGAGCTCTCATCTTAAAAACAAGAGAGAAAAGAGCAACAAATGTAAAATTTGTAAAGTAAAGTAAAGTAAAGTTTCTCTCACTAAAACTTGTTTTACGACCGATGGTTCCTATGACATCCGTGTGCTATAGTCGACAAATGTGCATAGTTTTTGTACTAAAAGACCGAGCAAAGTTTCATGAAGTTGGCTTTCAAACTGACGGAGAAGATACAGCATAGAAACAGACGGACATGGCTAAGTCAACTCAGCTCGTCGTGTTTATAAAGGAATATATATACTTTATGTGGTCGAAGTTGATTCCTGCTATTCGTTTTAAATATCGGGACAATATTATAATACCCTCTACAAGGTGTAAATACTGCGATATTGGGACTCGACCAGACAACGTACGGAACGGGAACTGCCATTCAACAACCTTTCTGTTGAGTTGTTGAACTATTGAACAGTGTCACAAAAACTCAAAAGAGGACCCAGACGGTCGGTATCTGACGAATAAATTCTTCAATGTTGGCTTCCAGTGCGTCAACTGTTGCAGGCTTGTCGCTAAGGACATGAGCTTTAACTTAGACCACAAAAAATAGTCTCAAGGCGTTATAATGCACGCATTATAATGCCCAAACGTGAAATAAACTATTCACCGAACTCACCTCTCAATTGGTCTATTGTTTTGCTTGCAGTGCTTGCAGCCAAGTACAGCTCTTCCATTTTGGACAATAAAAAGTTAGTAATCTTCGCACGGTAGCGCTCTCCATTTACAGTAACGTTCCTGCTTTCGTCATCTTTCAAAAAGTACGGTCCAATGAAGCCACCGGCCCATAATCCACACCAAACAGTGCATTTATCGGAATGCATTGGCAGTTCTTACAACGCTTCTGTCTGCTCTTTACACCTAAAACGGCAATTTTCTTTGTTCACTTATCCATTCGAAGAGAGGTGAGCTAATTCACTGAACACAATTATTTAATCAACAAGTGGATCTTCATCGAACTTTGCCCGCGCTTATTTACCAAAAGGATGTTAGCGCGAAAACCAAGTATAAAATGGTTCGGGCAACGACTAGAGCTATTAGGTGCTATGCTGGAGCACCTCTAAGTTATGACTTCTACTAACTACTTCCTATAACACCAAGATGTGACTTATTTTATCCTTTCATCCTTTCAACAAACCTTCTGCATAACTTCGTATTTGCCTCAGAGGCCAGAACAACATCATGATAAGAGTTTTAACTTAGGCCCCTGCACCTACCTCATGGGTGTCAATTTTTTGATATCCCAAAGTCTCAGGCTGCCATCACTGCAGACTGTGGCCAAATGCTGATTGTAGGCATTCCAGGCCAGCGAACTAACACTGGCCGAATGATCCTTAAGCTCGGTTAACTGTGCTCCGGCAGCCAAGTCGAAAATGCGCACCTTGGCCTCCTCACCGGCAGCGGCCAGCATTTTGCCGTCGGGACTAAATGACAAACTGGTCACCGCTTGACGGCAATCGGAAAAGATTCGCATCAATTTGCCACTGGTGGCGCACCACAGACGCACCGAATGATCCGCCGAACCGGTGGCTATGTAATTGCCATTCGGATGGAAGGCAATGCTCTGAAACACACAGAAATTAAGTAAAAGTTCAAGCAATGCCATGGATTGGACTCACCTCCACATCCTGTGTATGACCCGCATAGATGATTAAAGCGTGCTCACGTTCCAGTGACCACAGACGCGCACTCAAATCCCGGGAGCCTGTGACCACATACTGACCCGTCGGACTTTCATCCATGCACCATATGGGATAATTGTGACTACGATAGATGGCCGCACATTGCAGATTATGGGCACGCCAGCAACGCAGAGTGCAGTCCTTGGAGACGCTATAGATGAGCGGATGGTGGTCAGAGAAACGTACATCGGTAACGCCACGGGTGTGTCCACGGAGCAGCAGGCCGCCAAATTCGTTACTTCAAGTGGAAAATTAATTATTAAACTGGAATCTGGCTTAGACTGGGGAGGACTTACTAGGAGTTCTCTGCATATTTACTGCGCAGGGCTTTATCCCTTTCCCGACGCTCTTCTGCACTGCACTTGCCAGGCTCCGCTTCGTCCACATCCTCCTCATCCTGTTCTTCACAATTGTTCAGCTCCCAGGAACATTGAGATTGCGGTTGGCGTCTGTAAAAGCTTTTACCCCGACAACTGTGCTGATTAAGTTGCCACAATTGCAGAGAGGAATTATCGTAGCCGGCCAGCATATGACACTCGCTGGCATCCAGGTGGGCAGAGGTGAGGCCACGAGATTGCTCGTTAATCCTCAAGAAACGCGGGAGTTCAACTTGAGATTTGAGTATTTGTGATGTGTTGGATTTAAGATGATGCAAACAGTCTTCTATATTGAGCCTGGATGAGGGGCATTCCACTCCTGCCTCCGTAGTCTCGGTCTTTATATCCGCCTCCAATTTAATGTTTAAGTCCTCGGCCAGACGTTTTTTGCTCGACTTGCTGGATCTGTGCGAGTTGCTTGAAAATGCTCCAGCAGCCTCCTCCTCTTCCTGCTCGTAGATGTCGTCTGTCTCCGCATCGTCTCTGAAACCCAGCAAGTGATCCTCACTGAATACACGCTGCTCATTGTCCACTATCTGGACATGCAGCCAGGTGTAGAGCAGATTCATAATAAGCACATGGCCACGTCGCTGCAGATACGCACACATCCTGTCCACCACTTGAGCCGTGGTGTGCAGCTCATACTTGGAGGCACGAAAGTGGGCCACCGTGGCATCCGCCTCGGCTGTCTCTAGCTTGGTGCAACCACTTAATATTTGTACTAGTTTCATAAAGTAATCTAGCTCCGCGTCGCCCGTGTCCTGGGCCTCGCGCGCAAATCGAATGTGGAATCCAAAATCGGCGGCCGAACAGCCATTGATTTTGGTGGGCGGCGGCGCATCATACAGATCCACTGGAGCCACCAGATGGGCATACTTCTTGAGAAAGTCCACAGCGCCCTTAGGTTCGCGCGCTTTCAACAGCTCCAGGTACAAATGGCACAGCATGGGAGCGTAGAAACGTTTCATCTCACTGCGCAGAGCCTCCGACTGGGCCTCCACAAATTGCGAGAAGCGTCCAAACTGCTGGTCCACCATGTGCTGATTGTTGGTAATCACTTGGACATTCGAGTAGGTGAAACTGTTACCGCTATGCAGATCAGTGTCCATCATTTTGTTGACGGCAAATTGATTTTTATTTTGCAGCAAAAGAAAATCCGATCGGCGGAAACGTTCGTTGCTCTGTGAAGGAAGGTGGAGGGTGGAAATGGTAAGTGTGCGCGCCTCTGCTCTAACCAGGATAGCTTACCACATAGTTCTTTTGCTTCAAAAGCATTCCCACTGCGTGCCGCAGCAAATCGTTTTTCGAAGTTTTCTTCGTTCTGTTGTTGTTGCCGGTTGAATTGTAAATGGGCGACGAGGAGTGGGCGTGGCTGTTATTGTTGGCATTGGGTAAATTCATGTTTTTGGGCAAACAGTTCCACGGGAAAGCACGGAAAACCGAATCCTGATCCTGTGCATCTGTTGTTTGTTCGTGCCCCAGTGACAGCGACACAGTGTTGTACAGCGGCTGGCAGTGCTGGACAGCAAACAAAACTGCGCGATAACTATCGATAGCCGGCCAAGGCACACCAACAGCTGATGCAACGGTGATTTTTGTGTTGGAGAGGAGTCTGTATCGGTGATTTTTTATTCACGTTACTCACGAATACCAATTTAAAGCAATTACAGTAAGTCAAGAAAGTGTTTTTACACATGAAAAATTCTCACATTTTTAACTTGTTTTGTACAAAAAGAAGCTTTCTCTTAATGATGAAATTGTGTTTTTATTTTATTTTGATTGTTTATGGTTCTTAGAACTAGATGCAAAAAAGAAGTAGCCAAATCCATCTAGTTTTAACATTTTAAGAATTATAAAACAATTAAAATCTCTATTATTTAGTGTCAAGAAAGTGTTTTTACAATGTGTAAAAACTCAAATACTCTCAGCACAGGAGCTCAAATGATAAATACAAAATTGAGTCTAGACAAGTTTGTCACGCTGAACCCGAATCTGCTTTAAGAAATTATATATCTGTGATGGATTAGCTGTAAATTTTAAATCATAATGTTTAAAATGGCTAATATTACTCATTTTGGCATATTCGTATCTCGTAGAAATCGGACTATTTTGAAAATAATTTTTTCTTTATAATTTAGTATCATTCCTAGAGAATACAACGAACCATCGAAATTTGTTACATCGACCACAAATATGAGGTGATTTTTGCTTTTAAAATAGATTAGCTGTAAGATAAAGTGTATGTAAAATACAAAAAAGGAGGAACATGCCCAAAATATAAAAAAAAAAATAATTTTAAAGCTTAAGTGTTTTTGATTATTAGATGTTCTCATTAAAAATGAATACGATCTACCAAAATTTTCTTATCCACACAAGCCATTGCATATAAATCAGCCATTTTTTGCGGGTCGATCATGAACTTATAACCTATGAAATGGATAAAGTATTAATTATAAAGTATAGATATGGGCAAGAACGACACCACCTTGAAAAAAAATATTTTTAAGTAAGCTGATTTCTACGAGATTAGAATATGCCAAAATGAGCAAAAGGGACAATTTTCCACATCTTAAGTCCAAACATACAGCTTATCCATTATATATTTGTAATTTTTAGAGCCTGATTCGGGTTCAGCGTTAAAAACTTGTCTAGAATCAATATTTTATTTAACATTTGAGCTCCTGTGCTGACAGTATTTGAGTTTTTACAAATTGTAAAAACACTTTCTTGACACTAAATAATAGAGATTTTAATTGATTTATAATTCTTAAAATGTTAAAATTAGATGGATTTGGCTACTTCTTTTTTGCATCTAGTTCTAAGAACCATAAACAATCAAAAGAAAATAAAAACACAATTTCATCATTAAGAGAAAGCTTCTTTTTGTATAAAACAAGTTTAAAATGTGAGAATTTTTCATGTGTAAAAACACTTTCTTGACTTACTGTATATATTTATCCTTTAATCACCAAGAACTTGATCAGACGCAAAATTAAATTTGCAGCACTCAAACTATTTCTTGTGGGAGATCGAAACAATGAAACTAAGTATAAGCTTGAATCCTTGCATTATTTATGTAAATGCTATTAGCTCTAACAGCCGGAAGGAAACATCTCCGACCACATAAGGTATATATTATCTTGATCAGCATCAACAGCCGAGTCGATTTTGTCATGTCCGTCTGTCCGTTCGAAAGCAGAGATTTCAGAGATGGTAAAATATAGAGGTTCGCTACGTTTGGGACACACTTTCACACACTTTCTATTTAAAACGTCATATTTCCCACAATCTTAGATATAGAAGTTTCGCACCTTCTGGACATATTTAGTTATTAGTATTATTTATCGATTCTCTGAAGGAATGGTGAAGATAGGATGAACGATTATCAAGTTATAGGGAAAACTAACATACCTTGGTTAATATTATTTGCAGTGTTCTTTTATTTGTTGACTGTGTCAGCTGACATCCACTTTTGCGTTCTTTATCTCTGCGATTTCGAATTCATCTTAAAATAGATCCTTCAGCTTTCTTGACTCCACTGCGTCTCAAATCGAATCAGTTTCAATAAGCCCTACAGCGATTTTTCAGACATTTCTCTTCCGTACAAGCGAAACTTGCTAAGGAGAGAATTCAAGCAAGAACTCCGTCATTGCACCCAGAAAATATGGTAAGAACAAGACTTTTTCCATCCCATACATCTGTAGGTGACTTTTGCATAATTTACACTTTAAAATATTTTCATTGTCAGTTCAAAAGATTTGGCTGGTTTGAAGTCTTCTTTTTGTTTGTTTATTATTTTGATTTAATCAATGAATTATGGTAGATCGGCAATTATAATGCGTATGATAAGAAATGGTCTTAGCTTCGAAAACTATTACTGGCTATTTAGGCATGCGCTGGTATGTGTAAGTTGATTTCTATTCACACTGAGAAACACTAAACATCTGAGCTTTTGCCGAACAAAACTTATTGTTTAGATATAGATATTGGAATGAATGACAAAATTTCGGCAAGGCAAAGCCAGATGTCAGCCATTTCAAAGTGTAATCTGTCGTCTGTTTATTAGGTATTCAAATCAAATCAAGCTCAGACCTCAAGTCAAACAATTTAACCGTGTTGCGTTAACTCCACACAACCCTAACGATTCTAAATGCTAAATACTAATGCCGAAAATTGATTCCCTAGTTGTAGAACTTAAGATAGAAATTGCTCGCAATCATTAGAAGGCTAACCCTGAGCGCAAGTCGGAATTTCTGCACTATAAACACAAAAGTAAGTAAACGAAAATGAAGTTTTATAAATAGTTGTACATATTTTAATTAAACTACTGCAGATTTCATTCGATAATTAACTGTTTTCAAATTTCTTTGTTTTGTTTTTGTGATGAACATTTTCGCTTGGTGTAATTTATATAGATGTCTTGAATATGGATCTGTATTCGCATAACAGGGTACAGATGCTCACCAAAAGCTAGAGAAACGGTTGCATTGTAAAACTGCGCTAAGTCGCAATAATGTTTTGTGTAGATGTGATTGGGTATGAATGATTGTATCCTTTCTATATATATATGTATGTATCAACAGCAGCAGCGTTTAAAAGGTGATGGGCTCACTCGGTCCATTGCATTCGCTATACATGACACGATACATGGCCATTTCGGAGATGCCATGATAATGCACAAAAGCTGCGGCAATGACCAGCACATGGAACAGTTGATGGGATTGAAACTGCAAGACACATAGAATTTAATGTTAATAACAATTAGGAGTTACCAAGGTCTGTCAAGGTCTTACCCAGATATCAAACTTGCCGGGAAACCAACGTTCGGGAACACGCAAAGCATAGAGCAGAGCACCTGTTATGTACAGCAGACCTGGAATAAAGCAATAAATAGATTTTTAATATCAGCAGCAAATATCCGCGCCCGTATATTTATTTCCCATGTACAGAAATGCTAATACTGTCAATCGGTGCACCAAATGCTTCTACTTTTAGCGTTAACAATTCTATCGATTCACAATTACAGTTGGCTGTATCAGGATCTTTTCAAAGGAACGTACTAATTTTTGATGCGACAAGCTGAAAACATTGTCAGAGTCTATCTAAAACAAAGGGATATCTCAAAAGATCTTACTGAGACTCGGAAAATGCGATCTAAGAATGAGCATGGCTCTGTCATTGCCAATAGAGCGATGAACTAAGGGTCTTGCATGAAACCACATTTTTAAAAAAAGGATTTAAAGAAAACCAACAAAATCATTTAGTAAAATTCAAACAAGAAAAAGATTTTCCATGCTAGGAAAAGCGTTTACAGTGTGTGCCTGTCCCTGCGTATGTCAGCAATCTGTTTTAGAGTAAGCGTTTTGTTTTTGTATACTTACCCATTAAAATAAGCCATCCCAAGCTGGCACGACTGATCTGACTAAACCAGCCCTCCATGATGCTGTAGTGAATGGCTGGAATAACGCCAGACAGACCGAAGCTCATGAACACACCAGCGCGCAAAGGACGCAGGGCTGGCTCCGAGAACTTGTCCCACAGCGACACAATGATGGAGAGAATGCCTAGCACAGAGACCACGGACAGATATATTACCTTTGGCTGGTAATGGCAATAGAAGCCATAATACAGCCAAGGCACAAAGGAACCCATGATCAGCAACGCAATTCCACAGTAGTCCAGTCTGTGAATACAAAAACAAAGGTGCATTAAAATCCACTGCATTGCATTATGGGTAAACCCCTCACTTACTTTGAGAACAGTCTTCCAATCTCTACCGAGTGACAACTTAGTGTGTGAAACGCGAATGAGAATCCCAGGCAAATGATGGCTCCAATAAAGAATGCCCCGAATACGATCTTCTCCTGCGTTTGTATCTCCACCGATGGTCGCGATACGAAATACACTGCCACACCCAAAAAGGCAATGCAGCCAAGCAAATGTGTCCAAATGTTGCCCGTCTCCGTGTGCACACGGAATATCGACTTGAAGCAAGCGCGGAATGACGGCAACGGTGGGCGATGACCACGATGCAGGAAATCATTGTCCTGCAGCCATTTGGGTAGGTTTTTGTAGTGACACACCTTCCAGCTGGCTTCCCAGACCTGTGGATAGAGCACACAAAGAGGAACATTAGAAAAGCGTTAGAAGTAGGCTCTACAGTTTGAATATTTGCCAAATAAATAAAACATTTTAGGTGAAAATTAAAGTTTATTTCCGGAAAATATGAAAATCTCAAAAATGCATGAAATATCTTGACGCCCATCCACTCGAATTTTGACGCGACTTTCCCCTCTGCTTACCTTGCGAACAAACTCCTCTGCCTGCTCAGCTGCGTTGTGCGCCAGGGCTCCCAAGTCAATCTCGTCGGAGAGGACACCAGCCTTCAGTACTTCCGTCATCTGAGGAATAAGCAAAAATGATAAGAAAATGGAACTCGAAGCGAAATGGCAAGCTATAAACCCAATGTGGACTAACATCTTCCCGGCTTGCTTGAGATTCGATTAGGTCCGGGTCTGGTAGCTTTTTATAGTGCTCCTCTGGCCCAGCATCTGGGTTGCCAACACTCAAGACAACCTCTGGCCGGGCTTGTGGCTTTTCTGGCATCATTCATACAAAACTAAAGCAAAGTGTGCGATACGGCGAACGTTTGTACTTTGAAGCTTTTGCCAGTCGCATACTTAGTGGAAACAAATTGTTTCAATTTTGTTTTTGTTGGCGGAACAAGAAACGGCGAACGCGCTTCGCGATTAGATAAGGGAATGCCTGAATCCGTGAGTCTGTCGCATTATCAGCGACGCATCTGACGTGGACTGGCTGTTTTCTATTTGCGAATTGTGCAGCACAAGAGCCAAACACAAGTAATCCGTGGGCCCTTACTTTGCGTAAATCCGCTTCTGACCCTTAAAGCCGAAGGCGTGACAAAGTTTAAGATAGAATGGCCTAGTTGTGAATGTAAATGGACGAAAACAAAGTTAAAGCTAGAGTGACTTTAGGTAAGAGCCAGTGAGCCCATGCAAACCGGGTTTTTGAAATATTGTAGCAACTGTAAAAATCGAAGCACGCCTGACTTACATTTTGACAGCATTTTCTTTAAGTTTGTAATTTTTATTTTCTTTTTCTATCTGCGATTAGACTTAGTAATTTTTAAATATATATATATAGACAAGAGATCTGCCCAGTTGAACTCAACAGAGCTTTTTCATGTGCAATGAGTAAAATGACTTTACTCGTTGCAGTGTAAAGCGAAGTGCGAGAGGTACTCATTCATCTAGTGAGTCTACCAATTCCCACTAAAAGTCACTCAGCTCAGCGAGCATTTTGTTGTAAATCGACAAATAAATAATGCAGGAGAGTACCGGAAGAGGCATGGTTACTTTACTGATCTGGGTGACAAATTCAAATCACTGCGGGTGCCTTGTGTAAAATATCTTTGGTATGAAATGCAGGTCAACATTTGTTCCCCGAAATTGCATTTCATCCATCTCAAGCAATTTAATTCAACATTTTTGCATAAAATTGCCAGCAGCATTGAATAGCATTAATAAAACCATAACAAAACGAGAGCGTAAGTAAAAGTCGGCCCTGCCCAACTTCGAAATACCCGTTATTCAGGGCATTTAGATAACCTCATGCGACTCAGATAAGTGTGCAACATTTTTTTAACTCTGCCATTTATTATCCGATCTTTATGAAAATTTGTGAGATTGTACATATTGGCCTCATAGACTGCACTGCTAAATCTGAGGGGGAGGGGGCGTGGCCAAAATTTCAAACAAACTTGATCTGCGTGCAGACAATACTAGTCTAAATTTAAAATTTGGTGGCTCTAGCTCTTCTAGTCTCTGAGATCTGGGTGTTCATACAGACAGACAATCAGACGGACATGGCTATATTAACTCGACTATTGATACTGATCAAGAATATAAATATTTTACCTGTTACATACATTTGCACGACTTTATTATACCCTTTTTACACTTCGAGTAACGGGTGTAAATACCAGAATATCAAAAATTGGAAATGCAAATGGAGTTGAAAGCTGTTCCCTCACTTATGTGCTCTTTGTAAAATGTGCACGCAAACTGGAATGAACAGGTCTCGGTCAATAACACTAAATTTTTCCACGTAACACACTTGGACGTTGAGCTCATATAATCAACTTGGTTGGTGTGCTTCGTATTAAGATTCCAAAAACCTCTTGAACTCCAAATCTGCAAAGGATGAATGATCGTTGTTTTTCTATTATCGAGGAGTTGCTAATCGTCTACTTTCCTAGCCGTCTACCCTCCAACTTGTTGTCGTTCTTCAATATGGTTCATTTAACTCGACTAATTTAAAAATCAGAGCAAAATTCGAGATAACAATAAAAAAAATAGATTAAAGTTAACATCGGCTCGGCCGAAGTTTGTAGTTTACATTTACTAATTTGAAGTACATTTCCACTGAAAACAAACAAGTTTTTCTCACTAAGACAACTACTGACTCTACTTTTGTAAAAACTTAGTGGAATTATGGAAAAGCATAGCAAACTAAGAAATTCAAATTTTGGAGGCGTTTTCTTTGAAAACAAGCAAGTTTTTCTAACTAAAACTAGTTTCTCCACAGATCATTCTTATATAATAACCGATAACCTATAGTCATCCGATTTTGACGAAACTTTGAAGAATTATGTGAAAGCTTATAAAATAAATATATGCCAATTCTAAAGAGGTTTACATTAAAAACAAAAAAGTTTTTTTAACTAAGACTATATTTCAAACCTTATTTTTCTATGGCAGCTATACTATATAGATGTCCGATTTCGACCAAAATTGGCTGAGTCATGGAAAAGCATAGAAAACTAGTAAAAGTGGAATTTGAAGACGCATATAGTCATCCAATCCGGCCGGTTTCGACAAATGTCGATAAAAATTTTAAGGTTAAACAAATTATGTTCGTTACGATCCCTGACTGGTTCGTTGAAAAAGTCTGGTCATACTGCCGCAGCGAGTGGAATCTATCGATATCAAGTCAAACTGTTGTTGGGAAAACATCGAACATCAAAATTGACTGGCGGATTATTAAATCGAGTCTTAGAAAATTTGCTTATTTTTGCTTAGCTTCATCTACTGGAAAGAACACAACATTTTCTTTGTTGCGTTTTTTTTTCATCCAAGTTATGCAAAAACCTCAAAAATTCTCCTAGATTTCTAAATCAAACGTATCCAAATAATCACCCGGCCATTTAACGTTTATGTGTGACCCCATCTGGGGTCAGTCGGAACTGCCTAACCTATGCAACACTGACACTAATCGGCAACGAAGCCGGATTCATTGATCAAAATTTGAGTGGAATCTTGTAGATCTTTATATGAAATGTAGACCTTTCAGTTGCTTAGCGATGCCAAGAAAAGAAACTGTGTACAACACATGAAATAATTGGTAGCTCTTCCTAAGCCAGCTGTCATCGCAATTGGCAATCACTTTTATACGATTTAATGAATAGATTTTGTAGCTTTAATGCGTATTAGCATAAAATAAACTCACAATTAAAAACAACTTCACAAGTAAGAATCCCCTTAAGACGGACTCCAGAGTGAGCCCAAAACATATGAAGCAAAAAATAAGAAACTTAAGTACGCAAACAGGCAGATCATTTGGCTGTATCAGCTGTATAAACAAAAGAAAATTGACTTATTCAACTGATATAATTTAAAATGTAGACAAGATGGTCGACTGAAGAACTAAATAGATCAAGACACAACCGCAAGTAAATGTAGATTTACTGTGAGGTCACAAATACTACAAATGTTTAAAGTTACTCGGGAGAAAACTAAACCCACAAATTTCAATAAAGGTGGTTGAAAAATTAATTGAACTCCGATGGAATGGAAAGATATTTTTCTTTCCAGAATTTAAAAGATAGTTTCGAAAATAAGTTTGGAGCTAATCGCTTATTTTTGATACGATTTGAATAAAAGTGTTGTGAAACAACCCGATGTGAAATGATGTATATTTTCGGGCTGTATATGAACCATATAAAAATCCACTTGACAGGATAAGTTTTCTACACGCGGGTTTTGTTCATACGCAAACGAAAAGTTAAAAAAAAAGGCAAGGCTTAAAGGCTTACTTTTCTAAACCATTTGCACAGCCAAATAACGCAATAAATTTGTGAAATTGGCTGTACCAGAGAAATTTCTAATCAAATTCACCTGGCTAGCGATTCGAAACAAATTTCATTGATAAGAGCTGTTAAACGCAATCGACATTCTCACATGTCTCTAAACGAAACCCTGATAACCGCCCGGTCTGGGGTCAATCATAATCGAGCAATGTGTTCGCTTGCCTGCGCAAATCAATTTGACACACCCGTGTCACCTCACCTCAGCCTCTATGAGCTGTGTATCCTCTGGCGTAGACGGCAGCGGGCAGCCAGCATCATCCTCTTCACCCAGCTCATCATCGTATTCCAACAAATCTAGGTCGTTGGCGCTGAGCGAATCCTCTGGTCCCCAGCCGCGCCGTTTCCGCAAAATCATTTGCACCTGCTCGAAAATATCCTCTTCGGCATCATCGGAGCTACGTAATGTCGCCGTTGTTGTGACACCCCCCTCCGTTGAGGAGTGGCCAGTAGATCCATGTTGCGTGTTGGTATCCTCCACATCGAGGTTCAAGTTACTAAGCGATTTGTTGCCCTCCAGCAGGTTCGTGGCCGAATCCATGGCAAGCCTAAAATTCTAAATACAAAATACAATAAATAAACGGAATATTTGGAAAAGCTGTTAACTGATTGAAACACGTAGCCAGCTTAATTCATTCAAAGCTTGAAACGTAGTAGAATGAATCGCTTTTAAGTAGCATATGGGATATATGTACGAGTGAACTTTGTAACCCATCGAGTTAAACCTTAGACATGTACACGGCTGAGCGTGTGAGTGTGTGTGTGTGTTTACATTTGTTGTGGCTGCCAATACAATTAGTATAAGCAACAAGAGAGAGCGAACGCTTTTCTACTTTGTTTTACATAAGAGTGAGGGCAATTCGTTGCCAAGTCAGGCACAGCTGGTGGAGAGGGGCAGAGAGTTTGAGGGCGGACAGGTGGTGATGGACTGATGATGAATGTGCGCAATGTGCAGCTCAGAGCAATTTCATTGATAAACAAAACACAGGAGCCATTCAGGATTTGTACCAAGGCCACGTAGACACTATATTAATTAAAAACCCTTCAATTTCAATTGCGCTGTAAAGCCAATGACGATTTTCACACACTTATTTAGGCCAGTCACAACAATGCAGATGGATTTGTTAGATATGGGACTTACTTGCTAAAACAATGCACTGAAACTAGGATAACTTCAATTGAGGCTTGTGGAACCCTAACTGAAGCTACAACTGGCGCTGGTCAATTATTTAGACTTAAATTCTCCTCAAAATCGGAAATTGCAGTGACCACTGCGACCAGTGTGACCAGATTTGGAAATAGTGACTAGTGATGGCTGCGTGATATCACACATTGCTAAAGATGGCCGCTGCATGTATGGGCACACTTGAGATGGTCACCCTCTTGCGCAGCAGCTGGCTAAAAACTTAACAGAGATCTGTTAATTGTCAGCCGTCAGGCAAAAGCTTTAAGAGACCGTTAAATTTAAATTGTTTTGAATACAAAGTGACTACATTTTCATTCACAATGAAAATTTCCAATCCCTTTCAAACGTAATTTAAGTGATATGAAATAACTTCCAATAACATAAGGTTGTACATAAAGGCCAATAATTGATTGTATAAATTCGAATTTTTTCAAATTGGTGGAAACATATGTTAAGAAAGTAATCTTGACCTGGTCTGCCTTTTAAAGTCTGTGGATAAGTCAGATAAGCGCGGCAGACGTCAGGGTTGACGAATTTAGTAAAACGCCCTAAATTTAAGAAAGCAAATTTCTTCAATTTAGACAAGCCATTTAGAATATAGAAAAAAAGTCTAGAAAATCGCCATAAAAAATATAAAAATATGAAAAAGACACCGAATGTTATTCTCAAAAAACCGTAATAAAATTTAAAAAAAAAATTTAAAAAAGAGACGCATATAATTTTCTAGTTCAAATTCCCTGCTTTCGGAATATAAAAGAGACACGTTCTTTACTGTGAGTCACGCGCGTGCTTGATAGTCGAGTGCGATAAGATGCCTTTCGTGTTGATGTTTCCCCGAAGTCCCGAGTTCAAGTCCCAGGCAAGGTGAAGCAGCGATGTTCAAGAAGAGAGGCTTTCTGTAGCTCTCTGTCTCTCTCTGATTAGACAGTCTCTCTCTGAGCATTACTTCGGCAAGCATTCGGCATGAATTTCCTAAAGTGTTTGGCCCATGAACATCGCTGAGGTAATGTCAGAAACTAAAATAATGATTACTAATAACAATGTGATTTTCAAAAAGAAGACCCAAGTGAACCAATCGAAAAAAAATCCTATAAAAATAATATACGCTTCTTAGTGTTGTAGTGTTGTCTTCCTCTTTTGTCTCCAGTCCCCTTTATTAAGGCGATTTTCAAAATTTTATGGAGATTTTAGCTGTGTTTTTTAAATATCCCCAATACACTTATAATTAGAGGCTTTTTTGGCACGCCCCCTCTTGCTCCATTAATGTGCAAAAAATCGTCATATCTCCCTAAGTTATACAGATAGAAGATTCGCAATTCGATATAGGATTGTTCTCATTGTGAAAGTCCCAGTCGATCTGATGACTTTGAGTTAGCCATCCATGGAAAATATATTTGCTACAGTTTTTTGGGTACAAAACAATTCCTATGTTTTTGCTGTGCTGTGCCTCACATCTTAAACCTCTGTGAATAATTTCTGTTCTCATACCTTTAAAAATAATCTACTGCCGTGAAATTTCAGATTATCAATGCCCAGTCTAGTCTTAAAGTATCGCCCAGGGTTTAAGAACTTGGCTAGCTTTGCTCTACATTTCACTTCTGTATTTGATATATTGTCACAACTCTCTATAAAGAAGCCATAAAATCGAAAAATTAACTACTGATAGTAAGCTGGAAATAATAACTCAGCGTCTCTCTTCGAAATGGCCTGACAGGGAACTACAGTTTACCCCAAAGCTAACTAATCTGGGGTGAGTAGATGCGGGTGTTTTTGGTCAACAATGCTCGGTCATTAACTATGATAGTTTATCTCTGGGCACAAATTGAATGAATGGACAGTTATTGTAAGCCTTTTCAAATCTTTCATAACATGCAATATTGAGTTCAAATTTTTACAAACAATTGACAACTTTCTAAGTAGGCACACACACAGCGCACAACACACAACACACAGCCACACGAGCCCAGCCGCAAGTAAACCAGGCCACTAACATTGAAGTATTTTCGTCGTTCTAATCAGCTCATCTAGAAACACGGCCAAGGATCGCTGGTGACTAAATTTTCACCGCCAGTAGCGTTAGTATACAAAGTAGTAATATCTGAAGTTCAGGGTCTTTCTTTGCCACCACCAAACCAAAAGCGAAGCCAAAAAACGATAAGCAAAACATGTTTTATTAATGAACAGCGTTTTAGACACCCGGAAGGTTTGTTTAGAGGCAAATTGCATTTGTTTGCCCCTGCACTTAGCGGGTGGGTGTGGCCGGATTTTCATAGGAAAGTGCGTGAAAACGTAGCAGTAAATTGTTTTCCCAGCGACACATAAAATGTGTTTGCGTAAGTCGCGGCCGAGTTGCATGTGCAATCCCAAATCATAAGATTGGACGATTGAGTCAACCCCCAAATTGTGGTCTTGACGTGACAACGATAATGAATCAATTTGAAGACAACTACTGCTTTTTGGTTGCCGTTGTTGTCGCCTTTTCGCGTTCGATAGCATCTCTCCATGTGCCAATTCGGGGAAGGGTTAATAAACTTGTACAAAATAAAGCAACGAAAATGGCTGCAAATCAGCTGCCGTTAACAGTTTTGCTTTCTTTTTCGCATTTACATTCGCATTAATTGCTTCAAACTTGACCTTACCACCAAAAAATTTAAAAGACAACAACAAAAAAAAAAACAAAAAACTAACTCAAAACTCAAATTGGCCATTAAGCCAGGCGGCTTCGACTTGCATCGAACCGAAAGACAAAAAAAAAAAACAAATTTTGCTATGAGATTGCCCAAGCCGGGCTTGAGACGTCACCGTCGCGTCGCGTCGCGTCGGCGCAGCGCCAGCGCCGGCAGCGACAACATGGCCGCGCCAACTGCTCGTTCATTTTGTTTATTTATACAGCCGAGCGTGTAGAACTCCATATTAGTGTCTTCTTGGCGTTTGCCGCAGTTCAGACGGTTGTGTGTTGTACATCCCGAGTTGTACATACGAATACAGTTTTCCCAGCGACCAAATCGTGTATCAGGTACGGAAGTGAATCAGTTCTGTGGGATGATCGCTGCACGGCGCGTGAAAGTGCCGCCAAAATTCTAAACAAATTTTGCAATATCGAAAATTCGACTGCTTCTTTATGGTGGCGGTGGCCTGCCAATCGCTTGGACGGTCTGTCTGATTTTTCTCGTTGACCTTAACCCAATGCATTGCACATAGATTAAATGCTGAAAACTGGCTTGAGGAGCTGCAATTTTGCCAGCGAACCAAGGCCAATAACTCTGGCAACATTGGGGCGGCCAAAACTAAACGATTTGAACTTGTGATCAATTGCAGCGGCTAGCTAACCCCCCCTCCCACCCAGACCACCATTTTTTCATGGTTAGGCAAACAAATCAGAGCCAAAAACTGTTTCGTATGTCTTTTTCACACGAACTGAGCCAAAGCGCATCCGTTACACCTAAGAAGAGCCGAAAAACAAAAACCCAATTAACGTTGCAAATATTTACCAAGTAATTAAAGACTGTCAGACTGTCAGGCTTTTTGGGAACGGAACGGCGGCGGTGGGTTGCCAAGTGCTGGGCTGACTCGGCGCGTTTCTGTTGCCTGGCTGGCAGAAAAAATTCATTTCGTGCGCTAAGCAAGCATGAAATCATAAAACATATGCACTTGACACAGGCAAACCAAAATGATTAACCTGCTGCACCCCCCAAAGCCACAGTTGAACAATGCAAAGCGACACAAAAAATAAGAGAGAGACGAGACGAGACGAGACGAGCGAACAGAAATGCAACAGCAGGTGCAGCAGCATCAGCAAATCGAACTAAAAAGATACCGTGCTTTTTTGTGTAAATTTTCGAAAGAAATCAAAATACAACTAAAGATGTCCTTTTTGTTCGTACGACTTGAAAAGCTGTCAAAGTATAGTTCTCTACACAGAGAAACAAAAGGATATTGAAAAAATATACGTTGGATGATTTTCGGTATCCATTCGGAAGGGATAAGTCTTAAATATCCTTTAAATCAACCAACGAAGCTAAAAATCACCCACAGGAAATGAAAAATTATTATCACTTGGTTGATTTTGCAGTTCTGCTGGTTGACTTAAAGGATATTAAAAACATAACAAATACAAATGGATCCTTTTCTGAACACTTTGACTCTATAAGTTCGCCGAATTTGTTGGTATTTTTTAGAAGAAATCTAAAAAGTCTAAAATGCTATCTTTTTCCTCCCCAAAGGGCCAAGTCTTTTTCACACTCTTGACAAGAGAATGGGATCTCTTTTTTCTATATACTAAATTTCTACAACTGATGCCTGTAGCCGGCGAAGGTGAAGGCTGTGTAAATGTTTTGAAAACGTGTATTGAACTCAAGTGAAAACCATGATCATTGGACACAGGATTAGAGCAAAGATTTATAAATATTATAGATGACGCATGTGAAACCAAAAACGATTGTTCCTAGTAGCTAACATCGGCTTCCAATTTCTGATTTGATCCTCATGCGTCATCTATAAATATCTATATATCTTTGATGTATCGCAGTAAGTGTTTTACCAAAGATTTCTCCTCTGTCACTGTCCAGCGCTTAATAAGCGACGACTCATAGTCCTAGGTCAGCATTTACTACCAGATTGCTTTGGTACTCAAGTTGATGCCACTTTCTAAGTTTTTTTAAAAGGGATGACTCTCCCTTTACAATTTTTAATAAAGTTTTCTTTAATTTTGGTCAAAGTGGTCAAAGTCAAAGCTTCACCGCTTCTACCATCGCAATCTAACCTAAACTACCTAAACCAATCATAGATATTTGCGATAAGTTAAATAAGTTTTTACTACTCAATGTGGGCAGCTAGAACTCAATAAAATTTCTGCAATGTAAACAACCCACATGATATTTTGTGGATTTCTAAAAACTTTAAGTGCATGTAAACGAATTGGAATAGGAATTAGATTTCAGGGCCATTTTGTTGGCTACGGATCAAAAATGTTAGAGAGTTTATTTATTAACTGAATTCGTCTTAATTGCTTATCGTTTGTTAATCAATTTTTATTTTTCTAATTCAAAAAAAAACCGAGGAGGTTTATAATGTAATATTGACACGATGAAGCGAACTTCTTGAAGTTTTCTTCTCAAGGCAAAATGCATACGTTTTATAAAGAAATGGTTTAGAATCTCACCTGATTCTCTTGCCTCCTAAGAGAACTCCATTAAGTTTGCTTCACCGTGTAAATCCAGTCTAAGATATTTTTGATATCAAGTCCTGTTTAAATGTTTGATAATAAAGGGAACCAATGATTCTTACAAGTGGATTTAATTAGATATTTTTTCAGCATTTTTAGAGATTTGAGAAGGATCTCAGAAGTTAGTATTAATCGATATATAGATTAATGAAATCGACTTTATATATAACATATCGATTTGGTAAAAGATAAATGGAATATTATCTATATCTATTGAGATATTTTGATAATATTGAAAACGGCGCATATTTATGAGTACTTAAAAACTAAAAACCAAGAAGATTTTCTATTTTATACCCAAAATTAGTTCATTTCTTTAGATTGAGATCGGGTCATTGGATCGAAAATTGCTTTAAACTTTTTTCTTTGAAAAAACAACAAATTAATAGAAAATATTTCATATCATTTTTGAACATTTGTACAGAAATGTTTTTTTATGAGTTCTGTTCTAACTATGAGTACAGGTATTTAGACTTTTTGTACCTTTTTATCGAACTTGAAGTCGTTTGCCTATCCTTCAAAATCTGCCCCTTGAAATCATTGCAGAATTAAGTACTATTGCCAACATATCAAAACCAATTTGATATCTAGCTATTATCTACATCTATGAGTGGCCTAAGGCGTACGCAGGTGCCACAGTTGGGGCTAGCTGACCTTTAATTATTCTAATTCTAACTCTTAAGAGTTAACAAACAAATATTCTCTAACAAGAACCACTTTAGAACCATTTAAGCACTTTAACAAGCACCACTTGATCCCTGATGTGTATTATATTTGTCAATAATTTGTGGGGTCTACTTTTTCTGACGTACTTTTAAGGCCAATTACAATTTACTCTATTACATGTTTGTAGAAGAAATTTTCAAAACCTTTTAAGGAATGTATACAAACAATGTTCGTACATGTTTTAACGCTTAATAAAATTCAAGTGCCCCAGGTGAGAGCGGTCACTGAATTGTAAATTTGGGAGTAATTAAAGAAACTCTTTCTTGACTGACAGAAAAATGGTTAAACTTTGACTAATTACCATAAGTCGCAGTACTAAGTACTCATTCACTTAAGTAATGAGTCAATAACGTAATTCCGGGTTAATTCCGCGGCGCTATTGCAATTTGCTAGTTGCCCATAACCAAATAAAGAACGAAAAAAAAGCTCAACAGACTATAACATAAATTGAATATTAAAACACAAAAGGTCGCACATTAAAAATACATAAAAATTAATTTGTTTTTAGCACTTAAAACAAAAATCTTACTAGAGCTACATTTTGGTAAAGGTTTTCTATTAAAATTTGATTATTTCTGAGATTTTATGAGTGTGGAAATATTACATAATTCGTAATGAGGTGAGATAAATTATGAGTGCTTGTTTAAAACCCTTTTTTTCTAAATTAAAAGGAAAAAATAGCATGATGCTAGTTTTGACGCCACAAAGGTTTATTTACTGAAAAAAAAAAAAATGAAACAAGCAAATATTTGTTGTTACTTTTCAAAACAAATGTTTTGAATGAATATAGAAATTTCTAGCCACTTGTTACCAAACAAATTGCTATAGTTATTTGTATATAAATATATGTATATATGAATATTTCGCGTTTAAGCGCTAGATGGTGAACGACACCGGTTCCTAAATAGGAGCAGACTATTCAAACTCTATGAGAAATAAGTTGATACTGAAATTATAAACCAATTTTTGCACAAATATCTAAGGATTATCATGAGTGAGTAAACATAAATAGGTTGTTTAATTGATCCTTTTTGTCCAGTAACGGTCTTAGCTATAACATCATAGTTTCATAATCATTTGAAATATATATAAATATTTTACTAGATTGACTCGCTGGGTTACGTACATGGACACCTTTAAACGCGATTCCTGAAGTAACCCTGTAGTTCTACGATTAAGTACTAAATTTGTTAGGGCTGATTCAGGTCTGAGCAGTAGGAATAACCGAATTTCATGCCTGAATTCAGGCATGTTTCGGTCCTTCCCATGAAGCTCACCCATGAGTTCAGATCTGAAACCATGACTGAAATCAGCAAACATCATGACGTAGTAGGATATGCCTGTGTTAAATTCATGGCCGAAACACATATAAAGGATGCCATAAATTCAGCACTAGCTCTTCCATTTCAGGGCTGATTCAGTTCTGAACGTAACTATAGGGAAGTGATTCTCAATGAATGTTTAAGGTTTGTTTGAAAAGGTACTTTAAGTCCTCAATTGATGACTTTTCAAACCACTTCAAAACAGATCTATATAAGTTTTTTGCATTCTACTCATAAAAATGGCTTTAATAGTTCGTATTTTTAGACTAAAGCTAAATTTTTTTTTACAAATATGAAAGGAATATAAGGCATGTTACACTAGGAGTGCGTTATGCGTTAATAGCCAAGGGTCAGCTTTTTTTGAATGGGAAAAAGGCTGTTAACGCATATCACACTCCTAGTGTAACAGGCCTTTATGATTGTTTTAAAGCTGATTTATACTAGGAGTGCATTATGCGTTAATAGCCAACAATCAGCTTTTTTTTGTATGGAAAACAAGCTAATTTGTTAGCTATTAACGCATCACGCACTCCTAGTGTAAATAGCTAATTAGTAAAACCTATTCGATTCAATACAAAAGGAGAAAAGTAAAATTAAATATGATAGTTTTAGGTTTTACATAGCGATTTTTTCCTGAGTGCACGAAGCATTCACAAACTGCGTCCCTGTTCAATCGATCGACCTTTTCTGAGGTGCATTTATCCAAATTGTGGTGCTTAAATTGATTCGTCGTCAGTCACATTTTCCAATGCTTGTCACATTTTCCAATGCTTGATATTTTTTTAAGTTTTTGCTTTTTTCCTCTTTTGTAAAGTTAACCAACAGCTTTAGCAGGTGCATCGTCTTGTGTTAGCCACCCAGCAACTTTGACTTATTATCCTAACACACAAAAAACACTCAAAGACTCCAACGGACTTGCCTAATATACCCCTCCCTCCACGCTTTTAATTGCCAAGCAGCCCAAAAATTGAACAGAATTGAAAACAACAAAATAACCAGCAAAAATCCCAGCTCTGACTGATTGTTTTCATTTGCACAGCTCGAATGCGTGTGAAATACCCGACTAACACTGTAATATGCATGTATGTCCATAGAAAACATCCGCCCCACAGTTCTCTCCAAGATCTCCCATACAACAATACCTTGACGACAAAAATCTAAAACCCATTTTAGCTTGTAATTGTATTTGCCCCATGCAATTATGCAAGTGCTTAACTACAACAGCAAAAAAAAAAAAAAAGAAAGAAAAAAACTATAAAATTAAGAAAAAACGCTGCAGCTTGTTGGCTCATTAATAGCATTAAATGTATCTTGGCTGCGCGAAATATATGTATATAGAAGAGTAATGCCCCCCCGGTTGACCTTCAGCCATAATCTGAAATTAGTAGCAATTTGAGTTTTGTTTTCTTGTCTAAAAACAAATTAACGCCTTTTGGGTGATTTTTTTTGTTTTGCCTTGTCGATTACTCATACAAATTGAGCAAATCAAGAAGAACATTTCGGCCTGATGGTAAAACCATGTCCGAACGCACTGATCTTTTCTGTGCTCGCCTGGGGGAAATCCAAGCTACAACCACCGCGAATAAAGATCGCACAATCAATTATGCATACAACTCAATTTAAATGCGTACGCGGCAGACTTTATTATATTTCGTTTCATTTTGTGTTTCGCCCTTTACACTTTTCCACTTTTGACGGAAGACTCAGTGCGCGTTATGCTTACATGTACAGATACTCTGGGCGGCCTTTGGATTACGAGTATGTGTAGCACAAAAGGTGCTCCAACCAAAAACTGTACAAGGCGGGAGCAGCCAATGGAACTGCTGACAACTGACAATTTGCCAACTGACGATTGGCGTCACATTTTTGGTCGTGATAATGCCGCACAGCTCACTTTTCCTGTCTCCAGTGTCAATCTATGGCAACGGCCAAGTGCTTGGCATACAAATGGGCCCTGGGCTGGTGCTGGCGGAGATCGCATTGCCTGGGTCTTAACCCTGACAGATAGAGAGTCTCAGTAGCAATCGGTTGTTGGTTGCTGGTTGCTGGTTGTGACCAATTAGTGACAGGTGTTTGAGGCTCTCCAAAATCAATTATACGCCATGTGATCCATGCAAAAAAAAAAAAAAATGGAAAAATTTGTTTAGTTTGTCTAATGGGCAAGCACACACAGTCTCAATTAGAACGATTTCAATTAAGGTTCAAGCAGGCTTTGCATTACACATCATTTGTCATACGAAAAGAAAGAAAATCAACCAAAATACACCAAAATAGTGACGAAGATTATCGACGAGTTCCGGTCCAAGTGGTCTAGCTAAGCCGCTGCGAGGAGTCGTAATGTAATTGAAATTTATTAAATCGGCCCCCAAAACTAGGTTCCGTGTGCAATTTGAATAACAATATAGAAGACTGCGAAAGCCATCAGCAAATTAATCGAGCAACAAATTGTTGCTATGTAAATGCCTAGAATATTGGGCCTTGTGTGTGTGTGTGAGTGTGTGCGAGTGTGTGTGAGTGTGTGGAGATACCAAGATGAATGCCAAAGTTAGAACGACTTTAGTGCCAAGGCGAAAAATTCAAATGAAGCCTTGAAGACACACACACACACACACACACTCACACTCACATACCGATTCAACTCTTTTCAGGTTTCCAAGCCATTGACTTGCGGTCTTGATCGTGGCAACAACTAAAGATTCTTGGCTTCAATCATTTAATGTTGTGAGAATTATTTGTTATTGATTTTTGATAGCATCTCTTGGAAGCTGCACTGACATTGAAGTGCAGCTTTGTCTCCGCCTCCGACTGACTGCTGTCGTCATTCAATGCTTTGTCCCGTTTCGCATATGGGATATCTTAATTTGTCTGTTCTTCTTTTTTCATTAATAAATTCTTTGCGTACTTAACTACTAAAAACATTCCAATGCAACTCACGCCCAATATGCCGAGCATAATCATTAGCTTAGCCCGAGAGCTGCGGCTCTGACTCTGGCTCTGGCTCCGTCTCTGGCTTTGGTTTCAGCTCAGCTCGGAACGTGCTGAGCCTGTCTAAGCAGCCCCGACGCAGCCACCGCCGCAGCAGCAGTAGTTTTTTTTTCAGAACTTATTTTTCTTTTTTCATTCAATATTTTGGCAACGCGGCGTGCGGACGTCAAGCGCTGAATTTTCGATTTTTTTTTGGTTGGCCGCAAATTTCTAAAGCTTCTTACCAAACTTTATTGTTGCAGGCAGTCAACGAATATGACGAACTACATGAAGTTATTCAATGAACGGATTTCGGGTCTGGCCAAGGGTGTGGGTAAGTGTGCACAGAAAAGGGAACAGCAAATGAATAATTAAAAAAATAATTAATACCAATAATAACTTACCAATTCAGATGAAACGGTGGACAGCTGGTTTCTGATGAGCTCGCCAGGACCTGTGACCATGGTGGTTCTGTTCTATTTGGCGTTTGTGTTAAAAATCGGACCCGAATACATGAAGAATCGCAAGCCCATGGACCTGAAGCGTATTATGGTGCTATATAATGCCTTTCAGGTGTGCTACTCCATTTGGATGTGTCGCACGGTAAGTGGGAAGTGTGGAGAGTGGGTTTAAGTTATCAGAGTGTTAAGTTTTGGTTTGGTTCAGTTGCTTATAGACGTGTTTTACTGAATGTTCGCAGTGTTAACTTTTAAAAATATGAAACAGTTTAAAAATTTGCCCTTGCACACTTAGCTTTTTTCCGCTAAAAGGCTACAATTACTATCGATTTGATATCGATTAACCAATTGTTTGCAATAAAACCAGCTGGTTGTGTTGAGGAAGTTTATTTACTTAAATTATTAATTCATTCTTCTATTCCATTACAAAAGAAAATTAAAAGGAAATTTTCAAAAATCGATAAGTTATCGATTAGCCAAGTACTGGCAATTAAAACAGCTGAAATTATTGAAATTGAAATTATTAATCCCTTCTTCTAATCCAAAAAAATTGAAAACTTGATTTGAAATTGCAAAGGGAATAAACAATCAGCTGTTAATTGTGTATGTCAGTATCATAAACCGGTCGGGGGTAAACTCAATGAACAAGTGACAAACTATCAAATATATTTGCTCTTTTTTGTTCAGTTGTACACTTGGATTGCGTTTAGGAATTAGGTTAAACTCGTAAATCATTGACATATCAATAGCTATCACCAAAAAAAGGGCCACAAAGTGAACAACTGAACAATTGAGTTACTGAGGCTAGCAGTCTTAAACCTTTATTTCTCTATTCTCACTTACAGGCCTTCCGTGAGAGCAATGTCATGGCCTCCATAATGTCGAAGAAATGTGAAATCCATCGCACACGTGAACAAAATTTAGCCTTATACTCTGGCGCCTGGTTCTATTTCTTCTCGAAGGTCATCGATCTGCTGGACACCACATTCTTTGTGCTGCGCAAGAAGAGCAATCAGGTGTCATTCCTGCATGTGTATCATCACACCATCACCGTACTCTTCTCCTGGGGCTATCTGAAGTATGCTCCGGGCGAGCAGGGCGTCATCATTGGCATTCTCAATTCGGGCGTGCACATCATTATGTACTTCTATTACATGGTCGCCGCCATGGGACCACAGTACCAGAAATATTTGTGGTGGAAGAAGTATATGACCAGCATTCAGCTGGTGCAATTCGTACTCATCCTGGGCTACATGTTGACCGTGGGCGCCAAGGGTTGCAACATGCCCAAGACACTGACCTTCTTCTTTGTGGGCAACACGGTTATATTCCTGTATCTGTTTGGCAACTTCTATCGCAAGACCTACAACAAGAACAAGATGCTAAAGGGCTCGGCGGGAGGTGGCAGCAGTCTGGCGCAGTCGGCCTTGCGGGCAGCCGGCGGCATGGGTTGTATGCCCAGCTCCACCACGACCATGTCCAGCCAGCTCAGCATGCCAGCCAAGCCCTACATCGATATGAACAACAACAATGTGAAGCCCTTGAAGCTGGACTGAGTCGCGCGGGCTTAGTCTGGTTCGGGGTCGTTAATCGTTTAATAATTAATTGTTTAAAGCGGGGCTTTAGTTTAGTTTGTAAATTGTATCTTTTATGTTTATCGATGATTCTGTAGAATGCACAATGTATAATGTTTATGCCAGGCAGCAGAAGATAACAAACCCAAAAAATAGCTAGGTGCACAATTGAATGACTGAGGAGAGTGTGTGAGTGTGTGTGAATGCGTGTGTGAGATTTGATAGAAATGTAAAGACCAGAAACAAGAACTTTGAATAAAACTTTTGACTCTTCTTTTTCTTAGATAAAAATCCCCCGACTTTTGTGTTCTTTGCCGGTTCGGGTTTAGTGGGTAACAAACCAGTTGTATAACATTATTTATGACAGCATTTCAGCATCGCTCCATAGATAAATTTATGCAGATCTGCAATGGTTAAAATATCAAAAATAAAAAAAATAAAGCAGCTGCTGAAAAATGTCCGGCTATTAATCGTTGGATTCTATCAATAGTCCCTTACCCCATGTGCGCGTGGACATTATGCAATAATAAACGAGAATTTGTTGTATTTCGGCGGGAAACCAGTTTCTGTTTTGTCAGAGACATTATGGCGACGAGAAGAGTTCTCAATTTTTTTTTTTGTTTGTTTTACGGTTTGTTTAAGGAAGCACACAAAACCAAGGCGAATTAGAAATTCTAATTCTTCGACGCTCGGACACAAGCGCATGGGGACCATCAATTAATTACCGCATAAAAGTTATGCAAATGCAGGAGCACGTGTTGGAGGTCAGTTGTCAGATGAATAGTCTTTGATTTTCACTATCCCCATCCATTATTATATATTCCTAACATTTTGTTATATTTTTTATAATTTAAATAATTTTAAATTGTTGGACTTGCCTAAAAGTATGCCATTCTTTTTGCGGAGCAGTGAATAGTCAGTTAACCGTTATGCGGGGAGCGCAACAAATAACAGCAGGTTGCATTCGTGTTACAATTTGGCCAGGTGTCACGAACTTAGATTGATTGGATACTGTTACTATATACTGTGCTGAGTCTTGGTATTATTTACAATATTAGCAATTAAAATAAAATTGAGATCAAAGTACCTCGTATCCATTTTCCTTGCTCTCGGAGCATTTAGAGATTGAAAGATAATGTCCATTGAAGTCAAATATTTTATTTATTTATTTATAAACAGTTCCTATGCGCTGTAAAAGGACGACATACGAACTTAAGCTATGGTAGGCACCTTAAGCTATAAATATTATTTATCCACATTTTTGGGTCCTGCACTCAAAAAATGTATTTTCTAGTTTTTAGAAATACACCCTAAATAATTTTGTTTTTGGACAGTTTTTTCTCAAACTTAGAAAAAACAACCCTAAAAAAGAATTTTTACAAAAAAAAAATTTCTTAAATTTAGAAATTTGATATATTTTTTCTTTCGGAATATAAAAGAGGCAGCTGAGTGCTTAGCATTTGACTGCGTTATTTACTGTCCCCACTCTGATATCGATCAGACTAAGTGGAATCATGGAAAAGCATAGCAAACTAAGAAATGCAAAATTGGGAGGCGTTTCTATTAAAAACTAAACAGTTTTTTCCAGCTCGTAGTGCTGATAAAGAATATATATTCTTTATGTGACAATATCCCGTGTCTTCTAAAAAACTGATCGGTCGGAAAATGGGTCTTTGTGAAAATAACTATTTCGAAAAGGGTTAGGTTACGTTTCGTTAGGTTAGGTCAGGTTAGGTAAGTATTGATTTGGATAGGATACGATAGATTTTGAAAGATTAGGTAAGGTTGGGGTAGGCTTAGGCTTGGTTAGGTTAAGATAGGTTTGGTTAGATAATGTTCTGTTAGGAAAAGTTCGCAGAAATTATCGTAAATTATTTTCGTTCGAAGTTCGGATAAATAAATGCCCGAACAGAGTTGGGGGAAATCGCATGTTGTCATTACAGAAACGACATTTTTTTTCGGACTTCGGAAAATGATAAGTCAGGGAAAATAAGATTTTGGATAGACAGTCCAAGAACAGAAATACATTTTGAAAAATACAAAAATAAACAGAACTACAGAATAGTTATTACACATTACACGCATCTTAAATATGATTTTGGAACTGTCAAATGGATATCTGGAGTCATGGCCACCTTTAAAAATAAAGCGTGGAAAGCGATCCTGGTTGTGTTTGAATTTGGGTGCGTTTGGGAGGATTTTTAAAGTTCCTTTCAGTAGGTTCGATGGTTAAAGGCTGTGAGCAGTTCTATCGAGCTGACTTGTTTTCTTTTGAAACTTTTATTAAAAACTATCCGGTATGTAAATGGCGCTGGTATTTGTAACCGTAAAACGCCACCTCCAGTTGTTGTTGAACCGAAACAAATAAAGTGTCCAAAATTTTCAGCATTATATCTCCAACATAACCAAGTTGAGTTGGGTACAAAAGCACCCGCTAGCTCGCACACGGGCTAAAACAAAATTAAGGCCAGCCCCCCCCGCTGGGGGGTCTTAATCAATCAATGGTAATCACCAACAGCAAACCACCAAACACTTTGGTTTGGCTTTAAGCCAAACGTCTTGGCCTGAAGTCTTTTGCGCTTTGCTTTTATATTTGTGGTCAAGATCAAGGTCAGTTTTTTGAAACCGGCTTATTGGCTACTGTATCAATTCCGTTCGAAGATGCTTTCCACTTCCGGTTTGGGCTTTGATTCATATTGACGGATTGATCGATAAAAGGTTGTGCGTATGTGTGAAAAGGCCCAAGGTGCCTTTTAAATGAGCTTCTAATGAAGCCGAGGTTCTAACATGGAAATTTTGTATTAATTCATGAACTGGACCTGCTGTTTGTTAACTTATAGACCTGTTCTGGACACGCCCTGTGCGGACTCAAATGGGTTTTTCCATGTGGCATTTTGGATGGATATTTGCTTATGCAAAAGCGACTTCCGGCGCGGGGATAACAAAGAGATCGCCAGCATAACCAGGCCCCACCCAAAAGAATCGAACTCTTTGTGAGCTTTTTGTTTTATAGCAAAAATGTCTAGATTTATTTATGTGTATTTTTTGTGTTTTGTTTTTGTTTAGTTTTGTTTTTTGCTTACTTTACATCTAAGAAAAATCATATTCATATTGCGTACCTACACTTATTTACACAGCTAGCACTTCTTCTTAACTTAGTTCCAGTTTGGACTGAAATAAAACATACAACTTCTTTCATTTGTGTCCACACACAGAGAGACACAAATAAAAATAAAAAAAACATCAAACGAAGCGATGGATGATGGCTGCGAAAAGCAATTTTAACTGTTTACGGTACGTACATACATGCATACATACATACATGTATGTATGTAGGCATTATGTACCTTCAAAACTCATTTGTTCAAAATTATTGTTTTTTTGTTTTTTTGGCGGCGGATTACTTAACAAATTAGTCAACAAAGTTGCACATAGAATCTAGGCATGTGCCCCGCTTTGTACGAGTATTCAGGGGATGGGGAAAAGGAAGATGGAGGGGAAAGGGAAGTGGGGATGGGGGTGGGGGTGTGTTGTGGTTTGGCTATTACAGTGCCTTCTTCTGCTCCATTGCCTGTACAGCCGCATTCAGATCCTTGGTACAGCTTTCGTTGTTGTTATCTGCCGACAAAGCCTTCGCCTTGGCTGCCTCCTGTTTCTTCTTGTAGGACTTCTGATAAAAGTCATTGAACAGGAAGTAGAAAAAGACAGCATTGGGTAGAGTAAAGCACACAGACCACCTGGGATAGCCACAGTCGGTGTAAAGCAACTGGGTCTGATGTATGAACGCACAACAGAATTGGATCTGCAAGGAAATCGAAAGTTATGTACATTGCCACAAAGAAATTCTCCTTATATATGTGTCCTACCATTTGCAGATTGGTGATGTACTTCTTCCACCACAGATACTTTTGCATTTGTGGTCCAAAGGCAGACAGGAAGTAGTATGAATACATTATGATGTGCACAAACGAATTGATCCAGCCAATGAAGGTTCCGTGTCCACCGGGATAGTATTTGCTGGTGCCCCAACTGATCATGGGCATCACGGTGTGATGGTACACATGCAGGAACGTCACCTGACGATCATTCTTTCGCAGCACAAAGAAAATAGTGTCCAGCAGTTCGGTGATCTTGGCCAAATAGTAGACATACACCACACGAGCTTCACGATACGCTTTGGGTGTGCGCGACCAGTCCACCGGCTGACAGCGCCAGCTATAATATTGCCAAATGACGACGCCCTCGTAAACCATCCACACACTCAGCAGTACCTGTATGAAGTTGTACACCAGCAGGGTGCGTTCCAGCTTGAAGGGTTTGCGATCGCGCATAAAACGTGGACCCCACGACAGCACAAAATACAGGTAGCAACCCAGTATGGTGAGCAGCGGCAGGGGTGACTTGATCAGGAACCAATCATTGGTGCGAGGATCTGGAAAAGGAGCAATCATTTAACTCTGGAAACTCTTGGAGATAGTTGAAGCTAAACACATACCTGCCAGTTCGATGAACAGAAAGTTCCAGTAATCTGTTTGCGTTGCGTTAGCGGCCGCCATTTTTAAACTTGTCTTCCCAATCTCACAGAGAACGTTGCCTTATGGTATCGATATCAGAAATTTAAAAATCTGCTAAGCTCGCTTAGATGATGCGCCCAAGCGAACAAGTTTTACCAAGAGTTCTTCTGGAGGGGATAGAAACCAAAAAAAAAATAAAAAATAGTCGGGAATAAAATTGATGCTTTCCAGTTAATATGTTAATAAGTTGGTAATTCTGGTTATGGATTTCTGTGGGCATTTTGGCAGTGCCGAAACAAAGACAAATTATTTTGGCCACGACAATGAAATACAGTGAAATTATCATGTAACAGTGGCAGTAAATTATGTTCATTATTGTTATGAAAACTTGTGTGCATGTTGTTGTGTTGCCCCACTGCATGGTGGTAAATTGGGCGTCAACCCAACTGGTGGTCAGCTGGAGATGGTGGTAGCTCACGTGCGGAACAATCAAATTGTGTATTACAACAAAACCAAAAAAAAAAAAACAAGGGCAAAGACAATTTGGTTTTTTTTTTTTAGAAATTTCCTAAACGGATGATTAATACCAATTTGTTTATTAACTTTTGATTTCTTTTCCGTTTTTTCTTGTTGGCCATTTCCGAGGTTATTCAGAATCAGCTTCTTGAGATTTTCATAAATCTCAAGTGTGCGTGTGTGTGTGTGAGTGTGAAGAGAAACATAAATATTTTGAAGGGCAAGTTGGCCAACAGACAACTATCAACTGGTTTGCTTTTGATTTTTGTTCATTTCCTGCACTTGTTGCTGTTGTTATTAGTTGCAACAATAAACGCAAAATGAGCCAGTAAATTAGGCGACAAATAGCAATAAAACTCAAACTTTGACAGTGCCGAAGATTTAATACTCTTTTGGGCAAGACTTAAGATTGAGATTTAATACTCTTTGAACAGACTTAAGATTCAGATTTTGTACTCTTTGGACAGACTTGAGCCATAAAGTATCAGCAATCAGTGGAATGTTTCTGATTGCTGTTTGCTGTATTTTATTGATGTATTTGTATTTTGTTGAAATGTGAAATGTCTGAGGAGTATGCAGCTGAACTGCTGCTGCCTCATCTAGGTAGCGCATTGTTTATACATCATTTGGATAAATTCCAACTTAGCAACAACATAAATGAGTTGCACACTGAGCTGTACTTGATAATTTGTTCTTTTTTAAGTGCTCCTACTTTTGCAGTTGATTTTTTCTATTTTAATTTCTTTTTGTTCAGCTAAGCGGCTCTCTCACTTGCTCAGTTGCACAATTTGATTTGCTTTGTAGCCACTGCAAGCGCACCTGAACAACTAAACACAAAGTAAAGAGAGAGAGAGAGAACAGAAATATGTACTTGAGTTGGTGAGCACTAAAAACCAACCGTGCGAAAAGCACGAGTGAGCTCTACTCATACGTTTTATAGGCCAGATATATCAAATAAAATGAAGAGGACAGATTGATTAACTTGCTTTTCTATGCTCATTCTCCCACTCCACCACAGGTTCTTACATTTTCGGCTTTCACCTGTTTAAAGAAAGGAGTGACTTCGGCTTAAGGGGGCTATGGGCTGGACGTTAAAAATCGTACAAATTATACAAAAAAAAACACGATTTCATATTCGCCTGCAACCATTCTAGTCGATTGAACTCTCAAACTGACCAATTTTGGGTTATTTATCAGCTCTACGACATATTTAACAGATTTTCATCAAAGTCTGTAAAATTGTGCTAAAGCATACAGTATTATAAACTGGGAAGCTGAAGTCTTTCTCACTAGAACTCGTTTTTAAAGCAGCTATAAGCTATTGTCATCTGGTTTTGATCAAACTTTGTAAAATTGTGTGGAAGCATAGATATTCAAACTTCTTCTTCATCAGAAAAACTAGCATTTTAATAATATTCTTGCTGAATTCCAGTGATACGGTATTATGATTGCATATATCAAGGAAATTGTAAGCTCCCGTCAAGTGATACTGCTACCAACAGATCCGATTGTATTTCGACAATCTTCATATCGATACCGATTTTAGCAGGTAAAGTGAAGTGAATCCTGTTTATCGGGATTAAAAAAAAAATGTGGTAGTGAAATCAATCTTTTCCGGGATCGGCTCAAGAATATCCGGGATCACCCGGTTTTCAATCCCGTTTCGGATTGATTTTTTTTTGAGTGTACTTCTAAGCAATTTGCATAATGAACGCCGCCAATCCATGCTAAGTGCCAAACAGTGTGAAGACAGCCTTACAATTGACAACATTAAACACACTGGCAGGCTGCATTATTTTTAGGTGTCAGTTGCTGCCATACATGTGTGAACACCTGCCAGTGTAGTGCCAGTCAGTGAAATCTGTCAGTATTCTCATTTTTTTACTCTTAATTGTCTGAACAAACTGCCAGCTAACTGGCATAACTGGCATGTCTGAACGCACCCCAAAACTACTTGTCTAACCTAGCTTTTCTATGGCAGCTATACCATATAGTTTTCCGATTTTTAAGAACTTCAAGAAATCCAACAAATACTAAGTTTGGAACTACTTACTACTACTTTTCTACATTTTCGACTGAAAGTTCCGATAGCAGCAATATGAATCTTTAAGAGATATCATAGAAACCGGCTTAATGACTGACGCCATGGCCATATCAACTCAGCTCGTCAAGCTGATCAGAAAAGTGAGGGGATTACTTTATTTATATGAAAAAGTTTAATACCAGTCAAAGTAATTTCATTACTTTTTATCTCAAGAACTAACAAATTGGATCTACAGTTTAAGGTTGAGTCTAAATACGAATTGCTTATTACAAGTTCAAAATCTTTTACAAAATCTTCAACGAAAAGTGTGTTTCATTATTAAAGAGCTCGAGAAATAAAATTAATAGATCTAGAGTTTGGTCACATTGATCAGTTGCTGATCATTAATGTTATCAAACACTGTATTTTATACACTAATTTTTGCAGATGAAAGAACAGATTGACTGATGGGTCCGGAGGAAACCCAGAAATCTATGGAAACAAAAAGGTATTACTTTATATGAACCAATATGCAAATATGTTTACTTAGGTCCGTTTTCTTATCTACTACATAGAGCTATCTGTCACATTAACCAACAAATAACAGAGCAAAATCTTAGTTTAACTGACACATAGCAGCTATGTAGAAGATGAGAAATCGGCCCTAAGTCAGTTAAATATGTTAAGCAAATGGAAACCGACTGTACAAACCTTAGTTCATTTAGCTCATATGGCTTAAGTTCTTATTACTGCCTATATCAACCCCCTCCTGCAGCAATTGTTTATGCAAAAATCTGCAATCATTTTAAAGGATTATAAAAAGGGGACTAGTATGGCCCAGTTTAAGATATGGATTTATGACTAAATAGTTTCAAAAAGCCTCTATTTGTCTATTTCAGCTTTTTTTTCACAACTTTTAGTTTGCTATAAGGACTTGGCCGGTTTGAAACCAGTAGAATTTGAGTTCATGACAGATCAATTGACATTGAACCAACATTAAAATTGGCCTTATCGATTCATCTGCACATGCTAATCCACAGCAGAAAGTGTTAATCCAATATGTGGTCAACATTAAATGAAAATAAACTCAGCTTTGTTTTTGTTCAAAACTCTCAGCTTAAAAATCTGTTCAAGTTCTAATTCAACTGTGGGAATCCCAAAGGCACCACAAAAATAAAAAATGTGTCACATCACTCTGTGCCTGGCTGATTATCATCATTAACCAATTTTAAAGCATTTCCACTTGGTTAGTCATTTGTTAAATGAAGATTTCTTGGGCCTTGGCAGCGCCTTAAAAAATAGTGTCAACAATTGCCAAATCAAAGAGATAACTTTGCTTAATTAGTTGAAAGTTGAACAACCTTGACAACAAAAGAAATGGAAAACCCAAAACACCATTTTGATACACGTATCTTGACAATTTTGCATGCAATTTGCATAAGTTCAAAGTTCTTAGAGAGAATCTTAGAATTTGACATGGCTGGGACTTAATGTGTGGGGCACGTGGATTTTTTTAGATATTGTGATTTGTTTTTGTTTTTTAGTTTAGATTTTGTTTGTTGTTGTTGTTCTTCATCTCCTGGTTATTCACGCACACCAAGCGAACTGAACAACTCGTTGACACCTGTTGCAATCGCTCAATCTCCATTGGATTGCCGTGCACTTAATTTACAGCATCAGCGACAGCAAACACCAACAACAGCGACTTTTAATGCGAACACCATGACAACTGTTTTTTTTTTTTCTTCATTTGCTCAGATCTTAGTTTACTATTACTAGTTTAGGGTTTTACTAGATAGGTATGAGATGAGAGAGACCTCTACTGGCATCCGCTACCCACGAGACTTGTACGCGTACTGAACTGCTACGCCGATTTGTGCGCTGCTATGTATAAAAATTTCGACCATAGATTTGAATTTGGTTGGTGTCTTGCGGTTGTACTCAAGCTCTTGTTTTGGGCGACGATTGCCACTGCCGCTGATGCTCATCCTCTGCCGCTAAGCAGAAGGTTCTTGCTTGTTGGGAAGCTGCGTTCGATTCCAACGTCTGGTCTCGTTTTGTTTTTTTTTTCTATTGATAATTATGATGGCAACAGCACCCCAAGGCGGTGTCTGTGTGAGTGTAAGTGTGACTGTGTGCGTGTGTGTGTGTGTGTGTGTTGCCGGTTAATTTGTTGGTTGAATTTTAATTCGTTTTCAATTTGGCAGCGCGTCTACTTTTGCAGCAGTTTTGCACAATAAAAATCATAAATAAAGCTTAAATAGTTTTCAATAATTATTGTTTAAAAATATGGTGGCATTTTTCAAATCAATCTTATTAATATGTTCTTGACATAGCTCAAGGGGCCCTGCAAATGTAGCAAACAAAGGTGGCGCGAAAAGTAGACAACCTTCAAATGTTAAAGCATTTTCCGAGAGCACTTTGTTAACACAGAAAAATCGCACCCAGAACCATTTTCTTACCTCTCTTGCAAATAGTCACTAATCCATCAAAGCGATGAATATTAATAATTGCTGATTTAGGTGACATTTAAAAACAATTCTAGAGCAGAAGTCTTTGGCTTGGACAATCCATATCTTTAAATATATATTAATAATTTCAAAATAAATCATTGCTAAAGGTTTTTCATATCTCTACTCAAGTGAAGGCAACTATCTAATGATATTATACCTCAGACTATGAAAAGTCAGCGTCCACATTTCAATCCGAGTTATTTGGAACAAGCTTCGCCTCGGCCTCTCCCATTATGACTTCTGTAGGAGTTTTAGTAGCTGTAAAGTGGTGAAATTAGTTCTACATCGCTTTACACAGCTGTAAAGCTAAAAAAAAGAAAACTGAGGAAACTTAGTCAAACTTTACTACTAAATCTAGCGAAGACTTTTGCTTGTTCTAACCACCTAATGGTTCACAGTGTATTTATAAATTATACATTTTCTTAAAGGAAAGTCAAACCAAGCACTTTTTACTTGATACAAGTACAAACACTGTAAGTATGGTAATTCTTGATTGATATACAAAATTCTTATTTGAAATATAATTTTTTCTTACCCCGCAATTCTTGTTTCTAGACTTTCGGAATGAATTAAGTATATTTCCAATTTTTTTTGGTCTATAACTATACTCCCAAATTAATAAGAAAATATTCTTCGTGGAAATATAACAAATTCTAAAGTCTTGTTCAAGTACAAGAGTACATCAAGTAGGTACCATATGATTTGGGCTTAGCCCATAAAATTATAAGTCCAACTTGTTTCTCAAATGAGTTCTCTAAACGAATGAAAGAAGGCAGAAAATAGCCAAAGGCCTTGGAGTTGAGTTGTATATAATATCGATACAACGATATTTCGATATTTATGTAAAAAAACCAAGTCGAATGGTTTTTGGTAATTGAATTAGCTTTTCGAATGCTTTAAATTGAAATGTGAAAATTGTTAGAAGTAAACACATTTTTATGTTTAACTAAATTGAGCTAATTTTGATAATATGATGATTTTGTCAGCTACATTTTAATGTGACGACTTCAATATGATGCTTTAAATCATAAAAATGTTCATAAATTTCATTCAAAATTGGAACTTAACATAGTTTTCTTGAATATAAATTCATTATATAATATAAATTTAGTTCTGCATTAGACCCAGCGAAGCTTCATCCTACAAATATGTTTATCGTAAAATAATTGTCCAAAATAATGTAAATTTGTGTCCAAAATAATTTACTGTAATAATCGATCAAAATATGTTAATATAATAATATATAATTAAGCCTGGGGCCGTCAGCAATTATTATTATCGATTCTTGTAAACGCGTTAAAAACACGTAAATAATTTGTATTAATGTAAAATAATAGTAATCCATCGAACAAGAACAGTTTGAATTTCTTTAGTTATTAACAAAATACAAAAAACATATCTTTTTAATCCGCATTTAGCAATGCGGGTTTTTGAAATCCATTACACCGGACCCAGAACCGGACCTTCTCTCTCTGATTAGAAAAAGGGTTCGGTACGAAAAATCACTTTAGTCAGTTTTTTCCTATCATAATTTATTGACCGGAAAAAAAAATGATTTCATAATGCTGAATCGGAGCATTATCATTTAAAAACCAAATCCAAGCTACACAGAGAGAAGTAAAGGATATTAAAAAATATCTATTCAATGGATTTCCATTTCCATCCATTTCCGGTATCCAATTGTGATCGATTGGATGATTTTGCAGGTCCGCTGGTCCTTTCCAGATGGATCTTTTTTTTATCTTTTTTATTCTGCTAAGGCATTTTACAATTTTGACAAGAATAACAGCAAAAGTTGTAGGAATAACAATCCAGGTTTTTAAGATAAGGCTAAGGTAGCATCTATTTAAAAGTCTAGTCAATGGTAAATGTCCCCACAACTCAAGATTCCGAGAACCAAGCTTCGAACCTAAACCTTATGTTTGATATGGAGAGGCGATCTGAGAACTGAGCCTTAGACGAAATGATACTTTTCCGAAAAATATAGATGGTATCTATTAATAATTCATAATAAAAGAGCTAAAACCAGTTATGAATCTTGAAACCAAGTGTAAGTGAGCTGAAGTGTGAACCAATATATTACGGTTGCAGCCTTGGCAACCATCTTCAGGGATAATTGTTTTTCACGTCTGTACCGTCTATGGGAAAGTTTGATAAACTTTACTCACACATCACTGTGCTAACTTGATCTCATGCCGAATCAAATCTGCATTCCACATATTTGTTTTATTTGTCTTTTTTATTTTATCTTCTCTTGAAAGAACATTTGATATTATTTCAACAAGATTAACGATCTTTTTCAATTTTACATGTTCGTACTTAGTTGAACAACCATACTTAAAAGACAGAACATACTTAAGATTTAGAGTACAAATTCTTTGTTATTTCTTTCTAGATTAGGACCTATTTCTGGACACCACACGAATGGTCGAACATTTTTTAAGCCTGATTTTCATAAAACTTTCTTAGCATTGTATAGAGTTGGGAAGTGCCAACTTTTGAACTTTTTGAACGCAAAACTAACAAGTCGTGTTATGTATGTGAGACGAAGAAAACCATGACTCGCGCCCAACTCTACTCCAAGAAAATGGTTCAGAAAGTACAAGAGAAGATGTAAAATGGTTTAATTAGTGGTTACCCACTCAACAGATCAACAGATGGAAGATCATTTTGGCAAAATCAGCTTAATGATGCTTTTTCGAGCCTTTTTAAGAACTTAAAAATGATTACTCTGTTGTGCGATTAAAAGAAGACTCAAAAATTGCTCACGTAAATGCTTAAAACGACCCGCAACTGATATGCAACAAATATGAGTCGAAACTGATCAGAAAAGCGGGTTAAAAACGACTCTTCACGAAGTTTCGGGATCAGATCGAGGATTCGAAAAAGACTCGATTCTGATCAAAAATAACATAAAATGTTTGCTGGGTGAGAGTCGTTAGAGATTACAGAAGCGATCCCAGCAAACATTTTATGTAATTTTTGATCACATTCGAGTCTTTTTCGAATCCTCGGTCTGATTAAGATAGTCATAAATGCTCTCGTTTTCTGATCGTAAATGATACTTTTGTCGGGTGAAAATGGTACCCTAGCAGCGACACTTCTTGGAGAGTCGATTTTGACCGGTTCTTCTGATCAGTTTCCAATCATTTTCGAGTCATTTGAGAGTATTTTTTGTAGTCGTATTTCACTAAATCATATTTTGACGTTTTCGAGTCTCAATTTATCGCATTTGATAGGAATTTCTTTTTAGTCAACTAAAGGAGTCGAAAGAGACTCATCAATGTGATTTTTGTGAAAATGATCTTCCAAATGTTGGGTGGGGATATATCATGTAAGCGTATTTTGTTGTGATTTTATTTTCTTGTCAGCTATTCTTGGTTTCACCTCTTCATATCACTCTTTTGACCAGCCACTGGTCGAAACATATAGTATGATATCAGATATAATGTGTCAGACGAGCGTCTGTGTCTATCATAGCATCTTAAGAGCTATTGAACAGCTTCATTCAACAAAATAGACAACACAATACAATTAATTTGGTTTTAACGTGCGTTTATTTGTAAGTGAACAAAAGTATGTTTATAATCTAACAAATATATTTTTAAGTTAATTTAAAATCTTTTATTAATTTATTTATTAACAGTTCCTATGCGCTGAAGAGAAGGTTTAGCCCTCTTACTTTCTATTATCCAATCTTTTTGGATTCCCTTTCGTATCAATAATTAAGGAATTGAATAACTCTTCAAGTTCTCGTTTCACCAAGTAAAAGTCATCAAGTTCTTTTCAAGCTGCTTGGGCTTCCATTCTCCAACCTTGACCCATTTAATGTACAATTTAGTTGCGCTTTTAGCTTCTGAACAACTTCTTGGGTTAGAAACTGTGTTGACCTCTCGGCTTAGCACAAGTTTAATGGGTGAACAAAATGTTCAAACGAGTTGTAGATTTTACATTTGAATATTGAGCATTCATAAATAATTACAATTTGGCGTTCTGTAAAATTCCGTGAGCATCAACTTAAATCGAAAACCGAAAAACCCAAACAATTTCCATATACCAAATTCTAAAGGCCTAAAGGCTTGATTCTAATGATCCACTAAGTTCGCATCGATTCAATGCCACTTCCGGATCAAGACTGAGACTTGATTTTGGTTAATTGATCAACTTGGCCGATAGCTAAGCGTATAGGTTAAACTCAAACCGCACATCTTAGCTAAGGCTGGGGTCACTCGCAGTTCAACTATGGAAAAGTGTGTCACCGGCAAGTTGAACTTGACCATGACTGGAGTTCGATTTATGCGCAAAAGTAGAAGAAAAATACAAAAAAAAACACCTCACAGAGTTTACCGTATATGATTGGGCTGCATAAAATGTGGGTGAATGCCGTTGCGGTGACTCCCACAGCTGTAGATCAAAAAAAAATTATCCACAGAATTGATTTCCCTTTCCTCACAAACGCAAAGAACATCACTCATACGACATGTTTGCCGGGCACTTCTTCCGGTTGGCCATTTCGATTGATTTAATTTACGCTAGCTGGGCTTTTGTTTGGGCCAACAAAAGATAACGACCAACGTAATGATATGCAAAAGACGCTGCAGACGATTCACATTTAAGTTAACCAATGATGTTGCTATGATAGCCGGGGGGGGGAGCTCCCGCCAGCCACTATCCATTGCATGTTATGCAAATTTCTTCCGCAAATATTTACATACACAATAACATATTGACAACAACCGTTAAACAATTATTATTGATTTTAATTGTGTGTATTTTCGTGTGTGTGTGTGTGTGTTTTTATTTTTTGTTAACCAAAAATACAAATTTTGCGTTGACAAAAAACCATTCGCACAATGCGCAATTAAGCGTACAAATTTCTTTGGCCTGTCCACAGTCTGTTTGTAGAATTCTTAATTTGAGATGTCACAAAATTCACGTAATAAAAAAGAATCGCGTTTTTTTATTGAAGGTCGTCCGGTTGCTAACAAAACTGATAATCGATTTCCGATGCCAGCTTATCAACTGATGCTCTACATTTCTTAATCCAAGAATGTAATTCCTGTTGCTGGTACACTGGAGACCTTGAGCTTTAACTGAGCTGAGCTGAGCTTAAAACTATCTCCAATTATAAGCAATCAATAAAAAGGGGATAAGCTGTAATTGAACCCCTTTAGTCAACGATGAGCGTCAAGGGTTAAACATAACTTAATTGCCCATTTAATAGACAACTGGGTAGCTCCTCAATGTGCTGGAACATTGTTTAAGTCATTTCAAATTAGGCTGTTAAAAAGTTTAATTTGTGACATTAAAGTTTTGCCGAGCGTCAGCGTTGTAGTTGTTATTACAGTTTGTCGGCTTGATCTTCATTCACACGCTACTGGCGCCATCTAGAAGTCGTTTTTTTTTTTAAAAAAGCTAGCTTTAAGCTTTCCTCTAAAACCGACCAGACCGTTAAAAAAAAACAGAAGAAACACACATTTTAAAACATTAAAGACTAAACTATTAGTTGAAACTTACTTCTTAACGACAGCAACTGATATTTCGAAATTATATTTGTTTTTTCTATTAAGACTAAGAGCCCATGGCTTTACACAAAAACAAGTTATAAAGGCGGCCAAGCCCGACTGCAATATACTCTATAACAAGCAAGTTGATGAATGGAAGTTACTTAAAGCATTTAAAAATAAACTTATACTCAATAGTTTCATAAGAAAAATAATCAAAAGGCGTATTTGGGTTCATAACTTTCGTTTTTGGGGATGTTCGGAAAAACCAAGCTTGAGTGGAAATGCTATTATGAACCTGATCACAACATAGGCTAGATCATTTCATAGGTTTATGGTGTAAAAAGATATTAGGTGAAATTTGTTAAGCTTTTTCTTAAGAAAATTGGTTAAGAGCCACACATCTTCACATCTTCTAGATAGCCGTTTCTGTCACTTAAACTTAAAAGTAACAGAGTAACTTCTAAGGAAACTTCTCAAGGAAAAATTCTTTAATATTTCAATATTTGCCCTTTGGTATTAAAAAAAGGCTGATATTTAAGGAACTTTCTTTTTGACAAACAATGTTTTTGCCATCTTAGCTGTTTTCGAGTCACATGTTATTGTCAAACATGTTCAGTTTGGTCTATAACTTAACCATGAATCGACTTGCAAAATGATTATCAAAATTAATGGTCGGTTAAGAAAGTGCGTCGTGAACTTCTTAAATTTTATGCTCAGTTTGGGCGACCTTCTGAGACGGCTATTCGGAAACTTGTGTCTAAATTTCGCTCCAAATTTACATCATTGAACATTAAATCACCAACACGCTTACGTAGGGTGCGAACAGAGGAAAATATCACAGCTGTATCCTTCAGTGTAGCTAATGACAGCGAAATATCGATTCCGAGCCGCTCGCAGCAATATGGCGTCTGTTACTCCGCTACACGCAAAATTTTTAAAAGGGATTTGGGTATAAAACCTTTTAAAATACAGCTGGTGCATGCTTTAAAGCCACACGAACTTTTTAACTAACTTTTGAAGAATGTGCGCTGGCGCATTTGGATGAAGATCCACTTTTTTATCGGAAAATTGTGTTCAGCAGGAAGCTCAATTCTGGTTGAATGGAAAATTTTTGTCTTTGGTTTGGAGAGCAGCCAGAAACATTGCAAGAACTGCCAAAGCAACTAGAACAAGAAAGAAAGTCGGTCAAGCCCGACTATAACATACTCTGTACCAAGAAAATTTTTCTTTTGATCATAACTCGAAAACCGTTCATCCGATCTTCTTCATTCCTTTGGCGGATCGAGTTATCCTAATAACTAAATATGTCCAGAAGGAACAAGCCATCTATCTTCAAAACTGTGGGAGATATGACGTTTTTTCTAAATTGCGGGGGCGGGAGGGGGCGTGGCCAAAATTGAAAATAAACTTGATCTGCCTGCAGACATTAGAAGCATATGTCCCATACATGTCAAACCTCTATCTCTTACCATCTCTGAGATCTGTGCGTTCATACGGACAGACAGACTGACAGACGGACAGACAGACAGACGGACAGACGGACATGGCTATATCGACTCGGCTGTTGATGCTGATCAAGAATATATATACTTTATGGGGTCGGAGATGCTTCCTTCTGGATGTTACATACTTTTGCACAAACTTATAATACTCTATGTACCTACGGTACAGAGTATAACAAGAAAGAAAGTCGGTCAAGCCCGACTATAACATACCCTGTACCAAGAAAATCTGTCTTTTGATCATAACTCGAAAACCGTTCATCCGATCTTTTTCATTCCTTCGGCGGATCGATAAGTTATCCTAATAACTAAATATGTTATTAGAACAAGCCATCTATCTTCAAAACTGTGGGAGATATGACGTTTTTTCTAAATTGCGGGGGCGGGAGGGGGGCGTGGCCAAATTTGAAAATAAACTTGATCTGCCTGCAGACATAAGAAGCATATGTCCCATACATGTCAAGCCTCTATCTCTTACCATCTCTGAGATCTGTGCGTTCATACGGACAGACAGACGGACAGACGGACGGACGGACAGACGGACAGACGGACATGGCTATATCGACTCGGCTGTTGATGCTGATCAAGAATATATATACTTTATGGGGTCGGAGATGCTTCCTTCTGGATGTTACATACTTTTGCACAAACTTATAATACTCTATGTACCTACGGTACAGAGTATAAAAATGGACTGTTTGGTGTGGCTTATGGGCAGGTAGCATCATTGGACCGTATTTTCTTAAAGATGGCGACGGCAGCAACGTTACAGTGAATGAAGAGCGCTGATTACAAACTTTTTGTTGCCCAAAACAAGACGATGCCACATGCCACACAGCCCCCGAAACAAAGACCTAATTGAGATTAGATTATTTTTGATATGACCAGATTAAGGCTCGCGTCTATGGCGACAAGCCCGCAACAGTTGATGCACTGGAAGCCTAAATTGAAGCCTATATCTTGGAGAGAGGATGTCAAAATTGGACCCAGTGCATAAACCATTTGGGGCGCAGCCGTAATCGACACTTACACGAAATTATCTTTTAATGTTAAATTACATAGATCGTTTTGTTGACTCAAATAAAGATTTCAAACATTTTTCTGAATTTCAAATATGTTTTTTTAATCAAATCCGGAAGCTGCTAAAAAATCGCCCCGTAAGTCCCCATTGATTTAGAGTAAAATATGATTTTCGTAAATCTAAAGAGTTTACTTAAATTTAAAAAAGGAAAATAAATAATAATTTTTTTTTATATTTTAAAATTTTTATTAAAAAACCTATACCGAAATACATTTTGTAAAGGTATTTTATTAAATTGATTTACATCAATTTTAAACATACTTTAGGGGGATTTGACACGAACTTGAAGTCGATTGAATTGCCGTCTCAAGCAGATGTACGACAGCTTGTAATTCTCAAGTTGGAATTCCCTGCATTGGGAAAATAAAAGGGGTAATTGATGATTTTAATATGTTTTTACTCAATTCAATGTGATTTCTAATTCACTTTAATACAAAGGGAAAATAGTAAAATCCAAGATAAGATTGTCGTAGGTTTGCGATTTTTCCCTTCGTGTTTCCCTGCCAAATTACAGCTATATCTCGAACCTTGGATATGGGTGGTTCGATTCGGTTTATGGACCTTTTCGAGAGACAGAACCGGTTCTGTGGGGCTTGGTTAAGGAACGGTTGGTAGATTTATCCATATTCCCTGTGTCCTAACAGTTTTGCTGTTATATGTCATGTCGAGAAACCGAATTATTCAAAGGCCTCAAAAGTAATTGTCAAATATTCACCAACTTATACAATTTTAAAGATATGTGCAATGCATCGAACAAAGCATCTCCAATCCCCTAAACCATATGTCTTATTCATCCGCTTGACAAGCTGGCTTGAATAAGTCTGGTGCGTCTCTGACAGATTACCTCTTGCTTGCTTATAAAAATCATACACAAAGATCGAGCTGGTTCTTAGCTGGGCTTACCACAACAAAGCAAACTATAAAATAATTCAATGATAATACGCGGAGTGCACTAAAAATGTACCCTTTTTTGTTTTTAGGTCATTGCACTATTAGCTCATCAGCAGGTTATCAACTGATGCTGAAGCGTGACTTAAGACTCACAGCTGCCCACTATTGCGCAAATTGGACTCGTTTCCAAGCACGGAAATACCTCAAATCAGTCGTATGTATATTTTGGGCTTAATAATTTAGCGGTTCTCGCTATCAATCGATGTTGAAGCCGAAAACGCGGCCGGAGCTGGCCACCAACTACCGTTGAATCCGTTTGCTTCGCCCTTGTGAGAAACTTGTTCCACGCAACGAAACGAAAAAAACTGAAATAGTTACTTCCGTTTCCTGATCGAAGCAGAATACAGTTAAGAAGCTCGTTAGGTAGTATAGATGGCGGCTGCCGAGTGTGGAGCGGTTTTCATTTAGTCTTTTTCAACACATAATTATAAATTCTTGATATTTTCGCACTGAGGCAACTGTGTCAAGTTCAAAGTGAACTCTTAATTGCTTAAAGACTGAGCGGAGATCTATTCTTGGGCTGTTTTGGCTGCTCTTAATTATCAGGTGTGCTTGCCTGAATATGAAATATAAAAGTGTTTTCAAGTTCAGCATATGCTGAAGAGAACATTTCCAGTTGCCGCGTCTGGGCTCATAAACCACCAAGCAGCCAAATAAACTTGTTTGTGCGTACTTTTGACTTCGAAGCCGCATGACGTAGAGACGAGAGGTGTTTTTTTGTCTTTTGTGTTTGGCCTCTTCTGGACAATTGTAACTTATTTAGCCAATTGATTAACAGCCCACAGGCAAGGCTTCAAAGTGTGGCCATCAGTTGGAGGAACGTGCCGGCTACCGATTCTTTAGCGTTTACTCAACTTTGCTTAGTTAATTAGGGCCAACAGTTTGTGGTGTGTGCTTGCCAAAAACCGTTTACCAAAAAATGTGAATGTATATTGAGCTTGAAATTCCAAAACTAACCGCACAAGACGCAAGATGTTTCAAGGACGGGACGAACACCAACTTGCACTGCATTTTACATACAGCTTAAGAGATTTACCCGATTTTGGGAGATGTCATAAAACATTTTGCAATCCATTTAACAGCAACAAGCACAGCAATTGCATACAAGTAATTGTGGTCATTATGCTACAAAATATAATTATGGTTAACCGAATTGATATTGCTTTGGCCTTTAAATGGGGGGGGGCGGGGGCTGGACAAATGCCTTTCAAAAAGATTCCGTTATCAATAAAATATATTGAAAACGTCAGTGGTCAGCGGTCAACAACGTTTCCCTTTCCATATTTGCGGTCTAGGCAAGATTTGCTAATTAAATGATATAAAAAAACAATTAGGAATGTCGCTCATAACTGACTGTAATATACCCTGTAACTGGCAAAGATTATATAGACTTACAAATTGATAAAGTTAGGAACTGTAATGTGAAATGTGTGCCCCAAACTATAAAGCTGAGACAAGCGCTTCATGCATTATCGTTGCCTTCAGAGTAACTTTGAATGGAAAGCTCTCTCTCTCCGCATCGGTCGGCAATGTGAGCAGAGTCGTTCGCAGTCAAGTAACGAGTCAAATAACTGACTGACTTTATGCCAAGCCATAACGTTAGTAAAAACAAGAAAGAAAGTCGGTCAAGCCCGGTTATAAAATTCTCTGTACCAACGAAATTATACGCTCAGCATAAATTTTGATGCAGCTGATGGCAGCGCTGCCGCAGAGCAAACTCTTTTGATTATAACTCAACAATAGTTCATCCGATCTTCCGCATTCCTTCAGCGGATCGATAAGAAATCTTAACTACTGAATATGTCTAGAGGGAACGAATCATCTATCTATAAAACTGTGTGAGATATGACGTTTTTTCTAAATTGTGGGGGCGGTAGGGGGCTTGGACGAAATTGAAAAGCTTCTGGCTGTTACTTACTTTTGCACAAACTTATAATACTCTAAGTACCTACGGTACAGATTGATTGATAAGCTTTTGAAAGCTCACTGCCCTCTCTCAGCTGCCAGTGGTAACTTCTCTGCTCACATTGCCGACCACTGCAGCAAGAAGTTCTTTGTTTGAGACAGCTTTATCATATTTCATCCGCTTTTCATCAACTTTGATATGATTTTACATACCCTCTGTGCCCTTGCTACAGGGTATACTAATTAAACACATTTGTTAACTAAATTTATTGCACTTGTAAATGCTAGAATAATGACAATGCTGACTTGCGCAATTTTATACAATATGATTTCAATACTTTCTTAAACAAACTTAATCAAATTTGATTAATTATGAGTCGAAACCATTTTGCCACCAGCCAAAATGTTCGCACAATGGAGAAGACAATAACAATAACATCAAATCAGAGCTTTAGAAACGCTTGACCGTACATTTATCATCAACAAAATGGATGCGGTTTTTTTGGTTTGTCAGCGGCAACTTCCGACTAACCTAGACCTAGACCGCGAAATACCAGCACCACCAATCGGTGGTTACCAAGCACCGGGTAAATGCCGCTTTGGCTGGTGAAAAAAAAAAAAATATCGAAAATGCCAACCCACCGTTAGCAGCGGTGACAGTGACCATCATCCTTGTCGCTTGGCAAACATGGCCAAAACAATCAAGTCCCACACAGAGGTCAACAGAAGTTTTCGGCTTGTCTGGCCCACAGCAAGAACAATTTGTCCAACGTTTATGGCGTTAATTTGTCACAAAATGCAAATGGTTCTGTGCCTGTGGCCAATTTAATTGCTGCGTACATTTCAATGGCACCATTAAGATTGTTTTTAATATGCTCTAGACCGCGATGAAGGTTCAGATACTTACAAAATTTGAACAACACTCTGCCATTGTCATAGTCGGTGGGACTAGAATTTACCCACAAACCTTGACATGTTAACCGAAAACGTGTCTGGATGCTGCCAGCTCGTCTAGAATTTGCATATGAAAAAGTGTTTCTGCGCCTTGGGAAGTTTAATATGCTTAAGTCTGAGATCACTAATATTGAATAATATTGAATGGCCAATAACCGGAAAGCCAGGAATCCGTAAATTATATATTAGTTGCGAAATGAGCTCGTGTGTTCTATGTCAACCCGTTTTGATTAGAAACAAATTGAAAATGTGTGCTGAAACAAGAATTCTTGTCTTTTTCTTTTCTCAAAAATAGCAACTTGTTTGATACATAATAAGAATATAAATGTGGCGTGAGCTAGAAGAAAAAACAAAAACTATGCAACTTGGTCGTTTTGTTGAAACGGTGGAGCATTCATTTGGTCTAACTCCTGAAAGATTCCAATTTAAGAGTTTGCGGTGTCAAAGTCAGGCTTGGAGTGTATGGCTCGTTGTAGAGTCCAAGGATTGGACTGCAATTTGGTTTCTAAGCTTTTCGAACCCAAGGATTTTGTTCTAAGGCTTCTTCACTTCCAATCAATTTTCTATATTTTCTGTAATTAAAAAATAAAAATTAATTATTGTAATTATTATAATAAAATATAAAATAAAAATTGGCTGGTCTTTGCATCTAGAAGATCAATAGGCTGTACTGCAACCTTACAACTTGTTTGGCCTCATTTCCCATCGCTTACACTAGACTAGTCTTAAATCGCCTCATCTTACCCCCATCAACTTTTATCGGTGCACTATTAGCGGGTAAGCATCTTGTGGGTGTGCCTCATCCTATAGGCGGCATTCTTTTACCTTTTACATAGACTTAAATGAACATTTTTCTTGGCGTAGTAGAAATCGGTACAAACTCGGAGCTCCGACTATTATTTAACTGTGAACCAAACCTCATTAGATATAAATGCTGAACCCGAACCTGTTCCAAACCTAAAATTTTGGCGCGGCTTAGCAAAAATGGGCAGGATAGTGTAAAAAAAAAGCTAGAATAGAATTAAGAACTACTTATAAAATCCCCCCAGCCATAATATATTCCTCGACTCCAAAACCTTTCAATGATTACCAAAGCTATAAATTAGTAAATTATATTTTTAATATTCCACAAACCGTTTCGAGCTTTTTACCGTACGATTTTAGCAGTTTTTAGGTCGAAAGCGATTTGTAGGGATTCAAAAATTAACATATATGTATTTAGTAACTAAAGAAAACAAGTAAGGGCGCTGCAGTCGAGTTTCCCGACCACAAAATACCCTGTTCATTTGTTTTCATTTAATTGTTTTTGAATTTAACAAAATTATCCCAAATGTAGGCAACACTTTTTTCTAGTCCTGACCAACAAGTGGGGGGTCAACTGTTTCGCTTATAACTCCGGTGTTTTTTGTCCGATCTGATTGTACTTTTCAGAATAGATAGATATTGGGCCTAGCTTGATGTATACTAAACCACGAGGCTCTAACTTGAAAATTGTGGATCTGACGGCTATTTAGGTCTAGGATTTCTAGAGGAGGTCTAGGTTTTTTGGGGATAAAAGGGGGACGGGGTGGAATTTTTCAAATCTGAAACAAACTTGATCTGCGTACAGCATAAATCTACCTTCGTGCAAAAATTTGTGGCTCTATCTCTTATAGTCTCTGAGATCGACGCGTTCATACAGACAGACAGACGGACAGACGGACGGACGGACAGACGGACAGACGGACAGACGGACAGTCGGACAGACGGACAGACGGACAGACGGACAGACGGACAGACGGACATGGCTATATCGACTCGGCTGTTCATGCTGATCAATAATATATATACTTTATGGGGTCGGAAAGTTTTCCTTCTCCCTGTTACATACATTCGCACAACTTCATGATCCCCCTTTTCCCATTTTCAATGGGAACAGGGTATAAAAAGGTACACCTCTTTTCATATTAATATTGTGTCAAGCAAACGCTGAACCAAAAACCTCGAACCTTAAATATTCGACCCTTAACCATTGATAAATTGTGGAGCCGGAGATCTCAACAATTTTTTGGGTGTGATGGGCTTATATCTGGAATTTGGTAAACAAGCCACAAACCATTACTGAACCGAACCGAAATTTCATCTTCGAATTATTAACTCAATTGTTCAGTCAAGCAACTTCATGCCTCGACCCTGTCAGCGTGTAAGTTTCTTAAAAAATACTTGTAAAATGGCTGGTTTTTTCAAAATTGGAACTTCGTTTGTTTAAGCTTTGGCCGTCCGTCTGTCCGCCTGTCTGTCTGTTTCTACGCGAACTAGTCTCTCAGTTTTGAAGCTTTCGAGCTGAAATTTTGCACAGAGTCTTCTTTTTGCTGCACACTACTAATATGTCGGAATCGACCGGATCGGATGACAATATCTCATAGCTCCCATGGGAACAATCGGTCGGAAAACTAGTTTTAGTATGAAAAAGTTTTTTTTTTCAATGGAAATGTTTTCAAACTTTGTAATCGTAAGTTTTCTATGTTTTTTTTTATGATTCTACGATGTTTTATAAAAGTCGGACAACTATATGGTATAGCTGCCATACAAAAGATAGGTCTGAAAAACAGTTTTAGTTAGAAAAACTTTTTTGTTTTTAATGGTAGCATCCTGCAATTTAGTATTTGTTTGTTTCATGTGCTTTTACATAATTTTACAAATTTTTTGACAAATCGGATGACTATATCGAGCATTAGCGATGTACTAGCGAGCCACGTACTTCACATATTTGGCAAACATTTCTTTCGCCCTAACAAGAATGGAACTTGCGAATATTAAGACAGTTGCAGTTGCTAGGAGAGCTGTAAATTCAATGATCAAGACCGGCTGTAATGTTTATAATAACAATTGTGACTTAATGCAGAATCATTTTGAAAGACAAGTAGCGTTTCAATAAAATAGATAACATACATATATTTCCAATTTTCCAGTGCCACAGTTGAAAAAAAAAATCCCCCAGACTTTTAGTCTCCCTCTCCACCCCTCACCACCGTTAAGCGTATTCATTAAATATGAAAATGCTTGACCGCCTTTGGATGTCCGCTAGCTTTAAAGCTGAAGGACAAGTTAGCATGAAAACTTGCAAGCAGATAAGCCGGCTTAACAAATACTTAGAATTGTAGATAATTATACTATTTCATTTAAAAAGAAACACACACACACATAATAAAATGTTTTCCTCTTTGCGTCCCAAAAAAAACAATTTCCATTCCACCTCAAATTTTCATTTTGTATGATGAAAATTTTGTAAGAAATATTAACTCATGGGTATAATTTGCGAATTGAGTACGTTGACCCATAAAATGCATGGTCTAGCCAAAGCATCAAACTTGAATTCAATTAACAACCCGCTGAAATCAAGCGGCAACACAACAACAACCACAAACGTGGAAGCAAGCTTAGTGGAAGACTCACGCACACTCACACACACACACAGACAGAGTCGGCTTGCAGTTGCCGCAAATTAAACGAAACTTCCGTTGTTCTGTATCGTCAAAATCTTCGTCAAGTTTAAAAAAAACTAAGCCAGGCCTGCTAGTAGCTGTGCCTATGTGTGTGTGTGTGTGTGCTGGCGTCGGTAGTTCGCTAAGTATCTTGCAAAAGCGTCGTCGGTAAGCGCTGGCTGCGATTGAGTTCGACTTCGTAGACGCCGTCGTCGTCTCGTGCACACAAAAAAAATGACTTTATCTTGTGATTGCTGAGAAGTTTTAGATTCAGTTGAGCATAAACATTCCTACAGTGCGGTGGTAGATGGAACCAGCAACGTCTGCGCGTTGAACTAAGTCAAAACATACACAAAACAAGAGAGAGATCACAGACAGAACTGAAAGTGTTTTTTGAGAGTGTCCAATATAAGTTTGTGCTGCAATCAACGAACTCAACAAACAACAATTCAATTCACAATCGTCTTTGTGGCACCAGCATGTCGTATCCTGCCGTCAACATTTAGCAACTCCAAACGAATTCTAACAAAACAGTAGAAGAAATCAAACCAAGTGTTGAAATATTCAAATTTAGAAATTTCTAAATTGCTTCACCCGTTGAAAATCAACCGACAGCAAAATGAGTATGAATATGAACCACTACAACAGCAGCAACCGATTCGATATGGTGGTCGAGATTGCCAATATTGCGTTGGATGAGTTCAAAACTCATCACAACACGCGCAACTACACGGGCCTAGTGCAGCGCTATTACCAGCTGGTAGAGGAGGATTACGGCGGTAGGTGGCGTTAGATGCAAATTGCATTTCAAATGTGGCTAATAAAACTATAGTATAGCTTTGGGTAGAAAAAAGATGTTCAAAGGTGGCATCAAAAAAATTAAATGCTATGCCGAGCAGAGCAGAGCGGAAAAAGAAACATATACAATCACATAACAAAAACCCAAAACTTCTAGGACAATTAAAAAAGGTTTCATTTTTAATGTACTCGCACGACCTTGGCCATGCCAATTGTATTTTTTGGCAATTATTAACGTAATTAAAATGTATTTACATAGCTTATCTTAGACATTTTTTATGACATCGACAAGTTGGTTTGTTTTTTTTTTGTTTTTTGTTTTTTGTGCGCAGCTGAGCATGCACGCACAGCAACAATAACAACCATCACAGAACTTAACTTGATAGAGAGACAGACCCAAGTGTATGTATGCACGGATGTGTGTGTGTGTGTGTCTCATCTAAGGGCAACCGCGGTGGCTTATTGACATTCTTGGCAGTGGCAAAGTCATCGGTGAAAGGTCAATGGAAGGCAACAGCAATTAAAAAACAATGCAAATAGTGTACAAAATACGATTTAAGCACACAATTTTGAGAGGCAACATTTTTCAAGTTCGAGGTAAAACAAAAGACTTAGGAAACGAACTTGAAGATTCAACATTTTCTCATCCAATAGACTTTCCTTCAGTTATTCATGGAAGATTCCAGCTAACTGCTTCACTGCCCTAAGTTGTTTACGCCAGCAAATTTACACCTAGTCCGATCGCTTGTGTATAATCGGAATGAGGAATACGAGTGAGATAAATAGCACAATTATTGACTTAGTTATCTTTGCTAGCCACTCTTCTACGAAACAGACAAGATTTGGAAACCAATTTAGTTGGCTGGAAGATGCATCTTGTGTATGAGTAGTGCACTTAATAGCTTAATTAATTAATAGGTTTTTTTTTTGTCGTTAAAGTTGTTGCAATTTCTAAGCTTGTTAAAACTGACCTGTCCAATGAGTTCTACATTATGGAAGCTTTACATTTTCTAGACATCAATTAGCTATTGATGTAATCTAATGGGTGAGCTTTCGATTCTATTTCTTGGCTGGGCAAAGTTAACAAAAAAGTAGACCTACAAACCGGCTTCGAACCGAACCGGAATTCCTATATAGCGCTCACTATGAACCGATCTGAGAGTGAACAAATTGTTGAACCTGATACTTTAACGATTGAAATAATTTATAAATTACTAGAAATTTTGTTTGTAGTCTGATAGAAATTTGTCTAAGATCAATACCAGCTTGGCATGATTCTGAATATGTCAAAGCGTTTTGATATGTCAAAACTTGTTGATAAAACGTAACATTGACTCATCCCAAATTTAGTTTGCAATTTCATTAAACAAAGCTCCAACACTAACGTCAAAATATTTATATTTGAAATGAATAAGTTGCTGTTCTGAGATAATTTCACAAAAGTCCACTTCAGCAACGATAGTCCCCTTCTCCGCATATAGCAAACAATGGTAGGCAAATCTTTTTCTTAAGAAAGTACCCTTAATGACTTCCTTGACTAAAAAATTATAAACCAAGATTATAGTCGAAACTGTAACAAAACTGCAAACAGCAGGGACAATTTGAACCCAGGAGAAGCATCTTAAATAAAATCTTAAGTCTTAAACAATCTTGGATAAAAATTAAAGATTAACTAATCTCATTTATGGTATAAAAAAGAAAAGAGAAAAATATTATATTAAATATTATGTTTTTTCTTTATATTTACAACATTTTACCAAAACTGACTAAAACTTGCCAGACCGGTGTTAGAGGTGCTGAAATCGTTGCCTTAGAACTGCATATATTTTCCAATGTTTTCTTTTAAATTTTTCCGAATATTACCAAGCAAAAATTTTGCTGGCCAAAGCTTTACAGAGAACTGTGGGAGAGTTGATAAGTAGGTGAAGTGATGATGATTCTGGATTTTTCGAATTTCAATCTCATTTCGAGTTTTTAAATCGTTTCTTTTTATGAGGGCAACCTTCTCTACTGTTTTGAATACGTATTTTATTCTCAGTGTAAAATATATTTAACATTTTTTACTTTGTACTGGTTGATACATTTGAAAAACGGTACTAGATAATCAAAATGTACTTGCTGATATTCTCAACTGAAATAAGCTTTGTGAAAATCAATCAATTGTCAAGGCATGCTCGCTGTATTTGTGACTAAATCAACGCAGTTTCCCCAAGGACTTGCGAGGTAACAAGAAATATAATGCAAAATTTCCACGGATATAGAGCGTAGGCCTCTTATTATGTTTGATTATCTCAATGTCAGATAATAAGATAGATTTATATTTAGAAAATAGTTTCAGATTTCGTTTTTGATTAAATTAAAAGATGGCATTATAGTTAATTTCACTTTTTTAATAATATGCAATAATATTTTAAAAAGTCTTAGATCAATTTTTTTTGGAGAAGTGGGACCAAATATTGAGGCGATAAACGCACAGTGTCATTCTTTTTTGTTACAATAAAAGTGGAGCCTGAGAAAATGATATATTTCATTAATGAAATGTGCATTGTTTAAAGAGACATTGATCTAGAATAGAAACAAAAATGTTGTTAGTGGGAAACTTTTCGCAAATCTGTATATGTATTTAATGAGCTGTAATCTATATACAATTTAAGCAAATTGCTGCAATTAGGTTCAAAAATACACCTTGACAATATGCACATAAATTTATACATATAAACTAAAAGCTAATTCAGAAAAAAAGGCCTCAAATTTTGCGATTTAATTTCTGAACTTAAGAAATATTTATGGAAATACCCCAAAATTTGAGACGACATGTAGGCTTCAATATCTTGCATCTAATCTAAATTGTTTGAAAGCTATTGCTCAATTTCAAGTAAACTCAATTCGAGAGAAAAGGACAATGGAGTCTAGTAAACACAGATTTGCTTGTCACTTACACATAAATGTATACAACTTGAATACAAAATGCAACGATTTACACGAAAATCAACTTATATTATTCTGCAGAAAGTTAAATGCACTAATGCAATAATATTCTAAAAATACGAAATTGCTGTCAAAGTATGATGGACATTAACAAACAATGAACATGTGATTCTTCTATTAATATTGCACATTAAACAAATATTTTGCTTTAAATGACAACACTCCTATAGAAACTAAAGGCAAATTCGGATGAAATTCAGACTCTTCTAAGGCATTATCCATTTGGTGATTTTGCATTGCTCATTCGGATCATGAACTAAGCAAACGCTAGAAGTCCACTCTCTTTGTCTTTTTTTACAAAGAATTTTAAATTAATTTCAGTTATTTGCCTGTTTTTGAAGAGCATTTCTATATTAAATATACAATTTACTTTCTAGGGTAGGAAATTAATATTTGCTTTGAAATTTCAACACTTTGCAACAGCTTAAAAAAAAACAAGCAAACAAATCAATTGAATCTCCACAGTTAAATTCTTAGAACAATCCCGGAAGGCCAAATATTTGGAAAGCGAATTTCAAAAATTGTTTATTAATTAAAGTGTTCCCTCCCTGCATTTAAATTCATAGAACTAGCAAGCAGTCCATCCCAAACACTTCACCAGCGTTATAATTACATACTTGAGCAACTAATCATAACAATTAAACAATTATTTCATTTTCACCTTTTGCTAAAGTCCCTCCCTGTATTTACAACTATAGCAAAGCAAATAAAAACACTGGAAAATACCTAACATTAATTCCACAATATGTGAATGAACACAATACGTATCCTTAAACAAGTTTCAATCAACAACAACATCTATGGAAAAGTTGGTCAACTGTAGGAATGCAAATCGTATTGCAATTAAATATCGAAGTGGGGTTCCTCTCAGTGACGAAAGCATCTTGTTAATTCATATTTATATAGTTTGTTTACAGCCAACTTTTAAAATAGCTCTTAACATAACAAAATAGAACAGATATAGAGGCTAGAAATTCCGGTTAGCATACATACTTAATTTAATTATGAATGGCAAGAAAAGGAATTGTTGGTGATACATAAACAACCATTTAGTGTCAAGCCGGCAAAGTGTTTACATTTTGAGTTGTTTTTTTTTTTTTTTTTGCTGTTCAAAGACGTACCCAAGGGGGGCAAAAGGTGCCACCTACATAATGAAAACACACATGGCCTAGATGTACGTTCTTAATCATGAATGTAGATGGCACAATAGAAAGTATATTAGGATATGGCAATTTGTTGAAATGTAAGCGGCATACTTTTTTGTTTTCCTTTTTGCCAATTAAACACAATTTGGCGAATAATACTCGCTTTTTAGTTTCGTTTCAATAAGACTATTGCTAAGAGAATGGCTGCTTGCTGATTTAAGAAAATGCCAAAGGGTCTTGCCGAGCTTCTCTCAAACTCTTAGCTTAATAGAAAGGGACTAACAGCTTAAAGCCGTGTCCAAACGGCAAAGTTTGACAAGCTTTTTCATGGCTAGTTACTTCAATGCTGGCGCCAATAGCTTGTGAAGGTGAAAACTTTTTCAATAAGCTATGCCTATCATAAACCCCTTCCAAAACCTTTGTCTAAACTACAACAACTACTACGATTTCTTCTCCGTAAACTCTACTCTGCAAGATGTACAAAAATATTTTATTGTCTAACTTAAGTTCTGATTTTTCACGTAACAATTAGACTGAACTTTGTTAGGCTATAAACAGTAAACCAAACAAAAAGAAATGTCCCAAGGCACACACTACCCGCTGCACCACACCCGGCAGAACCGATTTGTTTTGGGTTTTAATTAGCTCGTAAGAGGGTTCGATTCCAAACTTACTTCCATGACTTTAATATAATATAAGCTAATATAATATTGGAAAATTTATTTGAGGACTGTTCGATCTTTGACACATTTAAATGTTAGGTAAATGAGTAAGTTACGAGTTCTACTTTATTTATGTTAATATCATTGAGCATCACTGAAAGATTATCCGAAAGTGTAGGTCTTTTCCTTTATTGCAATTAAAATTTAACTTCAAATTATCGGATTTTAGAACTAAATATTTTGGAGACGATTCTTAACTTTTGCTTGACAGATAGTACACAGAATGAAATTAAAAGGTATCCATCTGAAAATCATCCAAAATGTGTACAAAATTTTCATCTTTAGGAATAGCCATAAAGCGCTGTTAAAGACATATCCAGTTCAAATGGATCTTTCTTTTCCTTTGTAATTTCAGATTTCACGTGCGATACAAGTCATTCGATTGATGCTTGATATAGATTTCGAACTTCAAGTACATCAAAGTTACACCAAACCCTGCGCTAAGGCTAAAAAATTAAGTTGGTTGTAACATTAGGCATCTTACAAAATTATTTTAAATATATGAACATGTGGTTTTTAAGACTCTACTCGTTTGTACGCCAGAACAAGAGCAACCCCCTCTAAAATTGTTTTCGAGGTATGAAGTTATAAGTTTCAGCAAAGATTTATAGATATTATAGATGGCGCATGTGAAACACAAGCCGATTATTCCTGGCTTCTAATTTCTGATTTGATCCTCAAGCGTCATCTATAAATATCTATATCTCTTTGATATAACGCAGTCTGTTCCAGATGCGTCATCTATAATATCTATAAATCTTTGGTTTCAGTCAGAGCTAGCCAGACCAAACCCGGATAAGGATTATGAACTACTATTATAGCCTCAAAGCAATCACTTTTTTGAGAGTCAAGGTAGAATTTTCTTAAGCTCCGTGTAAGGCTACAAACACAACAGGAGAACCAAAAGGAACTAAAGGACTAATGATATTGGAGGTTCATCGATTTTGTGTTGCTTAGAACAGGCATGAAAATGGTTTAAACGTGAAGAACCGTCACCATGATTCAGTTAAATAGCGTAAAAAAAAAACAACTCTGTTTCCTCATTAATTTCTAGACCAAATTGGAAAGAGTTACAGACTTAGAAACTGAAACTTAGAAAAATATGCTATTAATGAGAAAATATTTTCTTAATTTTAGTGTGAATCGCCCCAGGGGATTTAGATCTATGTTATTTCATTAAGTCATTGGCCTTATAAAGATTTTATTCCAATAATGCTATAAAGTTTGAATACTAATAAATCAATAAATGGTTGCCCAACCCCTTCGTAATAATACGCTGGCTAAGCCCATGCAGTTTGTTGTTTTACTATTGCTAACCACGACTTAAAAGTGCGATTTATTTATTGGCTATATCAACGTGATGTGCCATAAAATAAATGTAAAAAGCTATGAATGGGCCCACCTCTGATTAAACTCGACTTTGACTGTTACTAAGCTTTAGTTCATTTCTGTTTACAGATCCACGTGCCGAACGTTTCCCCCTGATGGAGCATCCCATGTTCACATTCGGTTTGGTGGCCATCTACCTGTCTTGGGTTTTGGTAGTGGGTCCGCTATTCATGCGCGATCGTAAACCCTTCCAACTGCGTCGCACTCTGGTCATCTATAATGCCTTCCAGGTCCTACTCAGCGGCTATATGTTCTATGAGGTGAGTCTATCTACAACACAATCTAACTTTGCTAGTTCTAGTTCTAATAATAATAATAATGCATATTTTTAGCACTTAATGGCCGGCTGGCTGAACTACTACAATCTAAAATGCCAACCGGTTGACTATTCAGATGGACCCATGTCTAAGCGGGTAAGTTCCCGAATAAAAACCTGTCACCCTCGAATCCCAATTAGCCATAATGCGCTCATCCCCAATTGATTTTCTTTGCATTAATTTTGTTATATAACTTGGCTTTTATCATTTAGCCGGCAACATTTTGTTCGCCTCGCTTTGGCACTCTTCCGTTGTCTGCTAAGCAAGTTCGTTGCCTTTTATGATGATTCACTTGGGTCCAAGCTCAAGACCAATTAACTGTGTGCGCTCAAAGTTCACAACCGGCCAAACAACAAAAGCGTTTAACCAAATTTTGACCAGTCATTTTTTACCCAGCAGGCTGAATGATTAAATTATGTTTGAAAATGCCTTTGCCATAGACAACTAAAGCGGCAACACAACTAAATTGAAAAAAAAAAACAAGCGGCTATTACAAAATGACCATTCTGGAGTGCTACTGCATTCGTATTCTAAAGCTAATTACGTATCATTTTGTAATTCGTCACGCCTTTCGATGCTTGCCCATTGTCTGTTGTTGTTGTTCTCAGGCTATTCAAATATCAATTAAATAAATGTTGAAGTCAAATGCATTATTTAGTGTCAATTTGGTGTGCTTTGTGAAGCATTCAATTGGCAAACCACAAAACAAATCATTGAAATGCTGAGGGAACGTTTAATGGACTGGCAAAACCGTTGTGTAGGTCCGTTGGTTTTGTGTTCAGTCTAGGTTAGGTGGTTAGACGACGATCGTCAAATATCTAGCAACACTTCCTCAACCAACTCAGATGATTTGCATAAGTAGAGAGAAGCATAGGCGAATCCGGTTAAACTATTTCTTGACTTTCCTGAGATAATTCAAGCTGATCATTTGATATTAAATATTCTGATAACCTTTCTAATGACACAAATCAGTTTTTAACAACCAGCTCACAGCAACTAGTACCTGCTTAACCAGAAAAAGGAATCATTTTCGAGGGTATGTCGTCAGCTAGGGAGTAAGTGCGAATGTGTGAGGCAATCAGCTGTCAAGAGTAAAGGTCAGGGCTCGCCCTTACTTGCTAAAACCTGAATTGGACTGGGTTCAGTCTATTTAACTGACTCAGGATACCTTGAAGCCCGTCCTTAAAACAATAATTCTGAGTACACATTTTTTTGAACAGCTTTCAAAACTTTGGCCAGAAGTTAAAGGAAGTTAAAAAATGCTCAAAAAAAAACCAATTCCTTCCGTTGAATGTCAACTCAATGGTCAAAAGTTGTGTGATATCATAAATATTGATTGCTGATTTGTCTCTATTTATTGTAGTCGGAGTTTACACGATGAAGCAAACTTTATGAAGTTTTCTTTGCAGGCAAAAAATTTAAGGGAATTCAAGCAGACCTTTTAAGCGAAATTTATAGAATCACCCTTGTTTCTCTCGCCTACTTAGAAATCTGAAAAGCTGTTTGCTTCATCGTGTAAATACCGAGTAAGACTGGATTTACACGGTGAAGCAAACTTCATGAAGTTCTCTTAGTAGGCGAAAGAATCAGTTGAGATTCTTAAACTTTGATTTATTAAACTTACTTATTTTGCCCTGAAAATTTCACTAAGTGAAGTTCATGAAGTTTGCTTCACCGTGTAAATCTAGTCGTAGTAATTTTACAAGCTACGGATTAAACCCATTTGATATAAACCGGCTAGAATTCATGCCAATCTGGTCTAAAAATGCCGCCTTACTCTAAGGTTGTTGATGAACTGAAGTTCTTTAGGTATTTCCCAGACCACATAGAAAAGTAAACCAAGGATACGAGCATTAAATTAACCTAATTCTAACGACACGAAATCCTAAGTTGGGCCCTCACGGTTGATACAAGCACCAAATTAACCTAAAGTGGCCAGTCCCACAAAAGAGGTGTGGCGCAGACGGTAGAGCGTCGCCTCAGTGTGTGAATGTGATAGGTTTAAGTCCCACTGCAAGCTGCAAGTAGAATTTATTTTGTGATATATTGATAAATGAGTTAAGTGAGAAAAATTGAGTGCTTAAAAATGCTCTTTGGTACACCACCGACTGTACAAAGCAGCACTGTAGAATGTAGCTAAGCATCAACTGTAATTACGAAGTTACTATTTCCTTAAAAAAATCCTTAATGAAAATTCTTTTTTTATGTAACATTCTTGACGTTTAGGTAGAAAACTTCCTTAAAAGTTGAGTTGCTTTGCTGCTTAACTGCTTTATCCGGCTCGGGGTTATAATATGCTTTCACATAACCTTAAACGGAGATACAAAACACCGCAAGATGCACCAATATCTTTCATCAGCTATATTTGCCTGCCGACTGTCAGTCCAGCAGTCGCCTCGCCTTGCCATTGTTCCTAGAACTGTTTGAGAATTCCAAAGCAGCATAAGCGGAAATACTGATCACAAAAAGACAGCACCAAAACATTCATTCAAACCGATATTTCGAAATATTGTTCTTTATCTGTTTTTTATTAAAGAGAGATAAACTAACCATTTACACTGCTATATGTTGATTTATGTGGCATGTAGTAAGTCAATTTAAGGTAGTTTATACCAGAATTCGCGGTCAAAGTCAAACATGTTCTCGTTTTCACTTAAGTGAAATCAAATTTATTTAACATTTACCTTGAGGTAATCGGAAGTTTCTCCTTAATTTGAATACAATGCACTCAACATCAACTCCCAAATGCTCTATCAATTTGGTACAACAACGATTGTACCATATCCGATTTCGCTAAATCTGGTCGAAAGTGAAAACTGAAAAAAGCCTTTATACATTTATGTCTTACATTAAAGTCAATTATTAAAGGATCTACAAGAGATTCTTTCAAACAATTCTTTAACAATTTGCACTCAGAATACATAAGAGATCGATATAGATATAGATTTCAGTATTTTGGAAAATATGATCGGAAGCCTATCAAACTCGCTTAATGAAAGTTGGTTTTATGTTATAGTTGCTGGGGGCAGTGAGTGTGCCTGTTCTGCAAGAGGTTGTGGATTCTGCACATCTTAAGAAATGTACACAACCGGCCACCTTCACCAGCTATTGACGCTGTCTGTAAAGTATCCAGCCGTTTAAAGCTTTTTTAATTACATATCGGCATTTTTTTAAACTTGTACAAAAAGTACTTTTTCGACCTTCCAAAATGGAAATTTGAGCTTCCTAAGCATCGACCATATTTCCTAATATGTACACTTATAAAGGTAGCCCTAAATACCATACTTAAGTGTGACATCCAATATTTTCGAATCGTTTTGGACCATTGACCGCAGATTTCGGGTTTAGCCACCCTGAATTTCTCGCCTTGAAGTGGATTTGGCGAAACCATTCAAACCATTTTCCTTCTGTGTATTTTCCTGATCTATGTTGTGGTTTGTTTTTTTGAGGTTGTTGTTGTTTATTTGCATTTGAAATTGTACTAAAAATCAATAGACCATAAAATTTTGTGTAAAAAAATAGTGCTTGCTTTTTTATTTAGCCCGAAATTCATTGATTGATTTCACATCCGTAACAAACAATAAACACCATGACTGAAGGTCAGGCACAGTTTTGGACATTAGCATTATTATCATCCAGGCCATGGAACTTTGACACCTTCATAAAGCATTGACATTGTTTACATTGCGCATACGACGTGTGGACACACAAAATGTGCAAACGTTTCACTTTCGACCAAACAGCAAGAATGGGCCATGACTTGGCGGTTTCATAATTCACCTCGTTGGGCCACAAATCCATATCCAGATTGTGTTGCCCATTTTTAATTCATTTTCGATCTTCTTTTTTTGACAGATGCTCAACTTGTGCTACATCTACTATTTGTCCAAGTTGACTGAATTTGCGGACACCTTCTTCTTTGTGCTACGTAAGAAATCCACACAAATTACCTGGCTGCATGTGTATCATCATTCGGTGACGCCGCTGGAGACCTGGGTGCTGGTGAAATTCTTGGCAGGTATGTAAAATGCTAGATTTAATTTAAATGGAAACAAATCCAAAAAGAAAAACGCAGCTGTACATTTGGTCTGTCTATTGCAAAGCAAAGTAGTCTTTTGACCTTATCGTTGAGTAAAACCCCATTACTAAACGCCGACAATTACAGCTGTCAAAAAACAAAAATTAATAGGTAAAAAGATTTTAGTGGATAAAACAAATTCAACTTTAAAGGTGTTTTCAGCTGTGAAACTGGCACTTGAATTGCAATGAGAAGTCATAAATAAAACATATAAATCTTTGCAAGGAACACACCTTCCTGCTTAAAAGATGGTTAAGTTTTAGTGTTGTCAAATTCCAAGTGATATGCACACACTTGAATATCGGACAACTATATTCTATAGTTACAAAAAGTTTGAGAAGTGTTAGGAATATTGTAGATCTAATTACAGCAGCCTCAAACATCGGCTTAAACTCATGAACTAAAGGTTATATATATAGATGCAGATAATGTCCGAAAAGGTTTATACTAATTGGGTATTTACATGGAAAAGTTAACTTCATGAAGTTTTAAAGAATTGCTGTAGTGGTGTAGCTCGCTCCTTTTGCTAAATCCCATAAAGATTGCTTAGTCGCATAGTCCTTAATGATTTTATCTGTATCTGTACTATCAAAAAACTGTTATTTCAAAAAAATAATAGTTACTTTGTTACTTAAATCAAGAATGTTGTAGTTAATTTCTGATGATTATTGAATTATAATCAATCCCCGACCTCGAGACGTTTAACAACCAACTTTGACCAAAATCAATAAAGGTAGCTATAAACTCTATATATAAATCAAGAATGTTTAATGTCAGAAGTTCATTAAAATTGAACATTTTTGATCCAAGAGCGAAATTCTTGATCCAAGTATGAATTGTTGTTCCCATTTGTTTTGATCCAAGTGATATAATTCTGGTACCAGGCACGAAACATTTTTAAATCAAGTTGAAAAAATCTCTAACTTACTCATATTTAGGATTGCTTATTCTTGAATCCAGAACATAGTGAATTTTTTAAAACCAAGAAAGTTCTCATCATCCGATTCAAAAGGGAGATCCTTCACTCTGAAATCCAAAGTTCCAAAAAATCAAGACAAACAAATTTTTTTCAAATCATCTTTTTCCTTTTTGGTTTTAATTTATTTCAAAGAAAACTACATTAGAAACTATGTCGCATGCAACACACAACACCACAAAGCAGCAGCATCTGTTTTTGTCCTGTCCTGTCAACTGTCCGTCTAACAGCGGTCTCTCCAAACCTGCAATGCCATAACTGTTTGAGAATTTCAAGGCAAAATGAGTGCAAAAATCGATGGCGCTCTCCGCTTGGTTGTTTCCCCACACGCCTCGTTCCCAAAAAAATAACAAAACTCTCCTCTCTCCGTTCCTTACCTCTCTGCCCTAAAATCACCAAGCTGAGAACGAATTTAGCTCGAAGAAGAAAGGAAGATCGAAATTCTTTAAAATTCTGAACCATTTCGATTGTTTTCTAGATCGATTCTTACTTAAATGATTTGCTCTAATATTTTCTGGGTGAAGGTCTTCTTTTGTTTCCTTACTTCCTTCCCATTTTAATTGGTATATAGTTAAAAGAAATCACCAAATTTTCAGACCTTGTGAAGCATTTACGAGTACTTTCTTAAAAAGCTGTCTATAATGTTCGATCTCGATCATAAAATAGCAACTAGAACTACCAATTTTGTAATGTTATAAGCAGATGAAATTAGATTTAAATGCAGGGGAAAGCCCCGCTGAGTTACAATTTTGGAGTTAGAACTTTGAATTTTCAATCAAATACTCTAAGGTTTTCCCAGGTATTATTGCAAATATAAGTCGAAAAATGAACTAAGCTTTCTAAAATATATTATTCGGTTTTTTTTAACCATTTTGCTGTGCGGTAACCCCAAAAATCAATTCAGTTCACTCGCCCAGCTAACCGAACGAATATAATACCAAAAAACTAAAACTGCTTCAAACCAAAAGGAAACTTTCGATTTCCTTTTTGTAGACTTAGAACAATTATTATTGCCGATACGCTACAATTACTGATTACACTTTCTAATTTACCCATTTTAGGTGGAAACGCCACATTCCCCAATCTGCTCAACAACTTTGTGCACGTTTGCATGTACTTCTACTATATGATGGCTGCCATGGGTCCCGAATATGCCAAATTCTTGTGGTGGAAAAAATACATGACCGAGCTGCAGATCGTAAGTAAAATCTAAGTTGGCTCATTAAAATCTGTTCCAGCACAGATTCCGCAAAAAAAAATAAAAGTGAAAAACGAAACTCGTTTAGAAGTTAGACTTGAGCAGAGGCATGTGCCTGGCTAAAAATGTGTTTCTCGGACATGGATGCAAGTTAGTCGCAGCCCGCCACGAGATGTCCAAAAAAAAAGATACGAGAAAAAAGTCCAAACCAGTTAGACCGGCAATCTATGCCGTTTCTGCCACATAAAATGGTATTATTCATTGTAGCCTCAGAGACACTCACACTACTGTTCGTCCGTGCATATGGCCAAAAAAGTTAACTAATGCTTCTAACTGTGTCTCTTGCAGTTGGCAAAACAAATACCACAAGTAGGCAAGCAGTTGTGTTTTTTTTTTCCATTTTATCTCTATATGTACTTGCCGTCGCAGGCCAAAGGCCAAAAGTTTAAAAACGATTTATCACACATTCTAGGAAATGCCATTGCGCAATCTCAATTTAAATTTTATTGCGAAGAATCAAAATAGAATTTCACAGCCTGTTTCAAAAATAACCAAAATTGCAAAGATAGCACAAGTTGATTTTCTCGTTTCGACTTTTCGCTTGCCGTTTTCCGCTTGGCCGTTCGATTGGCTCTTGCCTCACTTGAACGGTTTTTCTAGCCAGCCTTCTAATGTAGACACGCATAATTGTAAGACCAATAAATACAACAAAAACCAAAATCACAGAGACAAAACTCTGGTCGATAAATAAGTTTCAATGCAGTTTTTCAAAAGTTTCGAAATTCTCAAAATGCATGGAAACGTGGCGAGTTTAGTTTGTTCTGCTGTTTGTTGTGGTTGGCCTGCTTCTACTTGGATGTCGTAGTTGTTGCTGTTGTTGTTGTTGTTGTTGTTGTTTTTATTGTTAGTGAACTGCCTTGAAGCTCTGCTCCACAGTTGAGTTGACAAACGTTCGACGACTAACTAAGTAAGCACATGTTCTAATACTCAAGCTGCGTAGGAGATGCACCGCAAAAAAAAAAAAAAAACCAAAAGAGCAAGCTGAAACAGAAAGAATCAACAAATTATGCACAGATAAATAGTCAAACTTGGGTTAGGGCCGATTTCCTATGTTCTAAATAGCTGCTGTGTATCAGTTTAACCGTCTATTTACAATGTTATACGTTTGTTTATGTGGTGCAGTGCTTATAGATAATTTCGATACAGTTTGACCCAACTTAACTTATGCCGGCAAAATCGTCCATTTCCTATTAACCACCATTTATTCTAACCTTGTTAAGGTAAAAGGAATAAGGTAAAAGTTATCCGAAAATTCCAGTACCTATAGGTATAGGTAGTTTGAATTGGCACTTAAAAGAATGGTTGATACACAGGAAAATGTTCAGTAAGTGCTCTATCTAACCGAATCTTTATCTAATAGCAATCATGAAGTTCTATGTTCTCTTCAAGTCTACCGATACCGGTATAGATACAATTGAACACTTTCTATAATTGCAGCATTTTTTTTTTAAAAGTTTCATAAATCAAATCCTAGCCTAAATATGTAGAAAAGTTATAAGAACTAGTAATTAGACTTTCTTTGTAAGTAAAATTAGTAAATGAAATATTTAAATCGAAATTAAAGTCTACTGATGAAAGGGGTTGGGTTATATATCAAGTCCAAGTAATAGGACCAATCCTTTTAAAATGTTTACTAAAAATAAAACAAGAATTTTGTTATTTAATAAAGCACAAACAGTATCATTAGTATTAAAGTACGAAAATACTTAATTCAAGAACTGAATTCTTATGTCAAGAAATTCTTGTTTTCAGTCCCGAAATACTTGATTTCAGACTGTTTCGAGATATATTTTAATGAGTAATGGGCTTATGTTGAACCCAATCAGTTTGCAATTTCGGTTGCCTACTTTTTAGAGTTTAAATTGCATTTAAAACTCGATTTTGTTAATTTTTTGTGTTTTTTGAGCTTGGATTGTATTTAGAACTCGGTTTTTTATACCCTGTTCTCATTGAAAATGGGAAAATGGGGATCATGAAGCTGTGCGAATGTATGTAACAGCGTAGATATCAGAGACTACAAATTGTAGCATGAAGGTAGACTTATGCTGTACGTAGATCAAGTTTGTTTTAGATTTGGAAAATTACACCCCGTCCCCTTTTCATCCCAAAAAACCAAGACCTCCTCTAGCCATCCTAGACCTAAAACCGTCAGATCCACAATTTTTAAGTTAGAGCCTCGTGGTTTAGTATACATCCAGCTAGGCCCAATATATATCTATTCTGAAAAGTACAATCAGATCGGACAGAAACACCGGAGTTATAAGCGAAACAGTTGAGCTATGCTCGGTCTTCCTTGGTCCGATAACTCAAAGGTGTAATCGGGTATATCGAACCTTTGATTTCCGGGTGCAGGAAGTAAATTCAATGGAAAGCTATCAAACATGTATAAGCTCGACTTTGTGGCCCTTGTTTTTTGTGGTTGTTTCAGCCCCGGGGTTCGATAAATTCTCCAGCAAGCAAAAGGTACCACCTTGTAGTTAATGTATGTATTTCAGGAAATCCATTTTGAGATAATAGCTAACTCAAGCAAACCTCTTCTTCTTTGAAATAAAACCTATTTGATATTTTGTAATATATGGTATACATTTCCCATGGGACATGGAATAAGTTTCCATTCAAGGATCAAAATTTAAATTTCCCTCAAATCGTGTTTGCTTGCCGGTTGTAAAACGACCGGTTAATCGACTTTGTATAAATCTTTTCTCAAACTTAGGATTTGCTCTCTACTTAACCCTAGAGATAAGAACATTACTCTTAAAGTGACGCTGCAGTAGTATTTCTGAGTCAGCCAGGTTGTCAATTTCGAACCAAAGCATTAAAAGAATGTTTTTGAAGGCAGTGTTTCCGATTTCTGCTTCTCAGTTGCCAGTGGCAACTACTCTGCTCTCATGGCCGACCCCTGCCATAGCTGCCTGTGGCCAACGGGATGGCATTAGAAATTTTTCTCTGTGCCTTGCCTACTTGACATCTCCAAATGGATGCACGCCCATTTTGACTATTCTGCTCTATGCTGACATTTTTAATGATCCTAAAGCGGCAATCAAATGTTGAGTACTACGATGCATGAGCCGTGTATCTTACGAATAATTTATTTGTCACGGTTGCTGTCGTCGCTGCTGCTACTATTGTTATTCCCATTGTTGTTTGTGCTCATGCTCATGCGGCTGCTGCTGCTAAGATTACCTCATGCATTCAATTCCTGCCGAGCATTTACAAGTTGAAGTTGAGTTCCGATTTTCCACCAATTTACCATTAGCTGGCCGACGCGATTTATTGCAACATCCTTCTAGCCAAACCAATTCCATAGAATTACCACATTTCGTGCACTCAACTGACTCCGATCCGACCAGTTTCGATTACATTATCATTTCGTGTTCGCTCCGTTTTGCGGCAATGAATGTGGCCCGTTTTTGAGCGTTCACTTTTGTGCAGCTCCGCGGCGAACTTGCCACACCAATTCATTGAGTGTCTATGTCGGCTTCGATGCCGGTGACTGGTCAGACACAAACGCTGTGTGCTTGAGTGTAACGTCTTCGTGTCTCGGTAAAAGTCAACAAAAATGATCTGCCACTTTCAATTTCCATAGTCCAGTCATGATGCAAGTGCAACTGCATTTTATCTACCGGCATATACACGCCACAACAAACGTCCAGAGCTTTAAAGACACAGTCAAATGTTGCAACGAATTGACATACAATGCGCCCGTACAGTGGTTCGAGATGTGTAAAAATGCAAAGTTAACTAGGGAATAATACCGGAACTGAGACCGAAATATGTTCTTGTTCTTATGTTTCAAATGAAATTTTGTGTTGAGACATCTAATTTCTATTACTCATATTATTGTTACCGACTTGAGACTTGAGAATCCCCCCCAGAATTATAGGAACTTAGTCAAAATATTCTCCAAGCTTAGGGGACCCATCGAGAGTAGATAGAAAATAAGAAACCAAACAGGAATATTGTAACAATGGCAACAAGGTTCATAAACAAGGTTCAAGTCTTCCAAATTTCACTTCAGTTCATGCCCATCTTTCGTTATCCACCTTGTCTAATTGTTTGCTCCAGCTGGTTAAACTGGTCAAGGCCAAATAAAGGTGTAAATTTCCTGTAAAGAGATTTACTTGAATTCATCAGTTGGCTCCACAGTGCCGCACACATGTCCGCTCCATGCAATGGAGCGTTTGAACGTTGACGCTGGCTTTCAACGATCAAGCAGAGCAATTGTAAACTTGGCTAACAGCAGGCACAACTGTTGGCTTCTTGGCTAACCCACTGCCAGTGGCTCACTGCCGACTCGTTGCGGCTTGTTGGCTCAGTGACTTTGCCACGACTTCCACTGCAGTGTTAATGGAAACTTGCAGCGCTTGGCTGACCAACGTAATATTTTGTAGGTCACAAAAACATAGCCGATGTGGATACACAGACACCAGACAGCCAGCTTAGGTGGGCGTGCGCGCAAATATGGCGAAGCGTGCCGCAAATATTGGGGGGCGGGTCCCAGCGATTGGATAAGGTGACGCTTATCAAAATAGGTACTAATCAATTTCAATTAAAACAAACAGCACTCAAGTGGGGAGGATGAGGGTCGACAGGGGTCAATGGAAGTGGGGATCAAAAGACTCTTACTACAAACTTGTTAGAAAACACCTACGAGGGCTGACGTTTATGTTAATAATTGAAGTAAAATAATGTTAAAAATGTTCAAAATATTTTGAATTTGACTCGTTTTGGAACACCCATTTTGTGTAGTACTGGTTCGTTTCGGGTTAATAATACCGGTTCCTTTACTGATCGAACCTATGGTTTTAACTCGCGTCTTTATAGACAGATATAAGCAGATCTTTGACCCTACACAGAGGGTAAAAAACCGACAGAGATGAGCACAATCGTTACCAACAACAGAATTAGTAAAGAACAAATTTTAAAGAGCTTCAATACTTGATTTGAGTAGAGATGATCCGTTTACGAGAACAGTTTAAGCTCAACGTTAAAGCGTTAATATTATTTACCAATGCTTCAGATGCGCTGCTGAATCGCACGCCCGATCATATTTCTTAGAAACTAAGACATAGCTTGTAAGTACCACAACTTCAGGGACGACCCACCAGCCCCACCTGCCTTGGTTAATTTTATAGCAAAAACCAACATTTTGGTAGGAGCAGTCGGAACCCATGACCCCTCGTTGCATCACTGTTTTGTAGAGTTCTTTTTGTGCATGAGAAGTAGGCTATCTGAGTTCTATTGTGAGTTTTTTGACAGCCAATCCCTAATGAAATGAACTAGTATTTTCATATTAACCTTCATATATATTCTTGAAATTGGAAAACAACAACATAAGTCTTGTGAAACAAAGGAGTATAAACTAAAAAGTTATTGGGGGTAAAGAATCTAGGCATTAAGCTCCACTATTTTGATGGGTTGCTGGAGATTATAGATGATTTTTGTGTGCAAACCCCTAATTTGTTTTCCGATATGGTTCATGTCGTCAGAAATTTTCTTAATTTGACTGACATGTTTAAAAAAGATGTAAAATACCTGACAATAACTGGGAATCGCGATTTTCTACTTCTAGTTTTGGACTTGTAAAAATAGTACAAATTTCCTCAATTTAACAACTCTACAGCTCTACTGGGGGGTCATGAATACCCTAACCATTTTGAATAAATGTGCTCAAAATCGTAGATGTGTTCAGTTTTTGGACTATTGATTTTAAAAGCGCGACGATTTTATTAAACGATAAATGTAGTTAGCTAACTACTTGTGAAAACACAAAAAGTATTATGCTAAATGCACCTAAAAGTATGCCAATTTTATTTCCTTAAATAGCTATCGACTTAACGGCCGATTTCTTATCTTCTACATAACTGCTATGTGTCAGATAACCTAAGATTTTGGTCTGTCATTTGTGAATTTTAATCCCAGTAGACTCGGAAAAATGTTTAACAAATTTATTAACATCATTTTGTCTTTTGCCAACCTTGCAATTCATTTAATTATTATGTAAGTCATCTTAGAATTGAGAGCAGAATTTTTGGAATTTTATTAACGCAAAAAGTCAGCACATAATACAGTGTTGTGCCCATTTACTTTGGCTTACTTGGATGAAAATCTGTCTGAAAATTTGCAAAATCAGCTGTCTAATAATAAACTAGTGGACTGTCATTTCATCAGGTTTCCCCCCTGATTTTGAAGAGATATTCACATTTAAAAAAAACATGTAGGTTACTAAACTATCTCATGTGTTGCGCGTGAAGGCAGCCCTATTGAGGCATTCACTCAGATTGCCGGACTAGTTGAAGGTATTCCAAATGAATAAATAAATAAAATATATAAGAATTGGTTTCCTGAACTGGTAATGTCCATAAGCATAGCATACTTCTAAGAGCATTTATCGTGAAAAGTTTAATGTGTTAATATATATAACACATGGTTTTTAAGAATTATTGCAACTTGTTGTTTTTCAGAAAATTTGCTATATTTTCATCTTAAATTTTCAAACTTCGTCTTGACCCTGAGTATATCAGCCATGCCATGGGAGCAGGTTAAAATTAACCTTTTAAAAAATAAAATAATATCAAAAACTGGGAATAATTTGATTCTTACCTGTGCAATTTACATTGTACATATGTTGATATTTAGTTGGGATAAAAGAGTCAAAAAAAGGTCAGACTCAGTGAAAAGTTTTAATTATCTTGATAAATATACTTCAAAACAAAGGATTTTAAGGCGAAAATATAAATTTTTTAAAACTTTCGAATATAAACTTTTGAAGTTCTCAGAATTAAAGCTGATTTACAGACTATTTACATTAGGAGAGCGTTTTGCAAAAAAAAGTTGATTGTTGGCTATTAACGCATAATGCACTCCTAGTGTAAATAGCCTAAAAGTATCGACAGGACCAAGTATCATTTAAAGGACACTACCCTGGGGTACAGCCACTCCAATTGAAGTTCTGCATTGCCGAAAATAAAAGAATTTTGTCTTGAGAGATAATGCGAACAACATATATATGAACAACTATATTTAGCCATAGCTCGCAGTTTAAAAGTCAACCCTCTTAGAGAGAGAGAAATACATGGTATTACCGTAAATTGCAATCAAAGTGTATACATTAGGCACAACAACAACAACAGCAACACAAACACACAGCACAGCTGTAAGTGCTTTTTGATTGCCCTGCCCGGCTCAAGGGTGATCCATAGATGCGGACGTTTATGCTGATTTGGTGGTCGCTTGCTTTATGATTTTCTTGCCGTTTCATTAGCCCAAAGAGTTAAGTTTTATTCTAGGCAATAAAAATGAACACTGCTGTGGCTACACATTGCTCAAGCCATTAATTGATTGACACATTACAACTTCCGCGATGTGATTAGGCTTGCCCTTCTTCAAGTAGAGAGAGACTGTATGCCTTGATTATAGCTACAGGCAGTCGATCTTCTCAGGCCACACCCTCTCGGCTACTTTCTCAGAATTCAGGCATAACCGACTACTCAAGTTCCCACACTGATTTGTACCTGTACTCCCCCTCCAATCACACATATGTAATTAATCTTTAAACTTTAATATTTGTTTCCTCTTTTCACAGGCCCAGTTCGTGCTTTGCATTGTGCACACAACACGTGCCCTTTTCAGCAATCAGTGCCAATTCTCCAAATTCATTTCGGCCCTCCTGCTGCTGAATGCCTCAATATTCTTCTGCCTGTTCATGAACTTCTACATGCAGAGCTATAGGAAATCCAAGGAGCAGCAGCAACAGCAGCAGAAACTGGCAGCCGCCTCCGCCGACTGCTCCACCACTCCACTTAAGGCTGATAGCAACAATAACCTTTCGGAGATGCTGCCGCAAAAACTGAAGGCCAACTGAGAGTGCAAAGGAATGCTTCCAAAGGATTGCTCAAAGGGAAATCAAAATTTGTTGTAGAAAATGAAACTGTAAATTGGTGTTGGGCCGCAGCAGTGCAAGCATTGGAAGTAGTCGATTTCTGGTACAAAGGTTTTACATACTTTTAATTGAGTTAAGCTAAGCTTCGGAGCCATAACCACAAAACACACACACACACACACACACACACACACATGCATATGTGCGCGTGCGCCGTCATTAGTTGACTATGATCAATCGCTGGCTGGCAACCTGGGGCTAAACGGGGCGTATGCGCAACATTAATATTCTAGCCACTTGTTAGCTTTGCTTGATTGCTTCGCTTGTCACTACTGTGGGGGGAGCATCCACTGGGTCAATTTTGGAAGATCTGCCTAATATGTAAGTCACTTAATTGTAGAACCTCAGACAAAAGCGTTATTTTCTTTAGTTTCGTAGTCGAAATCTGCTTAGTTCTTAAGTGATAATTGTAATGTGTATAGCTAAAGTTGTGTAAATAGTTTTTTTCGTATTTGTTAAATGTTAAATATTTGTAGTCCAGTAAGTCTTTAGCCTAAGCCAACTAGTCTTACTTACAAAATGCGCACAAACAAACATAGAAGAGCACAAGAGTAAATGTTAAGGCAAATAAAACAGAAAAATGACGATGAAAAGAGAACCAACCACCACATATTCCAAGTCAATGTTGGTTTTGGGTTGGGAAACTGACCGAGGTAAAGCGATTGGTCTAGATTTTGGGTTGGGTTCAACCAACTATGTGAAATGTGAACGGAATTGCATTTTGATTTTCTAAAGGCGGCAGAGTCCATGCCGAACAGGATGCGATTGCTGTTGTTAGCTCAAATCAAGATGTCATCAAAAAAGCAAACGCCTGTTGTTGTGATCTTGGTTATCGACCTTCCTTCAAAAATGAGACGAGCGCTATGCAGTCCGCTTATCATCCCAGTCCAGCCACATGGTGCAGAGCCGTGGGCATTAACAGATGAGACCTTGGATGGAACATGCCACATGTATGCTAAGATCGGAATGCAAAAGACTTTTGGGAATGAATGGCAAGAAGGAGCACGTGAAACTGAGGTGCGGGAAAACATTGGCAAATAAAGAAGAAGCTAAAGGAAGAAGCTCAAGGGTACATTGTTCTGTGTTTGTCTTGACATTGGACATTGGGGTTCGCACTTAACGCACCTTATAAGCCTGTGAAGAAACATTAAACCCAACATAGTGCGTCCATGTTCAAATTTTGGTAAGTAAAAGAGCTTTAGTCTGCATATATAAGGAGGAAGCCTCAATTGTAAAACCCAACTCAAGTGGCGAAGTTGCAAAGGAACTGCCTCTGGACGGATTTGATGAGCTTTTAGAGGGTTAGTGACTGAGGGTTCCAATTACATGTTCCAATCTCTACGAGAAGCCTTACTAGGGATGCATATAACAGCTTAGTAGTGTAGGGATCATTAAACTCATTAGACCAGCGTTAGAGAGTTTAATGTGAGTGCCGTCAATGTGTCATGAAAAGATTCGACCAGTTCAAGCTGATAAGATCTCAATTTGTAATTATTCGAAAGGGGGGTTCTACGATAGAACATCATAAACTTGTCCTTATTTAAATGCAACAAATTGTCAGAATTAATGGCAAATCATAGAGTGCATTCAATTTTTGTAGGTAGGAAGGTAGGTTTGGCTCACTGTCTATAAAGATTCGGAGACCCCAGTTCAAAGTCGACAGCTGCTGACTTACACCCGATTGGCAAAGTCTACTCAAGATAGCACCCCCGCGGGGACCTTGGAACAGGTTTTTAAAAGACCCCTCCTTTGTGGTGCTGTGTGACTGTCTGACTGGACTGTCTTTAAAAGCATCGAAGCATTAGAAGTCAAATTTGGGCAATTGTAAAGCAATTAATTTTTCGAGTTCAATGTTTGTAGTTTGAATATCGAGCTCAGATTTATCTCTGGAATTCTTTAATTAAGCCGATTTCGAGATCAAATGAAATATGATTATCGGGTTTAAATCAAACCCTAATGTGGGAACAATTTGGGCTCAAATTTAATCAAGCCCACCCGAGCTAAAGCCAGGTTCAATACAAGAATTTCTTTGTATATTTCTAATTTCGGCGATACCGATTTCGGGCTTTAGTCCAGCTCATCCGATTTTTCAAGTCCATCCCGTGATATTTTGTAATATATGTATATTTTTAGCAATTAAAGTAAAAAACGAAGCGAATGGCCTCGACGCTAGCGCTTTCCCCCTTATAATTAACTATAATATTATTTTAAGTTTAATATATTAAAGTTAATTTAAAAAAAAAAAAAATAATAAAATACGAAAAAAATAACACAGACGAAACAGTTCCGGGACTAGGAATCGGATATTTTCGGTTCCCACTATACCGCCTCTCGAATACAGGTTTGTAAAATAATAAATCAGTTTCTATGGACTTTCTTCAGATTTGAACACAACTATTTCAAGCTATTTTAGTTTCTTACCGGATTTGCCTAAGAGTCAGTATAACCAAAACTACTTGATTAAGCAACTAACTTAAACTGTTGTTTCCTGATAAAGAATTTTTTTTATTACAAACATGTTAACGTGTCTTTGACTTAATTCTTTTTCGGATAAAAATTGGCTAACAGCTATGTCGTCAACAGAGGGCGCCACTAAAATTTACATGTCTTAACCAAACCATTTGTCAAAAGCTTTCGAGCTAACATAAAATATGCTTAAAGCACTTTAATTTGTGCAGTCTTTTTGCTAGCTCGAGTTCAACAACCCCAACATTCATACATACTTTTACATAAAATGGAAGTATGTTCATCGTCCAAATAGCTTGATAATTGAGAGATACACCGCAGAACGTCATCTTGATTCAGGATACAAAACATAAAGCTTCGGTGGCGCAGAGATAACGTTATCTTCTGTAGTTGTATTTTGAATTTAAGCCTTTTTACCGCTAAGACGATTTTGTGACGCACATTGATTTTTCCGTTGCTTTTGTTTACATTAGAGGTGGCATTTGAAGGCAAGGTAGATATCGAATGGAGTTATCGAGTACTGTTAAGTATCAAACATACTCAATGCGAAGTATGGACCTGATTTGTTTATAATTTAATTTAAACAACTAAATTGTATTATTTAATTAAATTTAATTCGTATAAAACTCAATCTAATATCATCGTCCCCCAGTGCCGGCTCAAATATCGAATATTCGAAGTAGGGGAACTCATCAGCTGATGACGCTGGCAGAGACTTTCGATACATTCTTCTGCTGAAGCTGAAGTTGACATTGTTTAATAACAATAATTATACAAATGTTGCGACAAAATCTCTTGGACCAGCTGAAACATTTCATTGAAACAGTCAGCAATGGCCACAGTAATCCACAGCTGCTCACAAATCCCTCGCTCATCAAACTCTCGTACGTACAAATGCAACGCCCAAGCCAATATTACTCTTTAATATGTCCAAAATTACAGTCTAAACTTTCTGGATGAGCTGCCTGCGACGCGGGACATTGTTTTTGAGTACTTTGGCCTGCTGGCCGAGATCAGTGTACAGTTGTATGTGTCGCAGGAGATGATTGACCAAAAAACTGGTTTGCCCGTGTCACAGGTGAAGCAGCCAAGCGGCAATCGTCAGCAACAGATGCGGGCCCAAGAGTATGAAAGTTTTAACATTGTCAAGGCTGCGCTGCAGAATCTGGTGTGGAAGGGTCCGCCGGCCTGGTCACCGTTCATAGCCAACTGGAGCCTGGAGCTGGTGGCTCGGCTCTCAGACAAGTACACGCAGCGCCGCATGACCATCACGGCCTCGTGCAACTACTGGCTGGAATGCAGTGCCATGCACGGCCTGCTGACGCTCATAAACAGTTGCTTCCGCAAGCTGACCAATGCCGAGGAGGAGACCTGCGTGGAAATCATGCTGCATGCCTTTCATCGTTTCCCCATGACATTTGACTGGATTGTGGCGCGTTTGGGTGGCTGCTTTCCTTACAAGATCATCATGCAAATCCTGCAGTGCGGTATTAAGCGATTTGTGGAGGACTATCGCTGTCACTTGGACTCTGAGGCTGGTATACTGGACTACATGACGTCCTGTCATGAGCAGCAGCTGCGCAGCGCCTTCCGGGAGATGCTGAAGGATGGGTTTGTGCCCAAAAAGCCACTGGATGTGGCTGTTTTGCCATTCCTGTTGATCACCACCAACTACTCGGATGCCATTCTACAGAGTTTGGTCAATGTGCTGGTTGAGATATGTGAGTGGATAAATCAAAGGAATTATACTTGACTAATTTAAGACTTGCAGATACTGAGGACATGTGCGAAATGATTGTGCAGAAGGCACCGCTTTGGTTGAGCAACAAAATGTTTGCTGACATGCAACCCACTCTCAATAATGCGGTGCTGAGGCTGAGTCAGCATGGTGCCACGCTGCTCATCACGGCAGCCAAAATGGCGGAGAGATTCGGTTGGTGTCAGGATTTTCTGGACAACTCCATGCAGGAATTGGAACAGTGGGTGCTCAACCAGCGCAATTTCCCTTTACTGGCTGATCTGGCCTACGAGGAGACCAAGTATATGCTGTGGAAGAGTTGTCTCAGCGCCAACCTCATTGAACAACAGACAGCCGTGCGCTTGCTGCTCGTAGTTTGTAAGTATTAAGGCTTCCGCTGATTAGACAAATGTTTTAATTCCATTCACAGCCTCCCAGCATCCACATATATACTACCAAACCATATCGCAGCTGCTGCGCAAGTCCTATGCTCACAATCCCAACGGCATAGGCGCTCTCATTCGCCTGCTGGGCGGTCAAAGTGGCATGGTGAACTTTCCCGGCTATACGCCTGGCTTTAAAATGGTACTGGAGGACATTACGCTACAGGTGCAGGTCAACAATCGTTTGCCAGTGGCGCCGGGTACACCCACCGAGGCGTACAACACATTCTCGAACCTTAATCTGCTGGCCAAGTGAGTGCAGGTCACAGCTGTTCGTTAGCACAGAACAATAATATGTTTCCTTCTCTTTCAGAGTGCACAAAAAGAATGTGGTTCCACATCTCAAAACTCCCCTACTGACTCAAGCCCTAAACGAATGTCTGCCCAAGATAATACAAATCTTGGACTGTACTGTGAATAAACTAGTGCTTAAGATGGACAAAGATGCAGCCGTGCAAAGTGCGCAGAGATTTAGAATACAGCTGTCGGACAACAACAATGGAAAGCGTCCCAAACTGGATCCGGGGGAACATTTAGCGGCAGAGGAAGAAGAAGAGGATGCCGCCCGCATGCGTTTGGCACATCTGATTGTTGAGCTATTGAACAACATTGAGGCCGGAGCACGCACCAATGTGTTGCGCACTTCGCTGGTTCTCAAACTGGCCGTGCTTACCATCAAGTATTTCTTTGTGGGACTCACCGAACAGAGTAAGTAAAGAAATTGTAGCATCTACAACAGTTCACATGTTCTAACATCATTTGCCTTGACAGCTCTCATACGACGCGCTGCAGCCGCTCATCGTTCATTTGCCCTGCTACAGCGTCAATGCTCTGCCCGCAAGATGGCCCGAACCATTTGCCTACGTGAGTTGGTGGAGGGTGCTCTCTTCTATCATGGCCATTTGCTGGGCCAGGTGGAGGAGTATGAGTTGGATGAGCTAGAAATACCCGAACACGAGCTTCTCATACTGCAGAATCTTCATACCAGCTCGGGCACAAACTCAAATCGTTCTGTGCTCCATTCAGGCGTCATTGGACGTGGTCTGAGGCCCGTATTACCCATTAATCCCAGAAGCTGCGATGCAGAGAAACAGGCCTTGTTCTTGAAAGCTTTGAATGCCTGCTGTACGGACTTGGTAAGTGATGGCGGCTTAAGGCAAAATGTTTCTAAATTTTCCATTCATTAGGAAAAGCCCAACAATGTGGAAGGCTATTCGCTGGTCTCGCTGCTGCTGGTTGAATTAGTCTCCACAGATGTCATGTACAATGGTCTGCCCTTTCCCGATGAAGAATTCAGCAAGGTGACAATGGAACGGGATATGCAAATACGACGTGCTTTTATTACATCGCCGGTGCTTTGGGCAGTGTTGGGCCTGCTGGCCACCCACAGACCCGCCTTGTGTTACTCTTCAGTGCTGTTGCGTGCACTGTGCGCCACATGTTTGCATCACTGGCGTGGCAAAAATGGTAAGGAATCCTGCCAGCAATTCTTCCATTTCCACAATATGAAACAGGTGGAAATTCGGTCTCCAAATTTCAAAACTTTTGCGAAATTGAAAATGCGAACAAGGCTGATATTTAGAATTGCATGTTCAAAGAGTCCTTAGAACGCCTTTTGTTCGAATTGTTTCTCAAAACCATTTGGCTTGCATTCTTTAAAACTCGACACTAATTCCATTGACTGTTTTTTTTTTTTTTGTCAACTTAACTCATTTACCTTCTACTCTTCCAGTCAACAGATTCCAGCCCTCATCCGCCAATGATGAACTAATGCTGTGCACAAAAAAGCTGCTGCAATTGTTGGCCATAAGTCAGTTGATCCCACCGCCTTTAACCCATCTGCACATGATCATTGAACACTTTGAGTCTGCCGAGGCGAGTTGAGAATTTATTTTTACCCCCCAAACAGCCACTAACTGTATTCCACTTTCCACCCCCCCGCCACCCGCTCTGCAGATTGCCCTTTTGCTGCGTGAATGCATTTGGAACTATTTGAAGGATCATGTACCCTCACCTGCACTCTTCCACATGGACAACAATGGCTTGCACTGGCGTAATACTAATCTGGGCAAAGCACCGGCACAATACGTCGACACACTGCGCCATTTAATGCAACGGAAGCTATCCAAACTGGGTTCGCACTATCATCAAATGTTCATAATGAGCGAGCTGCATGCGGCGAGTGAGAAACCATCCATTGCATCCAACAACACTTCCAGAATCCCAATTGTGGAATTAGATTAGAATTTAACTTTAGATTGCGCGTGTGTTTATTTTCTTTCTTGTTTTACTTTTATTTCTTTTCAATTGTAAATTAAAAATCTCAACTTTTTCATTGCAAAATACTGTCCAGCAGTTTGTGTACCAACGGCGCCTGGAAATTGCATATTTTTCAAGGTGTTATTTTTTTTCTTTTTTTTTTAGAATATAACGAAGCCAACAACAATTGCGTTTTGAACACGTTTTTCTATCTTAAATGTGAGAGCCGCCCCCCTTCAACGCCTTCTCCCCTCTAAAGTTTGCTTTAATATAATACACAGTATTGTCACTTGGGTAATTAGTATAGGCTTTCGATTCGTTTCGACTACCCCCGCGCTGAGCTTGGCTAGCTTGTGAAGTCTCTGCTTGCTTTGGGGTTTGCACATGATTTTTTTTTCCACGCTTTATAAATATTTGGCGTCGAGAAACGAGAAAACAAAACCAAAAATAGTTGCTCACAATTTGTTAACAAAGTTATGACGTTCTTCAATACGCTTAGTAAATACGAGTAGCCTACGATGTGCGACAATGGCTCAGCTTGCGCACAGAGATGCAGGAAGTTAGCTTCTTGGCGCGTCGCTTGAAGGCAGAACCTTTCTTTCTCACCGTCGACGTTGATGTCGTCTCCTCTCCTTTGCCGGCCCCATTGAGCAGACCTTCCGCTGCAGCGGCGGCACTTGTCGTGGGCGGCTCGTAGCTGTGACAGGCGGCCATGGCGGCCGCTGACTGTTTGGCACGGATATCAGCAGCGGCGGCAGCAGCTTGTCGCGCCAGCTCCTCTGCAGGACATTAGAAAAGGAATACGATTAGTGTTTTAGGGTTGGTTGCGTCCAAGACCTACGATTCACGTCGTGCTCGGTGAAGTAAACATCTTCCTGATCCTGCTCGCTGCCATAGTGAAACGCTTCCAGGTAAGGCAGTACAGTGGAACGTCGATATTTGTCACCCTTTAGTGGAGGAATGGGTATCGGTGGGCCGGTAACCGCCGGTGCGGACGTAAACCAACTGCAAATGCATTACAATCAGTTTGGGCTAAGCCCATTTCAAGGCATTTGGCAACACTCACGTATCTTGGCGTATTTGCTGCAGCGAGAGGCGCTCACTGGGATCTGCCTGCAGCATGCCCAATATTAGTTTGGCAAAGTCCGAGTCCATTTGATAAAGCCAGTCTGGCGCCAACCATTGACCGCGTCCAATATTCTCCAACAATCGATAGATATTATCGCCTTCGAATGGATACAGACCCGTGGCTAGATTAAAGCTAAACCAGAAACACAGAAACTAATTAAGCTGGGGACTCAGTGCTAAGGAGCTGGCTAGCTTACAGAGTGACTCCGCTGCTCCAGATGTCCACCTTGAAGCCGGCAAAGGTCTCGTGCCCGTTAGCTATTTCGGGCGGCTGGAATGCCGGCGAACCCTGGCCTGTGGTGCAGGTGTCATCGGACGAAAACAGATCCAGTTGCTCGGCCACGCCAAAGTCTGATATCTTCAGCGTCTGATCCAGCGTCAAGAGCAGATTGCCCGGCTTGATGTCCTTGTGGATGATACGACGGCCATGTAGGTATTCCAGGCCATCGACCAGCTGCTGGAAGTAGCCGTGCGCCTGGTACAAGGGCATTTTCTTGTCCGGCTGGAAGTCGACCATCTCCTGCAGGCCGCCCACACAGTATTCCATCACCAAATACATTTTCTGTTTCTCCTCATTGTACAACACATCCACCAGCTCTACCACATTCCTGTGCTTGAGCTGCTTTAGCAAGTGAATCTCTCGCGTCACATTCTGCTCGCCGTTGGGAATGCGGCGCAGTTTGCGCTTGGTGAGTATCTTGACGGCCAGGCGGCAGAGGTTCTCAGAATTGAGAGCCTCCTTCACCTTGCCGTACGAGCCCTCGCCCAGCACATCGCCCATTACATATTTGTCCACCATTTTGATGTTCTTCTTTTTTTGCTGGTAAATGATCTCCTGACTGTCGACACGATTGAAGAACATGTTTCCCATATCCAGGGTGACACGATCCAGTGTGTCGATCTCATCATCATCCAGCCAGGTGACCTGCGGATGAGCATGGTCTTCTTCCTCCGCATATTGGGCCACATCGGCCACATTTGCCGTCTCTAAGGCATCGTCCAACTCGGATCCCGTGTCAAAGTGGTAGTTCTTATTCATTAGCAATACCGTCAGTTCATCGTCCGCCGCTGGCTCAGCCTCCATATGCTGCTGCTGGCCCCCGCCTCCATCGCCCGCCTTGTGATGTGCTGCCTTGACATGTGCCTCCATGTGTGTGCTGGTCACAGTCATTTGGAAGCACGCTCGACTCCCCTTCGTCTCAGCACGCTATTTGCGTACACCGATTCACTATTTGTATAAAAAAAAACGTAACGTCTTCCCTTCTCCTTCCCCTTTCCGTCTCCGTCGTCACCGTTTCGTGGGCCAGAACTAGAACATTGCACAACTGCCCACAGCCAAACGGTTCACATTGTAATTTATAATCGGGACAGGCGAATCTGATTTAAACTGACGTCCAGGTCGTTTGCAGCGTGGCCAACTTTGGGAGTTAGTTTATTGAGACGTGTTAAGTTAGTTTTAGTCCTGCACTAAATATGTTCCTAGTTGCTGCAGTGTGACCATCTGTGATAAACTCGCGACGCCGCACAGTGGCTCGTTTCGACAAATCAACTTGTAAAAACGCAACTTTTAAGCAATTTTCGCGGGAGTTTTGGTTTTAAAGTCGAAAAAAGGGAATTTTTGATCATTTTTATTGGAGAAGTGATAAATGTTTGTTTATTATGAAATGCTTGTGGTAGCGGAACATCGTAACTCGTCAAAGGATCATTCGATTTTTCCCAACGTAGCATTGGGAATGTCAACAAAACTCAAGATATGAATGTGGCGGAAATAATTCCAGTTTAAAGTTGTCGAATTAGATAGACAATTGCAGTCCGATAAATTTTACATTTTTGATCAAATCTTGTGACATTTGGGTTAAGCAAAACGGATATCAATGTCAAATTCTAAAATGTTATTACGGTAGCCCGCTCAAATCGACTACTTTTTTCAAAATTTTTGGAAAATACACATACTAAGCCATATCGAAATTCAGGAATAGTTGATCAAATTAAGCAATGATTGAATTGTTTACACAGGGGAACAGCCATTTTGTTGCAGCCGTTTAGATGAACCATTCTGGTTCAGTTTTGTCCACTTATTACAAAACTGGTCTCGGTTTGGCTCCATCAGCTTTTGTTTTAAAATATAGCAGAATATGTGTTTTGCACGTTTATTTTTGCATTGAAAAATTTACGGAGGTCTCACTGAGTGAAAATTTCTGGCTTTATGAGTCTTATGCTTCAAATCACATATCAATGAAGCCCAAAAATATCAATCGAGAATCATCAGCAAGCTCGAAGGTGCCCAAATTTCGTTAGTTTATGGAATAACTGTTCAAATTTGAATGTCATGTACAAGCTAGAGCGGTGGTCGAATTTTTATTTCCACCACTTTAGCATATAGCCCAAAGACCCATCAATTTTCACAAATTTCGTTGCATTTTTATCAGCTTGATAGACAAAGCCACAGGCGGTTAGTTCCGAAAAATGAATTAAAGTTTATGGCAGGCCATCTAGATTAATACACAAAATGTTTACAGGAAATACTAAAATAATACGTGATCTAACATAGACCAATGTGAATTTATATATGGGGGACGTATTCTGTAGGGGTGTGGGGCCTTATTTTTTCACTTCGCTCTCTCGACTCAGATGACAGCTCTCTTAAATGTAAAATAATAACATTCAGGAGTTCATTGGCATTATTCTTGTAAATTCGCGGTCCATGGAGGTTGCTCAGAATTTTTGAGTTGGGGTGGCTATTAAACAATCATTAAACAATTACACAAACGAGTTTTCAAACAGCGATCCACTGTGCCCCACAGTGTGACCTAACTTGTTCTGCAAAAAATATCGATACCGTGTCGGTGCAATCGAATAGTTAATCGACGAAAGGGAATCAAAACAAAACCTAAGAAAATAAATTTTTCAATTTTGAAAACTTTCAAATATATGCAAGTCATGGCCAGTGGAATCACCACCAAGGAACGCTTAGAAAGATTGATGGCGTCCAAAAGGCAGCTTGAGGATCAAATCGCCAAAACTGGCCAAATTCTTGCCGCAGTGAGTAAAAGTTAAAGCGTAAAAAAAGTTGGCATCCAGTTAATCCCGTGTCTCCCGTTTTCTGGCCAGAACGACAATGTGGGTATGACCGGTCCGCTGGTCGATGCAGAGGGCTATCCACGCAACGACATTGACATCTATCAGGTGCGCCAGGCCCGTCAGACCATCATTTGCTTGCAAAACGACCACAAGGAGCTGATGAATCAAATCCAAAGGCTGCTGAATCAATACCATGCCGAAATAGCCACCACTGATCCGGAGTTGGTGAATCGTGCATCTGCCATGGATCTAGACAGCGATCGGACAGCAGGCGGAGCTGTGCTGCAGCCAATCGACACCCGGGTCGTAGTCGTGGTCAATCTAGTTAGTCCCCATTCGCCGGCTGAGGAGGCAGTAAGCAAAAGCCCACACATTACCCCAGGGCAGACAATCTCAGGTTATTCTTTTACATTTTTAGGGCCTGCGAGTGGGGGACCACATCCTACGCTTTGGATCCATCAACGGCAACAATTTCCAGTATAATTTAGCTCAAATTGGTGAAGTTGTGAGAAACATGCAAAATCAGAATGTCCAGCTCAAGGTAAGACGCGGCGAGCAGCTGCTCGACTTGCTCTTAGTGCCAAAAACGTGGAGCGGACGTGGTCTGTTGGGCTGCAACATTGTTTTGCCACCGGAACAAATGGAAGATTAGTTTAAGAATTATAATTAGATTTTTTTTCAATGAATTTCATTGTTAACTTTCACTCAAGTCTACAGCAGAAAAAACGTTTGTGCTCAATTTTAATGATTGAGTCATGTAACCTGAATTGTTTGTTTGTAAAGACAAGTTGTTGAATTGGACCTGACACTTTGCTGTGGCTGTGAAGCATCTAGGCCATCAGGCCAGTTCATCGGTGCGTTTGGGGTAGGTCGGTGAAATATCAATTCAACAAAGATTGTAAACGAAGTTTTAGGACAAATTTAATATAATTTTAAAAGCTTTTCCTTAGCCTAGATGTGTTTAGCTATTTTAAGACGCGTTCAGACAGGGCAAGCTTGACGACATCTAAGGAGGAGTTAAACAAGATCACAAAAAAAAACAATTTTTTTTTAATTGCCCTGAGGATTGTGATCATGGAAAGAACCTTGATCGACCGCTAATTAAATTCTGCACATAAATTCTTCATAATTCGCGATCTACCGATGAAATTTATTTTCAAAATTTTTGGTACCTAAGGATCTATACTAAACATTCACCGAATAGAGCCCATACCCCCCATACACTATATATATTCTTGATCAGCTGAGTCGATTGAGCTTTGTCCGTCCGTCTGTCTTTCTGTTTCTATTCAAACTAGTCTAGTTTTTCGAATTTTACCTTTACAAATTTAATTTCTTTGATTCCATCCTTGAAAATATGGATAAGGCGGTCTGAAATAACTCGCCGGACTTGCATAACTATTCGAAATATTGCTCCCATTTGCGGCCATTAATTGGCAAATTCGCAATTCACAACCCTCCAGAGCCGTTCTATGTTTTATGTGTTTCAGTTATATATATATATATTTTTTTTTTGGCATTTTTCGCTAGCGACGCAAAACCTTCATATTTTTGTGTTTTTGTCTGTGGTGCTCTCGTACATTTCCAACGAAAAATCACTCAACAGCCCAATGGCCGGGAAATCTCGTGTATTAGCTCTTGAATATAGAATTTGATTTGGAGTCTCGGTTCACAATACATTTGAGAACATTCACTTTTCAATTTTTACTGAAGAATGAAATTCTGTTTCCATAAAACGTCAGGCAATTCGTTTTAGCTCATACTCAAATACATAATTCGAAAAGCATTTGCGACAACACATATTTTGTATGTACAAAAACGCAGAATTTAAATTACTGACAAGAAGAAACCGTGGATTTCCACCAATTAATTCTGTCCATTTTCAAGTTAAGAAACTAGTTTCTGGAGCCTTATTACATAGAGTATTGTAAGTTTGTGCAAAAGTATGTAACATTCAGAAGGAAGCATCTCCGACCCTATAAAGTATATATATTCTTGATCAGCATCAACAGCCGAGTCATGTCCGGCATGTCCGTCTGGCTGTCCGAACGCACAGATCTCGGAGATGGTAAGAGATAGAGGTTTGACATGTATTGGACATATGCTTCTTATGTCTGCAGGCAGATGAAGTTTATTTTCAATTTTGACCATGCCCCCTCCCGCCCCCGCAATTTAGAAAAAACGTCATATCTTTCACAGTTTTAAAGGGTTGTTTCTTCTAAATATTTAGTATATTCAGTAATCAGAATAACTTATCGATCCGCCAAAGGAATTAAGAAGATCGGATGAACGGTTTTCGAGCTATGATCAAAAGACTGTTCGCTTCTGCAGCGCAGTAGCAGCGCTGCTCTCAGCTGCTACTGCAGCATCACAATTTATGCTAAGCGTATAATTACCTTGGTACAGAGTAGTGGTATTCCTGAAAGTGATTTGCTTTCGATTTCGTGTATCAGCTGATCACGACAGCTCCATACAAAATTTGCAGTGTGCCCAGAATAGGTATGGAAAGAAGGGTAATACTAATTGCTTTCACTAAATCAGCTTCGAGGCTGATTTCGTTTTGATTTCGTTTTAGCGTGACCGTTCGGATCAACGAATGCGGTCGCACTTGGTGTTTGCTTACCTTTAAATTTGATCTCAATATTTATTTTGTATTTTCATGAACAGCAGGGTCGTTCCGTCAACTGCTTTTGATTTGCTTTCACGAAATCAAAATCGAAAGCAAATCACTTTCAGGAATACCACTAGTATGTTATAGTCGGGCTTGACCGACTTTCTTTCTTGTTTCATTATTCAAATGGTGGGTTTAACCAGTTCCTAGTAATCTATATTCTATATTTTGATTTAATTTTAAAAAAGGTCGAAAAAGTCGGCATAAATGACATTGTTTTTTAATAAAGTCCATCATGCATTCTTTCGTAACTTAACAATATTTTGGGAAAGCCCCCGAACTTGGGTCTTCAGAATCCTTTCCATTTATCGCGAGCTTTTTAAATTTCTTACATATTCATTTAGTCTGCAATTGCGCGACTAACAGCACAGCTGTTAAGCCAGCCAGCGGGCGGCCAAGCTTTAGTTCAGCTTTTGAGAGCATTTTGAAAAAACTTGAAAAACGAGAGCGAAAGCTCAACGGAAATTCTTAATTTACTCCAGCATGTTGGGATGCTCAACCCCAAAAGCCCTGATACCACAAAGGATCCAGCAGCCAGCCAACTGTCAGTTTGTGCGCCGTAGCAGTTCCAGTTCCGAAATATAATTGAAAGCGCGTGCATATTGCGAGCGGCGACGGGCAACGAGCCAAGCCAAAGGAGCACAAAAGAAAAGTTATTATAGTGAAAAAGTGTGCGGGCCAAAAATATGTGTAATTAGAGTGGCAGAAATTAAAGGATGTGCGAGCAGCGAGATTCATGAAAATTGCAAATTACGGCATCGCTTTCGCAAATTGGCCCTGGCAGCGAAGTTCGTGTGCGTGCGTGTGTGTATGTATGTGTATTTTATATAATAAAATAATAGGAATTTGAGTTAACGAAGAGGAACGAAGCGAAATGTAGGAGGACGCCTAATAGTGTCACTGTCAGTGTCATTGCAGGGGCAAAAGGGGGACGCGGCGGAGGCTGCGCGATTTGCGATAGCGCAACAAATAATGTGGGAAAAATGGCCGTGCAAATGGCCAGCAGTCGCAGCAGCAGCAGGAAACTAACAAAAATGTTAACTAAGGGCGGCCAGAAATTCGGCACACGGACAACACGGAGTTGATGTGTGTGGCGGCATCCAGCTAGCGCGCTGGCAAACCACCCTCAATCTCACAGGAGGACGAATTTTTTTTCTTCTTTTCCGTTTTTGGCTACGTTGCCAAGGCTCAATAAATTAAAAAAAAAAAAAACAAGACAAAATAACGTGTGCGCTGGCTGTATGTACAGATGTGTGTGTGTGTGTGTGTGATATATGTACGCTTCAACGCCTCAGACACACACACACACTCTCTAAAAGGACATGCAGATGTACAAAAGTGTTTATGCATGAATTATTCAGAGTCACTGCAATGCTGCTCCAGATTCATTTCCTTAAACCATCAATAAGATGGGTCTTAGGCAACACTCGTTTCACGTGGCCATTTCCTTTTTTTACTCATTATCCTTTTTGCTGAATAATTCAGTGCATACACTTAGGCGAAATTCAAGTATTTGGTACTTGTATCAAGTGGAAACGGCGTCAACGGTATGGAAAGTATAGAAATACTTGATACAAGTACAAAATGCTACGTTTTTAACTATTTCATCTACACAGAAAACATATTTCAAAGGTTCGGTGTTAAAGTCAATCCTAAAGTATGTAAGAAGTTGATCAATCTCGAAGAAGCGGTTTGACTTGAGTACAGGTTCTTCCCTTTTGTCTTGGTTCCGACTTTCACTCAGGTCTATGTTGGAGGCGAAGTTGATATGTGTGTATGTAACCATTAAGCCTCATGTTATTGGTGAGAGAGAATTTCTTGCTTTCAGATTCTATCACTTTTTCGAAATGCCTTTTGTACTTGAATTAAGTTCGATCCAGTACGACTCGTGTTTATGTTAAGAACCTTATGTTTTAATCGTGCAAGTAACGTTCGAGGGTGCAACGAAAGGAAGAGAAAATGTTCTTTTGAAACCTGGGATTAATGCCGAATCCTGAATCGGAACCGTTTTAAATCACTTACCGGAAACGATACTAATTTAAAAAAAACAATGCTAGGATCTTTCAATTGTACCATCTGCAACTCAACGGAGATATGTCGCTCTTGCTGGAACATTAAAACGATTTTGTAAAAATGATTTCCCATTAAGTAAAAGTGGTGTTTTTTCTGTGTTCTTTGGGCTTATTTTGTGAACGAACATTCACGAACGAAATATTTTACTTAGGCGGGGTTTTAAACGTTCTTTTTTTCAAAGTTTAGCATTAAAGGAATAAAAATACGATATCGCGGTCTTAACTTTTGACATTTCGTTAGCTTGGGTTACGTTAGCGATTGGTACTAGATGTAGTAAAGAAAAAACGGTTCTCCCTTATTAAATTTAAAAAAAAAAATTAAGTTAAAATAACACATTTTTGGGTTTTACGAAAAACTGATAAAAAACCAACTTGGCGTGAAAAGTTTTCGAAATATCAAAGCCCAGAAAAACAACGGTTTAGGGCAAATATTATACACAAATCCAGTCAGGAGGTATTAAGAAGTTGCTAAAATATCATTGGAAAAATCGTCCTAGACTTTAAGCTTAGCCGAACCCAAATTTTGTTGCTTAATTTTCAAGTTAAAGTTCTCAATTGAGCGGTTTAAATGGAAAACTATCTAGATATTTCAATTATTGTCCTTATATGCATTCAAGGCTCTTAATTTCCTAAAATAAAGGTAGAAATCTTTTTTGAGGGTATTAAAATGATATTTCGAGAAGATCAAATTGATACTGAAAAGCATCAGGTTGATACATTTTGTATCAATTTCCAAGTATTATTTTGATAAAAGCTCTTATCAATTGAATATTTTAATTAGGGCTGCAAACCTGCTTGGAGTCGAACCACTTTTTGGAAAGTCGAATGTCGAAAACTTGTTCCCAGCTGAACCCAAACCTGAACCGGAGCAATTTTCCAAAGAATTCGGTTCAAAAAACTATTTCTTTCATATTCTTCCCAGCTAGATTTCGTCTCAACTTGGGCCATTTGTCGCCCACAAGCTCTGAAGTCTTCTGCATATTACTGTAATATCTTGTTAAAATGTTTAGAGAAACGTTCTCACATTTTAAGATCAGTCTAAATCTTCTGATGAAGATAAAATGGAATCTTTAGCTAAGGAGATGGAAAATAATACAAAAAACTGACAAATATAAAATCGGTAAACGATCCTCCTCCTGATTTTTTCGAGGCTTGCAGCCCTGATTTGAATTGTGATACCCACAGTAACATTTTGATACTCGATTTGTTAAAATTTCTGGCACTTGATAATAAGAGACATTGCTGCAAGCACTGTGTCCTAGCTGATGTATCAAATCTATACGCCACAGGTATGGGGCTGTCTTTGTTTCGGTCTTGTCGCATTGAACCTGGTTTTGGATGTGTATGCGTAGTAGATATGGTCTATTAAAATCCGTTTGTAAAACATATTAAGTGTTATGCGTAAGTTTGAAAGCAGCGACGACAAGTTGCTTAAACTTACCTTGTCTTCAAAGCATCGTCTGAGTAAGTGTTCGTCCAGATTAGCTCTTTTCTATTTTATACATCTACAATCTACTATCAAACGATAAGGTTAAGGATCAAATTGGTACCCAAAATATCAATTTGACAATTTCTAGTTGTAATTGATACCGAAAAAGCTGATACATATTGAGTTTTTAAGCTAACATATAAATACAAACGAAAAGGCTGAGAATGAAATTGATACCCAAAATATCAAATTGACAATTTCTTTCTTCAAATTGATACCCAAAAACCTGATACTGGTTTAAGTGTCTGATTAAGACAACGCTTAACAAGTTGCTTTTTCAAGCATTTCTTTTCTCCCAGTGTATGGCTAACGCGAAATCTGCGAAATTGCCTGCCTCACAGTTTCACACTTTCGCACAGTTTAGCTTTGTGTCCACAAATCCGGGCGCTTATTTGCGAAGGACATATGCAAATGAATTTTTAATTGGAATATGCGAGCACTCACTTGTGCCCAGGGGGTGAGGAGGGGTGCGGGGCTTTTGTGTGTGAACTTAGGTGAGGCAGGACTCTCTGCTGTTGCTGTTGTTGTTGTTGTTGTTGTTGTTGTTATTGATGATGACAGATTGGGCATCATCACACGCCATTATGTGGTCAGGATGTGCAGCCTTGCTGCCACTTTATGCTCTATTTTTAGCTCCCATCCGCCGTTTCCCCATTTAAACTAATTTATGTCGTTTTAACACCCACCCACATCCGCAGGATTGGCGTATGAAAGCAAGTGCAGCGTAACTGAGGCCGAAGGCCGACGACGACAAGATGCCGCCGCCACCATTGCCGCCGCCGCCGCCGCCTCCAATGTGTATGCAAAACAACGAAGCAATTGCCGTCAGCAGCAGAAGCCTTGAAAGCCGTGCTCCTGCTGCCAGAAGGACCATACCCAGAGACGCCGCCAGCCACTGATGGAGAGCAGCAGCCGAAGCAGTTGTGCGAGCTTGATGCAGTTACAAATGCAGCATGGAATGCATCAAAGGTGGCGCAAATATAAATAACACAAGGACATGGACGAGGTTCCCGCATCCCCCCTAAAAAGTGGCAGCAGCCCCGCAAAAACCAAATGAGTTAAATTGAAATAGTCGAGTGATATTATTCTTAATGCAATCAAAGAGGACGAAACAAAGTGCTAAGTGAATTTGCCCAAAAATAATTGCCCAAAATAAAGCAGAGACTTTTACACACAAAAAAAAAAAAGAGAACTAGCAAACAGACGTGGAGACGACCGGGTGGCGCGCTTGGGCAGTGCGGTGTCAGTCAGTCAGTCAGTCAGTCAGTCTCGGTCTAAGTGGCTGACGCGTTGTAGATGTCGTTGTGTCGGTGTGCTTAACCTGATTTAAAAAGTTTGTCCTTTAAACACAAGCTCCACACTGAAACCCCCCCCAACCCAGCTCAACCCCTGCCGCCCTCCATCCAACACACTGAGACACACGCCCCCGTGTAGTTAGTTGCACATATGGATGACAGCAGCGAATCCCAACACTATCGCAAGCGAAGACGACGTCAGTGAATGAAAAATATTAACATCAAACCTCGCCTAAATGAAGAATGAAGAAACAAAATGTGCGCACGATATCCTTGATCGTGTGTACATTTACATATTTGCTTGTGGGCGCCGCTGTCTTTGATGCACTCGAATCGGAAACGGAAAAGCGTCGTTGGGAGGCGCTACAAGGTGAGTACAATCGGACCAAAATGAAATGGTGGGAAAGTGAAAAGCTAAAGTTTTCCCATCATTTACACTCTATTCAACCCTATTCTGGATTCTGAGTAGAATTTTAATACTCTTAACAGTAGCTTCTTTGACGAATATCAATCGATGTTCAGAATCTTAGCTGGCATATACCCGCTTATAAATGAAAACCCATACGGAGGTTTGAAATCATTTGGAACACGATCGAGTAGAAGTCCAAGTTTTTTACAGGAGATTTACGCCAAATTTACCAGATTTTCTAGAATTTTAAGAACACTTTAGTAATATTTTTTAGCGAGTTGCTTTGAAAATAAGTTTTAGACTGATCGGATGACAAACGAAAGAGTTTCGTACACAAGCTTTCCGACAATTTTCTGACTTTTTTATAAAATCTTAAAGTCACACTCTTTTTCTGTAGCTTCGTAAATGAGTTTGAAGCTTTCCGGGTGAAAGTAAACTTTCGCTTAAACTAACTAAAAATGCCATTTCCCAGCCATATGGTCAATTTTCGTATTCCAAGATTCTGAATATGAGGTTTTGGAAACTAGTTTAACTCTGACCACCCATTTAGCACCCAAGGAGTTGCATTTTCTGTAAGATTGATTTGCTGACATTGTATAGTTTATGACAACATGCCAGTGTGTCTAATCGCACCCTAAGTACGAAACATTCTAAACTCGAAGTATGTCTGGTAATATTATTAAAATGATAACAAACCTTCTTGACTCAAGACCATTTTGAACTCACAGTAAGATGAAAGATTCTAGAAAAACGAGTTCTTTGTTCAAGTACAAAATATGTAACATTGAGTACAAAATAGACTCATTATAATAGCTCCACATATAATAGCTGTGCAACAGAAAATACAAATTATTTTTAAGCGAGTCTGTCTTTGTAATAGAGTGATTGTAAATTTCTGAGTTACAGTAACTCTAAATTGCTCTTTGGTTATGGGTCTTGGATATTTCTTTGGTTTAATACAGAGACCTCGTTCAAGAACAAGAACATGGGCTCAAACCAAGAAATTTTTTTTTGGTCTTGTTTGAAATACTCTTATATAATTTTCCTAGAATGTTTTTGGGCTGGCAGTAGAAATTACTCACTTTAAGAACGAATGTTTTGTACTTATTTTGAGACATAATCGGGCTTGACTTAAGACCATTATAAGCTTAAAGTATGATTAAAAATATTTTAATCGTTCAAAAGTATTTCGGGATTGAAAAAATCGTACTTGATATAAGAATTTTGTACTTAAATCAAGTATTTTCGTACTTACCGTACTATTGACACGGTTTGTACTTAATTCAGGTACAAAGTTCTTGGTTTTTTTTCTAAGTGTAAAGAAAAATTTTTATTTTTACCCATTTGTTTATACTTTAAGATCACACCGACACTTTTTATACTCTGGCAGACGGTACATATAGTTGTGCAGATATTTGTAACGTATAGTTGGAAGCATCTTTGACCACATTTAACATATTTTTACTTGATCAGCATGACGAGCTGAGTTGATCCTATTAAATTTACAAAACGTGAAGAGAAGTTTTCTTATTGTCAAGCCATAAAATTTCGTGAACTTCGTAAACCTAATAGCACGCTCTTAAATTTGCTTAGCTCGTACGAAAATACTTCATTTAAGTACAAAATTTAAATCTAATTAAAATTAAGAATGTTTTTTTAAACGATTTAAGATTGTTTCGGTGATGTATTAGGAACATTCCGAGTGAATTCTTAAAACAAAATAAGAGTCAAAAAATTCAAGAAGCTTTTTTTAAAAGGTTCTTGAAATAAGGTCTCCGTGGTCCTTAAGGACCATTTATACTAACATAAGACCAAGATGGTATTTATTACCTTGATATAAAAGCTGGCATCAGTCCAAGAAAAAGTGTACGAACCAGTTGGGAATTTTAAGAACAGAATCTTCAGAATTTTCCGTTGCGTACATTTTGGAGCTAGCATTGTAAGACTGGACTTACACGGTGCTGCAAACTTCATAAAGTTATTTAAAAAGCTCTTGCTTTTAGGAAGAGGCATGAAGCTTCTTTGCAGAGAACTCACACTGACGCCGCCTTACCTTTATTGTTGTTTCATGGGAAGAGGTTTAGAGGGGCAAGTTTGCTTCAACGTGTAAGCCCAGTCTAAACTCAGAAATCATTTTTCTACTTACTGTAAGTAAAAAAATGTTGTGGATTCAGGAGCGTTTTTCGATTTTAGAATGTTTCGTAATTAATTTAAGTACTTTTAAGATCAATACATACTTACAATTTTAAGTGCTAAACGGTGTAAATTCAATCCCGATCGATCTAGTAATCTGCCAGTAGTTTTTGTCTCAGTATAGCACTCTCTTATGATGCTTCAAAAACTCAGCTTGAATAACCGGCTAACGCGACTCTACATTTGTTCTTATTATGTAATTGCAGCTGTCGAGGACATGATTATACGCAAATACAATATATCACAGGAGGACTTTAAAGTCATGGAGACTGTGGTGCTCAAATCGGAACCCCACAAGGCCGGCCAGCAGTGGAAATTCACCGGCGCATTCTATTATGCAACCACAGTTCTGACCACAATCGGTTTGTTCTACTATATCTATTTTGGGTTGCCCATCCAGACTTGGCTCACATTCAAATTGCTTTCGTTCACACACATAGGTTATGGCCACTCAACGCCCAGCACAGTGGGCGGTAAGCTCTTCACAATGTGCTATGCCATTGTGGGCATACCCCTGGGTCTCGTTATGTTCCAGAGCATCGGAGAAAGAGTGAATAGACTGAGCAGGTTGGTTAAGTGATGGGTCGGGGTGGGGTGACTTGGATGTGAATGGTTAAATGTTGTAATCCTTCTTGAATGCAGTTATGTTATCCAAGCAGTGCGCACATCACTGCGCTGCAAACGAACCATTGCCTCGGAGGTGGATCTCATATGCGTTGTGACGACGCTCAGTTCACTGACGATAGCTGGCGGTGCTGCAGCCTTTTCCAAATTTGAAGGTTGGAGCTACTTCGATTCAGTATATTACTGTTTTATTACTTTAACTACAATAGGTAAGAACATAAGTTCCCCTTGCTCTTTGTTGTTCAGTTGCTCAGTGAAACACTCTCTTCTCTTCTTTTGCAGGTTTTGGCGATATGGTAGCTTTGCAGAAGGATAATGCACTGAATAGGAAACCTGAATATGTTATGTTCGCACTGATATTTATACTCTTCGGCCTGGCCATTGTGGCCGCCTCTCTGAACTTGTTAGTACTTAGGTTTGTTACAATGAACACCGAGGATGAGCGACGCGACGAGGCCCAGGCCATGCAGGTGAGCTAAGGGATAGATGCTTTGGTTAGTGCATATTTCCCTTGCCATTTATTACAGTAGACTTGCGGACCGTTTTCAAAAGTTTTTCAATTCTAAATACATTTACTAAATCGACCAGTTTCAACTTAAGCAGCGTTTCCCCTTTTGTTAGTAAGCCGCTTTCCTCTACAGTTTTATTCTCAATATATACATTAATCACTCCACTGTACCTTAGATCCTTGTTAGCTAATTGCTAATCCATTAAACTTCCAAACGTTTTACAATTTTTTCCAATATTTCCCTCTTTTCTTGTTCGACTTTTCGCATTTATAGTTTTTGAATATTTGCTTGCCATTTTCTAGCACATTTGGCTAACTTATTATTCATGCACCTTAATCTTTCAGTTCCAATATTATTCCACGATTCTGAAAATGTGATTTAATCGATCAATTTTGTTACATTTATCCAAATGCAGGCCAAAACTTAATAGACTTTTAATGCAAAACATATCAATTTGTTTCTTTACTTTTGACATTATTTCATTTGCTTTTCACATCTTAACGAAACGAAACAAATGCAAAATGCGAGCTTAGTTTATGTCCAAGTCCAGTTTATGGACCAATGAGGTGATTGCGGTTTTCAGCTAAAATACATAATACATCAACTCTGACTAACTCTTACTACTACTTTGCCCCACTTTACTAAACATAAGGAAATCCGAAAAACAACCCACCTAGCCTCATCCTGTTATTCCCCATTTTCTATCCAAACACACACAGATTTCCGTTAACAAACTGAACTCTTTCAAGTTTTCAATGCTACCCATACTCGATGCAGCCGGGACATGCAATCGCTGAATACTAATTACTATCCATATGCAATTACAGGCACTACAAGTGGCTGTCAAGCTGGAGGGCGATGTGATAACATCCAATGGTTCAATACTAAGCGGCTACGAGGGACACGATGGCCAATCACTCAACGGAACGAGTACATCATCGATGTGCTCGTGTCATTGTTTGTGTCTGAATGGAAACCGACATAAAAAGTAAGTAATCCCGTATAGGTTTCTATAAAATTTACGCCACATCAAAGAAAATATATACATCCATTTTTAGTTGAAAGACGAAGAAGATTCGGAGTTAATTTTAAGAAAAGATGAATGAAACTAAAATTTAGGTGGACCTTTTTTGGTTGATCGAAGCAACTTTGCTTCTTAATTTGGAAAAATAAATCGTTAAACCTTCTCTAAATAATATTCGGAAATTCCTACTCACCACATAGAAGCATTATAACTGTTGGAAAATCTAAGGATAGGCAAGAGTCAGTAAAATCTAAACTCAAAAATAGAGGAAAGTTAAGTTCGGCTCGGCCGAAGTTTATATACCCTTGCAGCACGATTTTTAAACTAATTTGAAGAACATTTCCACTGAAAACAAACAAGTTTATCCCAATAAGACTACTTTTCTGACTCTACTTTTGTATGACAGCTATACCATATAGATGTCCGATTATGATCAAACTAAGTGGAATTATGGAAAAGCATAGCAAACTAAGAAATACAAAGCTTGGAGGCGTTTGCTTTGAAAACAAAAAAGTTTTTCTCACTAAAACTAGTTTTTCGACCGATCATTCCTATGGCAGCTAAAACCAATAGTCATCCGATTTTAAGAAAACTTTGAAGAATTGTGTGAAAGCTTACAAATTAAATATGTCTATTCTTTTAAGAGGCTTATACTGTAAACAAATCAGTTTTTTTTTTAGTAAGATTATTTTTCTAACCTTACTTTTCACTGGCGGCTATACTATTTAGATGTCCGATTTCGACTAAATTTGGCAGAATTATGGTGAAGCATAGAAAACTAGTAAATACGGAGTTTCGAGACTTTTGCATTAAAAACAAAAACGTTTTTCTTACCAGAACTAGTTTTTTGACCGATCATTCCTATCTCCTCACCAAACTCCGTATTTACTAGTTTGTAATGCTTATCCGCGATTCTTCAAAGTTTGGTCGAAATCGGACATCTATATAGTATAGCTGTCATACAAAAGTAAGGTTAGTAAAATAGTCTTAGTTAGAAAAACTTTTTTGTTTTCAATTTAAACCTCTTTAAAATTTACATATTTTTATTTTATAAGCTTTTACACAATTCTTAAAATTTTTGTCGATGTCGAATGACTATAGGTTATATCTGTCATAGGAATGATCGGCCGAGAAACTTGTTTTAGTGAGCAAATCTCTTTTGTTTTCAAAGAAATTCCCTATAAACTTTCTATTTGTTAGTTTGCTATGCTTTCCCATGATTCCATAAAGTTTGGTCGAAATTGGACACCTATATAATAAAGCTCATATTGAAAAGTAAGGACCCAAAAGTATTCTTAGTTAGAAATACGTGCTGCAAGGATATACAAATATATGAATATGGATATATGAAAGCATTTCGAAGTCAGCGGAGAAATAATATAGCATTAGGTTTGGTTCAGGTTAAAACCCCAAGTATCCTCTTAGATACAAAAGATATAATTTAACATTTTCAACCTACTTATTTTTGATATCGCTTTTCCCAGAGGTAGCAGCTTAAGGCGACACAACGAAGCGGAGTAAGTCGAATATTATTTTTATTCGACAAAACTTGCGACTAACATGCCAACTTTCTATACCACAATCACAGGAATCAGTACAAGTTGCGGCGCTCACCCACACAAATACGTCATCTGCTGCCCGAAGTGGTGCCCATGCAGCATCTCAACTACGACTATGATACACAGAGTCTCCATACGGCAGCTGACCGTGGAATTATGGATAGCAGTTACATGGGCATCGATATGGCTGATACTACGAGCAACGGCTCGCCGATGCGATCACATCAATTGCTTAAGCGCAATGTGTCGCTTTTATCGTTTCGTATTTAGATGGAAACTTTTCAGCAGCAGCAGGAGCAGGAGCAGGCAAAAACGAAGTGGTTGCCCAACGCACCATGGACCTGTCCTCGCCAAAAAAAAAAAACGACTTACAAAATGCAAGTGATAAAAAGGCTCTAATAGTACTTAAAACTTAATTAATCTTGAAACTGAACGTAGACCAGATAGAGTTGGAATGAAATATGCCATTTAAGGGCATAACCGAATTGCTATTTATGTGCATTTACCATGTAAATTAGTGCATAAATATATATATAGATTATGTAGTAAGCATCATAGAGTTTAAACATACCTACATCTACTACTACTGAGCACACATTACTGAATTAGGGCACTAAACAATTAAAATTGAATGTCAACCACTGCCATTTCCGAGCGATAAACCCAGCAACGGTTACTTCTCACACTAGTTTCTCGTCACACGAACTCCAATTTAAGTACCAACAACCACTGAGCGGTGAAAGTCTCGAAATTATAACACCAAACTAGTGCTGCCTCCATCAGTGAAAAACAGATAAGGGATCCTTTTACGAAACTGAAATCTACAAAAACTTTGCAAACACAACAAAAAAAAAGAAATAAATAAAAAAGTGTCAAATTAAATAAGAAATACCAAGGCTGCAAACCAATTCAGAAACGGTTCGGTTCTGGGACGAGACCAATATGTGCAGTAGGGCGGGCAAACAATCGATGCACATTGCATTTACTTTAACCCAACAGCTTTAGGAAACTATTGAATAAAATCGTTTTCGTTACTTACTTCATACCTTTCATTTTCGTAAACTGTCTTAAACAGGCAGCTAACAGTGTAGCAGCTGTATAGAAGATGATTAATCGGTCCTTAAAGGAATAAGAAAATAGGTAAATATTAGTTACAATTTAAGACAAGTTTCCCTTTAACGTTATTCATCTCAAATTACATCACTTCATGTAATGATGTGGTATTTTTCGAAATTGTATTCTTCAGCCATTGGTTCGACGCACAGTGGGGCCTTTTCCCGAAACATGTTCCGAAAGTCATAACTTTTGAACTGTTTTAATTATCCACATGATTTTTTCCTATTAATCTGCAAACTTTAAAAACAAATTTGATAACCAATAATTAAATCGGAAATTTCAAACTTTAGATTTTTTCATAAAAATTATCGATTTTTATAAGAATCTTGGAGAAACTAATTCGAAATTTTATCATGCAAATTTATTATAATCATTTTCAGTATCAGGATGAATCCTCTATTCCGCTATTGTATTATTATATAGCTCGATAGCCCTGAAAATAGAGTCACAGAATAGCTTGAAGATCTAAGACAGCGGTGGGCACAAAAATCAAACAGAGCGGCGAACTTTTTGGCCTTCATTTCTAAATCTAAATACTTTTTAAATGCAAATTTCAATGTGCTGCTTCTGATCTGAGCTGAGTTAAAAAATCCGAACCAAACCATCTGTAAAATTTAAAAGGTTTGCAGCCTTGTGAAGTACTGTACATACTAAATGACGCCGCATAATAAATAATAGTCAACAAACCGTTTTATTCCAAACTAATTATGATTGTGTAATGTTTAACAAACAAACTTGATATTAGTTTACGATTATTGTATGTGTATGCATTATTATCTAGTAGTTAGTAGCCGCATCTAAAATACAGCCAACTCAACCCGACTTTGTGCCAAAAGCAAAAAAAAAAAAAGACAAAAATGAACATTGACCGACCACCCGCCAGTTGCAGTCCCAACTCCAAAATCCCTGTTCGCATTTACCTGAAAAAGTCGAAACCCGAAAACCGAAAAACGAATGCATTTAGATTTAGTTTTAGATAATGGCCAATCAATCAATTTCCTGCATTTTACGATTTAGACATTTTAACAATTATTTCGAATTGTGCAGCTCTGGTCTAGTTAGTTGACGCATTTTCCAAATCCCCACTCTTGCGCTCACTCGAGACACCAAATCAAATGCTTTAATCTCCCGTTTTATTCTTATGTGCTTTGTATATATAATATAATTAAATGGATTAAATGTATAATTGTAATTACTTTAAATCAAACAAAAATAATATTGTTACACGATACAAACAAAAAAAACAAAAAACAGATAAGAAACTACGCCAGTTGCAAAACAAAGTTATGAATTTATTTAATTTTACTTACCAATTTTAAAATGAAATTTATTTCAAATTTTTAATATTTAAATATAAACAATTTCATCAGACGAACAAATTAGCTACTGAAATTCATTAATTTAATAAATATATGACATGCAAAAAAACTAAAAAATCAAATGAAAACAAAAGGCAAACGAAATTGTAATTTCCATTCAAGCAAATAATGCAAAACAGTTGAAAAAGACTTTGTATTATATTTCGAAATTTCAAGAAAAAAAAAATAAACTAAAATTTATATATGATTAAAACAATGGAGGAAACTGATTTCTGCTTTTGTGGACAGCGGGCACAAGGGGAGGGCTGAACAACGCAATCATCGTTGGAAACTTATTTGATTGTTATGCTAATTCTTTTAGGAATTCATATCATAAAGTTGGATTGGTGGACTTGGCTTTATCAACTCGTCATGCTGACCAAGAATACATTTTTTTGAGTCCCAATGGGGTCCTTGCTGAGTGGATTTTTACGACTGCTTTGATAGTTTGCGGAGCTCCGTCTTTTCTTTTATTAGCATCCTTAAATTACTTCACGGTTGATACAAAGATTCTGGTGATTTCAAAATCCGAAAGATTTCACCTTTTATCAAGTTCAATTGGATGCGTTCAATGATTCGCGAGAACAAGTGTGTTTAATACATGCACCAACACAATTGCAACATCTAGGTATACCCTCCTTTGCAAGGATACAAAAAATTATTTTTCCCTTCTCGAGTCAATTTAATGTATTCTTAAGCTTCTAAACTATTTTTGGCAAATAAAACTTAACGAAGGGAGGAAAACCCAAATTAGACTGATTCCAATGTCATTGATTGTGGTATCGGACTAAGGGCCGTTTTCTCAATGTTCGGTTAGTCAACTCCCAGCAAACATTTTATGTAGTTTTTGATCGCATTCGAGTCTGTGTCGAGTCCTCGATCTGATTAAAATAGTCATAAATGGGCTCGTTTTCTGATCGTAAATGATACTTTTGTCGGGAGAAAATGGTACCCCAGCAGCGACACTTTTTGAAGAGTCGTTTTTAACCCGTTTTCGGATCATTTTCGACTCATATTCGAGTCATTTGCGGGTCTTTTCAATTCGTGTTTCAATAAATCACATTTTAAACATTTTCATGACTAATTTTTGAGTCTTCTTTTAATCGCACAAGAAAGTAACCACTATTGAATCATTAAAAGGGCTCGAAAAATACTCATTAAGCTGATTTTGCCAAAATGATCTTCTAAATGTTGGGTGGGCTTGACCGACCGACAGCCCACCCAACATTTGGAAGATCATTATTATAAAAATCGCCTTGATGAGTCCTTTCCGACTCCTTTTGATGATCAAAAAGAGATGCCAATCATATGCTATTTATTGAGACTCGAATATGAATCATGAATATGCTCAAAATGTGGTTTAGTGAAATACAGCTAAAAAAAAGGCTCAATTGACTCGAATATGAGTCTAAAGTGATCAGAAAAACGGGTTAAAAACGACTCTTCACGAAGTGTCGCTGCTAGGGTACCATCTTCTCCCGACAAAAGTATCATTTACGATCAGAAAACGAGCCCATTTTTGACTATTTTAATCAGATCGAGGATTCAAAAAAGGCTCGAATGTGATCAAAAATATGATAAAATGTTTGCTGGGTAACCACTAGTTCAGTCCCGATGGAATTGTCGATAGTTTTATCCATAAACAAGCAGCTGAATGCAAAATTGCTGTAAAAATTGATTCACCTACACGCAATTAAAATTAAAAGAAAGAGCAAAAATAAATAATGCAAAAGATGACAGGGAGAGGCCCAATTATGTATTTGATCTGGATGATTTCAAGTTAGTTGAACGATTCATAGTCATGTTAAATAATTCTTGCTATGATTACGGGTCAAGTGTCTTCTCGAAAAAAAGTTAAAACCTTTAACTTAGTTATGATTCCATCTATTTTAACAAGGACTGTTAACAGGAATCACTCAGTGATGTGAGAGTTCCAAATAATGGTGGCGCTGCGTTCTTAAGCAAGTGGCAACTTCCTCATTTTTTTCGCAAAGTCAACATTACTTTGGTAAGCTGTGGAGGTAAGCAAGCAATTTTTTTTCAACTTTTTCCTTAGAAAATGACCAGCAACATTAAAGTGCATTAGAAAAATACCAAAATCGTTGATAGAGTATGGTCATACTGCTGCCGCGACACGAATTTATTGATATCGGGAAACTGTTGTTGAGAAAACCAAACGACAACCGCAGTTTTAAATTGTTTAATCAAAAAAATTGAGAATAATCATGCTTTGAAAACACAACTCGAGGAAAAAATCAATAAATTAAAAAAAAAGTTCGAATAACAAATTTTATTCCATTTTTCATGAATCAAAAATTATTGCAGTCTATTTGTGGACGAAGGAAAAAATACAAATATATTATAATCAATATTTTATGAGACAAAAACAAATTTCGTAAATAGTTCCGATTCGAAGCTGGTTCTGAAACGGCAAAACTCCATATTACCCACTTATATCGCATATTTTAAGTTCGTAGCTTAAATAATTCCAAGAAACTGCTTTGCACCACTCTTAAACTGGTTCCAACTTCATATTCTCTACCTATATATCTGAAATAACTTCGGAGATTTAGCTCTGAGCCACTATTAAACCGGTTCGATTTGTGATCTTGTAACTTTAACTTTTTAGCCTACAGACCAATTTTCTAGTACTTAGCTTAAATACTTTCAAAGATAATAGCTCTGAACCATTTTTAACGCTTTTTGAAACGGTTCACAGATATGATCAATATAGACACTGTTAAAATGTCGTGCTGGTTCAAACCTATAAGGTATAAGGTATAAACATAATAAACTTATTCGCCTTTACACAGCTCGACACATGAAAATTTAGTAGTCCTGGATTCCGTCATGTTTCGCCCATGAAATCGAGCCGTGTAAAGGCAGCCTTATATTCATACATTCACATTTATATATCAAGGCTATGGCTCCGAACAACATTTGAACAGTGGGTGCTGCAGACCTGAAAAATTAGTGTGTAGAATGTGGTTTCCTCCACTATCATTGGGGGACAGCAGCATTTGATGGTGTTTCTAGGTTACGTCCTGTTAGCTGCGGCTTTTAATTCGCGGCTCCGTAATCCGTTTTGTCTCAGAAATCTCTAGAGATTTTCGTATATTCGTTCGGACTTTGAGGAAGAACCTTATGTATTTAAAGTGACAAGAGTAATATCGCCTACTAGATTTTAGGTAAGTTACACAATATGAATTAAATCTCGACTTTTATTTAATCGAATAAGGCCCGATTTCTCAAAGGTTCCGGTTAGCCAACCACCGCTCAGATTTGTTCGTCAAGATGGCGAGCGGTTAAGTCATTTGCTTTTCTCAGCAGCAGCTTCGCCTGATATCGATAAATGCCTATCTTTGCTTCAGGGTGACCATACTGTTTGACTAAACGAACGAGTACACAGCTGACTCGGTTTGGTTTGTTTGTTTATTATTGAGATTGGTGGTTGCTGGTCATTGTTTTGCATAAAATACTTATCTCCCTGCTATGCCTCTTCGAATTGCATTTGAAAAATTCGTTTATTCATAATCATTTTGTGTTGCAGTAAATAATAAAATAATAATAAAAAAAAAGCAAGTGTGCTGTTAGTATATCGATAACTTAATCTGGGCTGAGCTCGCGGTTAAAGTTGACCAGTGGATGAGCAATCAGCGTTTAAGTTTATTCCGGTTACGCCTCATACATCATGAGACACTCAAATTCGGTTAAACTGCCTGTCAAGTTGACCAACCGGACTTTGAGACACTTGCAGACACTTTGGATACAAAGTCAAATAGTTTTAATTTGAAATTAAACCGTTTATACGGAAATATAGGCCATCTTTTATGTTAATAATTTCATAACCGGGTATTTTTCAACATTTTTCATCTATTCCAAACGAAATAAAATGGATTTTGGAAGCCTCCCAAATAAATATCACTGAATAATTCCATTTAAGTGTATCCGTATTTTATTGAAATTTAATCATTTGTATAGACAATTTGTAGTACATGTTTTGTTTTTTTGTTTGTTTTTGTTTTTGTTTTTGTAGGTGTAACGATTTCATAGGCAAGAATGTTAGTGTGCCCCTTCAGAAAATATCATTAATGGAAAAGACTCGACCGTATATATATTGTGTATTTACCAAAAAGGGTTGGTGTAATACAATGTCGTCGGTTGGTGAATATTTAAAACATAATTTTTAAATATTAAAAAAAATGTTGACGTTGGTTGGTTGGAGGTTCGCCTCAGCTGTTGCCTTTCGAGCGAACGTTTTGTTGACGCAAGATTGGTTAGGGTGTCTGTGCTGCTTTTGTAGGATAGTGTGTAGTATAGTAGTATGTAGTAGAAATCTAAAATCAAGTGCTTTAAAATTAATGGGACAGCTAACTAGTCTAATCGTCCATGCTCTCGTTGTTGCGGTCCGGAGAGGCGTTTCCATTTTTGGGCGATGCCGAGCGGGAGCGGGAGCGCGACCGCGACTTGTTGTCAACTGAGGCGGATCGATCGCTGCAAGTGGAGAAGGGGCGGCAAGTGGTATACATTAATTTTTGATATTAAGAGTTTGCGAGGCAACCAAAGTCGATGGACTGTGTATGTGTGTGTGTGAGCAACGCGCATGTGCATCCCAAATTAAATCAAAGAAAGCACGAAAGAAAGAAACATGGAATATATACAAATCGATCAGCTGATCTGGTTACACTTACCGTGAGCGCGAGTCGCGGCGATTTGACTTGGAACGTGAACGGGAACGCGATTCACGCTTCGAATTGGAACGTGAACGGGAGCGAGAGTCGCGCTCACGCTTGGGGGAGCGAGAGCGGGTACGCGAATGCGACTTGGACTTAGACTTGGACACATCGCGAGATTTGCTGCAGAGACAAGGAAAATGGATTAGTTTACTTCTTGCAATGTCAACTAATTGGTTTACTTACTTTGAGCGAGAGCGCGAGTGGGAACGAGATTTGACTGGTGACTTCGACTTGGAGCGGCCGCCACGTGACTTGGAGCGACTGCGGGACTTGGAGCGCGAGTGCGACGAGCGACGTGAGCGAGAGCGCCTACGTGAGCGGGAACGTGATCGCGAGCTGGATGAACGCGAACGTCCACGTCCACCGCCGCCGCCGCCACCTCCGCCACCACCTCCGCCTCCACCACCGCCGCTGCGTCCTCCGCGACGATCCTCGACTAGATGAACACGACGCCCATTTAGTTCGGTATCATCGAGCTTCTCAATAGCCGTCTTCATGTCCGACAATGAGGCAAACTCCACCACGCTGCAAAGAAAATCAGTCTTACTATTTTGATCCTGGGTAAGTGGCAAAACAATAAACTTACCCCTCATTGCGGCGTTGCTTATGCGCATCAGCATAGGTGACCTCGCCGGCCTGACGCATATAATCCTTCAGATCCTGCAGAAAGCGCACAATCACGCAAAGATATGGCCATATTAGTTACAGGTGATGTGAAGTTGGCTCCATGTTTTGGCAAATCAAAGAACTACGCGTGCAGCACATAAAGCAGTTTGAATATTTCCCAGCTGAGCTTCTGAGCGCCTCCTAACCAAAGCCTCCCTCCTCCTCCTCCTCTTCTTCTCTCTGTCTCTGTATTCTTGCCGTTCCTGCCTAATGTGGTAACCTCATGTGTGGGGGTGAAAGGATGGAAGACCAAATTGCCCAGCGCCCAGTCAAAGTTCTCTCTCATCGCATAGAGCAGCCAGCGGTTCGGATGAAATATTCAAGTGCTCGTTGCTGCACGCCGCGCAAAACTTAAGCATAAATTGTATATATCGGTATAACTTTGTTTCGCAAGTGGATAATTCAAATTAAATTAGTTTAAAAAAATCAAAATATTTGTAATTGAGTTCTTACTTAATGCGCTTTCAGAGAGAGGACACACACATCGCTTTTAATGGCTTTCGCTTAAACACCGAGAGTTTAGATTGTCTGCCTAGTAGGAGGCCCACAGGCCAATGGGAGGACTCGAGACACCTCACATCAAAAGAGCAGTTAGCGAGCATCGACATTGACTTGACCACCGTGGGCGGGGGGCCAGCAGCAGCCAGAGCAACCAGAAAACGCACGGACGGGCACACAGAGAGGCGGATGAGCGGATGCGTAGCCAGTTTCGTGTTTGTTTTTCGTTTGTTTCGTTATGCAATATTTTTCAAATCAGTTTTATGTTACATTTGGAAGGAGGAAGAGCCACCGGATACGGTCAGATCAGACATCTCAAGTCAGAAAGAGTCACCGGGAGCCAGGACCAACAAGAGGTGAGCGTGGCGCGAGTTGCAGCAGAGCAGTATGCAGCACAACCAGGCCAGGCACAATGAAAACTGCAAAAATAAGAAATACGTTTTGGGACGGAGGCGCCTCTGAGGCTTTTGGGCGCTGCTGACGCGTGCGACGACGGCATGTGTTGGCTCCAAGAGTAGTCTCTCTAGTCGGTAGTCTCGGGCAAGGCAGGGCCGGTAAGGAGGACAACGTTTTTGGATGCACTAACCGTCGTCATCTCATCTTAGCTCATCTCATTTCATCTCATCTGATCATCATCATTAAAGCCGTCAAGATTACATCTCATCAATCAAACACGTCTCATCTAACCGTTTTCGTATCGACAGATATGCCTCACACACGCCACCTCATCATCAAAATCTCTCAAACGCTATAAGGAATTTTACAATTCTTTATATAGAAATGTTTTAAATTAATTGAGCATAACATTTAAATACCTAACACACACGCACGCACGCACAAGAGGCTAGCCTACGCCTGGGCATTGCGTAGGCTGGCCTCAGCCATGGGCCATCTTCAGTTTTATAGGTATCGAGTTTTCGGTTTTGTTTTTGTAATCTTTGATGGATGAGTCGGCGGCGGCGGCGATGGCGCATCGTTTGTGACCCAAGTGGAAGAAGTTCAACAAGCGACGATGATAGCGAAGCCACATTCTATCGGGGGCTGCTCTTTTTTTGTGGGAGGGGGTTGACGGCGAATAACTCTGTTTGCGCTCAGCTCAGTTAGTGTTTTGACCATCTCTCAAGGGTGTGGTGGTACCTCTCGCCCGTCACACCACACACACTGCCGCCCGTTTGTCACTCTCTTTTAAGAAGACGATCTGGTCGTTGCAGTAACAGTTACCCATCAAACTCTTTTTTGGATGTTGTGAGAAAAAGTAATATTGTTGGGATAACACCGATCAGTACCAGAGTTTTTAAGAAGTTGCATTTGATTTGGCTTGTTTTGCTTAAGACTAAGTCAACTGTACAGCTTACAACTATGTAATTATATGGGGAAAACAAGTGTTGATTGGAGGGGGGTGGGGATTTATGGGGGTAGTGGGGATACTAATAAAAAAAATCAAAATCAAAAATGCAACCAAAGATTTGTAAAGTGGTAAGGATTTTAAAGTTAGGCGAAAAACCAAAGACGGGATTTATAGATTAGTAGTCTTTGTTGGCCGGCATTATTTCTATGCTACTCTTCATCTTCTCTTGCTTCTCATCTAAACTACAGAGGTTCAGCAAATTGCCAACTCTTCAATCAACTTACCTGCCAGCTAACGCGACTGGACAAATTCTCCACAATCAAACGGTACTCAGTGCGCAATGGCGGTCCATAGCGGGAGGATGATCTGGAATTTTTGTTTCTGGTGAATAATTGAATGAATTTTCAAATTAGTATTGACACTGCGCTGCTGCTGCTCCTCCATAGATCCGGAAAGATATATATGTGTTACAAGAGTTCATTAGAGTAGTTTGCCTGGGGCCAAGAAGCAGCCCCCTTAGCCAGATTGGCAAATGAAGCTGATTGACCCAAGGCAATTAATACTTAATAAACGTTAGAGATAAAAGTGGCACGTGCAAAATGTAGTTAATTAAATAATTTGCAAAATTAGCAATACAGAGCGAGCGTTAATTTATTAAGATGAAGACATATATATTATATATGTACATATATAAGAAACAGCATGTCAGTGTCTATTTTTTTTTTTTGTATCCATTCCACACTGAAAGTAGAGAGGGGGAAGGGGGCCCAGATTGTAATACCAAGAGGTAAACAGAATTATATATTAACTCACTATCTTTGAGGGAAACCTGTTCGCTGATGAGGGAAAACTATAGAAACGACCTAACATGAACACTGTATGGATCTCGTTTAATACGCAGGAAATGTACTGACTAATTTGTCATAGTCATTACCAATAATATACAGTTTTGTCGTGTAGAGTTGAACTGAAGAATTTTGTAATCTTAGTTACTTGAAAATAAATTAGTTTTTTTTTCTGTTATTGTTGGACTTTAAACTCAATTAGTCACATTTTCTTCAGTTTTACCTCTTTCCTACTTTCGATTTATTTTTAGCTATTTCTACCAATTTTTATTTTGCAAGTCTAAGAACTTTTAGATCTTAAATCCTGGCAACACAAACTCGAGAAATCGATGAGGGCGAAAGGCCTTGGTTCCTGTATAAATGCAGACGGGTCTGGGCTTCATCATCTTCACCAAGCGGTACGAGGCATGCGTTCAAAGAGGTCTACTATAAAGACCTCTAGCTAAAAACCTATTTTGTCGAAGTTAAATCAACCTAACTTAAATTATTTATTCGTAACTAAACACGAGGAAATCAGAAAAGAAGGAAAATTATGTAAAAAAAAAAAAGGTGGACTTACTTATTGTAAAGATGGCAAATCTATCGTATAACATTTTATAGGAAAAAGATCCTGTTTAAGCTTCGGAGGGCGAAAAAATTAAATTGTTTCTGAACTGATTCCAAGTTGGTCTTGATGTGATTGATACGATGTGATTCAAGAATTGGCCGAACTAGAGACACAAACATCTGATCAATATCAGGTAGATTGTGAAATTCTTTAGACCATTACTTGATGAAGTCAAAAAGCCCCTAAGCTTGCAACAATTGATGAAGACAACTTATTCCGCAGACACCCGCTAAAGGTACAATGTGACTGCTTCACGCCAAAATGTGAACCCTTCAACAGAAAAATACCTCCAAATGTCGAACGGTCATACTGCACTGTATTTGTTTGCATTGTGAGCTTTGATTATAATTAAATTGATATAATTTATTGAAGTGAAAATGTAGGATTATTTGGGTGATATATGGAGAGCAGAAGACTCATGGTCAATGCCTTAGGTGCGTCTTTATTTTGTTTTTTGCTGCAGGAATGCATTTAGCAGGATTAGGTGTCGTTAAAGTTATATTTTTTAGCTTCTAACAAGCTAAACTCAATCAAGTCAACGTTGCGGCGCCACGATTTTTTAGGTAGGATTGAGCGAAAGCATTTATAGGCATAACATCCAACTCAGCTGGCCGAAGGTTTTCATGATTGCGGCACGAAATATCAAATATTCTAAATATTACACACTACCCCGCTTAATTTGAAAAAACAAAAGTATAAAAATAGCTGTTAAGCATTTAAACTAAAGATGTGGGTTGTAAGATGTACTTAGGGTGATTGGCATATTAGTTTGTCTGACAACAGGCCAAGGCAAGAGATCAGTCGGCGGTCTTAGCAAACCTTTAGCCACCTCTTTTTTAAAATGGGGTTGACACCAAGCTAAGTCGATATAGCTTCTCTGCGTACTATGCTTAAGGCACAAAAATGTGTTCCCGAATCTTCAACTAAGTAGATGCGCTCTAAAGGGATATCATCAATCTTAGTGTCAAATAGAAGTGATGCGTTGCGAAGCGATAAAAGGATAGTATTTCTACATTGCTCTTTTTTAAGTGGAAGGTTGTTTCAAGCAAGCACGATTTGCAAATACAATTTAAGTCTCTTTGTAGTTTTTAAGATGAAACAGGGTCTCCCTATAAAACACTGGGTACTTAATTGGAGTTGGAACTGACACGCTGAGACCGATCAAGTTAATAAGACTTAAGCCAATTCAATAGAATAAAAGAAGAGTTTAAGAACTCAACTTATCATAAGAGCTCTAATATTTCTAATTTTTATATCTTTTCTAACAGTTGGCGTTATGTGAAAGCCACCCCATGAAAGATCGAGGGCTGTGTGTACAAAGCATGAAACCATATCTTCCGAATAGGGGTTGATTTCAGTATTATGCAGACTTTTCACTGCCTTCCTCCATGCTATTTAATTTTAGTTTCAACGAATCAAAAATACCCAGAAGATGAATATTTTCCAAAAAAAAATCTCCTTATTCCTTAAAATTTTACGTATTCAGATTCACCCTCACCTCGGACTTTAAACAAACCCAGAAATTCAGTCTCCAACGCAACTTGAACCTCTAATTTTTGGTATTTTGCAAAAACCTTTTGGTAGAGTTCGTAAACGCAATTGCTTAGGTGGTGCCAAGGACCAAGCTACTCCTAGCGAGTTTAGTAATCCGTACATATAATCGATTTTTCTAGCTTGTTCCTTTGGCAATCAAAGTGCCGGCATTACAAATGACCTTAATTCCACTTTCCTCATTTTTGTGATTTAAATTCCTAATCTGGAACATAACCAGTTGGCGGAAATCCAATCGATTCCAAATCTAATAGTTGGTATAATCCTTAAACTAAACTACACTCATTAACTCTGGGCCCCTCCAGCCAATCAGTGTGAAATGGATAAGAAATATACAGAAATATTGTAAAAAAAAATTTACTTTAAATGAAAACTGAGCAATTATGTGCATTTAAATGAAAAGGTTATTTTAAAATAGTAGTCATTTAGCTGTGTGTCTGTGTGCGCGGGCAGATAAGACGACAGCAACGACCACAACGAATCCAGCCTTTTGGCTTAATATACTTACTTATCATTATAACGTCCGCCTCCGCCTCTACGTCCGCCGTACCGATCATCGTAGCGGTCTCGATTGCTGCCACGAGCCGTACCTCTGGCTGGTTCCACAACAACACTGCAAGAGGAACTAGAAATTACAGTTTTCGCGCGAGCCTTTCCCTATTTTATTTAACTTACCGCTCGCCTAGCAGCTCTTTGCCATTCAGTTCGTAGACAGCATCATCGGCATCGCGATAATCTTCAAATTCCTGCAAAATTCAATTAGTGTTTTATTAGTATTGATTTAGTTTGTTGTATTGTTCTTTCCACCCACCACAAATCCATAGCCATTCTTGATGAGTATGTCGCGGGTACGACCGTAGCCTTTGAAGAAGCGCTCCAAATCGCGCTCGCGAACTCCATATGGCAAACCGCCCACATAAACGCGTGATCCAACCATATTTTGGTCGAGAGCTGTATATTTCTTTAGCAAATGCTGCAAGAAAAGAAATTTTTATTTTCACTGCTTGTATTCGATTTGACGTCTGTCGTTATCGGAGGAAAAAAAAACACATGCACGTATGCGTGTGTGTCTGTCTATGTATTTGCCAAGATGGCGGCCTCTCTTGTATATACACATGTATACGTGTATACCGGGTACAGAACATTTTCAGCAAAACTAATCAATAAATTGCAGGCCTTTACTTTGACGATTAACATTGGTATTGGTATGAAAATTGACAACACGTACCGCTTACTAAAGATAATGGATTGTAAATTCACAATTTACTTGCTGTTTACACACACTACTCTCTCTCTTGCTTCTCTACAGCACACACAAGCCACACGAAAAAATGCAAACTCAACCTCACTGAAAACGGAAGTGACTATGACAGAACTTTCGGCGCCTGGCTGCGACGAAAATGCCCGCTTTAAGTTAGTATTTTTTTTTCTAGAGATGGGCGATAGTTGTGAAGTCACTGTGACTGTAAATGAAGTAAAAGTTGTTACGACTAAACTTTGTCTTTGATCTTGGATTGAAGGTTTTTAACTATACATAGTTGGCCGAAAATTAACATTAAGTTTCATTAAGATATTTTTCAGTATGTATTTGATTTTTAAAAATATCTTTACCATTAAAACACTATTACTAGGTTTATCCTTGCAAAAAACCATGTTATCAGATCATGACTTTTCCAAAACATACAAGCATATACACAAAATCATAACTTTTTGCTACACGCGAATGTTGACTATGATTTTTGAGAACAGCCTTGATTTCTGCATCTCACTGCGGAAATAACGTGCTTTTTATATGACAGCAAAATGCAAGCATAAACGTAGTATATGCCATAGCTCATTAGCTCATTCGACTAGTTTACTTAAATATTAACTATATTTTATTTTTGAAATCAAAAATTTATCAATATGCATTGACTCCTTCATGTATATGCTTATGCTGCGTCCACATGGGACATTTGCCAAAAGATTTATCCACAACATTTTATTAAAGTTGTTTCTTAGAGAATATAAACAACCAAAAATTTATAAATTACTGTTCGATGTCGAGGTTTTTTTAGGATTGGCATGAGCATTGTAAATATCGAGTAGCCATGTTACTATATTTGCAAGTCCCAGTCACGCTCAAAGTGCTCATCCCTAGAATTAGTATTTTATGCCCAGCACTTTGGGCACACTGGGCAATTTTTCTCGTGCTGTACACGTCTGGAAGTTCCAATTTTGCCTGTAAGAACTGTCGGTGATTTCAGCGAAAACTATATTTTATCTGGCATAAGATTATTTAATTTGTGTCCACAAAATACAATGGCGGATATGAATGATTCGAATGGAAACTATGATGACAACGATGAGGTAAGTAATAATAAACTGCAAGGTGGTTTCCAATTTTACAAGTGCCGACAATGACATATTTGCAAATTACGCGTGTGTGGGCGTCTGCTGGTATTTTAATTATGCATAAATAAGGTTTCAGTTTGCAATTGTATGAGGTCAGCGACACGACAAAAGTTCATTTGTACTTAAATATATTTTTGACAAAAAAAAAACATGCCGAAGCCGGCATTGGGAAGAGCAAAGAGAAAACGCGCACACACACACACATACGAATGCCAATAAAGAAAAGAAAATGGCGGGCGGCCTTTTTTTTTTGAGTTTACTTGCGACTGTACCTGAGTGAATTTTTGTTGATTTAGGACGTTGTTTTCACCCACAGCAAATCACCGAGCCGGAGCAGCTGCGTAAGCTGTTCATCGGTGGCTTGGATTACCGCACCACGGATGATGGCCTGAAGGCCCATTTCGAGAAATGGGGCAACATTGTCGATGTGGTCGTTATGAAGGACCCAAAGACCAAGCGTTCCCGCGGCTTTGGCTTCATTACCTACTCTCAGTCGTATATGATTGATAATGCCCAGAATGCACGTCCGCACAAGATCGATGGACGTACCGTGGAGCCAAAGCGTGCCGTGCCACGCCAGGAGATCGATGCACCCAATGCCGGAGCCACGGTGAAGAAATTGTTTGTGGGCGGTTTGCGCGATGATCACGATGAGGAGTGCCTGCGCGAGTATTTCAAGGACTTTGGCCAGATTGTGGGCGTGAATATAGTGTCCGACAAGGAGACCGGCAAGAAGCGTGGCTTCGCCTTCATCGAGTTCGATGACTACGATCCAGTGGACAAGATCATACTGCAAAAGAGTCACACCATCAAGAACAAAACACTTGATGTGAAGAAAGCCATTGCCAAGCAGGATATGGATCGTCAAGGAGGAGGCGGTGGCGGCCCTGGAGGAGGAGGAGGCGGTGGTGGTGGTGGCGGCCAGGTGGCACCAGGAGGCCGAGGTGGTCCCGGCGGGCGACCCGTTCGTAGTGGAGATCGCGGTGGCCAAGGAGGTGGCTGGAACAACAATCGCCAGAACGGTGGTGGCAACTGGGGAGGCAGTGGAGGAGGCGGCAACTTTGGCAACAATGGCAACTTTGGTGGCAGCCAAGGTGGTGGTGGTGGCAGCTCGGGCGGTTGGAGCCAACAGAGCGGAGGCGGCAGTGGTGGTCCCTGGAACAGTCAGGGCAGTAGCAGCGGAGGCGGCTGGAACAATAGCGGCGGCGGCGGTGGAGGTGGTTATGGCAGCGGCGGCGGTAGCAGCAATGGCAACTGGGGTGGCAACAGCAGTGGCGGCAGTTTTGGTAATGACTACCAACAGAGCTATAGCGGCGGCCCGCAGCGCAGTAGCAACTTTGGCAACAGTCGCCCTGCACCCTACAGCCAAGGCGGTGGTGGCTTCAACAAGGGTAAGTCCAGCATCTTTGATTTACAAAAAGGCATTTCATTTAATTAATAAACTGTTGCAGGCGGGAACCAAGGAGGAGGCGGCCAAGGTGGACAGCAGGGTTATAGTGGTGGCAACAACTACAACACCGGAAATGCTGGCGGCGGTGGAGGAGGCCAAGGTGGAAATATGGGTGGCGGCAATAGACGTTACTAGGACAAGGTAAATATACAATTCGAGGGACCTTCGCGAAAGTGTCCTTTGTTGTCTATAACTAGGCAGACGGCACGAGTCCAAGCGACCGCGTACGTACCCCTTCCAGTGCTAATGCAAACATTTTCTCCTTTCTCGCAAATAGGTAAAACACATACAAAATCAGTTCAAGCTAGACAAACAGGCAGTCTAGGCGCAGGCAGACACAGGCAGGCAGGCAAACAGGCAGTGAGAGAGTGAGTGTGAGACAGAGTCAGGCAGGAAAAACTCAGCAAAAATAAAAAACAAAACACAAAAAAAAAAGTTATCCTCTCAAGAACGAAACATTACCTACCAACAATTTGATTGCTGCTGCTGTCTACCTTGTGAACACATTAATTAATTCGAAGATCAATTCATGTTTAGGATGTTAAGATACCTTGAACCGCTTAGTTTTAACCATATTAACACAAAATATACTAAACCCATAATTTTATTGGACATTTTACTATTTAAACCCAACCCCAAAAACCTGAAAGAGAGAGAAAGAGTTCTCGGCGAGCCTGTGTGGATTACATTGGGTCGTCCAGGCCGCACCTAAGGTAGTGTACCTTCAACTTTTTCCTTAGCTTGTAGAAAACCCATTATTAAATTGAATTCAAGTTGAACTTTTCACGTATATAATTTTTTTTATATAGCCAAATCAGCAAAACCATATTTTGTAATGCAATTTATGTACATGTAAGCAATTCTTTTTTTATTTTAATGACTTGAAAACAAATTCCTCTCCCGGGGCAAACACTTTGTTAGCCGGGGGCAGTTGATAACACAATCCAATATTCTCTGTTAGCGCATAAGAAGTAGCTGCTACACAAAAATTTATTGGTTAACCGAAATCTTGTAATTAAATCGTTTCGAGACGAAACGTCCAGCTAAACGAAAATAAAATGAAAATTGTACCCACCCGAAGATAAAGAAAAACAAAAACACGCGACACAGGAACAGAAGCGAGGGGAAAGATCAACAGCAGCAAAGGCAAGGAGCGCAGCAACCAGAATTATAGTGAGTTCCTACATCCACTTGGCAGGTAGTAAAACAAAATCGAAAGATTTATATAGATATTTGGTATTGTGAAGTCCAATTCCACTTGAGTTCCAATTGAATGAATTGCACAACAACAACTGCATCATACAAAAGTTGATATACTAACTTAACAAGTTTGGCCAGCAAGTCATAAAAGCTGCCAAGCCAACCAAAGCAAGTGGGAGATATTAAAGCCATCTTTATCGAATCATAAGTCTAATTATTTCGTCAAAAAAAAGATATTTATTTTCCATACAAACATACAAATGTTATCTCTAAAATGTTATTTTTAGTACTAAGCCATAATATTTGTAGTTCTAATAGTTAATTCTATATGAACACCCAATTCTTAGAGTTAGCACATAAGCTTCTTACATCTGCCTGATCAAGTTTATTTTCCAATTTTTGTCACGCAATTTGGGAAAACTTTAAATCTCCTTCAGAGAGGGCTTAAAGTCTAAAATTTAGACATATTTGGTAAATATTATTATATATCGATTTGCCAAAAGATTTTGTAATATCGTATAATCGATGGTCAAGCTAAAATTTGCTCTGTTGGGGAAAGCTCGTCTCGAATGGGAGTATATAGCGAAGTGTGCGGGAGCATTTGAAAAATGCTAGCATTCAGCATAGATTTGTTAAAAAACCACTTTATACTATAAAATTGTTATTTACTTCCGGTGACCTTAAACCTGGGGAAGATTTTCAAATCTAAACCAAACTTGATCTCTGTTGAAGATATACATTCACTAAATGGTTTCTCGATCTCTTAAAGTCGCTAAAATAGATGGACGCGTTCTAATAACAGACAGCTTTTACGTGATCTCAAGCCCCAAAATTATAAGAAAATATAGATGAAAGTTAACTTCAGCTCGGCCGAAGTTTGTATACCCTTGCAGCACGTTTTCTAACTAATTTGAACGACATTTCCACAGAAATCAAACAAGTTTTTATCACTAAGATTACTTTTCTGACTACTTTTCTATGACAGCTTTACTATATAGATGTCCGATTTCGACCAAACTTAGTTGAATCATGGAAAAGCATAGCAAACTAAGAAATACAAAGTTTGGAAGCGTTTTTCTTTGAAAACATAAAAGATTTTCTCACTAAAAGTAGTTTCTCGACCGATCATTCCTTCGGCAGCTATAACCTATAGTCAGCCGATTTGGACAAAACTTTGAAGAATTGTGTAAAAGCTTATATAACATATTGCATATATTTATGCCAATTTTAAAGAGGTTTACATTGAAAACAAAAAAGTTTTTCTTACTAAGATAATTTTTCTAACCTCACTTTTCCATGGCAGAATCATGGAGAATCATAGAAAACTAATAAATACGGAGTTAGGAGATTTTCCTACTAGAACTGGTTTTTGGCAGCTATATGTTTTAGTCATCTGATCCAAACGGTTCCGATAAATGTACAGCGTATTTGTACCAGAAGACTTCGTGCAAAGTTTGGTGGCGATAGCTTTAAAGCTGAAGGAGAAGATATCATAGAAGTAGACGGACAAAGCTAAATCAACTCAGCTCGTGATACTGATCAAGAATATATATATACTTTATATTGCCGGAAATGCTTTCTTCTATGCATTACAAACATCTGAACAATTTTAATATACGCTCTGCAAGGGTATACACCAAATTGTATTGAAACTTTATTAAAAATGAAAGTCCAGCAGATTGTATCCTGAATAACAAGATGACATTCCGATCAAATGTTAATGTACTGCGTATTTCTTTGCAAGACTGGCTGGAACTTTGGCTGCCCCGCACAGTTGGTTCCAAAAAAAAACCCGCAAGACGGAGCACCCAAGTATCTATCTTTGGTCGGAAAGGGGCAGGTAAGTTTATAACATTTAACGAATAATTTGATTTTATTGTCTTTAGCTTGAATAAACTCATATTTTAAATGAAATAAAAGTGTGTTGTGAATGAGGCTTTCTATTGGGGAAGTGGTTGTCGTAAAGGGTATTTGGTTTTACGCATTATATTTCGAACGAACACGGCAATTTGTCCGGTTCTTTTTTATATAATTCATGGAAATTTTTTAGTTATTTTCTGCAGTGTAAGTATTCGTTTCTCTTTTCTCTCTCTTGGCCAAGTTATCTTTTCTCTTTTGCTACTACTTGATCAGCGATGGACAACGCAGTGACCACCTGGCCCTGGCCCTAGACGACCGGAAACAATGCGCAATCATATACTAGGTGTCCACAAAATATAAACATCGCAATTAAATTTTTGCAGATGGCGAGTAAAGAAATTAAGAAAAAACTTTCGACCTTCTGTAGGATGATGGTGCCCATTTAAGATTTTTTTTTTCATTGCTTCACAGTTCCAACTAAGTCCTTACAAATTAAAGATGTGTTTAATGTTTAATGAAAGTTTATCTTTCTATTTCCGCTAACCGAGTACAATGTTTGTTTTCTGATCTATATTGAGAATTTTACCGGTCCAAACCGACTCGTAGGAGTATACCGAAGTACAAATCCAGGTACCAATATGGCACCGCATACCGAATCAAAATAAGAATCAAAACAAAAGCTTTTTCCAAAACATACATATGTACAACGGTACGATCTACCCAGCCTCCTTTGTGGTGTTATGTCTCTGTTTAAAGTTGTGCGAAACCTAATATGAAAAACATTCCAAAATGGATTACAGAAATCAAGCCTAAGAACTTTTTTTCAAATGCTAAAGTACCCTTGACAGAGAATTGAAAGCTCTATTAACCAGGGATGCAAACCACTCAAAAAAAATACCGGTTCGGTTCAGTGGTTCGCACAGTTTCTAAACCGCCGGCTCAATGATTCGGATCAGTGGTTCACAAAGGCACATTATAAGATATTATGAATTCTGTAGTAATGTGACTTTTCGACAATTTGATTCCTATAATCCATTTGAATATCTTTAAAATCCTTAGAGCAATGTCCAAAGTTTTTTATTATGTTGGATTCCCAGGACTCGTCCATCAGTTCCTGAAGGAATGTCCCTACTTGACAAATTGTCAAATTGAGATTGAGTTAATGGTAATAAGTTCCACAGAAAATGCAAAATATTCGAGCCTGTTCGAAAAGCCGATTGTTTGACTCGGCTTTAATCTTAAAAATTCGAATCCTCTCCAAAGAACAGTTTTAATGGCTGACTGCTTTATCCGATTTCTCTAATCAATTCTTGGATATCAGATCTCTTGCCTATTCCGATCGATCGAATTCGGAAACGAGAACAGACCTGATTGTCTAATGGAAAAACAAATTTAGATTGATGACAGGTCAATTAGCAGATCGGCGGGCAATTGCAGATGACATGTTGTAACATTTTCGTCGGGTCATCCTTAAAAGATGTATTGATCCGACAACGCTAAATATGTAGAGGGTCGAACGAAATGTTTAAAAATTTTCTTCGGGAACCGATTCAAATTTCCAAATTAATAAAATCATTGGCTAGAGGAAAGCGATTCCCGTTAAAACACGTCAGAGAACAGAACCGAACCGTTTTTTTTTTGTGGCTTTTGGTTCGGTTTAGCAATTCTGAACGGAAGCTGGTTCGGTTCACCAGCTGGAATAAGCAATTCCGTTCGGTTTAGAACCGGTTTGCATCCCTGCTATTAGCCATTGCATACAGCACATTGTAATTCGTTGGTTAACTTCGGTGTTATTAAGATGATTATCAACTTCGCTTTAACTTTGCTTTATATTGATTACTTCAAACTTACGTTGACTTCGACTTGCAGCACGTTTTTCTAACTAATTTGAACGACATTTCTACTGAAAACAAACAAGTTTTTCCCAATAAGACATCTTATCTGACTCTCCTTTTGAATTACCATATTTGGCAGAATCATGGAGAAGCATTAAAAACTAGTAAGTACGAAGTTTGGAGACGTTTGTTAAAAAAACAAAAAAGATTTTCTCACTCGAATTAGTTTTTCGACCGATCGTTCCTATGGCAGCTAAATGTTATAGTCATCCGATCCGGCCGGTTCCGACAAAAGTGCAGCGAATTTGTAGCAGAAGACTTTGTGCAAAGTTTGGTGGCGATAGCATTAAAACAGGCGGACAGACGTGCATGGCTATATCGACTCAGCTCGTCATGCTGATCAAGAATATATATACTTTATGTGGCCGGAAATGCTTCCTTCTATGCGTTACAAACATCTGGACAATTTCAATATATCCTCTGCAAGGGTATAAAAATTAATAGTACTTCCACTTTTCAAGTTGTTAGATCTAGCTACTAAGTAGCTAAAATGGCAGCACTGCCAATTCTTGTCCCATAATTGGTGTCTATCGTCCAACTCTATGCGTGGCCTTATATTTAAAGTAAACATTAAGCCCACATATTGTCTCCATTGCGAAAAGCTATCTACCCAGCTCTATCCCAAAAAAGTACCCGTTAAAAGTGCGCGCTTGACCACATGGAAGAATTCGAATAAAAAAAAACTATCGATAAGTCACCAGCTGTCTATCCTTGCACTGCCTGAAGTTGGCTGCGCTTCAAATCGTTTATCAGGGTTGTAGTTCGATCAGCAATCGTGTTGATGACATTTGAAAACTTTTCCTGTCATTGTTTTTAATTCCCCGGCCAGTCACATTTTGCTGCTTTCAATTGAAGTGTTCGTGTTGGTAACTTAAATGCCTAAAATGGATAACAGCTCCGTGGTCAATGCACCTTTTTACCAAGAGGTATGCTATTCCCTCACCTGAAAATGCCGCCGTCAGACAATTCTTTTCTTTTTTTTGTTGTATTCTTCTGCGTAGCAGCGAAAAAATGGTCGCAGCAACTTGGGTTTGGATTCGAGTGCTTCAATTGCAGCAGCAAGCAATGGCAATGGCAACGAGGGTAATGAACATTTGCGTAAAATCTTCATTGGTGGCCTCTCCATGCACACCACGGTGGAGACGGTGCGCGAGTTTTTCCGACAGTTTGGCGAAGTGGCGGATGCTGTGGTCATGCGCGATCCGGTGTCGAATCATTCACGCGGTTTTGGATTTGTCACCTATGTGGATCCCGAGGCGGTGGAGAATGTGCAGCGGGCACGGCCACACAGCATTGACAATAAGTAAGATGGGCGGCGGGGAGGGGAGGGGAACCAGTTGTTTGTCTACATCAGCGATGGGCAAGCCCTTGCTCTTTTTGCTCCCATTGCTCCCATTACTCCCAAGAGCCACACACAGATTCTTTAAAAACTGCCTCGTCATGCACACGCTGTGTGCATGACTTGCAAAAATTGTCTCGCTTCAAAGCAAATCCAACAACAACGCCAGGCAGATGCGATCACAAGCTACGCTTAAAAATGCTACGTCATGCACAAGCTGTGTGCATGACTTGCACAATATTTTATTGTTGTTGTTGGACTGCTCCCAAAATCAAATTTCGTGCGCACCGCTGGTCTACATACATATTAACACTTTTCTGGGCAGGACGGTGGAAACCAAACGCGCTCTGCCGCGTCACGAGTTCAACAAGGGCCAACAGAGCAATTTAATGTCGAACAAAATCTTTCTGGGCGGCCTGAAGGATTGTCATGATGAGCACTCGATACGCGAATACTTTTCACAGTTTGGGACCATTTCCAGCGTGAAGCTGCTGTTGGATAAGGAGACTGGACGCAAGCGGGGCTTTGGTTTCCTGGAGTTTGAGGAAACGTCCAGTGCGGAACGTGCTTTGGGTAGGTCGGAGCTGATGCCATACCCCTAGCTCTCTTTTAATCCTAAATGTTTATAGTTCAGGGCAAGCACTCGATCAACTTTACGGCAGTGGAGGTCAAGAAATCCACCCAGAAACCCGATCCGATTAAACGTCTGCGTTTCCCTGTGGGTGGGGCGGCACGAGCCGGTTATGTGCCACCTCAGCCCGCCACCATGGACCATTTTGGGTATAATCCCAGCTATAATCCGTATTTGGCACAAACCACCTTACCGCCATCAGCATTCATCAATGGCTGGGCCTCCTATGTAACTCCAACGGTGGCACCCGCACCCATGATCTATGCACCACAGTCACACCAGCCGCAGCAGCAGCATGCTTTTGCTGGCGGATTTGGCAAGAAACCGCCGTTGGCTGGCCAAGACTTGGGTGGCAACACCAACGAGTGGTCACCAAAGGAGGGACACAAGCATGCCCAGACCTCAACCAATGATCGTCCCAAGAACGAGTACAAATCTGTGCAGGCTGCCACTGCTGGTTTTCAGCAAGCCAAAGTGATGGTGGAGGAGGGAGCCGGCGGCGATGCTTCATCCATCGGTGTTGCTGCTACTGCCACCGTCAAGAAGTGGCCCAGCGATAACTACAAGATCTTCCAGCCCGCTCAGAAGACCGCTAATCGCATTAACAACGGCAACCACGATGGTTCCCAACCTGCCTATGGTATTATCAGAATAGAGTCACTTGGTTGAATCTCTCTCAAACGTCTTCTTTTTACATTTCCAGGCATTTAAGGAGAACGGCGCCTTTGTTCCTACACATAGAAGGTTGAACCAATATTACTTAACTTTACTTTAATTTATTTTTGGTGATATTTCCAACGATCACCTACACTTTTCAATTTACCATGTATTTTCAATAGTACTATTTATACGATAAACCTCTTCAAGAGGGAATTAATAAATAATGCTATGATATATCCAGAAATAGTTCTGTTTACCCTAAGCTTAGATATCGTAATATCCCAAATCCGGTTCACTCTCGATATGTTTTTAGACGGAAACTATTTCGATTCGGAACTCGACTTGATTTGGATTAGTTTTAAGTCTTGCTTAGAATCAACAAAAGTATTTATTTTCCCCAGACATCATACATTGATCTCTTCATTTTAAATCAAATCATTAGATATCAGATTTTAGGTTAAATCATATAATTAATGGAACTTCGAACCAAATTTCTTTCTTTGTAAGTTTTCTAATCGATTCGCTTGCGTATCAAATTACCTCTAATTGACGATTCTGTCGGGATTCTTTACCTTTATCCAACTTTCGACACGAGCACAGCTTTTAAGGTGAAATCATTATGAACGAAGCCAGCATATCCGACTATTTTCTAGAAATTCGATATCGAAATTGTCGAAAAGTCACTTATTCCCTTTAGAAATCATTCTACTTGAAATCTAACCCAACCTTTTCAAAAGTATCAGAAGAAAACGCTTATCACGAGCTTTGAAATTTTATGAAATGCTTTTTGTAATGAAATAGTTTCTCTGACAAATTGTTCAATATTTTAAGGACTAGCTAGACCAAATAGATTTGGTTTAGGGAAGAGGAAGAGGATTGATGAAAAAAAAAATCGATTCATGTACGTACATTTTCGAGAGTTATGCATAACTCACGATTGAAAGCAGAGTGGCCGAAATTGGAAAACTTAAAATTTTCGACGTTCTTCAAATTATTGCAAAGGTTGATTTCAAACACATTTAAGGCTCACTCACAACAGGGAAAGCTTAAAGAGTCGAGATAGATTGGATAAGGGGAAATCTCAAGAACTTAAAATAGTTTTAAAACCGTTTTTTGACTGTCTTACCTTTCCTTTCCTTTACATTTGCAAACTTTTCGGACTGCACTACCTTCAAAACAACGGACAAAAATAACGTTCCTAACAGATTTAAGTAAAATTTGGAATACCATACTTAAGTACAGGCCTTCAGGGTTGAGATTCGACTGAATTAAGTGCGATCCTTAATCAGAAATAAGTATTACCGGTATCACTTAAACAAGGGCTTTAAGGATTGAGACAATGCAAGAACTTTAATTGCATGTTTTTGGCATTTATCGGGTTGTCTTAACTTCGAATTTTCTAAAAAATCATATTCTTTGAAATTACCAACTTCAACTGTAAGTTTTACGATTAATTTTGAAGCTAAGCTTTAGTGGGTTAATCGTTTCCGAACTTTTACTAATTCCAATTGATCAAAAGCGAGAAAAGGCCTGAATAATTTAAAAAAACACAGAAGTTAAGAATTAAGAATTTCGAATCTCCTTTTTGAAAATTTCTGATATATATAATATTTATATATACTATATACATTGAATATGTCTTATCAGAAATTGTTAACATGCTCAAAATAGCTAAAAAGTGTATAAACTTATTAAAATACAGGTACAGTTTCAGTCTATTTTTTTTTCGAATTGTGGCATTTTCAAACTACCTTAAAAATGGCAATTAGTGTATACAAAATAGCTAGAATTGCTAAATAGTTTTTTTTTAGCTAGATCTGGTGCAGAAAATAGCTAAATTGTCAACACTGGTCTGCAGAATGCAAGTTTCCAAAAGAAAGTAACAAACATAAAAAGCAAGTACGGAAAGAAACTGACCTGAACAAAAGTAGGTCCGATATTTCGGATGGAAAAAAGCTTCCATATCAAATTGTTAGTCAAAAACTGTTAACCAATGGCTGCAAATGAATTAAGTCCACTCTAATCTACAAAAAATTAAAATAAGAAAAATTCGGGAAATTGAAAGGGAAAAAAATAGAGACTTATAAGGGAGAACCACTGTACCGATCCCAACCAGATTCCCGGGCAGCTTGAGCTGGAAAATGTAAATATTGACCCTCTTATAAAGATACTTTGTTGTCTGAACAAAGTTGGCTTTGGTTTCGCAACATCCTCCTAAATTAATCATAGATACACACACTCAAGTTTATTTTGTTTTAGACTTAAAATCGTAAACTCGTTTTACTTTATTTAAACTATTTTGTTGTTGTTTTTTGTCTAATTTTCATTTAGTATTGCAAAATTGAATTGAGTTGTTTGTTTGTAATTTGTGTAATGTTTTATATCTGAAACGCTATAAAACGCACCACTGAATTTTTTTTATGATACTCTGAAATTGTGAATTGTAATAGGAAAATGCGAATATTTAGCTTGATTCTTGAAAAAGTTGTTCAAAAATTTGTCATTTTCTTGTATTTTTTGTGCGCATCAATTTCACTTTAAATGCTAAAGTTTGTTTTAATAAAAGGCACAAATAAAAAATCAAATTACATTTCTTATTTCTGAGTGTGTGTGAGTGAACAATGTGTGTATGTGTGCGAGCAGAGCTGTAAATTGATTTTATTGTTACCGTTGCATGGCAAAAGGGATTTTAAGATTACTTCTCCAGTCCATTTCATCCGATTATTGATACATTTATTAAAGAAAAGAACCTGAACTTAGAATTATTGAACAAACCTGACGGCATAAACGTTTTTTCGTCAACATTGTGGATTGAGATCCATTCGGAATCAACTCAAGCCTAAGATATACGGTGGAATACGGTGACAGATAAATGGATGTTGTCTTACCATTTTAAGAAGACAAAATATATGTGCATACAAACCAAGAGATTGAGAGTATTTTCTTTCAAATCTTTCAATTTGAATTAAATCTGATGTCGCCAACGGCCAGTGTGACCTTTCTTGTTGTTAATGCCAAAAAATGCTCAATGATTTTTAGCCTTTTTTTTTTTTGGTAATGATGTTAGGTATGAATCGAATTCGCCGTGTTTGACGAATTCGCCCAACAATATTGCGGGTTGAAATTGAGCATGTCGCCGCACGCTAACTAACATGTGACAACAGATTTGTATAATTAAATGATTCAGTTAATATATCTGTTTAAATTGTATAAAATGTATAAATCTGTATAATGCCCATATTTCCCGATCCCGACCCAAGATTTTTAAATTCAATCCCGTCCCGCCCAATTCCTGCGTGGCCCAAAAATCCAGAATCCTGCGCCCATCTCTAACGTGATGTTCTAAAATCAATCGAAATATCGACTATTCTTTGGTTCGATATATTATATATAAAATATCGATATTGAACATTTAGATTTTTGATATGATCGATTTTGATATTTTAAGAAAAATTGACAAAAACTAGTCCAAATTTTTCTGGTATCTAGAAGATTAGAAATCGATATTTTTGACTTAAATTTCGATAATAGCTGAAAATTTCTAAAAAAAATTTAGTCTGAACCTCAGATCGAACCGAAACTGGGTTGCGGATTGGCTTGCTGTGGTTGATCTGGAGAACCAGTTCTTCGAGGGAGAGGTAAGAAAATGAAAATTTTGTTAGAAATATGTTGGCATATCCCAAAATGGACTTAAAAAGTAGTTTTAGGTATTTTTAAACTATTTTTTTATAACGCTTATACTTGATTGAAATCCAAATTAATGGCTGCGAAAAATTCAAGATACTTGGTACAGGAGCTAATAAACTTTCAAAAAAGTTGAAAAAATTTTTCAAATTGACTTCATTACGAAATTCTTGAATCAAAGGTATGTTTAACAAATCTTAATTCCTCATTTCAAGTGCAGTTGTAACATGTTTATCTCGATTCAAGAATGTTTTACTTTAGAACTAATTTTTTGATAAACGTTTTTCAATTATACATTTCCGATTCCAGTTGAGGCCATTATGGGTTGGTTTAGTATGCATCAATTTACAGCTCTGTGTGTGTGCGTGCGATATCTTCAGAAACAAATCAAATAAAATACTCACACAACGGCGGCGGCGGCGGCAACATAAAAACGCAAAAAATTAAACATCATTTTTTTTTCAAAATTTTCTGGTAAACGCGCTCAAATCTGTGTTTGTGGTTTTCTTTTTTTTATTATAATTATTTTTACTTGTTGGTTTTTTGTGTTTACATATAAATTAAATTATAGTTAAGTGTGTCGCTGTTTTGTTTTCATTATTTTTTGTTTTTACCTAGAAATGAGCATGATGAATATTACTTCTTGTTTTACTTGAGAATAGGCAAAAGTTTGATTTTGTGTGATCGTTTTTGAAAAGTTGTCGCTTCCCGGGCACTGTTGTCTGAGCTAAGATTTGAACACTAACATTTTCGTTTTACAAAAAAAATGCACTAAAATAAATTGCTCTAGACTCGAGACGACAGTGCCACCACCTCTGCAAAAAGAAGAAATTAGTTAAACAAATTTTCAGCAGGCGCCGCCAAAACAAGGAAAACAAATGATATGAAATTTTCGAAAGACGCCGCGTGAAAAAAAAATGTCTGATTCAGATGATGATGTTGTTTTTGTTGGTTGTTGCTGCTGCAGTTATATAAATCTATATATATATATATATATATATATTTATGTATGTATATTTAGATTTTCTTTATAAGTCTAGGAATTAACATTAATTTAAATGAGTTGTTACATGTTTTTTGCTTGTTTGACCTTGAGAAAAATGTTAGTAGCTTGAGTTCTGGTTTATAATGTAGGCTTGTTTCTTTTCTTTTCTTTCTTTCGTTTTTTTTTTTTTTTTTTTTGTATTTTTTGTGTTGGTTTTTCTTTTGTATTGATTTTATTTAAAAAATATGTACTAAATTTTTAGTTCACAACTGCGTTGGAAACACCAAATCGTTAAAGTAGCTTGACTTAGTTTTGGTTTACGAACTCATTTGCAAATAAATAAAATTACAACAAAAAAAAACACGCTCAACAATTGGATTCATTCTACTATAGACTAGCTAGTTTAAATGTTGTGTTTTCTTTTTTAAGAGTTTTGCAAAATTAAATTTAAATAGCAAAAAACAAAAACAAAAACATAAAAATGAAGAGGACAGGCGGCGTCGTTATGAAAGATTTAGAGAAGTTTTTATTTTTTACTTTACATTTTTCTCATGTTACCATTGTTTGTTTGATTTTTTTTGTGTTTTTTTTTTATTTTTAGATTAAGTTTTCAAGTCTTTCTTTTGCTCTTTTTTATTGCATTTTACAAATATTTTTCATTTTTTTGTTTAGTTTTTCGTTTTGGGTTTTTTTGTTTTTTAGCTAAGTGTTTTTTTTTTTTATTTACTTGTTTTTTTTTTTAAGTTGATTTTATTTTTAATAGCGCTTAAGTAGATTTTTATATTTTGTAAGTAATAAACTTAAAAACGAAACGAATAAGATTTGAAATTTGATTGTGAACTTAAGTTAAATTTTGAAAATGATTTGCCAAACGAGAGCTGAAACTAAAGTTATCAATTTAGGCTAAGTATGTGTGTGTGTGTGTGTGTGTGTGTGTATGTATGAATGGATGGTGGGATGCAATGTTTGAGACTTAAACATAATACACAAGTGTTTGTAATAGAGAATCATCACCCAGCGGTCAAAAGAAATAAACGAGCTTTAATAACATGCAGACCCAAAAATGAGGCCAAGAAATCCAGTTTCTAGGGTAAACAAATAAAACGGTACGCTAACTTTCGAAATCGACCATCCAAACTCTATTACAAATTATCCTTTACAATGATCTTTGCCCGCTGGGCTTGAGGGAGCGCGCGCGTATGTGTGAGTGTGTGTGTTTCGAGGAAGTGGGGGTGGGGGGGGACGTTGAATGGGTTGTTTGGTTGGGTTGGCTGCATTTTGTTTCGATTTACAACATAAATTTGCACAGGATTTTGCTTTCTTTTGGCACGAACTGGCTGGAAAAGCGGGCTTAAACTTAATTCAACTAAATTATTGACCCAAAAAAGCAATATTATTTCTTGGATTTAGTTGTCCTTGTTGCAGCGAAGGCGCCTTTAACTCGTTGTGGTTGCGCTCTTAGGAACGTTTTATAATATAAGACAATGTGTTTTCCTTTTTGTTCCTTCTGCTATGTACGCTTGGGTGAGTGTGAGTTTGTGTGTGTGTGTGTGTATGAATGTAATTGATTGATTGCATTGTGGAAGAAATCGATGTTCTAAACGTTGGGTTGCTGTTGCCTGTTGTTGTTGTTGTTGTTGTTATTAAAGCTGCGGCCAATGTCGGATGTCAGGCCAGCTGCTGTTGCACTTGGCTGCTGCTACATTGATCCCTTCTTCTCATTTTAGCGACGTCCATAGTTGGCTCCACCACCGGTCTGCCCATTGCCTGCACCGCGCAGAGGTCCATTAGTCTGATTACCACCGCTGCGGTTGTCATTACGCTGACCAAATCCGCCGCCGCCGCCACCTCCGCCCAGACGTGGTGCTCCATTGCCGCCACCGCCGCCGCCGGTGCGCAAATTGTTATTGCCACCACCATTGCCGGCATTGTTGCGCATCATGCCGCTGCCATTGTTGTTGCCACCCATTGGTCGCGATTGTGGCCCATTGTTGCCACCCAGACGGCCCATATTGTTGTTCAAATTATTACCACCTATGGGCTGACGTGGTGCCATGTCATTGCGCATGCGCGGCTTCTTTTCTTCCACATTCAGTTTTTGACCATCTGGCGAGTTCTCCGGGAAGTACAGCGGCTGCAGAACATACAGATTATGGTTACATTATAAAATTTCTAGTTATAGTTCGTATGCAATTACTTACACAATTGGCCAAACACTTTTGCACTGCCTCGGAATCATCGTAGGTGATAAAGCCATAGTTTAAGGGACTGCGCATGCCCGGTGGCACCTTGTTACCGGCCTTGGACAGTATACGCAGCTCAATGACATTTCCAAAGCGCGAGAAGAGTTCACGCAACTCTTCCTCGCTGGCATGATGCGGAATATTGCCAAGGAATAGTTGTTGGTTATCGCCAAATTGCTGGGCATTGCTAGGACGACGCTGCTCAAAGTCTGCAATAAAATTAAATCGATTAACAAAAGGTATATAAAATTGTGTCAACTTTCGGTAACTGGGAAGCACTTTTTACCAAATTATAAATTTTTGGATTGGTCGAATATGCTTGGTGATATTTTTGGTGATTTTTAAGGAAATATATGCTGATTTTGAGAAAGGAAACACATCTTTATCTGATCTAATAAATTTAATGAAAATTTAACTTGCAGCACGTTTTTCTCACTCATTTGAAGGAGTTTTCCACTGAAAACAAACATGTTTTGACTTTTCTGACTTTTTTTTCTATAACAGCTATCCCATATAGTTGTCCGATTTCGACTAAACTTAGTGGAATCATGTGTAAGCATAGCAAACAAAGAAATACAAAGTTTGGAAACGTTTTCTTTAAAAACAAAAAAGATTTTCTCACTAAAACTAGTTTCTCGACCGATCCTTTCTCCGGCAGCTATAACCTATAGTCATCCGATTTTGACAAAACTTTAAAGAATTGTGTGAAAGCTAATATAACAAATATATGCCAACTTTAAAGAGGTTTACATTGAAAACAAAAAGGTTTTTCTTACTAAGACTGTTTTTCTAACCTTACTTTTCTATGTCAGCTGTACTAAACATATAGATGCCCGATTTCGACCAAACTTGCAGAAGCAAATTAAAATGTTTCTGATTCTCATAGGATTTTCATCGCTGAACCCGAATGTGGCTTCAAATCACCTCGAGATTTTGAGAAAAGTGTACTCAAAGTCTCGAAAACACTGTTTTCAGTTCATATCTTTCAAAATCTCGACATGATAAGCAGTTTTTGAGTGTCGATCAGTGTTATTGATCTAATTTCTAACATGAGCCACACAAATTTAAGCGCCGATTTCGCTTAGTCACATATCCCTCAAGATAGCAGAGTAAATTGTAAGATTATCTGTCACATGGCATAACATAGAAGATAAGAATTCGGACTTAAGCCTTACACTCTTTTCCAAATAGGAAAACAATTTCAAATATTATTGAATATATTAAACAAATTGATTAGATTTCTATTTCAATTTGGTAAGACTAAAACCGAACCGAGGTGGTTCTTACCAAAAATCTTCAACCCAAAAAACCTGAACCTTTTATTTTTTGGAAGAACATAAGGTCCTGAAACTTTTATTCGGTTTGTAACCCTGATTTTAACCCTTGTTACTTCTAATGACTGAGTTATGGAACGCTAACATCGAACACAAAAAAGAGTATTTTACTAATGCCCGATTTTGATCATTATATCATGTGGAATCGGAATGGTTAGATGTTGCCGTTTCCAAAAATTGTCAGTGTTATTCGGCTGTTTATATGGGTAAAAGTTTCCACCAATTGCTCCAGTCGTTTCTGTTACAATCAGACCTTCTTCCAAAACCGATCAATTGAGTACGGAAATGGTAAAAGGGTCCATGGTATTCTGAGCCGATCGGTTTCGGTATTTTAGCAACCTACATACAGTAAAAAGCGGCTAGATAGCTTCAAAACAGGGAAATTGGATTGGATAACCACTTAAAAAACGACCAGGAAAGGTGAGGATCGACAGCTGCCAGATAAGATTTCAAATTAAACAAATGTCTGTTTAAGTTAGCCTATACTTCAGTAGAAAGAACAGTATTTAATGTTTATAATCTAGGCATCCCTTACATTGGATAATGTTTAGTTAAACGTTCTAGTAGCGTCTAATTACTCTGAACACAATTGAATAAATATGGATAAACAACAACAGATCTTTGGTATACATTATGTAAAACATTTGCTAATCTTCTTTTTACTGTGGAGGATTAAAACCCAGATATCCCAGAGGTGTCAGAGATCCCAGACGGTAACTACAGCACATTCTCGGTATGACAACTGCCACATGGCGAGGGTCGATGCCAATCTAAACCCTAACAACACCTGGTTAATACGCCAAGACTCTAAATGCCATGTAAGTCTGTCTCAATGTGAGCCTATGTGAATTGCTTACCCCAACCAGTAAAATCTTGGCCCCCCACAACAGTCAAGTAGTCAAGCCCGACATGATGTCACCCGCCAAATTGTCCACATTTGAAATAAAATCTCATTGCAATGACGCGAACTATGTGACTCAGTCATCACGCAGTTCTAAAATATGTTGACCACAAAATTTGAAATAACTCTACAATTTGTAAGAATATTGAAAACTAAAACTGAACTTTGATCAATCATTTTGGTAAAACAGCAGATTATTCCTTTCATCAGTTAAACCCCAAGTGAAAAATTGTTGAGCCATTCTTTGCTCTACTCACCACCTTTGTTGTTTCTGATCGAGTTGTTGCGCTGTGGCAGTGGTCCTCCGTTATCCAGTCGTGAATTGCCGTTGTTGTTGTTGTATGATGAGGCTGTGGTCGAATAGCTGACCTGTCCACCGCCGCTTGCATTGCCACTGAGATTGCCACCCGCGGAAGTTGAGTTATTGTACACATTGTTCAGCGATTGCTGCTGCTGCTGTTGTTGCTGCTGCTGTTGCTGCTGCTGCTGCTGCTGGAGTTGTTGTTGTTGCTGGTGTGCAGCATTGACAAAGACACTGGGCGAGGATGACGTGGACTTGAACAGATTGGCATAGGTCTTGGGCTCGTTATGTTGCTGTTTGGCAGCCTCGTATTTCTCCTGCTGTTGCTGTTCATGAATCGTTTTAAAGTCATCAACTGGAGTTGGTGGCTTCTGGGGTTGGCGATTAGTTGGCGCTTCGCTGGCGTTTTGCATAATGATGGGAGCCGCGATGATAGGTTCCTCAGGCTCCACCAGTTGCTGCTGCTGAATTGGCTGCTGCTGCTGCTGTGGCTGAGGTGGCAGCTGAGGAGGCTGCTGCTGTTGTTGTTGTTGGATGAGCTGTGGAGCCACTAGGGGTGATTGCTGGAAGCCTGTGGTCTGAACGGGCACAATGCCCACATTGGAGGACAAGACAGGAGCCCCACCTGGCTGCTGCTGCACCAGAGGCGACACACTTTGCGGAACTAAGGCCTGTGGTGGCACTTGCTGCTGCTGCTGCTGCTGCTGCTGCTGCAATTCCTCGTGCGATACTACACCGTTCTGGATGGGCTGTTGCGGCTGACTGGCAAACTGAGCCGGCAGTGGCACAGCAGCTGCCTGTGGAGCAGCTGGCATCGCCACTGGTACGGGACGTCCAGTGGCTGCTCCGGCTGGCAGCGGATAATAAATCTGCTGCGGTCCGGCTCCCGCCGCAGCTGGAGCCACCTGCTGTTGTGGCACCACTACCTGTTGTGCCTGTGCAGGTAGCTGCTGCGGTGGCGGTGGCTGGCTAACATCGCCCACCACCTGCACGGCTTGGTCAACAGTGTTTCCCACTTGTACCTGCACATCATGCTCCTCATCATTCTCCGAACGCGACTCGCCGCCATCCTGCTCGTCTTCAATGTACATGTCCTGGTACCGGAAGATGTCGTTATGCACATAGTACTTTTTGGGCGACTGAGCGGCCAGCACAAAGGTTTGAGTAAAGCGCCGCATCGGTTGGCCATCGTTGGACAGCTCGCCAGTCACCTGAACTACAACGCCATTGCCCAGCGTGGCCTGGGCATCGACTTGGCTAATCTTGGCATGACAGTCATTGAAGTTTAGCTGCTGGATGCGGCTGTGGATCTCTCGCTGGCCCACAACCTGTGTGGACTCGCCATGGATGAACGACGAGTTGTTGTTGTAGAACCGATGCAAATGATTGGGTGCCTTGTTCAGCAGCGTGTAATATTGACGCACAAACTCACGTCCCACCGACTGTGGTGAAGGCTGCGGCGATTGGGTCGCATCCATGACCATTGCTGGCGACTTTGCTAGTTCCTCGAGAGTGGACAACCGATTGGATTGACAATTGCAAGTTGCTGATGCTGCTTTGATGACTCAACACAGCTGACAAATGATGCAGTGTTTTGTTTATATTGGTCTGCAAATATAGAGTTAAAACATATAGACGATATAAGTTTTAATTGTTTCAACTTGGCTAAGATGACTTCTCTCGATTTGCGTCAACGAAATTAAAGGCAAATGTTGCTTTGTTTTGGTTGATGGCGCAAATCATTGCTAAGCTTTTTTTTATAAAAAATATTTAGAAACCCGATTCTGAACCGGTCTCGTTTCTATTTTAAAACTGAAAATCGAACCACCCTCGTACAACAATCCAAAGGAGAGAAATTTGCTCAACCTAAAACGGTTCCTATTCCACATTTTTGATTCAACTCCACCAAATTTCAGCCATTTGGAAGTTAGAGCAAAGATTCGTAATCGAACCAAAAGCAAATATAAAGGAGTTTGTTTGAAAACTGTATAAGAGAGAGGGGAAATTAAACAATTGGTACTCTGTTAGATCCTTGATTCCTAGCTATAAAGATAATTTTAGCGAGATTTTGAAGTCTTTTCAATGCAAACAACTTAAGGCTAAAAGTCTCATTAGTCTAAGCATAGAAATTATGAATATTATTTGCTTTTCTATAAGAATTGAGTAAAACATGTGCCGAACCAAGGCTCGAATGTTCAAATCCTTCTACCAAAAACCTTGAACCCAAAATTTACTAACATTAATTGTTGGTAATTCTTGGAATTACAGCTTGTTTGTAGATCCGAAATGCTTTCACTTGGAACTTGGACCAAGCGTGACCAAAAACCACATAATTAGGCATATTAGATTAATATTAGTGGAAATAACCCCTAAAAGATGCACTAAGATACCAAACAATGGTTCTGTTCATTCTGCTGAGCTGCTCATGATAGGGGAGGATGTATCGGAGAAATAGTTCGCGCCTTTCATGTGATACAACTACCACCAGCTGTGATTGTCTATCGATAGACATGCTGCGATAGCCTGATTTCGATACCAACAGTTAAATTTTTTTTTCTTAAATTCTTCGATTTATAGAAAATAAGTTTCGGAGTTGAGAACATGACTGAGAACTGGGTTTCATTATATTTAAATTATATTTGTATTTAAATCAATACTGCAAAACGATCCAGAACCGGTTTGGATCAGTATTCTTGGGACTTGGGAAACTGACCTTGGACCTTGGTCTTCTACTTTTGATAAAAACTTCAATTCAGAAAAACTACTTAAGTAGAAATTTGTAAAATTTCACCAATGTTGATTCAATGAGCAGTGTACAAATTAGGACTTAATAATTCTCAATTTAACAAAGAAATAGCAATGTGCTTAACATGCCGCTATGCTATAAAGCAGGAGTGCCCTTGCTGTATACGCTGTAGGCGCATTTGTATACGACTTCCGCATAATGAAACGGCAGCAACAACTTCGGATGTGTCTCTTTACACACTTTTTTACTTGTGTTAGTGAATGCGTGAGCGTTAGATGCTGTTCAGTCTACTTTATGATCTATATGGAGTGGTTCGTCGCTTCGTCCCGCTGTTTTTTGCCTGAAGAAGGCCATGAAATAGCCTATTATGCCATCATATATTTAGTTTTTCAAAAAAAATCTAACGTGCGGCGCTTTTAAAGATATTTTAAAATTTAGGCTCCTCCGCCTAGACTTTTGTACGATTGAAGAGGTACGAGTTGCTAAATTTCCTAGATTTTTATCCTGAACCATTAAAAGACCCAAGTTAAAATTGTTGAACCCATAGAACGCGCACCTAGGGTACAATTGTAAAACCGTATATGAAGTGATGCTTACAGAAGTCCCCTTCCCAGCAAACATTTTATGAAATTATTGATTACAATCGAGTAATGTGATTAAACTAGTCATAATTGAGCATATTTTTTGATCATAAATGATAGTAAAGTCGGGAGAAAATGGTACCCTAGCAGCGACTCTTCTTAAGGAGTCGTTTTTAACTCCTTCTTATGAACAGTTTCAAATAATTTTCGAGTCATTTCAGTATTTTTTTAGTCGTACTTTACTAAGTCAAATTTTGAGCGTATTCATAATTCATTTTCGAGTTTCTTTCAATCACACATGATGGGTATTTCTTTTTAATCATGAAATCTTCCAAATGTTGGTTAGGTTCTATCAGGTCTTATTCCGGGTTTTTTGTCGGACCGAATCGGTTCGGATGTCTATTTCTTGTAGCTGCCATAGGAACCATCGGTTTCAAGTCTATAAAGTAATTAAGTTAATGGTAAAAAAAAAAATTTTGGATTTTTAAGAATAAATTCCAAAGTTTCTGTTTGGACGAACTTTTCAGAATCGAATCAGCTGCTCGTGCTGATCAAGAATATATATACTTTATGTGTTCGGAGAGGACTCCTCCTAGTCTTAATATTTAACATTAAAATTTCATAAAACATGGGAATTATGTCAATTTTAAACTTAAAACTAAATGAATTTTGATAATTTCTTCATTGTGCTAGTTCTAGGAACCTAGAAAATGTTACCATTTACAAAATGCATATTTTTTCTCAAATAAAGGAATAATGGTTGATTTTCCTTTGTCAAACATATTTTCATGACATACTGAGGAAATGTACATTTTACAGTTCCATTACCAATTGATTTGAAATAGTCCAATAGAATAGACCTATGTATGTGTGTGTATGTACTTCAAATATATGACCCAACTCTACTCCTTCTATACATATGTATACGAAACTCAATTTGCCGCAGCGCACATAAAAAAATTTAAGAAAAAAAACAACAACAAAAACTCGGCGCGTTGCAGTTTGACCCACTTTCAATGGGCACACTGGCATACACATAGACACACACACAGTCAAGCTCGCATACACTTTAAATGGGAAATTCGGTACAAAGAAAACAAAGTGCAGCTGTCTTCAGTCATTTGTTGTTTTTGTTGCACTTTGGTATAATTCCATTGACTTTGGGACATTTTGCCACTGCAAGTGCTTCTCGTGCAATCTAAGCACAAAGGACTTTTTCTCCATATTTAAGAGTAAATGACCTCATACACAGCTGAAGAACAGAGCCGTACAGTGGATCGTATATTCAAAATTTGTTGAACAAATTAAAACTTTTAAAAAGTTTGGTCGATTGGAAAAAATTAAACGAGCTTGACACCAGTTTAATGAATTTTTCTTAATTCTGCTACCCAACTGACTTCTAATGCGATTCTATCGAACTTTTTGCCACTCAAAAAATTGAAATAAGCCACTGTAAGCCGCAGACGCAGCAGGAGAGAAGAGCAGGGGGGACATTAAGCGAGGGGATGTGTAAAGTATTTTTTAGGTTATGTTTGCACGTCAAGGTTGAGCCGCGCCGCTTTTGGAGGATAGTAAGTTTGTATGTAAATACCAGGTGTGAGTATGTTTTTGTGTTGTATTTGGCTGAGCTAGCATTGGGGTAACTCATTGAACTCAAAGCATATAGCACAAGCTGCATTTGCCATTTGCTTTGATTTCTGAATTTAGTCGAGACAAAATAAAGTGTGTTTGCCGCCGCCAAACACACGAGTTGTTAGAGTATTAGTGCGCGCGCCTGCCTTTGACGACGAACCGCGTGTGTAGGCAGAACAAAGAAAACGATAAAAAGAAGACCACTGCTTAAACACTCAAATAAAATGTACAAAAACAAAATAGTGTTTTTTTGTTAGGTTATGTTAAGAAATTGTTATAATTAATGAAAATTGTTGTTGGTGTCTTTTTCCCGGCCGGCTTGATTCGAACTCACCTTTGCACACGTTTCTGCCTCTCTTCTCTACTCCTGCTTAAGGTTTTCGGGTTAATGCACAATATATTGCTTTTGACGAAGTTTGCACACAGAATTTCTTTTATTTCTTTTTACTTTCCTCTGTGTTTTATTGTTGATGCTAAAGCACGACGGTTTGTGGTTGGTGTTGGGTGTGTTGCGGGGGAGGGGGATGATTTAGCTGCTGATGGAAAATATGCTGAAAGTAATAACAAAAAGTTTGCTAAATCAGTTGCAAATTGCAGTTTTTGTTAACACACACACACACACACATGCACACACATACACTGTGGCTTTCTGTCTGCTTCTTCTTCTGCTTTGTTGCAATTTTTTCTTACGATGAGAAACAACTCAATTTACTTTTATTTATGTTGTTTCTGCTGTTGGGCGATCACAGTTGTTAATTAATTAAGTTAAAATGCGTTGATTTGGTTTAATTTTTTGTAGAAAAGAATCGCAAACGCAATGAAATTGGACAAGTGTTGAATTGAGAAGAGAACCGACGTTCCTCTTTTGCCTCTGCAGCGTTTTTTTTTTTATTCTCTATGATGGCGGCATTCTCGTGGTGTGTACACACTGCAAAAATGTACTAAAATCTGTCAAAATGAAAAACACCAAAAAGTGATGCCAGACTTCCTGCTTATTAAATGGCAGCTGCGCGGTGTTTTATGTACAGTGTATCAATTTAGTAAACGCACCATTTAATCTCTTTTTAAATTTTATACGTTTATTTTTATCAGTTTGATTGACTGAAAATTTCAACTCAGCCGCAAAATATGTTCAGATCAACTAAAAATCATTTTTTATTAACAATTCCTACACATACCAAACAACTACTTTAAGGACTTTACACCGTTTTCCATTAAGAAGGAATCTCAGGCGATCCTTGAAAACAACATTTTTTTACAGTTGGAAGCTGCCGACCTTTTGGATTACATGCTTAAAATGATTTTAAGTTTTGAGACTCGGCGAAATATAGGACCGTCCTTGAACACAAGTGAATTTTTGGGAAGTTTTCGGACTGGCTTAACTTTGAAAGACCGAAAAATAACTTTCCAAACATATTTAAACAAAATTTGGCACCTTACCCTTAAGTACAGTCTTTAAGGGCTGAAATTCGGCAGAATACAGGGCGATTTTAGAACAGAATTGAGTTTTTTTCGTGTTTATTTTCATTTTGTCGCACTTTTAAAGTACAGATAGAGCTAGCATAGTAGCATAGCTACTAAAATGTAAGTGAATTTAGGTCCAACAAATTCTATAATTTTTTTAAGCAGAGAATTGGCATTTTTTTCTTATAGAAGCAATTATAAAGATTAAGGGAGGCTTAACCAGAATTATCATGATATGAGTAAATATGAAAAATGATTAATTTTTTCAAACCAAATGGCAAACATTTGTTTACCTCAAACTGTACGAGTACCTTATTGATTCACTGTATCGTTTTATGTTTTTGGTATTTTTACAACTTATATTGCCAACTACCGAAGGGGCACACTGCGCAGTTACAGCGCTGACAGATCTGTAGACAATCTAGTATTTTTTTTAGTTTTTACAATTATTTCGCAAGAAAAAATAAATAATTAAATTTTTATTACCAAGTTCATTTAGCAAAAAACCGATTAATGAAAACCCTCAATAAGTTCACTTAATTTTTTTCATCTTGCCCAATCATTGTGCAACCTGGTGGCAACGCCACGCTTGCCCATATACACACACACGCTGTCTGCTTGCTTGCATTTGTCATTTTCCGGTCGTCAATTGTACGCGCGAGGTTTTTCGGCGAGTGTGTAAAAATAGCAGATTTTTGGTTAAACAAGATTTTAATTGGCAATAAAAAAGAAGGAGCAAACGTACTGCACACACACAATGGCCGATAAAATTGTTGATAACGAAATGAACGGCGAAGACTTCACCAAGGATGTGACCACCAGCGATGGCCAAGGCTCTGAAAATGGTGATGGCGGCGCGGCCGGCTCCACCAATGGCAGCAGCTCTGACTACACAGGCGCTGCCTCCAACCAGCGTGATGACGACAGGTATTTAAAGAACAGAAGGGAAAAAATATGTACTCATAATTTTGCAGGCCGCTGACAGCAATCATGTGCCTAACTGAATTTTATTTTCCCCGATTACCACCTAACTTTGTTGTTACGTAAAAGCGAAGCTAACGTCGTTGTGGGTTGTGGCGGCAGCAGTAGCGGAGTCTCTACTACTGCTGACCCCTTTTGTTTTTTGCGCGCGTGTGTGTGTGTGCGACTGTACCTCACAGCAATTACGCAGAAAGAAATTACAAACGTATATCTTTGTTCTAATGAAAATTTTCAGCCATTGCGGCTTTTCTATTTTCTGCTTGGCTTTTTTTCGTTGCCATTGAAAATTTTCCAGTCGCGTGGAGGAAGACAATTTCCCCCCATTTGTGAGGTTATGTACGGCTGCTCGTAGCACACATTGTGCTTAGCTTGCCTTTCACTTGCAAAAAATATATAAAACTTGCGTTTGTAGTAGTGTCTGAGTATTTTTTCGCTTTATTCTTTTGTACAGCCATCCGTTGTTATTTTGTGTGAGTGTGTGTGTGTGTCTGTTTTCCCCCTCCCCCCATTCGTTTCCATGCCCGCTCTTTCAATATGGCGGCGTACGTATGTATGTATTTGCATTTTTTCACTATTCCCTTTTGCTTGCCGGTTACTTCTACAAGATTAAGTGTGTTTGTGTTGTTGCTGAGCCACTGCTGCGCCGGCATCAGTGTTTTCGCGGTCATCCAAAAAGTGGTTTCTATTATCAGTTGAGAGAACATTTCATATTTGTCGCCGATGGAGGAGAGTGATTCAGTCGTGCGTTTGGTCCAAAGACTATGCACACAACTAGATGGCGCATTTGCTGAAATTTCTTTGTTTTGGCTATTTAAGCGACTTTTGTTTTCGATTGTTTTGAGATATCGAATGAGCGACATTAGTTTTAAAGTAGGGTCAAAATTGAGCTTATACCCCCCGGAGCGATTCACAGCAGGTTCGACTTCGCGAACGGAGCGGGTTCAGAAGGCGGCTGAACCTAGGTACTGGTTCGATCCGGGGGTCGGGAATAAATAGGTTTTTTAGCCCATTTGGAAAATTATAAGAGCTTGAAAACTTTAAAACAATCGAATCTCGTCTCAGTTGTATCCTCGTGCCACGTCTTTTTGAACTCTTCATTATCCAAACGCATAGCATATATGTATTTTAATGTAACTCCTTCCTCAATGTGACAGCAGTGTAGCTGAATGGATTCTACCTTAAGAGAAGTTGGCAAAGTTTCGAAAAGGTTGAAAACCAGCACCTTGATCAGCTGTTTATTGGACAGCGGTTAGATCGTTCTAATTTGATAAAAATATGAAATAATTTGCATCAAAATAGTAAGCGAAAAGACACTCACGAAAGCAGCGAAAGAGCGAAATTCGAAGGCGCCATCTAGTTGTATTCAAAGTCTTTGGTTGGTCGTTGGAGATTCTTCTTTTTGTTTACATTGATTTTTCCCCCACATCATTTTGCTCATCTTTTATATATTTTACATTTAAGTTAATATTAAGTCGAGAGTCAAACAGCAATCCGCAACCAAAGATGAATTATGGAAATCCTCAAAATGCCAATGGAGCGCTCACCAAGCCAATGAATCAATCAATCAATAGATACTACAATTCCATAGCTAATCCTGTTGTGTTTGAGCGAACTAATCTTGTTCCTCTCCGGCAGGTCTTGAGAGAAGTGAAATGCCAAGGTGTGTTAAGCTATTCTCAAGGAAGGAAGTGGACGGATGCCACCAACACCCTCAACCACCGCAACAACAACAACAACAAGATATGCCGCCGATGCGATCGATTGATGATGGTATTTATCTAACCAAAAACAAATAAAATAAAAAGAATATCAATCAATCAATAGAAACTTTTGTACACACAAAATTATCTCGATTTCAATTGGATCTTGTATGTGAATATATATAAACTATATAAAATGCATTTTATTGTTTACCAAAAAAAAAATATAAAAAAAGTATCAATCAAATCAGAGAAAGAGAGAGACAGAGAGGAGAGAGAGCGTGTTTTGTTTGTTTGTTTGCCGATGCCGCCGAATGAGAAATGTAACGTAACGAGCCCCCCCGCCCTAAGCGAGCTCCGATAACGAGATCAAACTCTAAATTTCGCCAATGTGACCGGGAAAGTTCCAAATAAATAAATAAAAAAAATGCCAAAAAAGAAAGACTTCTTTTCCAAACATTAAGCGTAACGTACATCCAAATATTTTAAGTGTTTTTTTTTTAATAAAATCTTTTTATATATCAACAGCCCACAAATAAAGCAATTGAAATTCCACCAACAGCATTAAAACCAAAAGACCTTTGCATTTTTCTCATACTTTTATCAATAATAATCCTAACTAATTGTTAATTTTAGTAAAACAAATCGAATAATTCACTCTTTGCATATATATTATCTACTATATCTATCTATCTTTCGCTCGTTTGTGTCTCTCGATCGAACGCTCGCTCGCCGCACTCTTTCGCTCATTTCCGAAACGAAAGTAACTTTGATATATTCAGAAAGCAAAAAGAAATATTAATTATTATTGGTGAGTTTTTTTTTTTCGTTTTTGTTGTATTCTTGCTCCGTCATCAACTTTTTTGCAGAGAGGAGAAAATTCTTAAAGTAACATTTTGTGGTCAGCAAACAGCAAAATTGAAATTGAATCAACACTACCTTTTTTTTCCAACCCAAAATAAATTTATGAAAACCTCTGCTAAGCCACAATTCTTCTCTGACCTTTCGCAGGAAACTGTTTGTGGGCGGCCTCAGCTGGGAGACCACCGAGAGTAAGTAGACACGATCACAGCCAGTTGTTCTGGAACTCATCATCCTTAATCTTTCACAGAGGAACTGCGAGATCATTTTGGCAAATTCGGTGAAATCGAGAGCATTAATGTGAAGACAGATCCCCAGACTGGACGTTCTCGTGGATTCGCCTTCATTGTATTTACCAACACCGAGGCTATTGATAAGGTCAGCTCTACTGATGATCATATCATCAACAGCAAGAAAGTGGATCCCAAAAAGGCCAAGGCCCGTCATGGCAAGATCTTTGTGGGTGGTCTGACTACGGAAATCAGCGATGAGGAGATCAAAACCTACTTTGGACAGTTTGGCAGTGTAAGTTCAAAAATGCTGCAGTAACTGTAATAAAATGTAATCATTGATTCAATTTCCTTCCGTAGATTGTTGAGGTGGAGATGCCCTTCGATAAGCAAAAGTCACAGCGCAAGGGATTCTGCTTCATTACATTCGATTCGGAGCAGGTGGTCACAGACTTGCTTAAGACGCCCAAACAGAAGATCTCTGGCAAGGAAGTGGACGTGAAGCGTGCAACACCAAAACCAGAGAATCAAATGATGGGCATGCGTGGTGGCCCACGTGGAGGTATGCGTGGTGGACGCGGAGGCTACGGAGGACGTGGAGGTTAGTACAGTTTTTAGTATGAGAGATTTAAAAAAAAATGTTGAAAGGGCAAGTGTCGACAATGTAAAAGGAATTAAAAGAAAAGCTAATCATCCAAGGCGTGATTTACAATGTAAAGCTAACTTCCAGGAATTTTTGAAAAAGGTTTCAAGTTGTGTTTCTTTGTCCCTCTGCAACTTTTTCATACAAGCACAATAACATTTTTGGAAAACTATGAAGTTTCCCTCACCCTAAGTAAATCTTGTCCCAAATTATTTGAAGTAAAGATCAAAAACCACCTCAAAGCAGCCAGCCTCAAAGAAGATTCTCATGTATTTGAAGAACGAGTGGCGTTTTCGGATGAAGTTAGCCTTCATGTTTTAAAGAATTATACTTGCTGTTCTGCCGTGAGAAAGGTTTGTGGACATCAAAAACATTTTTGGTTCCCAAGAAACATGCAAAATAACGTTTGCGGTTCTTAATCGGTATTAATCGGTTTACTTAGGAAATACCTTCGTGTATCTTAGAACCTACAAAAATAACTGGAAACCTTAGTCCAAAACTATAAATTTTCGTTTCACCTACATTCCATTGTGAAGTCGATCTAACCAAGTTGCATTATTCTCTCTAAATCGATCATGTGAGCGGCGATCCTCCTTGAATCTATGTAAGCTTATGTTGTATTTATAGGGATTTCCCCATACACAACCCATCTGAAGTGGTTCCCCCCTCAAGTGTCAATTGCAAACCATATCCTTCCGGATTAGGCAATATATTTACAACATGGTTCAATAAGATCCCAGTCTAGTCTTACAGTTAATAGTCGCTGGGGGCTAAGCCAAGTGAATTATGATGGTTTAGGGGAAGTAAATCAAATAATCCAACCACAAAATGGAGAATGATAATGCCTTAACCATTTGTCTAAGCCTCTGGAAAATATGAAGTATTATAATTTTTCAATTTTACGAAGGGAAATTCTATCAATAATGAATTTGCTTAGTTTTGACGATGTGTCTTATGCCATTTGGCAGAACTTAAGAGTAAGAGGTCGAACTGACAGAATTTGTGACTTAATTTTTTAGGAGAAGTATGAAGATATGTTGTCACAATCATTTTTGACTAATTAAAGCAAGAGCTCAGAGGGGATTAAGTACCGGCTTAATTTAAATTACCTATTCTTTAAGCCCAGTATGCAAATATTGATCATTTTCTGTGAGCCCATATAATTACATTGCCCAGAGGATGCTCTAGGGAAAATTCCCAGAGCACATTCTAAGAGCGTGTGTATGCAGGCATCTCAAATGCGCAAATTTGACCAAGCTTCCACAAAGTGGAAGTTGCCGTCTCCTGTCTCCATTCACTTCAACCGCCTACAGCGCCACACAAAATGTGGCCTCATAAAAATAATCATGACATGGCATGGCCCATAGGCTCTGCATTCATTAAAGTGGCTTTCATTTTACATTTTGACGTTCAAAATTTTGTTATGTAGCACCACAGAGTGACCGTTTTATATTTAGAGACTTGGCTGTTGTCTGGTCACACTACATTCTTAAAGGTTCCATTGAGATTCAAGAAACAATTCTCGCTACGAAAAAAAAGTCATATTTTTACATTTTTATAGTTTGAGTGCACTTTTTTATATGGTTCATACGCTGGGTACAATTTTGACATACTCTCTCAAATATCGGCCCATATATATTAGCTTCCAGCTTGTCGCTATAGACATGAGCCTTAGCAGAGCCCCACATAAAATAGTCTAAAGGCGTTACAGCGCACTATCTAGGCCAATAGACTAGCTCCAAACGTGAAATAGACTGTTCACCGCACTCGCCCCCCAATTGGGTCAATGTTTATCGGGCTGTCTTGTTGAAACCACATGTCAGGCAAGTTCAACACATTCCATTTTGGACAAAAAAAAAAAAAACACTGAAATCAGCGCTCTCCATTCCCAGCAACGTACGTTCCTGTTTTCGTCAACCCTTAAAAAAGCATGGTCATATGATGCCACCGGCCCTTAATCCACACCAAATAAAGGATTTTTCGGGATATATTGGCAATTTTTATTGCAGTTCTTCACACCAAATTAGGCAAAATTTTGTTTGTTGACGTATCTATTCAGTCCAGATATGAGATTCGTCGCTGAACACAATTTTCCAATAAAAAAGTGTATTTTCATCCATGAAATTTGGTAATAAAATTCAATCATCTGTAAGCGCTCTTCGTTTGTAAGTCGATTCATGGTTATATAACAGACCAAACTAAACATGTTTGACAGTAACATGTGACACGAAACAGCCGAACTGCCAAAGACAGTGTTGCCATACAGAAAATTGCTACAAAATTATCCTTTCCCACGTTTATGCTGTCAATATCCTGATTTAAAAAAAAATCGCACTATTTGAAAAGCGCTAATTGATCGAAATCACGATATTTCTGCAGTGAGATGCCACTAATGGAAAATTTTAAATAAGATGGCAACACTCTGACACAATCGGCCTATAAATTATGAATAACAAATTAATTGCAAGTTTGTTACACGAATCATGAAAGATAAATATTCCAAAAAATGGTAAAATGGTGCTGCCAACCAGACCATTGCTTTGGTGTTGCCAGATCGTGGTTTTTTCATATGAGCGCTGGTCATTCTGTGAGTTCATTAAAGCTGCATAAACCTGGTAACAGAGAACAACTTTACTCCCAAAATAGATGGTCCAAATGTAGACTTATTTGTTGTGAGAGACTTCCTGTGAAAGTTCGATATTTAAATTTCCATGTGAGAGCGTGACTGGAGACTTATTGAACCATGTTATATAAATATAAGATGAGGTCGTCCCTGTCCTGGTGTGTCCTCTCATGATAAATAGATTTTGATGGCTATATCGATTAAAGTTGAACATCTTCTCAATTCGACATCTTGTGTCTCATTTTACAGGTTACAATAACCAATGGGGTGATGGACAGAATTCATACTATGGCGGCTACGGTGCTAGCAGTTATGGTGCTGGCGGCTATAGCGACTACTATAACGGTGGCTACTATAACGGATTTGACTACGGTTATGGTAAATACAACAAACAACATAATAATGCTCATAACAATTATTACAATAACAACACGTCAAGTAATTACCACCAAAACAAGAACAATAGTAACAACTATCAGCAGTTTTAAGTAGAAAAACAACAAGCGGGCAAAACAACAATTAACAATACACACAACAGAGAATGATTTCTTCCAAATCAGAGCAAGTTGTTGTTTGCCCCAGCAATGAAACAAAACTGAGAGAAAAACAAAAACAAACAAATAAATCAACAACAACAACAACAACAACGTCGCTAAAAACAAGAAAACTATTTAAAATATTTTTTAACCTTTTCTGCATAGAGTCAACAAAAATTTGTATAAAGAAAAATCAAGAAACATTTGTACATTTGCAAAACGAATTGTTGACATCAATTTTCTTCAACTTATATATACACTTATATACTACATATATAATTTTTAAAGGCACATTTGAGTTTAAAATTTTAAAGCGTAATTTTAAAACCAGAAAAATTAATAATCATTTATTAGTTCTCTAGCATTTAAATACATATAAAACTGACGAAGCGTGTGTAAAAAATTGATGATTGTGTTGTTCGAAGAGAGACGGAGAGAGAGAGAGAGAGAGAGAAGAGATGAGGAGAAGAGGAGAAAAGTAGACGTGACGTTCAATATAAATATAAATGACCAGACCAGACCAGCAACAGAGCAGGAGCAGCAACAACAACAATAACAACAGCGATGTTGACACAAGGTCGCTTTCAACAGACTTTCCAAAGATGACAAATACCTCAAAACGCGATGGCAGCAAACAAAAACATCAAACCAACCCAAACACCACACAACACGAGAGCATGTGCCAATAATGTGAAATTCTGTGTGAAATGCCAGCGTTTTGGCCTTTTGCACAAATGCAACTTGTGCCTTTTTTATTAATTGTTAACTAAACTGTTATTGTTTGAGCCAACTGAAACCAAAATCTGTTGAGACACACTTACACACACACACACACACACACACACTCATGCACCTTAAAAATAGTTATTTAAATAGTTTAAACTTTTGTTTTGTTTAACAAAACTTTAAACACAACCCCAAGAAAACCAACAAATCCCCCCCCTACAAACACACACACACACACACACCCACACATACCCACACCCCACACACACACCAATTCAACTTCTTTTTAAATATATACCTTATATAGCATATAAATATATTTTTAGATATATATTATTATTTCGGCAACGGGATAATATCTACGTTTTTGCAATGCATATGTTTTCGTATGCACGTCAATATACCTACCATATATATTTATATCAAATATATACAAATGTTATATATTTATATACATAAAGAATAACATTTTTTACTATGGTACTATTTTTGATAGTATTATTTTTAAGGCAAACACACAAACAACAACAACAACAACAACCAAGAGGTCAGCAAAACCCCCAAAAAACAAACATCCAAATGCCAGACCATTCTTTTATTTGCTTAAATTTGCATTTTCTGCTGCACTTTCTTGACCAAAACAAAAAAAAAATGTATTTTGCCTAATGATGATGATGATGATGAGGGAGAGAGAGAGATGATAGATGGATGAATGAATGAATCGATAAACAAGATTCGAAAAGAGACAAATTTTTTGACTTGGTTTTCAATTTTGAAACGAGCGCGCGCATAGCGGCCCTTGGCACGTTCATACGTTGATTTTTTTTTTTATATATTTCAAAACAGGGTAACTTGAGTTTTGACCACGACTAAAAACTAAAACAAATCAATCCAAAAATAAAAAATGGCATCTGTTAAGAAAATTCAGGTTTTTCTCATATGTAAATGTGTAGAACAGACATAAGAAAGCTACATTCAGCCCCATTCTAAACTTTTGAAAACCCAGATCCATTAGAATCGCTTCGATTCGTTTAATTGGGGCTGGGAAATTTACCTTTTAAATCGTCTTTTGAAGAATACAAATATTTTTCTCAACAATTTCACCCTCGAAATGAGTGTCAAGTATGTCAAGTATTGGCTCGCTGCATCATTCAGTATATTTTTTGGGTTTATATGTAGCTGTACTGAACTCTTTTTGATTTACTTATTGAGACAAACTTCATGAAGTTTTGTTAAACGAAGAGAAGGGGTTAGGGTATAGCAATCAACCTAGACCTTTTCTACTTTCAAGATAACCTTATAAAGTTTGACTCAACGTGTAAATACCGACGCTATTGGGCTTGAAAGTAATTTTTGCAGTCCAGCGGTGGGCACAAAATTGGAATTACCCTTAGCAGCTAGGATTGAGTCGTGAAACCAGTCTCGATTGCACATTGGTTGCTATAAATTTCACTTTTGGCAACGTCTGAGTCCATTGCTAAAGCGTCACTTGCTGAAAAATAACTCCTTTTTATTGATCAATCAATTCGAACATTCGAAAACTGTAAGAAAAGTTTTTAAGTGACGAACTAAAGCCCATGAAAGATGCAGCAAACCAATGGTTATAAGCCTCCAAACTAAATTTTCTACACATTTGTAGAGTTTGAGGCAAAAAAAATCTCAACTATAAATTGCCAAATGTAAAGACCTAAAACTGAGGCACACACAGACTGAGTCACTGTGGCTACACAGCCTCATTTTCGTTTCACTTTTTAGTCGTTGATCGAATGATAGTTAATTAGTTCATCAATTAAGAAAAACCCTGAACACCCCAAAAAAAAAAACAACAACAACAACCAATGACAAAACAACAAGAACAACAACAACAACAACGACAACAACTAGAACATCAAAAAACAACAACAACAACAAGAACAACTTTAACGTAGAAAACTTTGATTAAACAAGCATAAAGTAGAAACACACTTCGTCAATTTTAGTAATTTTAATTCAAACATATATTAATGTATAACTTCTTTTTATGGTTTTTAAATATTAAGACAAATTTCCCCCCCTCCCCCCAACAACAACAACAACACATACACGCATTGCTTTTACATGTATATATGTGTGTGTATGTATACATATATTCAATTTTCACCGATTATATATATGTATATGTATACCCCTATCTACATTTTTATATATATATATATATTAAAAAAATTTAATTGCATAAACTTGAGTAAATTATTTTAAACATAAATTTGCATGTTTCTCAATGTTTTTAGCAAAAAAAAAATAACTAATCAAAAAAAAAAAATATTAACATTTATCTTACAATTTAACTTAAAAGCCAATGTTTTTTATATACACACACACATATACATATATATATATATATATATCTATTGTTTACAAACCAATTATTATGCTGATTGATTATGATGATGTTTAAATTTTGTAAAACAATTGCTTTTTTTTTTTTCATATAAACAAAATTTTTGTATACCCCCCTTTACATATATATGCATATATATAGCAATAATTTTGTGCCCCCCCTTCCCTTTATATTAAAACCTTAATTCTTAATTTCCTTATCATTTTGTTGTTTTTCCACAATATCCAAAAAAAGAAACACTAACCGAGCAACACCAACCAAGCGGATGGGGGGGAGCCATTACTTGGGCCCCCCATCCGGTCTGTGTCTACTATTTACGTAATGTTACTTTTTTTTTTTTAATATGAGTTTTGAACATATTTTACACACTACTACTATTATATATATATATATATTTACATATATTGTAATACCGAATTTTCCGATGTTTCGCCTCACAAAAACGACAAAAACCCTCTAAAACGAAAAGAAAAAAAAAACCCCCTTTGAGAGTCTAAAAAACAGCCCCAAAGCGAAAACACACACAAACACAAAAACGAACGCAAGCCGCGCGGCGGCGCTTTCTTCAGATGGTTTGTTTATTGCCCGAGAACCAAAAGCAACCACTTAAATGTAACGATTTTTCTTTTACTATTCCCTTTTATTAAACTTAAATCTTTATATATTTACACAAGTAATTTAGCGTAATTAACATTTGTTTATTTTTTTTTTTTTTAGTAAAATGCATTGAAAAAAAATCTAAAAAAAAATTTACAAAAAAAAAAAACAAATCTAAAGTAATTTTAAATAACTTTTGTCAAGCAAATTTTAAGCTATAAAACAGTTTTCTTGTTTTTAACAACAACTACATCAACAACAAACACTTTGAATAACAAAAGAAAAGATATGAAAAAAAAGAAACGGCAACGAGAGACACGAAACGTAAAAATTTGTTGACTATTTGCATTTGTTTTTGTTTTTCGCACACACACACAGAAATTTTCGCGTTCGACCCCCCACGTGCGCCCCCCTTGCTTCCCTCCCTTTCCATTTCCCCCCCTGATATTTTGTAAAAAGAAAACAATTTGATACTTTTTTGCTGAGGTGAGACATTCAAAAACACACAAGAATAAATTGAAATGCTGAAATTGTTGTGTGGAAAATGAGGTAAAAAAAAAATATAACTAATATGCATAAAGAATGCTTCAAAACTGAGAATTGAATTTGCAATACATTGTGAAACATGTTTATAAGTCAGTCGAGTCGAAAGTTAAAAACTAACATCATCAGCAACAAACAACAACAACATCAACAACAACAACAAACCGCATGTATGTGTGAGCGCCGCCTTGCGCCCCCCTTTTATTCTCGATATAAGAGAGAAATTGTTTTTAATTTTTATTGTGTACTAGCAGCCGCAGCAGAGCAGCAGCAACAAAAACAACAACAAAATGTCAACAACCAAATCATATTGTACTTTGAGCTACAACAACAACAACAACAACCAATCTTATAATCAAAATTCACCAAACGAGAGAAATGAGCAAATAAAAGAAAAAAGAACAAAAAAAAAACAAAAAAAAAAAAAACAAAAACCAGACAACAATTTGTGTGTATTTCAGTTTTTCATTTTCCACCCACATCCGGAATTCCTTTTCCAGCTTGCCAAAGAAAATTGTTGTGCATTTGAATTGTCTCCCCTCGGCGCGGCGTCGCCAATGCAGAAAACAAAAAAGAAATTATAATTTTTGACCAATCCAATCAGCAGCGCGCGCGCACACACACACACACACACAGTGGGCGAAATTGCCAATTTAAGCGGAACGATATTAAAAACCGTATTGCGGTAGATTTCAATTTTTTTCGAAAACAAACAAATTTAATTTTCCTTTTCATTCTTAATCAGCCTTTGTTCCAATTTGAGGCATCGACTTTTGTACAACGATGTTTTCGTTATACAAACAAACTTTGTACAGTACGATTTTCCATACAACGAAGTTTATTTTTAACCCCTTGAGATTCGCTATATAGAAGTTCGACTGTATCACTTAGGCAAATAGTTTGCACAAATTTCGTTGAAAATTTGTCTAAAATCGACATGATTGAGCAGATGTTGTGTAGGACTTAGAGCTGAAGCTGTAGTTCCATTCACAACTAATTTGGTCAAATATGACCATTGATACACCTCACCCATATTTAACCTTTGTATCAAAATGTGTCCAAATGATTTGCCTATTTTAACTTAGCTTTAGACGGAATTTACACGTTGAAGCAACCCTTGTTAAGTTTTTAAGACGGGATTCCTACAAACTAAAGCTTTTTGCACAAATAAAATGATTCTATGACGAACTTTACACTGTGAAGTTTGCTTCATTAAGTTTTTCAAAAAGCTCATGCTTGTGGGAAAGAGGGGTAGTGGAGTTGCTTGTCTGCGCCTCTACACCTCTTTCCCACAAGCTTTTTCAAGAACTTTAAGAAGTTTGCTTCACCGCGTAACTTCAGTCTCAGATAGGAATTATAGTGGTGTATATACCTGGCTCCTACAATCGATAGCGTTTTCAAAAACTTCACCGTGTACATCCAGTCTCAGATAGGAATCATAGTGGTATACACCTTGTTCCTACAATCCGAAAACGTTTTCAAAAACTTTATAAAGTTTTCTTTATCGTGTCAATACAGTCTTAGTCGGGACTTACACGGTGAAGCAAGTTACATAAAGATTTTGATGAAGCTCTCATTTGAAGGAAAGAGGTTTAGGAGGGCTATTGACACCATAACACTTTTATTTTTTGAAAAAGCAAGTTTGCTTCACCATATAAATCCAGTCTCAGATAGGAATTGAAGTCGATAGCGTTTTCAAAAACTTCACCTTGTAAATCCAGTCTCAGATAGGAATCATAGTGGTATACACCTTGTTCCTATAATCGAAAGCGCTTTCAAAAACTTTATAAAGTTTCCTTCATCGTGTAAATCCAGTCTAAGACACATTCAAGTTATAATTTGTAGAACTTATAAACGAAAAAGGAAAACTTTGTAAAGGCTAGTAGAGCGCTCAATAGGAGCAGAGAAGCGCTCAACTCTTAATGTAACTGGAGCTATTTTTAACATTGTTATGTCATTAGATGTTAGCACCACAAAGAGCTTCGTCCCCACTGTAAAATGAGCTCTAGAGAGCTCTGCACTCTCACTAAAAAAAGCTTCTTAAAGAGCTGCTCACTCACAATGAAAAGAGCTCTAGTAAGCGATTTGCAAGAGCGCTTCGGAGCATCCTATAGGAGAAGTATTGTTATGAAGTAAGTGCTTAAGTAGATCAGATTTTAAAAGAAAAGTTGAGCGCATTTTATAATGTAAAATTCGACCATTTTTTATATTTTTCCCATAAAAACAAAAGTCAACGGTTAAATTAAACTTAATATCAAAGAATTGATTGTTTTATCACGTTTGGTCCATAGAAATATTGGTGCTAGGGCCCAAAAGTAAAAAAAAAAGCTTTTTAAAAATTCATACATTTCTGATCTCAGAATTCCATATTAAACAACTTACTAACGTAACTTCCCTTACTCAGGGAAATTAATGTCAAATTCACTGTTATTACCTATGTTTATTAACAGGGCATTAACATTAATGTTGACATGTCAACATTATGTTAGCAAACAGCGTAAGTCTTCCGGTTCGATAAGCTTAAACTTCAAAAATTGTTTCCATTTATGAACAAATTAAGTTAAATTAGTTCTAACACCAAGTGTGAAAATTCCCTGAAAAGTATTTATGGGCCTGATATTTATGATGCAAGGGTCCGATCTTTTACATAGGTTAACTTTGATTTTACACTGTTATTTGGAAGTTCATGTGACAGATAGCTCTATGTTGAAGATGAGAAATCGGGACACACTGATTTTAATCAAGAGACAAATGTGTTTTCTGGTCGTTGATCAGAATTTTCACTTTTCGCTCAAGAGAAAGTGTTTTAATCGCCGATTCCAAACGTTCATGGCCAGCTACTTCAAAGCGAAAGTGAATAGCTTGTGAAGATGACCGAGTGTGTACGTTTTTTAAAGAAGAAACTTTTGTAATAAGAGCTCACGAGGAGGGATTGAGAACCCCCGACCTGTTCCAAAGCAGGCACACACACTACCAGCTGCACCACATATTATTTTTTTATTTCAATTAAAAGAGTGAAGGGTTGCCATCTAAATACATAAACCCGGCAGTCATAAATGATTTCTTATAGTAATTTACCCTATTATTGTCAGCTAGAGATGCATATGAGCAAAGATCATAAAGATGTAGACCGAATGCAACAGAGATTCAGTAAAGTTGAGTCAAAAATTTGAATATCGTTCCGCTAGATTCCCCATTTCGCGTAGTGTGTGCAGCAGCAGCAGCGCCGCCTCACCACCATCAATCAGACACAGCAAGTTCGTCTATTAGTTATTACTGAATGTTTCTTTTAACCAACCAAACAACCTACCTACCAACCAATCATCGCATTTTATAAGCTAAGCTTTGTTTGTGTTTTCGATCTTTCGCCACAACCAACGACCACCTTTTGTGTTTCAAACTTGAATTATAAACTCAAGACTATGGCTATGGCGGCGGCTTTGACGGCAATGGCTACGGCAACGGCGGCGGACCCCGCGGCGGCGGTCCCAAAGGAGGTATACACAACGCCTAAACTTTTTACTACATTCAACCCCCCCCCAACTCCCTTCCAACCCCTGACAATCATCCCTGTGTTTAATTTTTTGGATATATTTGCCATCACATCCACATTGGCTGTCAAAAGTTCTTCCCCTTTTACTAGACATTGATTGATCCTTTGCCCAAAATCCTAATAGCATTAGACTTGGTCCAAATTTTGGCGTAGAAGTAAAAGAAAAAAAAAAGAAAAAATCAAATCCAAAAACCCAGCAGCAAACACACTAACTATGTGCATGTTACTCCTGATGCAGTAGTATATTTAATTCAGTTTTTTTAATCATCTTCTAATCACTTGCATCTTTAAAACAGGCGGTGGTGGCGGCGGTTTCAATGGAGGCAAGCAACGCGGCACTGGACGCCAGCCAAGGCATCAGCCTTACTAAGACAATTGGGGTAAAGAAATCGCATTCTACAGATAACTACAAACTATTTGAATTTTACTTAGTTTAGTTTGTTATGGTAAGTAATTGTTGCTAAGCCTGTTTAAGTTGCCACTTTGATTGAAGACGATTAGAAATACAAAAATTGCAATATTTAAGAGAGGCAACTAGTTTCCGGAAGTTGATAAAGAAAAATGATTCTGTAATAACTAATACTAGAAATTCTGTCAAACGATGTTGCAAAAAGGAAAATAAAACTGAAATAACACACGCAGCTCTGGTATTGGTTCTTTGGTCTAACCATAAAATGATTATGAAGGTTATGAATAGGAATGATAGCTGCGAGAAGGGTTTCTAGCCGTTTCTAACTAGCAATTCTGTTGACGCAGTTGGCGCTGCAATGAATTATTCTAAGATAGTTGATACTTTTTTATACTCTGTACCGAAGGTACTAGAGTGTTATGAGTTTGTGCAAAAGTATGTAACATCCAGAAGGAAGCATCTCCGACCCCATAAAGTATATATATTCTTGATCAGCATCAACAGCCGAGTCGATATAGCCATGTCCGTCTGTCCGTCTGTCTGTCTGTATGAACGCACAGATCTCAGAGATGGTAAGAGATAGAGGTTTGACATGTATGGGACATATGCTTCTTATGTCTGCAGGCATATCAAGTTTATTTTCAATTTTGGCCACGCCCCCTCCCGCCCCCGCAATTTAGAAAAAACGTTAAATCTCCCACAGTTTTGAAGATAGATGGCTTGTTCCTTCTGGACATATTTAGTTTTTAGGATAACTTATCGATCCGCCAAAGGAATGAAGAAGATCGGATGAACGGTTTTCGAGTTATGATCAAAAGACAAATTTTCTTGGTACAAAGTATGTTATAGTCGGGGTTGACCGTCTTTCTTTCTTGTTTTATGAAGTTATGTTTTAAAGTCTAGCATAAGTTCAGTTTAGAGCGGAGCGGCGGCGTAGGAACTCTATACTCTTACAGTAATTGGTTAACCCAAGTTGTCACGAGGAAACGATAGCTTCAATGGATAGCACACTTCAAAAATGTCATCCAGTCAAGTCGTGCATTAAGGCTCCGATCGAACGCATTGTGTTATGGTCAGAAATAACACTCCATTGGATTCGGTTACATTCCTCTTCGTTGTCTACTTTCGTTTCGAATGGAGTGGCTGAAATTCAAGAGGTTGTGACGTTGACGAGTTGATAAAGTCAATTTGGTTGACTTGTACATCATATTTACTAGAACTGGAAGAAGATCGGCCTAAAAACCCTCACTTTGACTTGTCGAAAGAGGTACTTGACATGGAAACTCAAAAATCAGCTGTCGGCCTAACAGTTGCAGAGAGCACTCGAAAGTTGTTCAGTTGATTTTAGCTTAGGTTTATTTGCATAAAGCAACTCCGAAGATGGAGTTACTCTCACATAACCACAAGAATCTTAGGGATTCGTTGAAGTGGAAAGAGGAATACTTGCTACAACTAGTTACATTTGGGCTACTTACCATTCTGCATACAGCTGAAAATCAATCAAAGTGTGAAAATGTTTCATAACCTTTGGATGATTTTCAGCTTCGTTGAATGATTATAAGAATGTTTAAGACATATCCAGTCCAAAGGATATTTTATAATATTTTATAAACTGCTAAAAACAGGTAACACAGCAATGTTCGATTGTGGGTTCCTTGACTGAGAGTAAAGTCAGCAATTCGAATAAATCTGAATAAATCTTACTTGTAACTAACTCAATTAGGTGGTGGGCAAGCCCTTGCTTACATTACTCCGAGAGTTATTTTACGGCAACTGGTGCCGCGCAGTCGCATAAAAAATTGCCCCAATTTTTGACGCCACCGCGCACAAGGAGACAGAACTACAAGCTCAATTGCCTCGCTTTAAAGCGAGTTAAAACAACACCACATCTATGGCGTATGAATAATTGTGAATGAGTAAATGAAATTCATCCAAATTTCAAATTTCGGGCCCCCCACTGATGTATAAACTTATTTTGTATTGAATCCTTGAGTTTCATATAGCACGATTGTACAAACTGATGGTACTTCTTACACTAGTATGATCACATATTGGTAAAATATAGAATTTATCTGAAGTATGAAAAATTTTAGGCATTGCAAGTATGACCGATGCGTATGGCTTCCACATGTCCTACCCATGAACATTTTTAGAACTTAGTAAATATAAAAGCTGAGCGTTTACAAATCAAATGCAAAACTGTGATATCACCTAAATGAGCGATATGACAAATACGACGGTTTAGTCTGAAGACATGGAGAATCTACTTAAATGTATAAAATTAAAGAAGATTCAACGTTTCACTGACGCAAAAAAAAAGCTTGGCGATGTGTAGAATATGTGAAACCGACCCTTAGTCAGTGTTTACTCGGTGAAGTTTACTTTCTCTGATATTGTTCTAAGACAATTTGAAATCATTATTAGCATTTACACTATGAGGTGGGCTTCATGAAGTTTTTTGTTTTGTTTTTACATTTCGTTTATTTCGAATTGCATCACTTTTTATACCCTAAAAGAGGGTATATTGGATTTGTCCAGATGTATGTAACGCATAGAAGGAAGCATTTGCGACCACATAAAGAATATATATTCTTGAACAGCATGACAAGGTGAGTTGATTTATTTTTGTCCGTCTGTCCGTCTGTCTGTTTCTGGTACAAATACGCCTCACATTTGTCGGAATCGGCCGTATCGGAAGACTATAACATACAGCTGCCATAGGAATGATCGGTCGAAAAACTAGTGCTAGTGAGAAAAACTTTTTTGTTTTCAATGCAAACGTCTGCAAACTCCGTATTTAGTTTTCTATGCTTCTCCATGCTTCTCTCTGCCAAGTTTGGTCGAAATCGGCATCCATATAGTATAGCTGCCATAGAAAAGTAAGCTTAGAAAAATAGTCTTAGTAAGAAAAACTTTTTTGTTTTCAATGTAAACCTTTATAAAATTAGTATATATATATATTTTATAAGCTTTTACACAGTTCTTCAAACTTTTGTCAAAATCGGATGACTATAGGTTATAGCTGCCATAGGAATGATCGGTCGAGAAACTAGTTTTAATGAGAAAAACTTTTTTGTTTTCAAAAAAAAAAATGTCTCCAAACTTTGTATTTCTTAGTTTGCTATGTTTTTGCTTGATTCCACTAAGTTTGGTCAAAATCGGACATCTATATAGTATAGCTGTCATACAAAAGGAGAGACAGAAGAGTTGTCTTATTGAGAAAAACTGGCTTGCTTTCAGTGGATATGTCGTTAAAATTAGTTTGAAAAACTTGCTGCAAGGGTATACAAACTCCGGTCTAGCCCCGAAGTTCACTTTCCTCTATTTTCGATAGAGAAATAGATAGTTAAAATTAAATTAAAAAAAAGCGCAATTAAAATCACAAACTTCATTCTAAATGTTCGTGTTTTTGTAGTTGAATCGATTACTTGAACATCATGTTAATTACATCATATTAATTTGTAGCATTGTTAACGAGTGACACACAAACGTCTCGAGCAGAGCAAAAGCGGCACAAAACAAAACAATAAAATCAAAGTGACAGCTTAAATTTACATTTTATCGTTTCTATTCACACAAAATAAATATTCTCCCTTTAATTTCAGCATCGTACTACAATACAACACACACATAAGCATATATATTTACATACATCTATCTATATATAAAGCGATTGCAAACAGACCTCATATATTCTCATGGCATTGCGCAGACTGGCGTTGGCAGCAGTTGAAAAGAAAAATCTAACACACTTGTTGTGTGTAGCACCATTCCAACTATAACTACATCCGCAACAACAACAACAGCAACTACTACAACAACAACTTCAAGAGCAACAAAGAAAACATCTAGATTGAACAACAAGGAGTAACGCATCATTTATATATACATATATATATATATAGTTAGGCTTAGAGACGACATTGTAATTTTTCAGCAAGTGGCTAATTTTTCATGGCCACACGCTCATTAAGCCAGCAACCCACCCACCAATCCCCAAAATCCACAACCTCACCATACCATACCCCACACACCACACATGCCACGCCCATTTACCGTTGTCTGTGTCGAAACTAATTTGTTTTTCTAATGTAGTCTCATACATTATGCGAGGTAATTGTTTAACGTGTAAGCACAGGGAAACCAACACAAACAAACAAGCAAACAAAACAAAACAAAACACATACAGCTAAAATGTTTAATACATTATACAATACAATAGACCTTAAGTATTTGTTTAAATTTAATTATTAATAACTGTAATTTGTAATAATAATTATCAAATCAACGCTAAAACTAGCTGGCATTACAGCGAGACAAGCGGTCCGCGTCCAGTTGAAACTATACAACAAACAAATCCACCAAAATACAGAAAAATATATTAAAAAAAAAAACAAAAAAACCAACAACCAAATCCAAAACCAACAAATGAATTTCTGAGTAAAAAAAAAAAAAAGAAAATATAATAATTATGGTGACGTTTTTTTTGCCTTCATACACAACATAGAAATCGTAACATTATATTTTAATAAAAATCTAAAAAGCAATGCGATGGTAGAAATCAAAAGCCAAGACTAACTTTGGTCGGTGGCCCGATGTTTATTTTATGCCTTTGCACAGGGAAGATTTGAAGTCTATCTGATCAACCAATGGGGGTTTTCATTAGCTGAAATGGTTAGAACTGCAACAGCAAGTGTATTGAAGCTGCATTTGATTGAATACCCAATATTGCAAACCACAGTATGAATTTGATATTCAAAATGTTTTGTTCCTTGCGAAACATGAATCAAAAAATTTTACATTTTATAGCGAATTTTATGAAAGTTGGATCAGCAGTTTTCACGGCGCCCATTTGGCTTTTAATGTAACTTTTAACAATCAATGTAGGCAATGATTTTTTGCAAAGATGTGGAAATAACACTCACCCAGTACAACTGAATGGTGGATTTCTTTCAGAGATCATGGATTTTGCACAACTACCATCAGCAGGGGAGTTGTTTTGGTTTGTTATTTTACAATTTAAGGAAACTGAGGGTCAATATAGGTGGCAAATGTATAAAATAGCTCATCAGATCAAGCTGATGTACCTAAAGGATGTTATGGATGCGGCAGATAGAAGTGTCAAGCTAGTGAGTGCCTTTGATGGACTTATTTCAATCTTGAGCATAAGAAATGCTTTAAAAATTCTTAAAAAGAAACTGCGGGCCGAACATAGTTTATTCAAATACAGGGAAACATGGTGAAATCCTCAAATTGTGAAGGCTTCAAAGCAAACAATCGCTTCAATAAACGATCTGGGTAACTAAAGAAACCACAAAGGCTAACCGAAGTGTTCTTGCTGATTGGATCGATCTAGCCTTAAAGCCTCTGCTAAGAAAACAAGAAAGAAAGTCGGTCCAGCCCGACTATAACATAAATACGGAAATTATACGCTCAGCATATATTTGATGCTGCAGTAGCAGCTGAATGCAGCGCAGCTACTGCGCAGCAGCGCCGTACAGTCTTTTGATCATAACTCTACAACCGATCATCTGATTTTCACCATTCCTTTGGCTGATCGATAATTTATCCTTATTACTAAATATTTTCAGAAGGAACGGACCATCTATCTTTGAAACTGTGGGAGATATGACGGTTTTTCCAAATTGCGAGGGCGGGAGGGGGCGTGGCCAAAATTTAAAATAAACTTGATCTGCCTGCAGACAGAAACAAATCTTCCATACATGTCAAACCTCTATCTCTCACCATCTCTAAAATCTGTGCGTTTATACGGACAGACGGACAGACATTCGGAATGACATTCGGACTGACGGATACTCGGCTGTTGATGCTGATCAAAAAAATATATACTTTATGGGGTGGGAAATGGTGCTTCTCCCTGTTACATACTTTCGCACTACTTCATGATCCCCATTTTTAATGGGAACAGAGTTTAACAAGAAAGAAAGTCGGTCCAGCCAGACAATAAGTACTCTGTACCAACGAAAATATACGCTCAGCATATATTTTGATGCTGCAGTAGTAGCTGAAAGCAGCGCTACTACTGCGCTGCAGCAGCGAACAGTCTTTTGATCATAACTCGACAATCGTTCATCCGATCTTCACCATTCCGCTGATTCGGCTGATCGATAAGTTATCCTTATTACTAAATGTCTCTAGAAGGAAAGAACCATCTATCTTTAAAACTGTGGGAGATATGACGTTTTTTCTAAATTGCGGGGGCGTGGCCAAAATTGAAAATAAACTTGATCTGCCGGCAGACATAAAAAGCATATGTCCCATTCATGTCAAACTTCTATCTCTTACCATCTCTAAGAAATCTTTGTGCGTTCATACGTACAGACAGACGGACAGACGGACATGGCTATATCGACTCGGCTGTTGATGCTGATCAAGAATATATATACTTTATGGGGTCAGAGATGCTTCCTTCTGGCTGTTACATACTTTTGCACCAACTTATAATACTCTATGTACCTACGGTACAGAGTATTAAAGTGTCACATTTCCATGGGAAAGGCTTTGTCTACAACAAAAACTGGATGATTTTGTTCTCTGCACATTATGCATCAAGAGCATTAACCAGATTTACTTGATTACTAATCAGCTGTAACAGTTCATGTAATATCGCATATATTACTCGAAAAATAGAGTTCAATTATTCAAAGATTTTTCAACGGAAAGGGGATCCGATACTTGAATCGTTTGCTTAATATTCAGATCCTAGAAACTGGAACTTTGCATTTCTAAAATCCGTTAATCCATTGTAGATTTAGTGGTTTGTTTTTTGTTTTCCCATTTTGCAGAGGTATAAGAAAAACTTGGGAGATAAAATCGTCCACACTTAACGGCAAATTAAGATAACACACAAACTGTAAAGGATTTCAATTAGATCAAGCAACTGTTAAGCAAATTATAAACAAATCCTTTACTATACCTAGTATTTACTTATACTTAAACAAGATGAACGTCCGAGCGAGAGAGTTGCATATTTAGAATGGCAGGGCTAGCGATTATACTTACCCGTAAGTAGGTAGACTTCTGAGAATGAGGCAGAGGCGTTATAGTTTTACATTCTACTCCTCCCTTAATCAATTGATACTTTATACTAAAAATCCACACACATTTTATGTCGAATGTCGAATGAAAATCGTTTTAAATACAAAATTATGTGAATTCAAAATTTTGGTACTATGTATTTTTACTTCCTAACTGTTACTAAGACTGATATGGAAACACTCATGATTTAGATGGATACTAATAGTTACGCTTCATCTGGCCGGTGGTAAACAGCACATCGAGTATTTTGAGGAATTCACGATAGTTAAACTCCAGCCGGAGTCCACGCTTCACACCGAAACATTTGCAAACGGCATCAAATTCGCGACTACTGAGCATTTGGTGCATTTCGCGTACGGTTATGGCGCGTAGGAATTGATTTTGGGTAACCGAGCCGCATTGTTCTCGATCAAAGTCCCGGAACACCTGCCTCAAGTTGGATATCTCATCGGGTTTGCGGGCCAGCTTCATCAATGCCTGCGAGCAAATGGTGCGCTCATCAAAGCTAAGGAAACAATCCACACAATCAAGATTAGGCAGATGCAGCAACGGCACAGCTGTGACCAGTTGGTCACCCATATTCGTTTCGATCTGTATAAAGATCTCGTCCAGAGCCTTGCAAAAGTCACGATAGCGTACACAGGCGACGCGTCGTGGCGAACGAAAGCTGTGAGTTAAGAGATGAGTGGCAAAAAAACCAATGGAAGATGCGGTCAAACTCACATATTACAGAGCACTGTGGCCTCTTCCTCTTTGAGTATGACACTGGAATTGTCCAGAGCACGCTTGAAATCGGATTCCAAAATTTCACCCTCATGATGACGATCATAGTCGGCCATAAAGTCAATAACGGCCACTCCTTTGATCAGTGCCTGTCGCTTGGCACTGGTCAGTATGCGTATGATGGACTCCTCGCTATCCTCTTCCCTTTCCGTATTGTCGCGTGCGAACGGCGGACACTCTTGTAGCTGCTGCTTGGTAACCATACTGGGCATAGCATATTCAGCTGGATCCACATCATCCAGAAATTTGGTATAGTAGAAGCCCAGCTCATTGCCATAGCGCTGTAGTACAGCATCGAGTTCCTGATCAGAGAGCAATATGCCATTGGTGCGAAAGATTTGATTGGTTTGGTTGCAGCGCACATGACCGCTGTTGAGTCTGCAAAGAGATCAATGAAAAGTAGTCAAATCGGAGTCGGATCTAAGTCGAATCAAGGCTTTTCAGTATCATAGTATTATCATAGCTTGAGGGGGAATATTGCTGCTTGGAAGGCTGTGTTCTTTGACCTTTTTTAAAAAAATCTTATTTGAAAACGGAAATAATTATTTAAATTCAGTTTTTTTAATATTTTAATAAGAACATATTAAATAATACAAAATTCCTGAACGAATTTCTTGGTACGAGGGCTTTTCAAAAAGTTGAAGGCCTTCAAAGTTGGACATCGAAAAAAAAGGTATGCTGCTGATAACTTCACTTCGGATCATCTTAAATAGAAAAAGTAAACGGCGCTTGATTCAGTACAGATGTAATTCGGGCCTCTACCTCAATCATAATTTTGCGATTTCTTTTTACAAAATGGCGGCCATTGAAAAATAAAAAATCAATTTTGGACAATTTTTTGGTAGTTTAGTGTAAAGCAAGAAAGAAAGTCGGTCAAGCCGGACTATAGCATACTCTGTACCAACGAAATTATACGCTCAGCATAAATTTTGATGCTGCAGTAGTAGCTGAAAGCAGCGCTGCTTCGGCGCTGCTGCAGCGAACAGTCTTTTGATCATAACTCGAAAACCGTTCATCCAATCTTCACCATTCCTTTGGCTGATCGATAAGTTATCCGACTTATTAAAAAAATCTAGAAGGAACAACCCACCTATCTTTAAAACTGTAGGAGATATGACGTTTTTTCTAAATTGCGGGGGCGGCAGGGGGCGTGGCCGAAATTGAAAATAAACTTCATCTGCCTGCAGACATAAGAAGCATATGTCCCATACATGTCAAACCTCTATCTCTTACCATCTCTGAGATCTGTACGTTCATACGGACAGACAGACGGACATGGCTATATCGACTCGGCTGTTGATGCTGATCAAGAATATATATACTTTATAATACTCTATGTACCTACGGTACAGAGTATAAAAATTAAGCTTCAGATCAGTTGCCAATCAAAGGTAAGGTTAGGATGGTTAGATTCACAAGACCCTATAAACCTAAACTGAAACGGTTCAGGTTCACAAGACCCAATAAACCCGAACTGAAACGGGTCTAAGGTCTTAGGTATAGCAAAGATTGCCAGCCGAATCTGGGGCTTAAAAATAAACCCAACAATTCCAACTCACTTGTCGTAATTACGGAAGAAGGGATGCAAATACAGTCGACGATTGCGTATACGTATACGTATCTTGGCCATGGCATCCTCACACAAATCGCGAAGATTTTGTGGAGCTGCTTGCCAATCCGTTGTGCCAGGCCTGGGTAAATCCTGTATGTGTCGCAATGGTGATTCCACAACACACTGCGGCATCTTGTCCAAATTCTTCATGGTAAACACTGCAAAAAGATGTAAACTATTTGTATGAGCAATTTACACTTCCCATTCCACTTCTCCTTACCCGTGTCGATCTCATCCACAAAATTGCGCCAACGTATCCGATTTGTGTCCAATGGATCCAGATATCGTTCCACTAGCAGCGCAAATTCGCGCTGCGACAAATATTTGCCCACTCCCATATTGGATAAGCCGCGTTCGAATTGGTTTTTGGTTATGCTACCAATCCTCAGCGTGTCAAAGTTCTCCAGGAATTCGGAAGTACGCACTTGACTTTTGAAAATATATTTCTGTATGCAAAAGATAATGTCACACTGGTTGCGATTCTTGATGGGTTGATTGCAGGCATCCGGAAAGATGGGTTGCACTATATGACAGCCATTAACTGCTGGCAGCTGGGAGAGCTCCAAGTCCACCAGCCGACCGGGAAAATCTTTGATAATGTCCTTTAAAGAGGAATCAAGCGAAATAGTTTATAAAAAGAAAAATGGTAAGTAAACTTCTCTTACACGAGAGATATCAAGCAGTTCATGTTTCTTCAGGTAGGACATAATGTTGTCAATGTGCTTGAGGAAGGCCACATAGTTCACCGTATAGCCATCTTTCATGTAGCGTCTCAAGAGCAGCAGAAAGTCCGCCTCGGATAAAGGTATTTTCATGAAGTGCAACACACGCGAAAAGTGGGCTACGGTTACCACGCCCACATTTTGAGCTATCTGTAAGGGAAGATCAGTTTAGGAATGAAATTGTTCGAATTTTTACTTGACTTGACTTCTAAAGTATACAAAAAGTGTCGCAAGTACAAAAATACTCAATTCAAGTAAACATTCTTATTTTAAGTACGGTTTCCCAGTTCCGAAGTACCTTAAGTTGCATTGCTTCGGGAGGTATCTTTCAAAATACAATATTTATGAACTTACTTTTTGTCCAAGGTGTGTTAAAACAATAAACGCTTGAAAAAGAAGAAGACTACAAAATTCTAAAATCAACCCCAATAAGCTCTTATTGCATAATTCTTCCTCTAAGCTCATAATATTATAAAGAAAGACCTGTGTTTTAGATTTGGGAGCCTCACGGAATTACCGCGGTTTTGAAAAAAAGGTATCGGTATCGGGACGTGACATAGTTGAAAATTTAATAAGTAAAAAAATACTTGTTTCAAGTACAAAATTCATAAATCAAATACTAACTTTTAATTGGGAAATACTTGATTTTAGACTGTGTTTCAGTATGTGTTTCAGTGGTATTATAATTTTGACCAGAAGTTTGCAACGCATAGAAATATTCATCTCCAACCCCATAACTATATATGTATTCTTGATCAGGGTAATGAGCTGAGTCGATTGCCAAGTTTGATGAAAATCGGACAACTATGTGGTATAGTTGCTATGCAAAAGATAAGTCTGAAAAACAGTCTTAGTTAGAAAAACTTTTTTGTTTTTAATGGTAGCATCCTGCAATTTAGTATTTGCTTTAAATGCTTTCACCTTACTCTAAAAATATTTCCGATTTTTCGGATGACTATATTATACAGCTCCCATACGAACGATCGGTCGGAAAAATTGGGCCAATTTTCCCATGTCCGTCAAAAATGAGATAAGAAGCTTTCAGATGTTGTGAAGTCTTGTCATTTTCTACATAAATATTTTATATTTTAAGGCGTATTTTTCAGTAAGGCGAATATTAGCAGCCCCTTTTATATTCTGAAATCAAAGAACTCGAACTTGAGAATTACAAGAGGAGTTTATTTTACATATCTCAAAATTTTTAGGCGTTTTTCTACACAATTTTTCTATATTTTAGTTGTAATTTCTAAAGTTTTCTAAATTTTACTAAACGATATCAAGTGCGATTTATTAAAATGAATGGTTGTCGGCCTATTTCAAGCACCCAAGCTAATTGAGCAAAAAATGTTTTTAGGGAAACATCTAGAAAATTACCTTAAATTTAAGAACAACAAAATAGGGGTGATTTTATATGATTTACGAGTGCTAAGCTCGACTGCGCTTTTAGAAATGGTCCACGACGTCTAGATTTTTAGTAATTTGTGCTATAAGTTGCTGAGTCTGCATTACAAATGATCAGCCTACTTTACTGATTTTAGGAAACGAATACATATTAGAGTCTCTATAACTCTCTAATCTATAACACCAGCAATTCATAGGATGTTTTTGGATTCCTACACAAGTGCTAAGTGATGTAGCTCTCCACTGAAGAAAATCACAGAATTGTTTGGGATAGTTCATTTCGAAACTAAGAAGTGATACTTTTTGATAGTATCAAAGACAGTAAAAAACAAGTAAGGGCGCTGCAGTCGAGTTTCCCGACCACAAAATACCCTGTTCATTTGTTTTCATTTAATTGTTTTTGAATTTAACAAAATTATCCCAAATGTAGGCAACACTTTTTTCTAGTCCTGACCAACAAGTGGGGGGGTGCTCTTATCAGCTCAACTGTTTCGCTTATAACTCCGGTGTTTTTTGTCCGATCTGATTGTACTTTTCAGAATAGATAGATATTGGGCCTAGCTTGATGTATACTAAACCACGAGGCTCTAACTTGAAATTGTGGATCTGACGGCTATTTAGGTCTAGGATTTCTAGAGGAGGTCTAGGTTTTTTGGGGATAAAAGGGGGACGGGGTGGAATTTTTCAAATCTGAAACAAACTTGATCTGCGTACAGCATACATCTACCTTCGTGCAAAAATTTGTGGCTCTATCTCTTATAGTCTCTGAGATCGACGCGTTCATACAGACAGACAGACGGACAGACGGACGGACGGACAGACGGACAGACGGACAGTCGGACAGACGGACAGACGGACAGACGGACATGGCTATATCGACTCGGCTGTTCATGCTGATCAAGAATATATATACTTTATGGGGTCGGAAAATTTTCCTTCTCCCTGTTACATACATTCGCACAACTTCATTATCCCCCTTTTCCCATTTTCAATGGGAACAGGGTATAAATAGAGCGGACTCGCCGAAAAACGCGCCTTAAAAGAGGGGAAAATAGGCACTTAAAAGCAACCTTAAACTCAATTTATGGTCAATGGACCATTTCAGAAAACGTAGTCGTGCTTAGTACGCTAAAATCATCTAGAATCAATACCAACCCAAATTTAACTCTCAAATTTACTAGACCATGAGGTCTAGTGTAATAAAACCAAGTTTTTCAAAATATATATTATATAATATAATACCAGAAATTAACAAAAAAGTATAGAAACCAAGCCAAAAAGGGGACTTAAGCTTTCGACTAAGGCAACAGTTTGACTATATGCAACCACCAGGCTTTTTATATACTGAGTGCTTAATATTTAAATGCAATAAAGCGTGCGCTCGATAGTCGTGTGCGCTAAGATGCAGCCAAGAGAAACTAAATTTTTAATTCTGTCTAGTGAGCACCAAATAGTGACATGAAGCCTTCGTTTTAGGTTCTACACTAGAATACTTCACTTTTGTCAACGAATGTGTAGATCTTTTATCGACTAATCACAATTTACTCACAAGCTCATAATCCTGGAAATAGGGCATCAATGGCAAATGTGTTTCTTGGGCAATCTTCAGTAGTATGAGAAAAAGTTTTCGGCGATCCTCCGGTTGTTGTATCACATTCAAATGCCAAGGATCATTCCATTCCAATCCGGTGGCCAAATCCGACTTGGCACTCTTATGTAAAGCTTAAGTGGAAGGGCAAGTTCAGCTTTAAGACTATTATAGCTCCAGATCATTCTCCAACTTACTTTCAGTACAAACAACTTTGCAAAATTGTCGATAGGCCACGCGACCATCACGAATTTGAAAATAATCGGTCACATCCCTCAGCTCGAACTCGGACATGCCGGCCACCTTGCGATATTTACCCAGCACAGCCGTGAATATGGGTTCTGGTTGGGTCATAAAATGCAAATCAAATCAAAGTCGTGATGACCCCAGCAGCCGCTGTCACACACTCACCCGATACGAAGCCGCTGCAATCGGGATCATGTTGCTTCAAGTCGGCGCAGATGTCAAATTTGTAGCGAAAAATGGCGCCTTGGATTTTACGACAGGCTCGCCAAATTTGATTTAACTCAATGTCCTCCTGCAACGAAACAAACAGCAGTTGACCTATGGTTAATGGGCCGCCCATGTCACTTCAGGGCCTTACCCTGTCATCGCCCTCCTTCAGCTTGGTTGAGTGCATCTTGGCTTGTGTTTCAGTAACTCTTGTTTTTTTTTTGTTGTTATATAAAATTTTATAAAGTAAATGCAAACAAAAGAGTCTGCTATTTGTAATACACTAAAAGCAAAGAAATCAAGGCAACCTTGCTCGGACAACATTACAAATTGGATTTTCTATGTTTGCTTTGAGCTGCACGCAAGCCAGCCACGTGGGGTGCACTAATCATTTCCTTCTCAAACCTCCAAAGGCAGAGTCATAAGACGCCTGGCCACTGGGGTAGCCGTTCACCGGTCTACAAATCGCTTCCAATCACGAGCTCATTCATCGCCTCTCCGAGTAGTTTGTCGCAATGCCACCAAAACATTTCATTCAACTTTCTATAAATGGCAAAGAGAAAAACAAAAAAACCATCAGGAGTGATTGGAAAAAAAAAACATATCCTGGCATCATCGAATGCAATTTAATTTTATTGGTAAATCGCCGGCCAACCGAACCAACCAAGCAAGCAAACTGCATCCAAAGCAACCCAACATGGAGAAACAGCAGGAACAGCCGCCTGGGTAGCTGTGGGGTCAGGGCTGATTGGCGGCGACAACACAGCACTGTTCACTTGTCCATCTGCCACCTGGTCACCTCATGCTGGCCACTTACGCGGCTTCTCGTCAGTTGGTCAGCGTTAAAAATAACTAAAAGGGCATTTGGCCCTGGCTATTGAAGTGTTTGCTTTGATGCCCTTTTGCCATGAATGTCATCGTATCAGATATTGCGCTGATAAATAGAACTGAAGATCAAAGTTCATAAGTTGAATGAAAGAGCTTTAGTTATTAACAATTTTGAGGCTAGATATATGCATTTGAACAATAATAAGAGCGCAGAATTTAGAACGTTGCTTCAAGGGCAGAGACAAAGTTGTGAGCGCTTCACTTGAGTTAAGTTCACACAGGCAAATAATTTGCACCAAATTTAATACAAATTTTACTACTGAACCTTTCGGCCGTATTTCAGCAAATTATTTTCAAAGGGAACAATAGTTTTATTTTCAAATCCTGTTAAATTTAGGCAAATTTTCATCAAAGTTTTGCGCAAATTATTTGCCTGTGTGAACTTAGCATTAGATTATAAAAAATATTTAATTTTAAAATAGTATTAAACATGAAAACATGAAAACATGCAAACATACAAACATGCAAACATGCAAACATGCAAACATGCAAACATGCAAACATGCAAACATGCAAACATGCAAACATGCAAACATACAAACATGCAAACATGCAAACATGCAAACATGCAAATATGCAAACATACAAACACGCAAAAATTCAAACACACAAACATACAAACATGCAAACATACAAACATGCAAATATGCAAACATACAAACATGCAAACACGCAAAAATTCAAACATGCAAACATACAAACATGCACATGTAAACATGCAAACCTGCAAACACGCAAACATAAAAACATGCAAACATACAAACAAAGATACAAACATAAAAACATGCAAACATACAAACATGCAAACACACAAAAATAAAAAATAACAAACGTTCACGGTTGAGCTCAGCTTTCAATTTATTTTTTATTCGAATCAAAACAAATATCAGAAAACTTATTTTCTTAACAGGTTTTTCCTTCTCCTCAAGTGGTCGTGACACTGAATTTGTCTAACTTTAGCCTAAATTTCATTTGCTCGAATCGAGATGCATCTTATTGTCTAAGCAATCCTGAAACGCTGCACACAAGACACTACAAGTTTTTCCAATTAAATTATGCAGAAAAATTTTTTTTGGAAACCAGCAGCTTGATTTTAGCACACCAACATCCTTTTGAATTAAATTAATTCAACCCTTTATCAGATTTAAACTTAAGCAACGTTGAAGGGAAAATCCTTTGGACTCTAAATATTTCCATATTTGCTTATTCCTAACCCGGCGCCACTAGCACGTCATGCTCGGTGCTCGCGCTAATCTCCTCTTTATGCGTGCTGGCGAATTGCATTAGAAAATCATAATGCCCGGAAACGTTTAGTGAGTGGTCATAAAAATGAATTGCAATCATTATCGTTGCTTAGCAGAAGGTTTTGCCAGGCAGCCAGGACGCACACTCTGCCTTGCCCCTCACAAGCCACTTCGGGATACCTTTGACTCGTATTACCTAGATTGCAATTTCTGATTTACACCGTTTTGTCTTGGTTTTGGCTCAAACGTCGTCGATTTGCTGCTGTATTTATAGGACTTCAATTATATATAATTATAGTTCAAAGGTGTTGAAATGGTTCACAGTGCGGGGGGAAGGCATGAGCTTATCGCGCACAGACACATGGCATTTTGTCAGTTAGTTTTACTTGGCTTATGTTCCCCCAAAACATAAACTCACGGGTACACAAATACACAGAGACAAACGGTGGTTATGCTTAAGTTATGAATTTTCGCATTTGATTTAAATACAAATTTAGGTTTAGTTGTAATGGAAAAACTTCAACATAATCTAATGATTATAAAAGTGTATGCACATTTGTAGATACTACACCAGTAGCAGAAGGCAGCACTGCTGCAGCTAACCTTCTTTTGTTCATAACTTGACTGTCATCGTCTCCCTATAAAACCTTCGGTGAATCGATAATTAAAGCTGATTATTGAATATGTCTAGAAGAAAGAAAGCATTGAATTTTGTCCTATTTTCGTTAATTTTTTTTTATAAATGATGGTGGTCTAGGCGTTATAAATATAAATAAATAAAGTCATGTTGTATATGTTGAAAAAAATGCTTACATATTTATGAAACAAGCGCGTTGCAGCCAAAATTGTTTCCGATTTTTTCCAACAAAATAGCTGCTTGCCGTTTTTTTCACCCTTCAACTCCTGAATGAGGTTTGTAGCACATTTACCATTAAAAAAAATAAACGTTAGACAAGCTTAAATTTTGTTTAAATCTATTGAATAATTTAAGGGTAATAATAATGTCATTGGCCGTGTTCAGCAGAAAGATTAATCGCTGAGCAGGTATCAGAAAAAAACGATACATAGAATGCTTTTTGTTTAACGAAGTGCTAAATTTTTGGACAAAGACTTTAAAGGACAATCTTTTAAAGCGGCGTCAACATTGACGAAGCATAAACTTAAAGTTTTTACATTTTTAAAGTTTTTTTCAGACTTTTATCGGCCATAGAGAAACTAAGTTTTAGGTTCAGTGCACAAAATGAACCAAGATACGCGTTTCGGTATCGAAAAATCCTATCGATATACAATTACTGCTGTAGGTAGCAGTGCCACTTGAAAGGAGCATTCTTTTTTCTCAATACAAGCTCCTCTATCATGATACGTCAAATTGTCTATCATGATACCGTATCACTGGAGTTCATAAAGAGTTCATAAAGATCAGGAAAAAGTATGATTGATCGGGGAGCAAGTTCTTCTGCTGAACGCGGCCTTTATTAGTATCGTAGCCTGTTTTTACTTTTTTTTACCGAGCGTCGTTTTCTTGATATTTTTTCTCTTCTTCTGCTGAATATTTCGCTGTTGCTTCCAGGAAATCGTCTGTAGGTGTTTGCTTTAAGGCACCCATACATTTTTTAATCTTGGCATATGAAACTTAGGTTCTGTCCTTAAAAGCATTATTTCATCCCACAAAGTTGTAATTAGAGCACTTCCAAGAATCAATTGAAAATCTTGGGGCCTGGCGGCACTTTCTTCTTATCTTCAACCCAATGCATGTCATTGTGTAGTACTTAATGATTGGTTTTAGATCATCTGTACAAACGCTAGAGCTATTAGCATTTTGATTTCAAGACAGAACCGGTGCGATGCCTGAATTCCGACGTGTCTTTTACAGTGAACCGAACCTTTTATCCGAACCTATTTAGAAATAAAAGCTGATCCCGAAGCTGTTACGAACCCAAAATTTGGGTTCGATTCATCTGTACCTTGTTTGTTTTTCGTCGACTGGGCATTAAAATGGGCAGAAAAGTGTAATTAAAAACTAACAATTACGTTTAGAGCTTCTTGTAAAATGCCACCTATAATATCCTCTTTGTTTTAAGTTCTTTGATTACAAGTCTTTTTCAATGTTTCTTGATACAATGATTCCTTACACGCGAAATGCAGTTTCACTTTACAGTACATTATAATTTGAATATTCCCATGTGTTTCACAATTCGCTTTCAACCCAAAAAAGGCACGTTTCCTTTAATTCTAGAGTACACACGATTAAGTTATCATAGGTACTAAAGTAATATATAGTAGCTAAATAAGTGCACTCCTTCTTTTTTAAATTTATCCCAAAATAAGCTTCCCATTTGAACACCAATTGACATTTTCAACGATCTTTCTGATTTTCAAACAAGCAAGTATAAGCCGACACTTGGTTTTGTCTTCAATAAACTTTACTCCGTGACTCCATATCAGTTGCTTCGTCATGCCAGCATGGCTATAACTGTTTGAGAATTTCAAGATAGTAAAAGTGCAAAAATTGTCACAACAAATCATAAGCCAACACATGTGTGTGTACCCACTTTAGCCTCTCACCAATACAGAGAGACTTTTTTTGCTCTTGATTATTTTCCGCTCAGAAGAAATCATATGCGTGGTTACCCATGTGTGTGTACCCACTTTAGCCTTACTCTATAGGTGCGAGCATTGCTATGACTGTTAGAGAATTTCAAGACAGCATAAGTGCAAAAATTGTCACAAGATATCAAAAGCAAAGTTGCATATGTTTGCTTACCCATTTCAGGCTTACTTTATAGGAGCGAGCATTGCTATGACTGTTTGAGAATTTCAAGACAGCATAAGTGCACAAATTGTCACAAGAAATCATACGCTAAGTTGCATAAGTGTGAGTACTCATTTAAGCCTCACTGTTTCGGTGAGAGAGATTTTCTCGCATTCGATTTTTTTGTGCTCTTCGAGCTTTTAAATGCTCACCCATAGCCCCCAGGGGCCGAACACTTTAGGCAATTCATGCCGAATGCTTGTCGAAGTAATGCTTCAGTGCGGGTCAGAGAGAGACAGAGAGCTACAGAGAGCCTCTCTTCTTAAACATCGCTGTTTTAAATAGCAGTTTCTTACTCCCTTCAATCTCGAGTTAGGATTACTAGATCTTCAAGAGTTAGAGAGCTACAGAGAGCCTTTCTTCTTAAACATCGCTGTTTTAAATTGCAGTTTCTTACTCCCTTCAATCTCGAGTTAGGATTACTAGATCTTCAAGTACGAATACGAGGTTTAAAATAGGCTTTTCGAAATACAACATGCATTTCTGGATTGTACAAAGATACATAAAACATATCTCGTTTTGGAAACATAAATTTCAACCACCTATGTAAAGTTCTCCACCTCTACTGCAGAGACGAGTAAGATTTGTAGACTGTCTCATTCCTCTCTGCCTGATATCTCCGAGCAAGCAGCTTTATCTTCCAGACAAATCTCCCAGTTCATCAACCAAAGCTTACACAGATTAAGTAAGTATGTCAGTGAGCTTAAGGAAATTATCCCTCTCAATGAGTTCGCGTAATTTTATGTACTTGAAACTGAGCTTAAATTGTAGCATTTACTCTATTTTGTTAAGTGTAGAAACCTACATAGATGGGTAGACAAAGTGCTGGCATATATATTCATGAACCTGGTGTACATCTGCATAATGCATGGCAGCAGCGAAAGTAGAAGACGGCACTGGTTGGCGTACATTGCCTTTTATTTTAGTGGCTTGGCTGTCTGCATTTTGGGGGCTGCTTGTTTCATACGCACACACACACACACACATACCCAGCCATTTGCACAGAAATATGGGAAAAAGGCAAACAATGGCAGGCAACCTAGTTATCGCCCCGCCATCTTTATTGCATGCAAATGTGCGAAAGGCGGCACAGAAGGAGGCGCGTCTGTTGAAATGGCTGACATGTGTGTGTGAGTGTCGGAGCGTGCACCTTTGCTATGCCATATAAAACCAACCGCATGCATATTTATCTTTTGCCAGCTCCGGCTCCTTTTGCGGCCTGCCTGCCTGCCTGCATGCATGCATATACGGAGAAGAAATACGATATCTTAAGTGTTAAACAGGCGCTTTGCCAAACAAACTCGCACGCGGGGCCAGGGAGCCACAACCTTATCTGTGTGTCTGCCCGGCCACGCCCACCTCGTTGCAGCAGTACATCGTCGACGTCGTCTAGGAATTTAAGCCATACATTTTTTGGTGGCAAAAAGCAAAGAAAAATAAAAACTCCACCGCGGCAAATAAATAAAAATGCTGCTCACTTCTGCTGCGGCGCGTTTTATGCGCACTTGCACTCACACACACACACACGCACACACAGAAACACACTCGTGCTAACAGGTGTGAGCTCACACTCGCAGTCGCTCTGCTGCATTTTTGTAGTGCATACTTTCGGGCGCTGCTTATAATTCCACGCTAGAGTTGTAAATATTTGTTCAAGTATTTATTTATGGACTGACTCCCCGTTTGCTTGTGTGTGTGTGTGTGTGTTTGCACACTGTGCGGCTGTTTTTTTTCTCCCCTGTTTTGGTTCTTGTTTGAGGGTTAAATTAAAATGCATTGCCACCGTGGCTGCCATTCTGATTTGATGCATCCACCACGCACGCTTGGCATCTAGGATGCTCTTCCACTGGTAGGGAGCCTGCTCTTGAGTTTTTTATACCCTGTTCCCATTGAAAATGGGAAAAGGTGGATCAAGAAGTTGTGCGAATGTATGTAACAGGGAGAAGGAAAATTTTCCGACCCCATAAAGTATATATGTTCTTGATCAGCATGAACAGCCGAGTCGATATAGCCATATCCGTCTGTCCGTCCGTCCGTCTGTCCGTCTGTCCGTCCGTCCGTCTGTCCGTCCGTCCGTCTGTCCGTCTGTCTGTCTGTATGAACGCGTCGATCTCAGAGACTATAAGAGATAGAGCCACAAATTGTTGCACGAAGGTAGATTTATGCTGTACGCAGATCAAGTTTGTTTCAGATTTGAACAATTCCACCCCGTCCCCCTTTTATCCCCAAAAAACCTAGACCTCCTCTAGAAATCCTAGTCCTTAATGGCCGTCAGATCCACAATTTTCAAGTTAGATCAGATCGGACAAAAAACACCGGAGTTATAAGCGAAACAGTTGAGCTGATAAAAGCACCCCCCCAGTTGTTGGTCAGGACTAGAAAAAAGTGTTGCCTACATTTGGTATAATTTTGTTACATTCATCGTCAAAAATTCAAAAACAAATAAATGAAAACAAATGAACAGGGTATTTAGTGGTCGGGAAACTCGACTGCAGCGCCCTTACTTGTTTTTTATTACTCGAGTTGCCATAAAAAGCATTGATGCATTTTTTTCCACAAAAGTTTCATCATTTGATTGGCATTTGACATCAGATAGCTAGGGACGACAATTCTTCAAATTCTTTTAGTTAATGAGTGATAAACGATAGCAGAAGAATTTTTCATTAACTTTGCTCTCGGATAATTAAAAATGGCGATAAGCAAGGCTACAAGCCTGCTGGATTTATTTAAAGCCTTTTTGTCTGTGGTTCGAACCAGTAAAGCCTATTGGTTCCAAGGGTTTTATTGGAGGGATGAAAGCGGTCTCCTACACAGAGAAAAAAAAATATCAATATCAATTTAATCTGCGCTGGTTAATTTGACATTTTGGCAAATATATTTATGTTCATATTACTTCGAAACTAAAAAATTTCATTTTGACCATAAAGAGTAAGGGACGTATGGAAAATTTGAAGTTGGAAAGAGACAAATGGTGTTTCATTTCGAAATTTTAGCCAACGTAACGAATTATTTAAGTAGGCTCTGCAGCGTGTCGCCACTCATGTGTCCGATGGTGCAGTCCGATAAGACGCCATTCTATTCGTGTTAACAGCGAGAGGTCCAGAGTTCGATCCCCAGTCAAGGAGAGGTAAAGTAAATAAAATAATAAAATTAATGTATTTGTGTTTTTCTGATTCTCTAAAAATTATTAATAGTACTTAGCCACTAAAAGCACAGAGTGAAGTTCTATATTCAATATATTTTTTTTTGTATTGTATCATAATGACATTATTAAATATCAATGTTAGCTTATTAATATAGATTTTACATTCTCGAAAAAATCAAATTGATATTTTCGAACAGGTCATTCGTAACTTTATAATATCGGCTTTTTATTGATATGAAAAAATCTAACATTGAGCCCCAGATAATACCATTTTTTTTCTGCGTAGTCAAGCCAGCATCAGTTTTAAATACCTTTAAAGAATTTGTTGAAGAATCGTTGTAGAGTATTGGAGTTTGTCTAGCCACCTCCTACACAGAAACAAAAAAAAGATCCCAAAAAGTATCCATTTGGGAGGGATATGTCTTAAATATCCATTTAATCATCCAACGGAGCTGAAAAATCATCCCAAGGATCATCATTTTTCATATCCTTTGAATGATTTTTAGCTCCGTTGGATTATTAAAAAGATATTTCAGATATATCCTTCCCAAATGGATACCGGAAGTCATACATTCTTTTCTCTGTGTAAGGGATAGCAATCTGTCGGTTGATGCAACCTGAAGTTGTCTATCCTTTTCAACTTCTGTCTTTAAACATTTCATTCTTGGATGATGTCGAACTTTCTTCAGTTGGTAAGGTTTCTCGGTTTATTAATTGGCAGTCATCTACTTGACATACGCGCCGTTCTTAAGGTGTGTAAGGTAATCTCATGTCACTCTGTTTGTCGTTGAAACTCCAAGAGATTCTCTGACGATAGTGTAATAGCAAAGTAAATATCTCTAAAAAGTTATTATGAAAATGTATCCTTCTATGATTGATCAATTTGAAAAGAGTTTGTCAACTGACTTTTAAGAATTTTGAAAGGGTAATTATTAATCATAGAGGAAAGCTAACTTTGGTTCGGCCAAATGTTGTATACCCCAGCAGCACGTTTTTTAACTAATTTGAAGGACATTTCCACTGAAAACAATCAAGTTTTTCTCACTAAGACTACTTTTCTGACTCTACTTTTCTATAACAGCTATACTATATACACTCAGAAAACATTCGCCCCGAAAACTAGAAATTCTCCTATGAAATCCGTTCAAAGGCGATTCACCCCAAAATTAAGAAAAATATTTTCTCATTAATCGAAAATGTTCAAAGTTTTAGAAAATTTTTCCATAAATGAAAAAAGTTTTCTTAATTTTAGGGTGAATCGCCTTAGGACGGATTTTATAGGAGAATTTCTAATTTCCAGGGCAAATTTTATTATGAGTGTACATATCAGATTTCTACCAAACTTGGTGGAATCATGGGAAAGCATAGCAAACTAACAAATACAAAGTTTGGAGGCGTTTCGATTGAAAACAAAAAAGTTTTCTCAATTAATTTAGCTTTCGACCGATCGTTAATATGACAGCTAAATGCTATAGTCCACTGATCAGGCCAGTTGTGACAAATGTGCAGCGAATTTGTACTACAAGACTTCGTGCAAAGTTTTGGAAGATAGCTTTCAAATTGCCGGAGGAGATAACATAAGGAAATAACATTAAATTATGCTGATCAAGTATATATATATACTTTATGTCGTCGTATATGCTTCGTTATATGCGTTACAAACATCAGGACAATTCTAGAATACCCTCCGCAAGGGCATAAAAATAAATTTCGTTAATGAAAAGCTTCAATGTTGTTATGCGCTAACCAAATTCACATTTTTTGTGCAACCTGCTCAAAAAAAACTGTTTAACTTTTTTGAGAGTTTTTATTTTGTTTGTTTTGCCAATCCAGCTGATTAAGTTGAAAGAGTAGTCAAAGGGAACAATGTTGAAGTGAAGCATTCAAATGGCAAGTGAAATGCAAATCGTTTAAATACATTTGTGAAAACCGGAACTGGCCTGTATACCCTGCTCCCATCAATAATGGGAAATGGGGGATCATGAAGGTGTGGGGAATGTATGTAACAGGGAGAAGGAAACATTTCCGACCCCATTTAGTATACATATCAAGGCTGCAAACCGGTCCGAACCCGAACCCCTGAGAACTGGTTCGGTTCGGCTTTTTTTGGGTTCGCGAACCGGGCCATGAACCAGGCGTCTTACATTTTTGACTCCTCGAACCTGAACCCGAACCGGACCACTTTTTCGAAAAATGAGGTTCGGTTCTCCAATTAAATATGCTTAATGAGAGTTTTCAAAATTCGACAAAACAATGACTCAACGTCTGATTGCGAAGTCGAGAAGTTTATGAAAGCTATAAACAAATATAAAATATAAAATCTGTGAATGATGTTATAGATTCCTTAAAAAAAATTGTCCAAGATTACATCCATCGACAAATGTTTGAACATTTTGGTAAGGTCATAATAACAAAGGCTTATAAAATATTCCTTTTACTATACTAGCTGTACCAGCAACTCAGGTATCAGTTTAACGAGCAGTTGAGAGCTAGTATAGATGAACAACTCCTGGAAGATCTAGTGCCAATTAACCTAAAAAAAGTCGATTCTAAAAGTTGATAAATGAAATAAATTAAGTAACGATCATTATGATTAAGCATATGGATAAAAGTTAAATATGTTTCATTTTAAACGTATTTATGATTCAAAAGTCAAACTATTCTTTTATGTGCAAGCGAACCACGGTTCGAACCAGAACCTTGGGTTCAGGGGTTCCAAGAACCGGTCCGCGAACCGAACCTTAGATTTTACAATGGGTTCGAACCCCCGGACCGAACTTCATGGATAATTTTAAAGGTTTGCAGCCTTGATATATATACTTGATCAGCAGCGTCTGTCCGTCCGCCTGTCGGACTATAAGAGCAGCAAATTTTTGCATGAAGGTAAGTGTAAACCGTAGGCAGATCAAGTTTGTTTCAGATTGGGAAAATTCCCCCTAATCCCAAACCCAAAATAAGTCAGATCCGCAATGTTCAAGTTAGAGCTTCGTAGTTCTATATATTTTATATCTATATATTCTGAAAAGTACAATCAGATCGGAAAAAAAACACCAGAGCTATAAGTGAATTTATTTAGCCTGTAGAAGAGGGGGCTAACATCGCTAGAAAGACAACATAATGTTGCCTACCTTTAGGATGACCCTTTAATATCTGTTAAAAAAACTGATTACATTCAAATTCGAAGATTCAAAAACAAATAAATTAAAACAAAAGAACAGAGTAGTTACTTGTTTTTTCGTGATTTCAAAAACGGTATACTTAATTTTCCTGTTCCTGCAAATTTATACTCTTTACCATCGTAACTAAAAACTGAGTATAACCTGTCTGCACGGTGTTGGAGATGCTGAAAACCGTTGTCTTAGAACGGCGAGGACTCGATTTAAGGCTTTAAATCTGGAGAAAATCGTGATTTTTCATCTAGGTTGTAGATTGTTTTTTTCTCGGTGTAGTTTTTTAAAATTTCGTATTTGAAAAACCCGTTCTTGATAAAAGAAATTTGTATTTAAATGAAGAATTTTTTGAACACAACTTACTATTAACCCCGTTTATGCCTAATTCAAGTACAAAGTTCTTGATTTGGCTGCTGAGTGTACGAAATGAGAATAGGTTTGGCATTGTCAATCCGCTGGACTTAATATCTCCGAATCGGTTAGGCTCGAGTTCGGCTACCCATTTGGCAGTGGCAAAGGGCAACGACCCGGCCAACATTGGCTAAAATGTCAACACTTGTACGCACTTAATCTAGCCGCAAATTAAGTAAACAAATTTATCCTGGAGTGGGCTTTTCATTGCAAATTTCATTAAAATTTACTTGTATAACCAAGTTTCATTTGTGGTAAAAATGTTGCCTTGTGTTAAATAATTTAATTATAAGTTTCATTTATTGAGTTAAATTGGAACGAACTGCTGGTTGATTTTTGAGATAGGGTATCAGAAGTGCAAACTTGACCATGTCAAATGCCAGAGCATGTCAATTTTAGCAGCTGCTTCCCCATTGCCCCCATGGTTCATCAAACACTCAGTCAACTTGGCATTTGGAAATTGATTTAAAAAAAAACTTTTTTAATTAATTATGATAATGTCGGTCGGTGCAGAGAATGTGGAGGATACGATGTCAAAAGCCAAAGCTCTGCATCGCCAATCCCGCCTCCGGGCCAATCCATTTGACGCATTGCTGCTGCTGCTGCTGCTAAGTTTTTGACTTCTTTTGATGCTGCAAATGATGTTCGAGTTGAGTTCTTTTCGCATTTCATTTTTTTTTGCCTTATCATTGGAATGCTTGAGTTTCCACATTTCAATGCCCGGAAATTTCCCCAACAACTTTTGTGTGTGTTGAAGTTAAAATTAACAAAAATGGTGCCAAAGATGGGTCTGTTGGTGGTGGGATGGGGTGTGGTGCTAGGCAAGTAAACTTTATATTAATGAAATTGCAAATATGTAAAACTTTTCTACATGTTTCTTTATAAACTCACAAACTAATAGACTGAGTTTTGGCATGTTGTGTCACTGGGTCGGGTTGGGTCTGTCAGACCTGGACTGCAGTTTACAACGAACGTGTGCGTGTGTAGCTGTGTGTGTGTGTGTGTGTGTGTGCGAGCAAATATCCTGGCAACTTTCTGCAGCAAAGTTTGCAAATGTATTTCAATGCATAGAAATGAATCTAATTTGTAAAATTTCATACAACAGTTGAAAAGTTATAAACGCGCAGGCACTTGCACTCGGCACACGGCTCTCTCTCTCACTCCTCACTCCTTTGCACACTTCGCCCCACTTGGCCATTTTCCTGTCTGTTTGTGTGAAAATGTCGACAACTTGGCATGCAGATTGCAAACTTTCGAACGGCTCCAAACCAGAAAAAAGCGAGCAAACTGAAATGCTGAGCAGATTTAAGTGGTACTTTGTTATGCATAAATAAAACGCTTGTCAAGGAATAAGCAGCCAAACGAGGGCCCAAAACATATTTTCAGTTTATTTAAAATAAATTTTACATTACTTAGCTTACAACTAAAAACCCCCCCCTACCCATGCTGAAAGTAATTTACGCTCAGCCAACTTGCAAAAGGAAGTTGCCGGGGCCAGAGTGTTGGCAACTAGGCTCGGTCGACGGCAAGCAGCCAAAGACAATTTTGTTGGCACTAATTGAATGTAAATACAATTTTGCTTGGCTGTCAAGTCTTGTGTCTAGTCGACATGGCTGACGATGAGGCGACTCTCTGTTGACTCTGCCCTGGCTCCATGACGACGCTGGCAATAAAACGAAACGAGCTGATTGTATGCTACAAACAACTGCAGCTGCAGCTGGTGCCTGGGCCTGGGCCTGGGCCGGAGCCGGAGCCAGCATCTTCCTCGCCAGCTTCGCACTCCTGTTGAAGTGTCGTTGTAACGTTTGGCACACAGATCAAGTGCAATGCAACGTGCAAAGTTGCAAAAAGCGCAAAAATCAACAGTGTAAAATCTTTTATTTAGTGTCATCATCAACGTTTCTCCAGTCGTTGCTCAATTTTTGGTTCCAACCCCATAAGATGTCATCTGCCATTCGAATGGGTATTTACTCAAAAATTTAATTACGAAATTTGTATACATTAGCACGCACACACAGACATGTAAGTAGTACATGTTTGGTTGATGAGCTGAGCAAACAGTTTCACATCCCTCGAGAGCCACTTGCCGCTGGAATCAACAGAAACAACCACACGCTTACATGCCAGCAGGTATAAAGATGGCTAATAAAATTACATATTTTAGCTAAAACCTCCGTTTGAATTTAATTAATAAGCATGTATTGGTTATAAATTGCTTTTAAATTGTTTGTGAATATTTTTAATATTGGTTTTTGGTGTAACATAATTCAATTACCCCGATACGAACAATGCTTTCAGGTTTTATTAGCGGCAGCAAAAGCACGCATCAAGGATCAGTGCCCAGGCAAAAGGATTTTATACGGTGAATGTATTTTATGAAATGAGATTTATGTCCGTGGTGAGCTTAATCAAGTTAACCAAGGCAGGTAAAAGTTGAGTGCAACAGAGTGTGGCGCGGCTTCAGTGCAAATACACGAATGGAAAACTTAATTACTTACACGACGAGGGCAACATGGTTGCAACATGCAAAGTACATGAAGAATGGTTCTTACCACCGTCCCTGTTGAGTGGGGTATTCAGAGAAAAGAGAATAGATCAATTATGAATAAATAGTATAGTTTTCATCCACTCCAACTAGACGGCTATTTGACAAGTGACATTTAATGCTATATTGCTGCATCAAAAGTTTTGGGCGTTAGTTGTTTGCAATCATGGCATGGGGTAGTCGTAATCAGGGAGTCAAATCAGAGTCAAACCACTCGAATATAAGTACTGGTTCGGTTCAGTGGTTCGCACAGTTTTTAAGCCGCCGGTTCGGTTCATTACATGGTTTTTGGAGTTAAATGTACCGCGGTTTCGGTTCGGTTCAGTGGTTCACAAAGGCACATTATAAAATATGATTTCTGTAGTAATGTAACTTTTCGACCATTTTTGAAATTTGATTCCCATAATCCATTTGAATATCTTTAAAATCCTTAGAACAATGTCGAAACTTTATTATGTAGAATTCCCAGTACTCGTCTATCAGTTCCTAGAGTAATGACCTTACTTATAGGTAGATTAAGAATGAATTAAGGTTAAGAAGTACCACAAAAAATTTAAAATATTGTCTAATGGAGAAACAAATTAAGATTGATGAAAGGTACGTTAAAGGATCGGCGGCAATTGCAAAAGACATGTTGTAAAATTTTCGTCAGGTTATTCTTAAAAGTTATATCCATCCGACAACGCTAAATATGTAGAGGGTCGAACGAAATGTTCAAAAATTATTTTCGGGGAACGATTCATATTTCCAAATTAATAATAATCATTGCCTAGAGGAAAGTGATTCCCGTTAAAACTCGTGAGAGAACTGAACCGAACCAAACCGTTTTCATTAGTGGTTTTCGTTTCGGTTCAGCAATTCTGGAAGGAACCCGGTTCGGTTTGCGGTTCGGTTCACTAGCTGGAATAAACGGTTCGGTTCGGTTCAAAACCGGATCGGTTCAGAACCGGTTTGCATCCCTGGTCGTAATTGGTAAATGCTGAAACCTTTCAGTGAAGTTACTTATGTATACTGGTGGACTACAAGACAGCGCGAACGCCACAAGCCAGCAAAGCCGAGTTCGTCGAAATCCACTGCGCAAGCAGAAAATCATGTCAGCCAGAGACATTGACTTTCAAGATAGAGCCTCGTTTAAATAAAAGTATCAAGAGAGGCCCAATATCTAACTAACCTTTCAATTACAATTAAAGCAGATACAAAACAGTAAACAGATAAAAATATAGGAGTTATTCAAGACAAAATCGATACGAAACGATGTCAGAAGTTGGTCAGTCCAGGATATTCTCGTTGCAAGTACGAACAGGATTGACTTGATCTTGGATCTTTCAATCCCGAAATTCTCGTCTTGATTCCGACTTTATCTTACATAGGGCCGATTTCACATCTTCTACATAGCTGCTATGTGTGAGATAAACATAGATTTTGCTCTCTTATTTGTAGGTTTATGTGACAGATGTAGAAGATTAGAAATCGGCACATAAAGTGGAAATTTGTAAAAATACGGGCAAAGTGACACATCTGCTATTTTCATTTAAAAGCCGTCGTATTACATTTCTGTAGCCATTGGTTGTAGTGTACCAGATCCTGCTCGTCGCTTTACTAATTAACCAGTTTATATAAAATCTGAAGATCCTTTAGCGAGTTGGGGGGACCCAGTAGAAAACCAAGCATGGGGAAGTGTTACATAAGAACCGCTGTACAGCTTATGCAAGATCATTTCCCAGGTTTTACCCCACTGTAGCACGATGTAATGTTCTTTTCGGTTAAGATTATCCCAACATTTCTTATATTCTCTGCTGTTCTCTTATTTCAACATTTCAACCATTTCTTTATTCCAGTTCTGCAAACCGGTTTTGTTCCGAAGCGGTTCGAACCCGGAATTACGACTTTTGTTTTACCATGAACCGAACCTAGAACCGAACCTCTTTAGAAATTAAAGCTGAGCACGAAACTGTTCCAAACCCAAAGTTTAATAAAACTGACATAAAAATTTGACCTTCTGTTAACCGACTTCATCTGTTTTTTGGTGCGACGGACTCCTAAAATGGGCAGGAGAATGGACAAAAAAATCTGGCAAAACGATTTGATTTTCTTATAAAATCCCTAACCATAACAGTCTCGGTTTTTAAAGCTCCTCGACTCTAAAGCTTCTTGAATAATTCTCAAAAGCAAGAGTCTAACATTATTTTGGTAATATTTTTCTATGTAGACCACGCATAAAAAATTTCACTAAACTGTAAATTATATATTGAATATTTTCATGTTTTCTACCAACCAATTTCTACCCAAAAACCACTAGGTTCCCATTCAATTTGGGGAGTTTTTAGGTAGTCAAATGCTGTTTTTAAAAACACATAGACAAAATTAGTAATGTTGTATAAAGCATGGACTGAACCAAGGTACGAACCGAAACCTTCTTCCAAAAACCTCGAAACTTAAATTTCGGAACGTTAACCATTCTTTAGTTTGGGTTCGAGCCTCTGCTTTATTCATACTTTAGTCCAAGGAACACAGCTACGACCTTTTCAAGTAGCCCATACACATCTACTGACCGCAAACGTTTCGTTTCGCTAAAATCAAATTGGCATTTTGTTGGAAACACAATTTAGCTTTTCGGCTTGTAACGGTGGACCGAAATAGAGCTTTTGTCCAAAACACTCGTTTAGGAACCGTACCTAGACTAACAGTTCGTTTCGGACCATAGTCATTGGCATTCGTTATTAGCTGGTATTCAAATTGAATTTGCGCTTTTGCGGCGCCGTCAGTTTTGAAGCATGGGCTTTTGTATTCACAGCGGCCCACACATTCTTCTCTTCGGGTATTTCGAGATTGGCGGCCACCTAATTGCCGGGCGCCATAGAAAGCGCGCTGTTGGAGGTTGGAAACATACAGCCGGGCTGGTCCAATCAAATCATCATCAAATCATGCCAAAATTGAGTTAATTCGCCGGCATCGCAGTTCATCGCCCGACAATGCACATACGCACAGCAATGCGGTTTTGCATTTTGTCTAACGCAAAATTTAAACGCATTTTGTCACTGACTGGCAGCTGGCCAAAGTGGTGGAGGCGGGTCTGCGGACGGCGGGCGGCGGGCGGAATAAGCGATGCTTGATTGCGTTTCCGGTTTATGAAATTTTGTGGTGCGCAATGCAATAATTTGTCGCGGCTTATGTCATCCACCCAGATGGATTGTACGTCAGACTTGCGGCGGGTTAATATTTCGTCCGATTGGCGCAGCAATATTTTGTCATTTGTGAGGCCATTATGAATTTATTTATTATTTTGTCGGCGACTGCGACTGCTCTGCAACAGCACTGCCGATGATTTGCCCTGCCCGGCGCCATTTTCAATTTGTTTTTAGCTTTCCACGTTAGCAGCTGGCAAATTAAAGTGCAGGCAAGCAGAAATTCAATCTCTCGTTTGATTTTTTGTTGCCTTAAATGCGCTGGCAGTCCTTTTTTTCCTGTCTCTGTCTGATTTAAATTACGGAGAGCGCACGTTTTATTGTTTGTTTCAATTGCCTGCTGACGAGCAGGATGCTGGGGATGCTCGGGATGCTCCGGACAGGCGTAATCAGCAAATGTGCCAAGCGGGTTGGCCCCAAAAACAAAAATTAGTTTAATTTGTACGAAATCAAGCAAACGTATGGGAGGCGAAAGCAACGGCCGGAGACAAGAGATACGGAGACGGCGAGAATGGAAAAATGGCCAACTGACTTAGGGCTAATTCTATTTAGCGACCGTCGTCGTCCTTGCGCTGGCCAGCACAAAATGAACTTCGCCTAATTACTCAATGCAAAATAAAATTCATGTCAAGCAGATTGGATTATCCTCACGCAACATTAAATGTCGCACTTAGCCCAGACAAGGTGCTGCTCCACGGTGTGGCCGAATCAAGGGCGTAAAAAGGCAACGGGACAAAATGAGCAGCAACAAAGGGAAATCTCTTTTGAAATGCTAATGTTAAAATTCTTTAAAGAAAATTACGCAATACATTATTTTGGTTTATTTTGCATTAAAAGTCAATTTAGTGTTAAGGGCGGGCGGGGGTTGGGGTTGGGTGTTTCACGGGGATGGAGCAACAAAGTGTGTAACGAAAAAAAGAAAAAAAAAAAAGATGGAAAGAAAAGGAAACGCAGAAAAGAGCCGTAGAGCGTAAAGCGCGCGCAACAGGATTCAGTGTGGCAGTAACATGGAGCGACGCGTTGGTAACCCAAAAAGTGGACAAGGGCCGGCCGTGACATAGCAACTAACTACGGTTTGGGAGCCCGGCGTAAATAACGAATGACCGAAAGTTTGCCATTTTTGTTTTGCATTTTAAGTTGATTTGCCCATGCCAGCGACTCCTAACGTTCACACATTGGTATGGTTGGAAAAAAAGAAGCATCAGCACCATGGGCTGAGCATATATCTACATGGGATATTATTTAGAAATTTAATACAAGTTTTGGTTTTTATGCAGAGAAGTTTCTCAACTCCAATAAATTCAGTAAAAGTCGGCAGTTACAAGAATTATGGGTAACTTTCACTTAGTTTAGGCTGAACATTGTCTTAGCTTTAAGTTCGTTTCATTTTGGATATTCCAATTGCTGGAGTTTCCGTCTGATTCTATGCCATCTCCTCCGTCAGTTTTGAAAGCTATCTTTACCAAACTTTGCACGAAATCTTTTAGTCCAAATACACTGCACATTTGTTGGAACGTATGACTCTAGCATATAGCTGTCACAGTAACGATCGTTCGAAAAACTAGATTTAGCGAGAAAAACTTGTTTGTTTTTAAAGAAATCGCTTCCAAACTTTGTATTTCTTAGTTTTCAACACTTTTCCATGATTTCACTAAGTTTGGTCGAAATCGCACATCTATATCGTATAGCTGTCATAGAAAAGTTGATCCAGAAAAGTAGTCTTAGTGAGAAAAACTTTTTTCTTTTCAATGGAAATAGCTTTAAAATTGGCATTTATTTATTTGATATGCTCTCACACAATTCTACAAAGTTGTATCGAAATCGGATGACTATAGCTTATAGCTGCAGTACGGAAGATGGGTAGAAAAAGGAGGTTTTAATGAGAAAAACTTGTTTGTTTTAAATGAAATCGACTCCACATTTATTACATGTTCGTTTGTTAGGATTTCGCATGATTCCACAAAGTTTGGTCGAAATCGGGCATCTGTATATTATAGCTCCCATAGAAAAGTAAGGTGCGAAAGTAATCTTAATTACAAAACCGTGATGCTATAGTATAAAGAAGAACCGAAGCTAACTCTCCTGTATTTTTACATTCAAAGTAGTTGGCGTAGACTTGGCTTAAAGCCATCGCATTTGATAAAAAGCTAACATGATCTCATGTAAAATATATTTTCTTTATGAAAATATATTTTCATGCAAAATTTTATAAGGTACCAGGGCGGCTCAAATTTTTTACCAACCTAGCCTATAGCAGATGTGTTATCTCAGGTAAATTCTAAGAAAATTTCCCCGAGAAATCATAGTTCTAAAATCAATTCCTAGGTTGCACCTATCGGGGTAGAAATCTATCCTAAACACAGTTGAAAAGCACTAAAATGGCAAAGTACATCTTTGATTTCTAAAGGATATTTGGCCTGCTTTTTTGAATCGAATTTGGCAAGCCTGACATTTCATATGTGTGTTCAAAATGTCCTTGCTGACACATTATTTTCTGGTTGCGCAGTGGATTTCGACGAACTCGGTCTTTTGTTCCATCAGTATCGTCAAATAATACCGTGGCAGGTACGTTAAAAGTTTATTATATATCCATCGGAGAACTATGAAGAATTTCGAACCGAAATCGTTTACAATTAAGTTGCCAATTTGAAAATGACAGAAAGTTTAGAAATTGAGTTAAATATGTATGTTGAGTTATAGTTTTGAATAATATTTTGAATAATATTAATGATTTGAAGCATGTTAATGGTCGTCATTTTTAGATGTATCATATAATATTATCATATTATTAATTGTAGCTCTATTTTGTAACTCTTAAATTCAGCATATTTCAATATAAAGCATTCGAAAAATTCAATCAATATATCATTAAGATATATAAATATCGCATGGGAAAAATATTCGATAACGATATATCGTAATTTTGGGCAATAACATCGATATTTCAATAGATCTATTTTATTTTCGGAATCTCTACCATAGATCCTCGATTCGGAATATTGTGAGAGCTGAAATATACCTTGGTATGATGGTCAATGTGAATGGACACGTTATCTTGTAGAAAGACTCAATTGTCTCCATGGAACTATTTCACGAATGTGATAAGCTCTCTTTCCAGCAACTTAACATCACTTTGGGCCTCAGTTTGCACAAATATCAGTTTTCTATTGGCAATTTGACTTAAGGCCGTTTTCTAATCTACTACATAGAGCTATCTGTCACATAAATCTACAAATAACAGAGCAAAATCTGAGTTTACCTAACACATAGCAGCTATGTAGAAGATGAGAAATCGGCCCTTACCAGTTTACTGTGATTTGGTTGTTAAAAAACTCATTTGGGATCTCAGATAATCCTCTTTAGGTGCGGCTTCTCGATTGAAGATTTTTCTAAGAAACGAGCCAACTAACTAACTAATGATCGTTTTCTTAAAATTTAACAAGAGCAAGACTAGATTTGCTCTGTTACAATTGAAGCATTATTTTACATGTCGATTTAGGTTAGCGCTTGCAATGTTTAAACATTATGTTTTGCTTTTTATTGCGTAATTCTTAAATACATTTATTCTTTTATGATAAATGCGATTATAAGCTTTCAGCGTACCACTTCACAATGTGCAACAATGCCTTTATTATGGCTGCTTTCATTTTCCTTTTCTTTTTTTTTTCCCAACATTTTACCACATTTTCCTCCATTGTGCGTTCGGTGTCCTTTTTTCGTCTTATGTTTTGATGGCGCTGCCACGGCGGCACGCTGCTCTTTATCTAGTAAAACGCCTCCAATTTGCATATTTCTGCAGCTGTAACAGCTGTCAACGCTGGACGATGTCGACGACGACGACGACGACGCGTCCCCAACTGAGGAGCGGGCACAGGACTTATTGTTATAGCGAATGGGGGAAGTCGGGCGCCTTTTAAGATAATGTGGCTACCGCCATTTCCCCACTGATGAGTACACTAGTGGAGCGAGGAAATTAAAGCTCTGCTCTGCATGTAAAGCTGGGTGGGGGAATACACCAAAGTGCCGCTTACAGCCATGAGTGGTCCAGTAGAGAGCTGGGCATATCAGCTTTCCGAAGCTATGGTAAATATTGTGTATGACAGTGCAACCCGTGGGAGTAATGACAATTTCCTCTTGCTTAATGCTGCCCACAAGGCAACGTTCTTGAAACAAGTGAGCGAACTGACAAAAATAAGTCCACAATGGTCGATGTAATTCAATTTCAGACACCCAACGTCTGATACATGAAAATTCAATCTATTGTCGCTTGATTCGCTACTGACATGCATAATAATTAAGACGCTTCTCGTGTGTCCGGATGAAATATTCTGAAATGTTAATTGGCTTGGTTGATTACCCTGGGGTAAAGGTGGAAAGGGTATAATAAGTCGGTGGAAAGTGTTTCCAATCACATCAACTCAGAGATGCTGTGTATATTTGAGTGAAACTTGGAACATATGTAGGTTAAAGCGGTGGTGGGCAGACGATTTGGAATAGGTAAAAACAGTGAAACTTGGAACAAATGTAGGTTAAAGCAGTGGTGGGCAGAAAATTTGCCAACAACCCCTACAAGCGAGGCTCGAGTCGAGAAGACAGATATATACTGCAAAAATTTGTTCTTCCAGTCCTCTGGATTGCGCAGAGAGAATGCTCTAAAATGGGGCCGCTATATATAATATATTTTTTTTTACTCGCTTCGAAGCGAGACAAATGTCGTTCTGTCTCCTAATGAGCGGCGGCGCCAAAAAACGTTGAAATTGGATGAAACAGGATTCTCTTAGAAGAAGCGCTCTTTGTCTCTCTCTCTCTCTCTCTGGTCCACAGCGATGCATGACTTTGGCAAGCATTCGGAGTAAATTGAAGTATTAGTAAGTATTTGTAAGCTTTGACAGGAATGGGGTAAATTATAGTCGGTCCTCGCCGATTTACCATATTATTTGCATCTTTTCAATGTACTACCCTTATTATTAAATACAAGTGGTATTGTGAACGTGATCAAGTGAAGTACACTCGGAAAAACTTCTTCTGTAGCAGTAGCAATGTAGCAGCTGTAAAAACATATTCATTAAGCTAATTATACCCTTGCAAAGAGTTTACTAAAATTGTCCATATGTTTGTAACGCATAAAGGGAAGCATTTCCGACCATATAAAGTATATAAATTCTTGATCAGCTGAGTTGATTTAGCCTTGTCCGTCTGTTTCTATGCTATCTCCTTCGTCAGTTTTAACACTTTGTGCAAAGTCTTCTGGTGCAAATACGCTACACATTTGTCGGAACTGGAACTGGCCGGATCGGATGACTATAACCACCGTATTTACTAGTTTTCTATGCTTCTCCACGATTCTGCCAAGTTTGGTTGAAATCGGACATCTATATACATAGTATAGCTGCCAAAGAGAAGTTAGATTACTTCTTAGGAAAGTTAACTTCGACTCTGCCGAAGTTTGTATACCCTTGCAGCCCGTTTTTCTAACAAATTTGAAGGACATTTCGACTGGAAACAAACAAGTTTTTCTTACAAAGACTACTTTTCTGACTCTACTTTTCTATGACAGCTATATTTGATAGATGTCCGATTTCGACCAAACTTAGTAGAATCATGGGAAAGCATAGCGAACTAAGAAATACAAAGTATGAAGGCGTTTGCTTTGAAAACCAACACTAAAACTAGTTTTTGGACCGATCATTCGAATGGCACTTATAACCTATGGTCATCCGATTTTGACAAAGCTTTGAAGAATTGGATGAAAGCTTATAAAATAACTATATGCCAGTTTTAAAGATGCTTACATTGAAAACAACAAATTTTTTCTTACTAAGACTTTCTAACCTTTCTTTTCTGTGGCAGCGCTGTATGACTATGATTGGCGGCAACATCACGCGAGTGCTTGGTAGTCGTATGAGCTGAGATGCCAGCATTTGTTTTGAGTAGTTTTTACTTAATTGGTTATCTCAAGTGTTTTGGTACACGGATTTTTGGTCATGAAATGAAAACGAATAAATATTTTTCAAAACATGTTTCTTCATTTTATGCGGTCACTCAATGGCTACAAATCGTAGGACAACTTAATTGAAATAGCTGAAAGCAACAGCGAACATTCTGTTGCTCATAGCTTGACTATAGCTCTATCAATCTTTTTCAATCTCTTGTCGGATCGATAAAAAGTCCCTATATCCAAATGTTTCCAAGACGTACGAACCTTTTATCTGAAAAACCTGAGGGAAATTGAAGTTTCTTCTAAAATTCGTGGGCGGGTGTAGGCGTGGCAAAAATTTAAAATTAAAATAATGGATCTTTTTTCTTTGGGTGTAGCGTTTGTTGTTAGCATATGAAATATTTTCTGAGTGCAGCGCTTTCAAAAGAAATTAATCGAAGTTGCGTGGGGTTGACTTGTTTTTGTTTACTTTCAATAAAACACTTCTTGTGAATTGAATCAATGGTACTTTTTTTACTGGCAGTATGTCGCCTTCTACTTCCATTGAATCATATCGTATTTTAAGTGCATTGTAGTGCCAGTTGACTGGTGTCATATAAGGTCACAGTAATCTTCTTATACTAAAGTATTTTACTTAGTCTAAACCAGGGCAGCAAAACCCGCAACATTTTGGAAGCCGGAGGCTCGCGGGCGTGAACCAAAATTTACTAATGGCTTAGGTGTAGATCTTGGAGGTATACGGTTTTTGGGCGAAGGTTTTGGTTCGAACATTGGTTTAGCCTGTGTTTTATTCAAGTTCATGTAGTAATCGATCTAAAAACGACATTTAGTGTGAGGAAATTGTGTCGATTTTGGGTTGGGATGTAATATGACAATATTATATAAATAGAAATACTTTCATACCGCTAATGAGCATGAAAGCAAAGACAAAGTGTTTCTGTTAACATTTATATAAATGTTAACATTTAACTTTCTTGCCGATTACAAGTTTTAGTCTTTCAGAAAACGGTAATATTTTTTCACGTCTATTTTGTTGAAACAACCCGAAATTTTAGGTTCGGTACAGGTTCTGGTTCAGCTTTAATACCTTGAGAGGTTCGGTTCACAGTAATCTAAGAGTCGGAATGCCGGGTTCGAGCCGGTTGTGTTCAAAACCGGTTTGCAGCCCTGGTCATAACAGACTGCTAGAATTGCAGAATGTTTCAACTAAATGTTTATGCGCTTTTTTAAAACAATTTTTTCCTGCTTAAGCTTAAAAGTTATTTGTAGAGATTTGTCACTGTTTCTTATTAATTCTTAATTCTTTAATTTTTACACAAGGTTACATACACAAACATTAACTCGACATTTGCTTTATGAATTCAAATTTAAGTTTTTGGTTTGAAAAGTCAATAAAAATATGATGAATACTCAAGTGAGATATCTTGCTGTGACATTAGAATGTGGTATTCACAGCTGGACAATAGTGTACTTAAGAGGACAGCGTCTGGGCTTAATGACACACATATTTGGAATCACTGAAGCAATAGACGCTTCAGTCAGTTAGTCGAAACGTATATTTTTCAAACACTTTTCTTGATTTACTTACATTTTTTCCTCCCCCCCCCCCCCCCCCCCACACAGGGCATATTTGAAGCAATTTCTCGCCCCTATTGTATTTCATTTTCATTTAATTTTTATTTCATTTTACTTCATTCATTGGCTTGTTATGCTGTCGCATTACCTACATCAAGTGTCACTTTAAAACGCATTTTTCTTCTTCGATTCTTTTCCGTTTTCGGTTGGTATTTTGAAGTGTTATTCAAAGCTGTCGGTTTTATCTAAAGACCGTTCGGTCTGGCTGAATCTTTACTCTGTAAACAATTCTAGGCACATTAAGTTCCAATTAGGTAGCATTGAAAGCAAATCAGTTGGCCTCCATGGCCGACAATTTGTCTGTGTGGGGGATGGTGGGGTTTATTGTATTGTTTGGCATCCGGGTGGCAGTAGATTGCTTTGTTAATATTAATTTGTCATTAATTCAGTCGGCTTACAAGTCGCTCGTTTTAAATGCATTGATAAACCAAGTGGACCGTTAGATCCTCAACACATTCTAGCGTTTTTCATCGTCTCCACAGCAACATCAGATTAGTTTAATGCGCTTTAAACTGTTTGGCAAGGGTCTGTGGATAGCGAGGGATGCGGTTCCTTGGTCAGTACTGGTCCCCTTTGAAAACAAGACCCAACTGTTGCTCGGCCACTTTGCTGATGAAAGGGTGCTGGTGCTGGGCATTTTGGTTGCGGCCTGACCGCACCGCACCTGCCCTTAGATCAGTTAAGAGCCAATCTTTTTATTTTTCCTCATACGCCCCCTTTTGGTGAGCATATCTTAAAGCCGGCAAGAGATTTAGCTGGGGTGATGCTGTTGACGTGCTTTCGTTGGCCAACGTGTTTCTCGACTGGCCAGCCACTCAAAGGCATCGGCTTCATGTGTCGACGTATTTTATTTTTACGCTACTTTGTGCTGATTCACATGCAAACACACAGTCCCAGCATCGAACGCCACAAAGCGTAAAAATGTATAAAGCTGATGCTGCCGCCATTCAGTCAGGCAGCCGGTGAGGCAAGTTGTTTCAGTTTAGTTTTACCTTTTCAGAGCCATCATCATCATGATGCCCAAGTACGCATAAAAACAGCAAATACCTTTTCAATGCATCCACTGCGGCCTGGTGCTTTTTAATAGCAAAAAAGAGGTGTTATCTGATTGCCATTTTAAGCACAGCAAAGCTGCTGAAAGGCAGGCTAAAACAAATACGAGCATGCATGTGTTTCCACAGCAACCATTATACAATTCTATGAATGTGGTCCTACACTTTGGTCCACTCCCAGCGGCATGACGCCCGGAGAGACATTAGGCGAATCACTAGCGGGGAAAAAAAGGAACTACTGTAGGGTATACTCATAGAATGAGATAACTTCGCCGACTGCCCCAAGTAAAGTTGGGCATAATAAACGCAGGTTCAGAACCGTTTGGCTTTTTTATTTAATTCTTAACTTTGTTTGAAAGTGTTCAGAAAGAAACCCAAACCCATAGCTTTCCATGATTCCGGTGCTCTCAACCTGCGACAACTTTGTAAGGTGCTTTTAAAGACAAATTTGACTAGACTACACAGATTTTCAAATAATGTTTTTCAATTCCCTTCTCCTCCATTGCCACAGGTACGACAGACGTCGTGATGGCCTTATGAACTATGGTGCCGTTTGGCCTTCTTTCATGATCTGCTGTTAATCGAACTTTTGTCAAAGGTCTTTAGATGCGTAGCCTGTTTCCATTTTTTGAGCACTCGTTCGTGATGTGATGGAGCAATATACGAACTAGATTGATATTGGTGGTGTTTGAAAAAACAGCTTGAAAAGCAGCCGCTTCCTTTGTTTTTTTTTCCCGAGGAGCTATAAAATTTCGCTGCTTGCCAGACTTCAACACCAGTTCGGTAAACAAAATAAGAGAGTGGCCCTATTGTGCCTATGGTCAGCTCCTTATCCCAGTCTTCGTTCTCTGTTCTAGTATTAGCGTTTGAAATTGCCTTTCCCCATCTGAGCAGCAAAATATTGCCAAGTCCTTTGTTATCAACTTGATACTAGAAATTGTCAACTTGATATTTTGGGTATTAATTTGATCCGAAAATGTATTTATATAAAATTTAACGTTTTCAATGTCAACAAAACTTAGCTCTTACGCATTATTATGAGCTAGTCTTCTTAGACACTTACATTTGATATTTGACTCAAAGAACAAGTTGAGTCTCAAGCGGACCTATTTGCAAATCATTTTTTTTTAATATTTATTGTACTACAAAATAAAAATGTGCTATATTAATTCAAAATAAATATACAAACATTTAGAGCTGTAAACTACAACTAGCATTTCTATGACCACAAACCTTTTTTGAAATAATGAAAAACCATTCCTAACTACTATTTTTTAGTAGCTTAGAATTTAATCGAAATTCTCAGTGATTACCACAAAATGTAATTACATTTTCAATTACTTGAATAATTTAACCATTAAAGGGGAATTATTAAGTAATTGTGCTTGTATTTGTAAGTTGAAGCTAGCATTAGTTACTTATTCGAATGCTCAATTAGGAACTGTATATAAATAAGTCCCATTCTTAGTACATCGTTTTGATTACTTCAATTTGTTTTTTTACGAAGAATTACAATTATATTAAATATAATTAATTAAAATGATGTTGGCCTTCATGACAACAAATTTCACAAACTAATGACGTCTTGAGTCCCTTCTCATGTTTGCAAATGAAAATACTGCAATACACTTGCAGTAATTCCTATATAATTAAAAGTTTTTACCAGTGCTCATTGTTTGATCAAAAGCCTGTTTATGTTTATCAAGAATATGTATACTTTATATGGTGCAGCGGGTAGTGTGTGTGCCTGCTGTGCAAAAGGTCATGGAATCGATCCAGCCTCGAGACATCTATTGAAACTAAACTCACACACCCGGTCACCTTCAGTAGCTGTTGGCGCTAGTTTTGAAAAACCTCTCAAGCTTTGTTGTTTGGATTTGGCCTTTAACTGTAGATCCCTTTCTCTTTTGCAAAAATTAGAAGCACACATGCCAAGAGCTTGAGAGAAGCTCAGCTATTCTTACTAGCTTAGTTGGAGTATTGCATCATTTGAAAGTAATCGTTTTACACCGGAATGTGATGTGATGTGTTGCAATAGAAATGGTTCCTATTATAAGATTCGTAGTACAGTAGCGTGCGCAATGGCTCTTTTGTTGGAAGTTACTCTGGCAATTAAACCCTGCCGTAATCCAGATAGTTTTTTCTCAAAACTCAACTGCATTGCACTGTATTGAACCTGCACACCTTAATATTAGAGGTGAAGATTTTGGTGTTGCCGACTTAGTCGTACAATAGTTGCAAAATGTAATCTGTATTCATGCTTTTTCCCAGGACGAAAAACGACCCAGGAGAAGCTTACAATGAGCAAGCATGATTGTGAATGCTTGCTCATTGTAAGCTTCTTTGATCATTCACTCTGATTCCAGTTTTTAGTTCCCTTTTAATCGGACGTTTTTTCGTTCCGTTTGTGCTGCTACATTTTGGTGTTTTCTTCTGATCTTCGAACTGTAAAGTTTTTACTAATCATTAATTTAGCTTTAAAATAGCCAAAATAAAGATATAATATTTGAAAATTGGGAAACAACTGAAAAAACAATTCAAATGAGAAGATAATTCAGCTGCTCTTCTATGTGGGATGCAACTTGTGACTCTCCTTCTCATATTATTCAAACAAATTTCAGAGTTAATCACTTATAATGGATGCGAAAATTTGGTTTTGGACGAACGATTTGTATTAAACATAAGACAGATTTCTAATTCATTATCTAAATACCAGTTGCAAAGTTAATTTTATTGCAAATCAATCACTTATATAATTATATTAATGTCTTTTTCAGCATGTCAATTGACTTTTGGTTAGGTGATTACAGCTATCCCCATTGCTGGCCATGTTTGTCTATTTCTTGGCCGTTCTTTGAATAGTTCATGTTTACCTACACTGAGCAAAACGAACGGATATCAACTTGCAGAGTGCAACGATGCGTATGAGCAATGTAAGTTACTTGAAAATTGCACTAATCGAATGACACTTGGACTCCTGTGGTAGCCAGCTGGGCGATGAGTGGAGTGTAGTCGGAACTGTAGTTGCGTATTCTATCTGTAATTAAAATCTTTTAAGGGAGGCAACTCTTTTGCCTGTCCACACTTTGTCCCTCACGTTCCCTGGTTCGCATGGCTGGTGCTATTTGCTTAAGCTGCGACTCTGCACAAGTGAGCACTTGTTAACGTTGAGCTAAGCAAATAATGAGGTGGCCCACACACACACAGACATTCAATGAATGAAAGCGATAATCGTTTTGAATTGCATAGCAATTAAGCGAGTCAAAGGAGCGTGGAGTTGGACAGGACAGTGCTATCAAAGTGAAACATCTGTAGTTTTTCTTTGCTGTATTTTATGTATTCGTTATATTCTGTCATTTTGGTATTCTAAACAAATGGGCCAAATGGAGAAGAGCCATAGATACCGCCGCCAGTTGCGCCAAAACCACCCATTAACGGATAACCATAACCATAACTGCTGCCATAACCATAGGGACGACCATATCCCATTCCCATGCTTGATAGACCATAGTAACTGCCATAGGGATTGTAATAGGAATTACGCATGCCAAATCCATAGCCCGATCCACCGTAGCCACCATAGCCTCCGTAGCCGCTATAGCCTCCGTAGCCACCATAGCCGCCATAGGGAAATCCAAGCTGTCTGGTTACACGTGCTCCTCGCTCCACTTGTGCATCATTCTGATCCAATGGTTGGCCAACTGTTGCGACGATTAGCAGCGCGTATAATCCAAATAAAAAACAGGTACGCATTTTGCTTAAACAATCCTTAGAATAGGTTCCTTGAGTGTGTGTGGTATCTGGTAGAGCGACGAAGCCAACTGTGACCTGGCTACGCTTTGCTTAGCCCATTTATAGCCTAGAACTTTGGGCATAAAATAGAAACTTTTGTTTAGAAACGGTTTTCTTTTTCTGTTTGCTTTTGTTTTTTTTTTTTTTTTTTTTGGCTTGTTAGCAAAATTAGACGCTAATGTAAACGTCATAAAACAAACTATTAAAATGGAACAAAAAGCCAATTCATATGCCTGGCCAGTGCTTGGGCTGGGAACTTTGCACGCTAAGTGGCGCTCATGAAATCGAATGGCCAAGTGGAACTTTAAAAAGCAAAACATTTCACTTTGTGGCGAACGGTAGGTACTGTAGGTTAATTTCCCACTTATCTGGCAAAATGGTATCGGATTTGCTGGATTGAAGATGGATTGAAATGAAACTTTGAATTGATACTTGTTAAATATACTGATTTCCCTTAGAAACTGCATGTGACAATATCTAGACTGACTGATTATCAAGCCACATGGCAGACCGCAGTACGTAGGGACCTAAGATTTGACATAGCCTTATGAAAGTACGCTTAGATAATTCCATTCCGTGGTTATTTTTAACCATACATACTAAATGAAGGTTTTGGTTCGGCTCACGTTTTTCACAATGTTATTTTGGATTTCATAGCGCCAGATTGTAAAAAAAATGTTCTGGTCTTAGTGCTTTGCTTGATTAAACTCGAACGGGGTTCTTAAAATGGGGAAACTATGATTTTTCTTAAACTTTTTTTTTTTGATAAGAAGATAATATTTTATTTTTAGTTTGCAGCATATCCTTTGAGGACTGGAACCATTCCCTATAATTGTAATTGTATGTATAATTGTATTGGATAGAATGAAGTGAAGGGTTGGTCGACCGATCCACAACTCCCCCACACATTCTTCATTCTAAGCTGTGAATGATGTTGATATCATTTAAATTTGTTTTATTTTTTTATCTTTACTGGGATTTGCGCTCAAGACCTCCAAGATAAACTGACCATTCGATGTCTGCATCTTAGTGCACACGACTATCAAGCACTCTTGCTCATAACTCGACTATCAGACTGCAATCTTTATCAATCCATTGGCAGATTAATAAATAATGTTGATTACTATAACTAATATGTCTGAAGGGTACGAACTAGGTTTGCTGAATATTTAAAAAATATCACTTCGTTATTGATATTTTGTTGCAAAAAAACCTCAAAAAGTGATTCATCCTTAATTTTAGGAAATTGTGAGACTTAAGTGTTTAAATGGACTACAATGAAAATATTTGGGTAACTTTTGTACCTAAACAGCTGAAATATTTATTATAACGTAAAAAATTAGGAAATATATTTTAGGTTATTCTAAGAATAAAGGCTTGGATTATTATCATCTTTTTATTATCTTTTGATTTGATTTGGTTAGCATACTTAGCCGTGCCCGTTTGATTCCGGGCTTAACAATTCCGTAAACTATTCACGCCACGTTGGTTTTGGCAGGTGTTCTTAGCCCACAAACCTGTGATTGTAGTGCAATTAAAAAGGGACGGTATTTTTTTCTCTCCTTGGACAACTACATAAGGCCATTGCCAAACCGCTGGCACAACCCATAGGAAAGATCATACCAACGCGAAATCGTTAGACCCCAGAGAGACATGTTTTTATATTTTTTAAAGAATCCCTCTTGAATCTTATAAGTAAAATTTGTTATTTTATGATATTAAATCTCATCTACACCGCTTAGCTTTTAGCTTTCTGAGTGCTTTGGGGAACTATGTTCTGTGATATCTCGCCTGCCTCAATTCTATGGTGTGATTTGTCGTACTGTCACGCGTGAAATGGATAGTCGCCTGCGTTGAGATGTCGACTACGTAGTGCTGTACCCACGATCTGGAGTTCGAATTCGAGAGAAGGGATGGTAAGTTAGCTAAAGTAAACTAAAAAAAAACGATTGATTGCTTTTTTTTTTATTAAAATATTTTTAAAATGTTTTTTAGGTAATATTTACCTTAACTTGGAGACATAAAGGTTTCAAAGCTTAAGGAATTTTATGTTCTTAAATTTAGGACCCCATGGTCTTGGCGCTTTTTATACCCTGTTTCCATTGAAACAGAGAGAAGGAAACATTTCCGACCCCATAAAGTATATATATTCTTGATCAGCATGAACAGCCGTGTCGATATAACCATGTCCGTCCGTCCGTCTGTCCGTCTGTCTGTCTGCATGAACGCGTCAATCTTAGAGACTATAAGAGATAGAGCCACAAATTTTAGCATGAAGGTAGACTTATGCTGTACGCAGATCAAGTTTGTTTCCGGTGTGGAAAATTCCACCCCGTCCCCCTTTTATCACCAAAAAATCCAAGACTTCATCTAGACATCCAATACCTAAACAAGAAAGAAAGTCGGTCAAGCCCGACTATAACATACTCTGTACCAAGAAAATTTCTTTTGATCATAACTCGAAAACCGTTCATCCGATCTTCTTCATTCCTTTGGCGGATCGATAAGTTATCCTAATAACTAAATATGTCCAGAAGGAACAAGCCATCTATCTTCAAAACTGTGGGAGATATGACGTTTTTTCTAAATTGCGGGGGCGGGAGGGGGCGTGGCCAAAATTGAAAATAAACTTGATCTGCCTGCAGACATTAGAAGCATATGTCCCATACATGTCAAACCTCTATCTCTTACCATCTCTGAGATCTGTGCGTTCATACGGACAGACAGACGGACAGACGGATACTTTATGGGGTCGGAGATGCTTCCTTCTGGATGTTACATACTTTTGCACAAACTTATAATACTCTATGTACCTTCGGTACAGAGTATAAAAACCGTCAGACCCACAATTTTTAAGTTAGTGCCTCAAAGTTAAGTATACATCAAGCTAGGCCCAATATCTATCTATTCTGAAAAGTACAACCAGATCGAACAAAAAACACCGGAGTTATAAGCGAAACAGTTGAGCGGATAAGAGCACCCCCCCAGGTGTTGGTCAGGACTAGAAAAAAGTGTTGCCTACATTTCGGATGACAATTTTGTTACAAAAATAAATAAATGAAAACAAATGAACGGGGAAACTCGACTGCAGCGCTCTTACTTGTTTTAAGTAATATACTCTAAATTGTTAATCAATTTTCTGGCTTTTAAGGCAAATAATTTTTATTTTATTTTATTTTTTAATTTATCCAAAAACTAAGCAATTGCTGTAGAATAAGCGGGTCTATTTGGGTAATAAAGATGTCACTTGACTCGTTTTTAAAATTACTTTCGCTCTGTGTTCCCTATATTGAGATCAAATACCTCTAAAGTTCTGAAAAAAGTTCTCCCCGGGCGTTTGAAACCGATAACAGTCTTAATTTTTGGTTTCTTGCTTGCTCTCATGGAGTTGAAGATTCTTTGGACATTTATTGGTATATATTTTGACATGCTTGATAAGAAGGGATTGTACGGAAAATGCAATGCTATTCTCACCTTCTATATATATAATTAAAGTGTTAAGAGACTTAAATGAACTGCTTAAGGCCAATAAGATTTAACGATTAGGGTTTACTTTCAAAGTCTTTCAAATAAAGTCCTCCAAGGGCAGTTAAAAATCCAGAGAATTCTGGGAGGTTGCATGGTTCAGTTCTGTGTGTGGTTCGATGAACGCCAAATCCTGAGCTGAACCGGTTTACAAGGATTTGGCTAAGTAAATTCAAATAAGTTTACCAAAAGATATGTATACTATTCAGTATATATCAAAAGAAGTGGCTTCATTGAAGAATTCATTAAGAGAGAAAACATTTATTTGTGTATAAAACGTAAAATTCTAAATTTAAACGAAACTTTGTAAAATTTTGTTTATTTATATGGATATTATATTTATATATATGGAAAATTAATATTTGTTTGTTGCTCACAGACATCATTATGATTGCTGAATTTTTTGCACAAGAGCTGTGTTTTCTTATAGCATTAAGCATCCTTATAAAAAGCTGGAGCAAAAGCATCACAGAAAACAAATATACGAACAAATATACCTTTAGTGCAGAGTATAAAAACTAGCATTAAGTTAAAAATTTTACTCTCACAAGTGTTTCTAAAAGTAAAATGAGACCTTTTTGTTGGTGAAATCAAAAATAATTGCCAAATTAAGTGCTAGGTTTTTTTGTTGCTAGATAAGCCAAGAGTGAACTTTTGCTAATTCCTTAATCAGTGTACAAACTCGTCCAGAAATTAGAATGTGGTGTAGGTCTTAAGCTGTTTTAACATACACTTATTTGATGAAAAAAGTTAAAGGACGCTCCTCTTAATTCTGATTGTTTCTTTCGGATCGTGGTCCGCAATTGCTGTTGAATTCAAACTTCAGAAAATGGAAAATTTCCTATGGTACACTCTGAGGGAAACTCCAGCTTATGCTGGCGGTTGTGTGAATGTGCTAATTCCATTCGAAGGTTAGTTATGCTGTTGACCGGGCGCCCCCCACCACAGCACGCACACGTCATAAGCGCCGTCAACTTTTGGGTGCGTAAGTGTGAATTGCTGTTTGTTTGTTGTTGTTTGCCAGTTTGCTTGTTTGCCAGTCTGTTTGTTTGTTTGTTTGTTATTGTTTGTGCTGTACCGCGGCCAGGCCATTAACAATCCTCGATGGCTCTATATATCCATATTGTGGTTGCGGGGTTAGCATGTGTGTTCGCAAATTGCTAATCCTTTGCCTAATCCTAAGCTGTGGCATTTTAATTCATTTGTGCAAAAATTTCGTTGGTAAATTTGCTTATTCAAATTTAAACGTTTTTGTCAGTTGAAATCTGGGTCAGCTAATGTTCTCAGCGTCAAAGTGCAGCACATTTTTACAAGCCACCCAACGGCACCTGAAAACGTGCGAACTCTTTGCATAAATTTGACGGGATACAAAAAATTTATCGCATAAATTAAAAATTTTGACATTGAAGAGCTTTGCTTTTTTCTCTGACACAAAATGGTGTATAATTGTTTGGACTATGGTTGTCATAATCGGCTGTGGGGGAGAAAAGTTGGGAAAGGATAGACAAACATTTAGTGGTTAGATGGTTCGTTTTTTCATTGTTAGCCAGGTTAATAATTTATTCAAACAAGGGAAAGAATATGCCATTATTTCAGTCAAGTACACATTTTTTTTTTAAATTGAGCACTTACTTCGGCCTTTCATTCGAGTTACATTGACCACAAAAAAGTAAGAGTTTCAATTAAATTTGCGCAATAAGCAATTGAACCTAAAAAGACAGAAACAACTGGGACACTCATTGTCCCTTAGGGTAACTGTCCGATTCGTGTATGCTCTTCTTTTTGTTGGATGGACTAAAAGCATTTTTCTGCACACAAAAAGTAGCAACTGTTCTGCCGTAAGGATTTCCAAGAGTTTGGCCAGCAATGGAGGAATGGATTTGGACCTCAAATCATGATTTAATATTGAAAAAAGGTGAAATCAAACCCATTTCAATAAAAGCGGAAAGGGAGAGGTTGGCTTGGCTGTATTTATAACAGGGATGCAAACCACTCGAAAATAAGGACTGGTTCGGTTCAATGGTTCACACAGTTTATTATGTCGGATTTCCAGGAGTCGTCTAGATGAGTACTCTCGAAAATTGAAATTGTCTGCTAGAAAAGAATACGTACTATGCATCTTAATTATTCTATTTATCATATCCCTTAAGTTGGGCTCAGAACTGAATCATAGCTGAATCAGCTCAGAAATGAAAGGGCTGGTCCTGAATTCATGACATCATTTTTATGAATTTTAGCTATGGATTTTACTCTGACATGTCCTACTACGTCATGACCTTAGTTGATTTTAGGCATGATTTCAGTCAGAGAACTGAACCGAACCGAACCGAACCGTTTTTATTTGTGGTTTTCGGTTCGGTTCAGCAATTCTGAAAGGAAGCCGGTTCGGTTTGCGGTTCGGTTCACGGGCTGGAATAAGCGGTTCGGTTCGGTTCAAAATCAGTTCGGATCAGAACCGGTTTGCATCCCTGATTTATAATATGTGGAAATCGCAGAACTTACACAATCGTTAAAAATTTTGGGATAAAGGCCAACAGAACTGGACTTGATATACCTTTAAGTATACCTTCTTACGACTCACAAAATGTCAGAAGAGTTTTGGCAAGAGCTCGATATAATTAACACTATACTCAGGCAATCATATGCAGCTATTTGTTATACCATTCGGCCAGCTCCTACACACATAAAGCGTTGTTGAGTTTCAAGCCTACGAGTAAAGTTTCGTAAGGAAAGCCTTAAAACTGAAGGAGGAGCTTCCAAAGAACTTAAACACAGAAAAACGGCATCTTAGTGCAAATAATAAACAGCTCTCTCTGCGTGGCAGTGACGCATATCACAGTTGTGAACCATGTTCAGCATCACATGAAATATTTTACTTAGTTAAAAACTGTCGAAAAGTTGAATAGTTCCAACATTTTTCAAGTGCATTTTTCAACTTTTTCCATAACTTTTATAAAGATCGGATAATAAACGGCAGAGTTCAAAGGTTATACAAAATGTTTCATGCATAGAAAACAAAATTGCGAGATAAAATCAAGCTTAAACAGATTGATTCGATCTCCACCTAAGGATTGAAATTTTACGATCGAGTCGTACTAAATCGAGCTTGATACAAGCTCGAAAGGCTTGAAACAATCCGAAAGGGCTAGTCAAAAGGTCGTTAAAAAAAGTGTGATGGGCTTTTGTGAGAAGTTTTGATTCGGGTCACATAAAGTTGCATTAAAGAAATGAAGTCAATCTTGGTAAGTTATATAGCAATCATTTTTTGGAATAGGTTTGAGCTTAATTTAATCTAGGGTTAAATAGAATCAATCCCATTTCCAGATAAAATCAAGTTCGAATTTCTATCGTCAGTCAAATTCGGTCATTTTTGAAGTTATGCTTTTTCTAATTGAGTGTAGTTTGAATATCGAGCTCAATTTATTCTCGGTACAACTTTCGAGCTTAAGTCTTGCTTTGATTGTACCAAGAGATCAAGTCGAGTTCGGTTAACAAGCTAAAACTAATTCCATGTGGGATAAAGCCGGAATCAAGACAAGAATTCCGTGATTCAAAAATCCGAGATCAACTCAATCCGGCTCGTATTTGGATCGAGAAGGTCCGGGATTGTCCGACTGCTGACTTCGTATCAGATTGATTTAATCCCGAATATTTCGGCTAGATTTTTCAGTGTACTTATCTGAGCTGCATACGCTGTTTGCTAACATAATGTTGAAGTGTTCAAATTAACGTTAATGCTCTGTTTGTTAACATAGGAAGAGGTTCTTAAACACCAATTGACCTGAGTAACGTGTATACCAAAGTCGGGCAGGGCCGACTATAACTTACGCTCTCGCATTTTATACCCTTGCAACGGGAATAATAATATTGCCCAGAAGTTTGCAACGCATAGAAATATTCATTTCTAACCCCATAAACTATTTATATTCTTGATCAGGGTGACGAGCTGAGTCGATTGAGCTTTGTCCGTCCGTCTGTCTGTCTGTTTCTACGTGAACTAGTCTCTCAGTTTTAAAGCTATCGAGCTGAAATTTTGCACAGAGTCTTATTTTTGCTGCACACTACTAATATGTCGGAACCGACCGGTCGGAAAACTAGTTTTAGTTTAGTAATCGTAGGTTTTTTATGTTTTTATACCCGTTACTCGTAGAGTAAAAAGGGTATACTAAAGTCGTGCAAATGTATGTAACAGGCAGAAGGAAGCATCTCCGATATCATAAAGTATATATATTCTTCATCAGGATCAATAGCCGAGTCGATATGGCCATGTCCGTCCGTCCGTCCGTCCGTCCGTCCGTCCGTCCGTCCGTCCGTCAGTCCGTCTGTAGGAACTCCTAGATCTCAGAGACTAGAAGAGCTAGAGCAACCAAATTTTAGATGTATTCTAGTATTGTCTGTAGGCAGATCAAGTTTGTTTCAAATTTTGGCCACGCCCCCTCCCGCCCCCACAATAACAAAATTGTTGAATATCTCCTACAATTTGTAAGCTATCGAGCTATCAGATTTTGCAGTGGAGTGCATGTGGCCAATATGTACAATCTCACAAATTTTCATAATGATCGGATAATAAATGGCAATCGGATCAATAATTGCCTTGAGTAACGGATATTTCGAAGTCGGGCAGGGCCAACATTAACTTACGCTTTCGTTTTTATAGTTCTACCAAGTTTTATTAAAATCAGACAACTATATGGTATAGCTGCCATAGAAAAGATAGATCTGAAAAACAGTCTTAGTTAGAAACACTTTTTGCTTTTAATGGTAGCATCCTGCAAATTTTGTAGTTGCTTGTTTCACATGCTTTCACATAATTTTTGGCCAAATCGGATGACTTAATCATTCGTTATATCAATTTAACGAAAAAATGTAATAAATAGCACCTAAATGAGCAAAAGCAAAGAAAAAGCTTTTGGTTTATGCTTATAAGAGTAAAATTTGAACATTTTGCTTTTAAGATGTTGATTTGAAAACTCAGAAATCATGCTTATTGACCAAGTAATTGGTAAAATTCAAAAACACTACTAAATGCTCGATTTTTGGGAAAACGCGACTTGCGCGACCTCTAAACGTCTTTCGAAAAATCTGCAAAAAAATCTCAAAAACGCTTTACTCTATAAGCTTGCAGAAAGCGCCTGTGCACCAGTGAAAATACAATTTTTTGGTACACCTTAGGGTACACTAAAAGGCACTCACTTAAAATATAGATAATTGTTATATTCCCAAATCCCATGCCATTGATATCCACCCCAATTTTGTCTAATTGTAGTGCTATTCATAACGTAACATTTCAAGGACTTTAAATGGTTTCATGCGGGAATCCCGTTTCCCTAACAATTAATGCATTTATACGCAGCTTATTTGTTTGTTTTTAATAACACTTTATTAACGTCATCCAGCCAATACTCAAAATCCGATGAGTCGGTGTTGTCTGGAATGTAAAAAGAAGCTTAAGTAATGGGAAAAAACCAAACTCTTAATGGGCGACTCAATCTACGTAGAGATAAATTGATTGAATTTATTTAAATTGAAATAAACAAAATCGTTACGAAAACTGAGCAGCGCCACTTGTTTATTTCCACCCAAATCCACAGACTTGCCTCAAATTGTCTTGTTCTCGCAGTCAAGAAACTAGAATATTTTGCGTATTGCGATAGCCGAGCATCCAGTTGGTCAGTTGCCCTAAGACATCACTGGATTTGATTAGCTTTTGTGGTACTCCAATCGTTTTGGTTGGCTTATATTTTGGCTGTGGCTTGTCCTTAGCTGGCCAAAGCTAAGGGGAGTCACTTGAAAGCGAATGCCAATGGACTTTGGTATTATACTATTAAGCTGATCAAGAAGCTTAAACTCTTTGAGACTTGAATAAGCACACTGGTGTGCCTCACTCTGATATATGCCAGAAAATATGTAGTGTTCCACAAAATCTTGTGTATCAAAGTTCATAATATCTGCATGGCATGGATCGAAGAGTTTGGCTTACTTAATTAACCTGTCAGTTCCATCATTTCATATGATTTGCTCAAGTGATTGGCACATGCATTAAGTTTCTATTGTGCACAATCTTCAAGTGTCTGAGCAACAATTTTTTTTTGGTTTTGTTCTTTTTTTTTTGGTTGTTTTGGGTTATTTATAACAAAGCAATCACGTATAGAGTTTCAACGGTTGGCGTGCTTTATTCTCTCCCTTCTCACATTTCTCTCTCGCTCTTCTTAGCACCAAAGTCGTTTAAGATTAAACGTTAGCTGTAAAATTTCTCTTTTGACAAGCGGCCTTTATTGTTAAAAAATTAACTCGGCCTTAAATTTACGCCTTTTGTTATCCCTTGACCTTAGCAGGAGGAAAACGTACACACTCATACTCACCCTTACACCCACACACACACCCATTGATAAAAGTTTTCGTTTTCGTTTCGTTGCTTTTTTATTTTTTGGGTGGCGCGGCACGTTTAAAAAAAAAGAAAAATGCCTTTCTATGGGAGCAAAGACTTTAAAAAGCGGCTAAGAGTATCCACTTGCAGTGCAGTGTATAATGAAGTCGCTTAGCTAAGAGCTGTATGAATGTACTGAATAAATATACAGCTCAAATTAAGGCAAACAAGTAAGGAAGCAACCAAATTTTCGGTCAAACATTGCCTTAAAAACAGTCAGACTTTTCAATTAAACCTGGTCACACCTTAAGTAGCTAATATGGAATATTGTTATAAAAGAGTACTCAGCTATGGCACTTTAAATAAGTTTAAGAAAGCTGATTATATAAGAGGTTTCCGTCTCGAATCAAATTTTGTATTTTATTTCATAAATATTTCAGTGTATTTCAGCTTCCAACTAGTTCTCTTTCAATGTCCCTCTTATCGAAATCGTGTCTCAATAAATCTACGGCGCCTCCCGTTACAATCGCACGCCCATTTAGCCGGCAGCTGGCAACTTCACCCCCAAAGCGGCCAAAAACTGTTCTAACTGATTATCCTTGTTGACCGTTTCGGCAGCAGCCGCAGCTGATTGATTTGTTATTGAAAATATTATAGGCCTGGTCCCCCCTCCCTACCCACCGTAGGAAAAAAGCGAAACTCTAAGAAGGAAAGCGAAACGTGTTCTCTGGGATACGCTTGAAACTTTTATAACTTTATGAGGGCGGTGTAATTTGATATCGCAAAGTTTTTTTATTGCCTTTTATAGCCTTATAATTTGGCCGCGATGTTGTTACCATTGCTGTTCTTGTATTGTTGTTGTTGTTGTTGTTGTGGGGCTGCGGCTGCGGCTGAGGCGGGTCCATGGGGCGTATGCGTGTTGTTGTTGCTGCTGTACCAGTTTTTTGTTTACACGTTATTTATGGCTTATAAATACGAATCATTTGGTAGAGCTGAGCGCCTGGGGCGGCTTTGTAAATTGTAAACAACTCACATGTGGCCTCCGCTCACGAAATCTCTTAATGAGCATCCGAGATGGCGAAAAGCTGGCAATGAAATTAAGTATACGCATACGCATATAATTGGATTACGGTTAATTTACTTTTATAAATATATTCCATATACCCTTTGGTTATAATTAACAAGGTATATCAGGTACAAGACATATTTCTCAGAATAGCAGTCATGTGTAACATTATGCTTAAACTATCTTTGGAAGGGGTGGTGGGGGGGGCAAAATGTCTACAAATTTGACTAAAATATACAAATTTTGATATTTGAAAAGATTACAGCTGAGCAAAAGAGGGCTTAGTGGCATATAAATGGCATAAACTCTTCTAATTACCTAAGTGTCCCGTGTAGTAGAAGAACACGTTGTTGGTGAAAGACCACAATATTTAAAAACGAGAGAGCTAAGCTAACTTCGTCTGTGCCGAAGTTGTTATACTGTTGCAAGTGCTCGCTTAAATATTTTCAAAAACTATTCTTTTTCCCATTTTCCGACCGATCGTTCGTATGGGAGCTATAGCCATTCCATTTGGCCAAAAACTTGTAAAATTATTTGAAAGCACGTAACACAAACAAATGCAAATTGCAGGATGCTACCATTAAAAACAAAATTTTATATATCTTTTGTATGGCAGCTATACCATATAGTTGTCCAATTTTAATAAAACTTCGTAGAATTATAAAAAAAACTTAGAAATCCTACGATTACAACAGTTTGGAGACTTTTCAATTGAAAGGAAAAAAGATTTTCTCACTAAAACTAGTTTTCCGACCGATTGTTCCTATGGTAGCTATGAGATATAGTCATCCGATCCGGTCGGTTCCGACATATTAGTAGTGTGCAGCAAAAAGAAGACTATGTGCAAAATTTCAGCTCGATAGCTTTAAAACTGAGAGACTAGTTCGCGTAGAAACGGACAGACAGACGGACGGACGCACAAAACTCAATCGACTCAGCTCAGCTATATCAAGAATATATATAGTTTATGGGGTTGAAAATTAATATTTCTATGCGTTGTAAGCTTCTGGGCAAAATTATAATACCCTTTGCAAGGGTATAAAAACAAGAAAGAAAGCAAGTCAAGCCCCACTATAACATACTCTGTACCAACGAAATTATACGCTTAGCATAAATTTTGATGCTGCAGTAGCAGCTAAAAGCAGTGCTGCTACTGCGACGCAGCAGCGAACAGTCTTTTGATCATAATTCGACAACCGTTCATCCGATCTTCACCATTCCCTTGGCTCCCTTGGCGGATCGGTAAGTTATCCTGATTACTAAATATGTCTGGAAGGTATGAACCATCTATCTTTAAAACTGTGGGAGATTTGACGCTTTTTCTAAATTTCGGGGGCGGGAGGGGGCGTGCCCAAAATTGAAAATAAACTTGATCTGCCTGCAGACATGAAAGGCATATGTGTCATACAAGCCAAACCCCTATCTCTTACCATATCTGAGATCTGTGCGTTCATACGGACAGAGGGGGACTGACAGTCGGACATGGCTATATCGACTCGGCTGTTGATGCTGATCAAGAATATATATATTTTATGGGGTCGGAGATGCTTTCTTCTGGATGTTACATACTTTTGCAAAAACTTATACTATACATATGTACCTTTGGTACAGAGTATAAAAATATCCATTCCAAATGGATAACGAAATCGTCCAATGTATCCAATTATCCATTTTTTCTCTAGGTGTAGACAGGGTCGAAAATTCTGCCACATGACTGGCCGAATTCGATCGTTTGGAATGGGTAAGAAAGTATAAGATAAATATATATAGATGCCGACAAGCTAAAAATTGTTGACCTTAGTGAAAGATGCGCCACGTTATTGCAAACGCTATCTCCAGTGTTCAAAATTAATGTTGAAAAATTTAAGACACTTGTGCCGAAAATCGTATCACTACGTATTTCTGGCATTACCTTTCATCTAGCGTTCATAAAATTTTAGTTCAAGGTTCAGCAATTATCGAAAATGCTTTTGTATCAATTGGAAAGCTGTCTGAGAACGCAGCTGAGTCGAGAACTAAGGTTCAGCATAATACAAGTAAAGCTTCTCGAATGGCAACAAATACAAACTTGATCCATCTACTCGAAGCTAAAACAACAAAAAAACACTTTGCAAAATGTTCTACCTAAACAGAAACCTGGGTATCACTGCAGTCGAGACTCTCTGGTTATATTAATTTTATATATTTTTTGAAGCAACGGCATACATAATTAGCAGCAGGTGTGACTGTGCGAGCAAGAACAGGTTGATTGTGTTATGGGGCAATGATTTGGTTGTTCTGGTTTGGTTCACGTTAATATTGTTTTCGCATAGCCTGCGGCAATTTGTTGGCGGGGATTTTTCTCGACCATTTGATTATGTTTTGTAAATTTAATTATTAGAGAGAGATCGTCAGCAACTTGTTTAGAACTTTCATAGTCATCTTGGGTATTTGGGAGAGAGGTCTATATAAGAAGCGTAGATGGGTTCGTCTGGAATACAGTTGATTGCCCCAACCAGAAAGCAATGCGCGTCTTTTATTTGAATCTATTAGTGCTAAGTGCCGTGGTGCTGGCACTGTTGGCTGAAGGAGCACAAGCGGATGAACAGCAGTTGACATTGGCGGATGTGAATCAGGAACAGGAGCAGCAGGAGACGCCGTCTGTGCGCCAGGCTAGACAGTTTGGCTTCGGCAGGGGTGGCTTTGGCAGAGGAGGATTTGGTAGAGGCGGCTTTGGCAGAGGCGGCTTTGGCAGAGGCGGCTTTGGTGGCGGTTTTGGCAGAGGCGGTTTCGGCAGAGGCGGCTTTGGCAGAGGCGGCTTTGGCAGAGGTGGTTTTGGTCGAGGATTTGGAGGCGGTTTTGGTCGTGGCTTTGGCGGACCATTTTTCGGCTAAGCGTTATCAGTGATAAGATCTCAAGTACAAAAATGCGAATAAATCAAAATGAGCTACTGCTCCAATTAACTTAACCAAGTGTGAAACTTGTTTTGTGAATCTTTGAAAGTCATATAAATATGACAATGTAGATGGCATCAGGTATGACTATCACTTACAGTTTTAAGATGCATACTTGCCTGCTATTGACTGTGAGTGTTTTGCTTGCCTTGCTTGTGCTGGAAACAGCAGCGGCAGGGATTGGCCAGCCGGAAACGCCAACGGAGTTCTATGAGAATAAGGAAAGTGAGCTAGAGGGACAGGAGACTGCTGAGCGTGTGCGGCGGCAGTTTAATTATGGACCTCTTGCACCATATCATCGCGGTCCTTTCGGTGGTCCTCACGGAGGTCCTTTTGGTGGTCCATTCGGAGGACCTTTCGGTGGACCCTTCTATGGGCATCATCATCATGGTCCATTCCGTGGACCTTACGGACATTTCAGAGGTTAAGCCCCCCGACAGCCCAATGCGTTCTCCAATTTTGTTATTCTTTCCAAAAAATTCTTTCTATTAAAGTCCAAAAAATATGAGTTTGTTAAATTTACTTTTGATTCAATGTTCGCCTTAGAAATCTGTTAGAAAAATTCTATTGTGTTATCTTCCGTCGTCTAGTTCGTATCCCTTGTGGGACATACGGCATCAACTAACTCTGTGTTTCTCTGGTGTATTGAATTACTTGTATTTTTATACCCTTGCAAAGGGTATTATAATTTTGCCCAGAAGCTTGCAACGCATAGAAATATTCATTTCCCATATAAGTAAACTTCAGTTTGATAACTATCATTAAATTTCAATGTTGAAACGGAGCGTTGTCAACGTTGGCGCCGCTTATAAAACATTGTCTTTTAAAGGCTTTAACCAATAATGTAGCACTTCGTTCAGCAGAAAGTGTTCTATGTATAATTATACTCTGTAACGGAGGTACACAGTATTATAAGTTTGTGCAAAAGTATGTAACATCAAGAAGGAAGCATCTCCGACCCTATAAAGTATATATATTCTTGATCCGCATCAACAGCCGAGCCATGTCCGTCATGTCCGTCTGTCCATCTGTCTGTCCGTATGAACGCACAGATCTCAAAAATGGTAAAAGATAGAGGTTTGACATGTATGGGACATATGCTTCTTATATCTGCAGGCAGATCAAGTTTATTTTCAATTTTGGTCACGCCCCCTGCCGCCCCCAATTTAGAATTTAGAAAAAACGTCTATATCTCCTACAGTTTTAAAGATAGGTGGGTTATTCCTTCTAGATATATTTAGTAATAAAGATAACTTATCGATCAGCCAAAGGAATGGTGAAGATTGGATGAACGGCTTTCGAGCTATGATCAAAAGACTGTTCGCTGCTGCAGCGCAGAAGCAGCGCTCGTTTCAGCTGCTACTGCAGCATCAAAATTTATGCTGAGCGTCTAATTTAGTTGGTACAGATTATGCTATAGTCGGGCTTGACCGACTTTCTTTCTTGTTTTATTATGATACCAGCTCAGCGATCAACTTTTCTGCTGAACACGGATATTTGCTTTATTTATCAATACAATCAAGTTACCGTTGAAAGCCGCTGAAAGCCGTTGAAAGCGCTGAACCAATGTTCACGCAATTCTTTCAATATGTTCATGTCGTTCGGTAAATAATAATTGGCTTAATCCCGGATCTGTGAATCAGTCAGTAAGTGCTTCAAAATTGGTTTAAAAGAGGCTTATTTCCACTTCCTTGAAATTTTAAATGCTATGAACTGAACGTGTAGATATACACCTTGGATGAAACCCCAAGGAACATTTTAACCTTGGTCGACAGCCAGGCTCTATCATCAACCGTTACAAAGAGCTACTTGGTCCGCAGCACGGCGACATCACTGAACCAAATCCAATAGCACTCCATCACCCTCGTCTGGGTACCTGGTCACGCAGGCATACCGGGCAGCGACACAAGCGGTCGTGGACATTCAAGACACCTGCAGGAAATCATGACGGAAGTGCAGTGGAGGGCCAGAACTAGGACCTCGCACCCGTTTGTCACATCTCCCGATCACTCTGGCCAAGATACTCACTCAAGAGAACTTCCCAACTCTTGCACTTTAGCAAGAACCGGATAAGAACTATGGTACACCATGACGGGGCCACCAAACTCAATTTTAGTTATAAAGGAGTAAAATCCGAAGTTATGGAAAAGGTTGTGAAACTTTTCAACACGGAATTATTTACAACTATGCCGTGGACTTCCAACAAGACTCCGCTCCAGATCGCAAGGCAAAAGGGAGACAAATATTATATAATATAATGATTTTCCTGCTGGTAGTTGGCGACCATGTCCAAATTTGTAGCCAGTGAGTGACTGAATAAAAAAAAGGCAAATGTTTTGGAAAATGTTCATTCGAATTAATTTTACGTACAAAAATACTGTATACCAAATCAACAACGAGTACTAGATATATAAGTAATGCTGCCATAGAAACGTACCGGCAGATAAGAGCACACTTTTTGTATAATGCAAGCTGCAAGGGCATATAAACTTGGGGGAGCCAAAGTAAACTTTCATTTATTTTTCACATTAATGACGGTCACGTTCGTCATAATGGACCTGAAATAATGCATCACTTTTCAAGTGTTTAGGTCTTGGACAATGATTACATTGAAAGTTTTCATTTGGAGGATTGTGCGTGACGGATGCTGAACGCTTTAGATTTTGCAAGATTCAGATACTGCAGAGTTGTTGTCATTGGCCACTTAATGTCTATGTTGTCTGCAACAAAATTTTACAAACAGAATGAGATACAGACTACATGTCTGTTATACGCCATTCAGGACTCACAAATTTGTCACTTTGATAAGGGAAATAAGTTCTTCCGGTATCCCTCGCCTTCCCAATCCGTGCCCTATAAACTCTTTCTTGCTTTAATCTGTAATCTATCCCATTAGCATAAGGTAGTTGACACGAGCTAAAGATAAAAAAAAATGGACAAAAACTAAATTTGAGAATTGCATTACATTTCAAATGATAATCCATACATATATAGCTTTTGAACTAATTTGCACAGAATATTCTTAACCAAGAATTGCATTTATTCATCAATATTTTCAACCAAATTAAACTTCTGTGTTTTTGTCTCTTGTCACTTTGCTCATCACACTGCATTTCTCTCTAAAAATATATATCTATACATATATATACAAATAAAATTTGTTTTCTGTCATGCATTTAACGCACAATCAATGTGAAGAGAATTTTATGAAAAGGACGTGTTTCGTTGGTTAGTTGAAAATAGAATTGTCATATTTTTATTAAATGAAGCTTCAATGCAATAATTGTTGTAGTTTGCAGAGATTTTCTGTGTACAGAATAACACTTCTCACGCAGACTTCTTTTGCGGTTGCGGCCATGGTTAAGTCTAGAGGATATCTGGTTTGATGTAAATTTCTACAACCTGAACCATCATCTACAATTGTGCTGATAAAAACACAACGAAACTAAGTAAGCTGCATCATAACCATTTGAATTTATGTTGTCAAAATCCTAAGCCGAAACACAAACCGCAAAAGAAATTGGTTTACTTTAACTCGCTGTGTTGGAAATTTGCGACACTCGCAACTCAATGAAGATCGCAATTTGTCAATTCGTCGCCTTTCTCATCAATTGGGGTTGTATTATTCAACGAAACGTGCTACGATTACCGACTTTTTAGTGTCACGAATTGAAAATATGGATTTGGCTTTTAAGTGGTTTCATCATGACGGTGCCACTTGCCACACGCGTAAGCATGGACTAATTCAGTAAATGGTAGGCCAATTCACCATCTGTTTTCAGGATTAAACGAAGTATGAACTTTTAGCTCCAATCCAAAATTGGCCTAGTTGATTTCATATGATTGAGGCAACAAGTCGAGTTCGAATAACAAACTAAAATCAATCCCATGTGTCTTTAAAATAAGCATATATTGAGTTAAGGCCAAGCTCTTTCGTCGGGATCAAGAAGAGATTGAAAAAACCGTACTCGAGTGACTACTCTTTTACTTGGTTGAACAAAATCTGACGATTAGCTCACATTACAACTTTGTATACCCTTGCATAGGGTATATTGAAATTGTCCAGATGTTTGCAACGCAAAGAATGAAGCATTTTCGACCACATTAAGTATATATATTCTTGATATAGCCATGTCTGACTGTTTCTATGCTTTCTCCTCCGTCAGTTTTAAAGCTATCGCGACCAAACTTTGCACGAAGTCTTCTGGTACGGGATGGTGCGGGATCGGATGACTATAACATATAGCTGCCATAGTAACGATCGGTCGAAAAACTACTTCTAGTGAGAAAAACTTTTTTGTTTTTAATGCAAACGTGTCCAAACTGCGTATTTACTAGTTTTCAATGCTTCTCTATGATTCTGTTTAATTTGTTCGAAATCGGACATCTGTACAGTATAGCTGCCACAGAAAAGTTAGGTTAGCAAAATAGTTTTAGTGAGAAAAACTTTTTTGTTTTCAATGTAAGCCTCTTTAAAATAGGCATATATTCATTTTATAAGCATTCACACAATTCTTTAAAGTTTTGTCCAAATCGGATGACTATAGGTTATAGCTGCCATAGGAATGATCGGTCGAGAAACTAGTTTCAGTTAAAAAAACTGTTTTGTTTTCAAAGAAAACGACTCCAAACTTTGCATTTCCATAATTCCACTGAGTTTTGTCGAAATCGGACATTTATATAGTATAGCTGTCATACAAAAGTAGAGTCAGAAAAGTAGTCTTATTGAAAGTTTGTTTGTTTTTTTTCATTGGATATGTCCTTCAAATTAGTTAAAACAAGTAAGGGCGCTGCAGTCGAGTTTCCCGACCACAAAATACCCTGTTTATTTGTTTTCATTTAATTGTTTTTGAATTTGACAATATTATCCCAAATGTAGGCAACACTTTTTTCTAGTCCTGACCAACACCCCCCCGGGTGCCCTTATCAGCTCAACTGTTTCGCTTATAGCTCCGGTGTTTTTTGTCCGATCTGATTGTACTTTTCAGAATATATAGATATTGGGCCTAGCTTGATGTATACTAAACCACGAGGCTCTAACTTGAAAATTGTGGATCTGACGGCTATTTAGGTCTAGGATTTCTAGAGGAGGTCTAGGTTTTTTGGGGATAAAAGGGGGACGGGGTGGAATTTTTCAAATCTGAAACAAACTTGATCTGCGTACAGCATAAATCTACCTTCGTGCAAAAATTTGTGGCTCTATCTCTTATAGTCTCTGAGATCGACGCGTTCATACAGACAGACAGACGGACGGACGGACAGACGGACAGACGGACAGACTGACAGACGGACATGGCTATATCGACTCGGCTGTTCATGCTGATCAAAAATATATATACTTTATGGGGTCGGAAAATGTTCCTTCTCCCTGTTACATACATTCGCACAACTTCATGATCCCCCTTTTCCCATTTTCAATGGGAACAGGGAATAAAAACATGCTGCAAAGCCGAAGTTTACTATCCTCTATTTTTTGGGATTGAATTTCGAATTTGGTTCTCTGTGTGCACAGCAAAATTCACAAAGTTAAAGACTAAAATTCTTTAAGCAACAACCTAGAAAGTAAAGGGTTAAGGGATTGGGTCAAAGCTGAAACAGAAATTTAACATTTTTATTTGAAATCACGTGGAGAGTGACATGCAGACAGAGCACATCACAAGAAACTTAATCAGCGATGTTAACGATGCCCAGACTGGAGGCAGGATGTCACTCTGTACCATAAAATGGTTACGTTCCGGGTCGCGTACTCGTATTTTTTCTATTTCATATGCGTTTCAAGTTTTAATTACGTGGGAAAAAAGCGAATGAACAAACGAGCGGCGGGTATTCCGCAAAATGGTCCCCGGACCAGGGGCCAGGAGATTCTCTGCCATGGCTTGGCTTGCCTTGGCTTGACTGACAGACAGACAGACAGACAGAGCGACAGACAGACAGCAGCAGCAACAACATGAAAATAACAAAATACGCCCAATCAGCTCAGTAAGAGCGGAAACGAGGCGTTGCACGAAGACAGACACAGACGGCATGGCGGACAAAAAAAAAAAAATTAAGTAGCGAAATCAGCGGGCAAAAAAAAAAAAAAGAAGAGGAACTGAGCAAAAGTACAACACAAATAAAACAGGATAAAGGCGTTGCATGCCAAGGATTATCCCTGCAGTGTGTGGGTGGAGCTGGACGAGGCCAAAAGAAAAATGGTAGCACGCAAAAATTGTGAACTCACTTGACGTGGCTCATTCTGGTTGAGTTGGCCCACAGCGGCGTGACGACGTCATTTGCGTCATAGCAGCTAGCTGCGTGTGGCGGCCAAATCAGCGCCCCAGTCGTGGCTCGAGCAAAAGATGTTGGCCACAAGCATCAAAATATGCACGAGCTAAATGGCAGCAGCTGGCCAAATTGTTGCTCCTCGCGTGCGTTACAGAAATTTGCCAGTAATTAACAATTACAATGATGCGAACGAATCCGGCTGGCTCACTGTGCGGGAGTCCTGCCGCTTGACTACTTGAGTGAGTGACAGCTGCTATCAGAATGTGGATTGCTATCTGTCTGCCTGTGGTGGTTTGTAATATAACTTCATGACGCACACACACATACACACGCCTCGCTGGTCGCTTCGATCAGCCAGTGGGAGTATACAATTGCGTACCAACTCGTATTCCATTTTGGCCATTTTCATGCTTATGCCCGAATAAATGCGAAAATTGAGGAGGATTTATTCTACACATTGCAGACTATTGGCGGAATGATGAGCTCTGAGTATTCCGCAGATGTAAAAAGCTAGATAGCTTTCATTTTATAGGGTGTTAAGGCATTTACTTACAATTATTAGTACCTCTTATATTTCCGACAATGTTGCTCATACATTTTTGGGACTTTAGACATATATGTATAACAATTTGAGCCATGGACAGCATCTTAAGGGGTTCGCATGTCGCCTGTTTTAAAACTTGTCTGCACAGAGAAAACAAAATATGTAAAAACTACCTGAATATGAAGGTTTATCTACACATTTGAGAAGACATTTTCATCCATTACGTTTATGTAGATTTTCTACATGCCGCGTTTACTTTTCTCATTTCTATATGCTGCACGTGCCACGCTTAAGGCCCAGCCCATGGGGATGGTGTGGTGGCGCAGCAGGGCGAAGTTTACATTTTGAAAAAAACTTACAGCCTGCATATTCTTTTCACTTACCTATTCTGGGATTTGAGCTCACAACTCACTGGGGGACTTTAACACAAAAGCCGGCATCATAGCCCATACGACTATTAAGCATTCGCGCGGCATTCACAGTCAAAAAGGAAAGGAGTTGGGATCAACTACGCGTTTCTTATATAAATTCCAGAATTACATCCTTCACTCATATTGAGAAATCCAATCCGACACGTAGGTAAAGCAGTTCTTTGTATGATAAAATAATATAACTATTCCGTATTGATTTTGGGCTACGATTTTCGTTTCTTAAACTTGGGAAATTTCACCGATTTCACATCTTCTATATAAAGCTATCTGTCACATAAACCTATAAATAATAGAGCAAAAACGAAGTTTATCTGACACATAGCAGCTATTTAGAAGATGAGAAATCGGGCCTAATTCTACTATTTTAAAATCAAAAATATAGGGCAGTTTGTGTTTGGTGTTTCATGATCTTTATTCAACTGAGTTAACATAAAAACAAATAAGGCTATAGATGTAATCAAACCTCATTCATCTCTTGTTTATCAGAATATCGGAAAAACGGATGATTGTTTTAAGTTCAGCGCCCAAAAATGCATTAGCATGATATCTTCTATATACCAAAAGTTGGCTTTTATTTGTTAACCTGTGTTATTGGTCTTTTAAATTCTATTTCTCCTCAACGTATTTGAAAATGGTTCGGTATAAGAATGACTTTATGTTATGTGTTGATAGTTCTATGAACTTTACCCATGCATTTTATAATTTCTCGCCAGGTTTTCTAGTTCAAGAAATTAATTTCTGTACCCATTAAAATCTCCAATTTTAATGGATAGTTTCATATTTCATATCCTTTGTATGATTTTCAGTATTTTTGGATAAAAATTTAAGATCCATTTAACATAGAATACATATCATAATATCCAAAAAGGATCTTCATTCCAAATGGATACCGAAATCATCATCATGGATATTTTCTAATCTACTAAACCTTCAAATAACGGATCAAAATCTTAGTTTATCTGACACATAGCAGCTATGTAGAAGATGGGAAATCGTCCCTGAAATTGAATAGACTTTAGAACATTTTTCTAAACATTTCTATGTTTGTTAATCTCTGGTGGCGTCTTAACCAATCTGTACAACAGAATGATCATGTCTTACCGAAGGCAATTTCTTAAGTAAGAAAGTATTTAAAAACGGTGAGGAGTTAAATAGCTTACTTAGTACGACCAATGATTTATTGATCTCTACTCAGGATTATTACGTCCCACAATCAGCTCTTGAAGTAGAATTTAGTCGACAAAATATTGGTTGAAATTGTTAAATCGATTCTGTATTTTGAACGCGTTTGGCGTTTAGTTCAGTATACACCTGAGGACTCCAAAGATGCTTAGCACTGTGAGAGTACTTACAGAAAGAAAAGTTTTTATAGACACATTAAATAAAGGAATACATTAAAGTATGGTTTTTCAAAGTGACCTTCTTCCATGTGTGCGCCTCAGTCCATAAAAACTATAATAATAAAATGAAGTGCTGCAAACTGGTTTAGAGCCGAGCCGAATCGCTTATTCCAGCTGGTAGCCAAACCGCAGTTCGAACCGCCGTCCTTTCGAAATAAATAAAATGTTGAATATCTCCTACAATTTGTAAGCTATCGAGCTCAGATTATGCAGTATAGTGCATGTGGCCAATATGTACAATCTCATTTCATCTCAATTTTCATAAAGGTCGGATAATAAATGGCAGAGTTAAAAAAACGTTGCATACTTATCTGAGCCGCATGAGGTTTTAAAACACTAATTGCGGCTATTTCGAAGTCGGGCAGTGCCGACTTTAACTTACGCTCTCGTTTTTATTAGCAAACACGAACTTAATCTAAATTTGAAACGTACTTGGGGCAAGCATACATGTTTTAGTTTTAAGTATGTTTCGTACTCAGTTTTTTAGTACGATAATACTGAATTCATGTATGTAATTAAAAACGTGCTTGATTTAAGTATGTCGATCTTGGTGGAAGTAATTTAAGACTCAGTAGACTATCAAGCTTGGAAATACTGAGTTCAAGTACGGAATACTTGATATTTTTTCTCTGTGTACATTTTTTTTCGTTCGATTCAGCTTATGTCTTATCCTTTTGGGCTTAGGACTAATAAAACATTTATAAAAATATTTTAATCCTTTTAAATGTTTTCAATGAATTCAACTTCGAAAGTGTGCGTAGAGTCTAATTATTTGGAATCTTTTTAAAACGAATCAAATATAAAGACTGAACCACTTAAACCAACTGAACTGCATTGAACTCATGGTTTTTATTCAGTCCTTGGTTCATTACTTATACAATCGATGAAACATTTACAGCCCCATTTTCGGTGTGTATAACGAAGTAGTTATCAAATGTTCAAGCTTGTTGATTCGACTTGTCGAAAATTGCTTAGAAGTCTTCGTCCTTTTGCACTTCTACTCACGAATACCTTGAAGATACTTTTATTATCAGTTTAAAATACAACTTAAGTTGCCTTTTTAAAACCGTAAAATGTATTGATCAATAATTTGAATATTCACTTTATAAAGTTTGACAACTTAAGCTAATATTCATAAAATTGATTCTGGGACCCAATTGGTGACTTGATATCATTATTTCGGCTCAAAAGGGCTGACGAACCTACAATGGGATACAATTCTGCCCATCCAAATGGAAACATGGTATCTACACGTATACCTACTTCGAAATTAAAATGAAACTCAAGCTATAAAAAAGTTAAAACCTTAAATGAGCATCGTGTATTTAAGATTAATTCAAATTGTATTTTCGCTTATTTGTTGTGAACCTTCGGGCCTGCCATACCTAATTTCATTTGCGGTAATGACAAACAAACAAACAAAACACACACACACAGATATAAGCACACGCAGCGCATACAAAAAGTTTGGCATTAAAAAAAAAATTGCTTGAAAAATCCCTAATTAAACAGTTTGTCAGTAATGCAAATAAACTTTGTTAAACTTTTGCCAACGGCCAACGTCGGCGATGACGTTTCCTTTTGCCAGCCGCTTGTTGCTTATTATTTTCATTCAGCTCTCTGGTTTGTTTTGTTATTTCTTTCCTTTTGCTTCTTGGTCAAGCACACAAAAATGTAATTATTAAAAAATTATGCTAAACACGCAATAAAAAGTTGGTAAGAAAAAATTAACGATGAAACCCAGCGACAGACAGAGCAATGAGAAGAACGAAATGTATTCTTAAAAGGCAAACGGTCAAATTATGTAAGTATATGTATGTATGTGTTGGTACTTGTGTTTTTTTTTTGTTCTCTCTGCGTTCTGGTTAGTTCCACACCCGCATGAAAGAAAAGAAACTGGCAACAAGAAAAGAACAAAATTAACAATTGTTAATTTGAAAATTGCACAGAAATGCGTAATGCGAAAGTTTTTGCGCTCCGTCAGCGGGCAGCGACCTCGGACTGGGCGCCCGGGACCCAGCATCATCATCGTGCACGGCTCGGCTCGACTTGGCCACTTGTTAAGTGTTAATGAAATAATTATGCCAACTTTGGCTGGGCCACCCTTAGATACACATAGCAGTTAGTGGACCCCGGCCTGGACCCTAACACCATAGTTAGTTTTTACTAATTTTCAGGCAAAAAGTTCGTTATCAAAAGTGATTTGATTAAAACAAGGGTTAGTTGTAGTAGTTTGCATACTTTTAAACTGATTTTGATCCCAGTAGATTAGGGAAAATGTGTATTTATCAAATTTTATTGATTAGATTTTGTCTCAGCTCAGTAAACAATCTTGAAATTAAATGCAGATTTTGCGGAATTTTATCGACCTTAAGAGTCAACACAACATTTAGTGTTGTGCACATTTACTTTGGCTTACTAGGATGAAAGTATGCATTGTCCGCTGTCTATTGATAAGTCAAGAACGGCTAAAGTGATTTCTATTGTCTACTACTAAACCTAAGTAAAAACTACCTAAAAAGAAGTTTTCTTAATAAACGTTTAGTTGAAGCTCTTTTTTTGATGATATCTCAGAACCGAAATGACTGATGACGTGAATTAGATCGAGATGAAATTAGCTATTATAATTAGTTCGAAATGGAAAGACTTTCCGTATGTCATTGATTTTAACCACGCACAAACATCAATTAGAAACACTCAATGCATTCCTGTTTCAAATTGACTCCTCAGGCGGATAACTTTGATGTATAAGACTAGTTTTTAGCTTTCCTATGGATATTTTAATATTCTTTTTTCCGGAAATTAATGGACTTTGAAAAGATTCAATGGATCTTAAAAACAATATTAAAGTGGATCCCCAAAATCTATCCCTTCTTGCTGTGTGGTTCATGCTTAATTGGGAATGTAAGGAATTCATGCTATTGGTACCATATTTTAGGAGATTTACTTTATATACCCTGTACCGTTGATACATAGAGTATTATAAGTTTGTGCAAAAGTATGTAACAGCCAGAAGAAGGCATCTACGACCCTATAAAGTATATGCCCAGTCGTTTTAAGCGCGTTCTTCTCTTCAGTCTTGCGTCATATTTGAGTGTCTTATTCAATTTGTATTTCAAATAATGACATTTTGAAAAAGACTCGAAAAAGACTTATGCTTCCGACTCTTCTTAAAGAGCGGCTTTTTACCCTCTCTTCAGAGCAGTTTCGACTGGTTTTCGAGTAATTTGAGCAATTCAGCCTATTTGAAGCATATGCATGAGCCATTTTCAAGTCTTTTCAGATCGCACGTGATTAGAATATCTATCGAATCATCAAAAGGTCTCGAAAAAGATTCATTCAGATGATTTTTGTAAAAATAATTATTCAAATGTTGGGTGGCATGGATTCGGAATATTCAGATTTTTTTGAATAAGCCAAAGAGCATGGTTTCATTATACCCTTGCAAAGGGTATTATAATTTTGCCCAGAAGTTTGAAACGCATAGAAATATTCATTTCCGACCCCATAAACTATATATATATATTCTTGATCAGGGTGACGAGCTGAGTCGATTGAGCTTTGTCCGTCCGTCGCGAACTAGTCTCTCAGTGTTGAAGCTATCGAGCTGAAATTTTGCACAGAGTCTTCTTCTTGCTGCACACTACTAATATGACGGAATTGACCGGATCGGATGACTATATCTCATAGCTCCCATAGGAACAATCGGTCGGAAAACTAGTTTTAGTGAGAAAAACTTGTTTCTTTTCAATGGAAACGTCTCCAAACTTTGTAATCGTAGGTTTTCTATGCTTTTTTATAATTCTACCAAGTTTTATCAAAATCGGAGAACTATATGGTATAGCTGCCATACAAAAGATAAGTCTGAAAAATTGTTTTGGTTAGAAAAACTTTTTTGTTTTTAATGGTAGCAGCCTGCAATTTTGTACTACTTTTGCCCAAATCGGATGACTATATCATATAGCTCCCATACGAACGATCGGTCGGAAAATAGGAAAAAGAATAGTTTTTGAAAATATTTAAGCGAGCACTTCCAAGGGTATAAAAACTTCGGCACAGACACAGACCTTTTGATTTAGTTTTGAGGCGAAAGTATTTTTGAAAGTTTATCTATTAGACTTTTAGGCTAGAATTCTACCTATTTGTATTCTTGAGATATTTTACCTTATTTTTATGCTGGTTGGCGTCTACAGTTTTCCGTACTTCCCCAACTTACAGCGTATTAGGGATCAACAATGTTATTTAAACTCAAAACTATGAGAAGTACCAAGCTCACTTGTTTACAGTTGTTTTAAAACTGGTCAAATTTGTTCATTTTGGTCAGAAAAGTGGTCAACTTTTCTATAGTGCTACAGCATCCTTGCGGCCACTACAGTTTTATTGTTTCCTCCTCTCTCCAAGCGGGAACAATGAAGAGTGTGTTGGCCCCACTTGAGTATTGTATTTTTTTAATTCGATAAACTGCCCCCTAAAGACCCAGCGATGACGACGACGACCTTGGTTTGTGGCAACATAAACGCCTAAAAGCAGGCAATGCTTTTGTGCTTGCCAGGCTTTCCAACGCCTAAGCCGCTTAATTACAATAAGTTGGGTCTGCCGACGAGGAGTTGCCTGCCTGCTATTTACTTAAGACGCGAAAATGTGATTAACAAGTGTGAAAAGCCGTTTGCTTCATTCCCCCCCCCCCCCCCATCCTGGTTGTATTTTTTGTATTTTATATTTTGCTGTTGTGCTTTCTGTGTGTCTTGTTTGTCCCCCCTCTCGCGCGGAAGTTTAATTTTGTTTGAATAACTTTAATTGATTTAGTTTGTGTGTGTGTGTGTGTGGGGGGGGGGGGGGGGCGGTTGGGGGCCGGCGGTGAGTGAGCGGAGCATGCTCTCAATTACTTAAAAACCGGCATGTCAAACTGTCGTGGGGTTTGCGCTGAAAATTAGCGGAAGTTGAGCGACCTGGACAAAGTTGCCGCCGCAAATTGTTGGCCACACCAAATGCATCATTATCAAGCCCAATGACAGGTGTGCGCATGCCAATTTGAGAAGCTCTAATTGAATTTGGTAAGTTCTTTGGCTCGGTGTCTGGTCTTTTTTTCGACGGGCAGCCGGGTGAGGGATGGGGGTGGGGGTGTCGGTGCTGCCGAAAAACTTTCGCACAGTCATTGTAATACACACCTTAGCCTGCCGCGTGCCGCCCTCTTGCTCGGCGGCGGCATTGTTTAGTTGTAGTTGCTGCCTACTGCTGCAGCTGCGTGTCGTGAAAATCCCAGGCAAGTTGTTCCACTGCCGCCAAACAATTAACGTTAATGGATCATGGTAACTTTTTCGCCTTTTTGCCCACTGTGAAATCCCAGCGGTGCGTGTAAACTGGCAAAAAGTAGGAAAAGCAAACTACCAGGCGAACCGAGCCAGGCCTCAAAGACGTCTGCTGCTGCTCCTTGCTTGTCTTTCGGCTTGGAGAGACAGCAGCGTCTCTGATAGACAAGGCGGCTGTCGTGGCTCCTTTCGACACCGTCGCCAAACGTTGGGCTTGCCAACAAGTTTTCTGCTGTCTTTTGCCGTTTTGCGTGCTCTGCGCTGCGACTCCTTCTGGCAAAGTTTCTGCCACTTTTCACTTTTTCTTTTCTTTTACTTTTTCGATTTGTGGGGTGGAAGTGGGTGTTGGGTGCTGTGTGCTAGGGGGGGGCTCTGTGAGCAGCGCGCGCAACTTTTAACACACTCAAGTGTCGTAATTTTGGCTGCTTTTTCGCACACAAAACAATATTAATGCTGGTAGTTGCGTGGAATGGGCAATCCAGGAGACGGCACATGGGTGGCCTGGGGGCCCTTTCAAAGAGAAAAAAAAAGAAGTTAAATGAAAAGTTTTGCTTGCGCTGCAAACACGTCGCTTCCTGTCGTCTGCTGCCGCCGCCGACGCCGCCGATGCCGCCCCCGCTGCCGCATTTGCTATGCGTCGTTGATTTTGCTGACTGACTTTTAGGCTGCGAGTCAAGTTTGGTGCACGGCAGGCGGGTATTTTCGTATGTACATACATACATATGTATGTATATCCTTCAGAACTATTGAGGAAGTTTTCAACAGGCAGCACGGGCCCCTATGTCTAACCAAAACTCCCCCACTGTGCATAGTGGTACCGGATTTGGTATTCATTCATATTTTGACATAGCTCAGCACACACCAAAGACAGCAAGAAAGGAGAAAGAGTTGACCTCGGAGCTTGGACCTCCAGTTAAGTGGCTCTGGGCTGTCTGAACGGGGAGGCAAGTATTTGTTAATTCAGTTTTCGATTTCGATCTAATTATGCGGATTTATGCCGATTCGTGTTTCAACTGATTTGATGGCTGCGAACTTTGACCCGATTATCTTAAACTTTCTTACCCATTCCAAACGATCGAATTCGGCCAGTCATGTGGCAGAATTTTCGACCCTGTCTACACCTAGAGAAAAAATGGATATAAATAAGATACATTGGACGATTTCGTTATCCATTTGGAATGGATATTTTTATACTCTGTACCAAAGGTATATATGTATAGTATAAGTTTTTGCAAAAGTATGTAACATTCAGAAGAAAGCATCTCCGACCCCATAAAATATATATATTCTGGATCAGCATCAACAGCCGAGTCGATATAGCCATGTCCGTCCGTCCGTCCGTCTGTCCGTCTGTCTGTCCGTATGAACGCACAGATCTCAGAGATGGTAAGAGATAGAGGTTTGACATGTATGGGACATATGCTTCTTATGTCTGCAGGCGGATCAAGTTTATTTTCAATTTTGGCCACGCCACCTCCCGCCCCCGCAATTTAGAAAAAACGTCAAACGACTTTCTTTCTTGTTTAATATCAATTTCTGGATATTAAAATATTCATTTAATGTTAAATGGATCTTAAAATTTCATCCAAAGGAGCTGAAAATCATCCAAAGGAAATGAAAAATTGACATTGTAATATAAAAACAAGAAATAAAGTCGGTCAAGCCCGACTATAGCATACTCTGTACTCTATATTTTGATGCTGCAGTAGCAGCTGAATCCAGCGCTGCTTCTTCGCTGCAGCAGCGAACAGTCTTTTGATCATAGCTCGACAACCGTTCATCTAATCTTCACCATTCCTTTGGCTGATCGATTAGTTATCCTTATTACTAAATATATCTAGACCCACCTATCTTTAAAACTGTAGGATATATGACGTTTTTTCTAAATTGATCTTAATTTAGTAGAAAATGGTTTTTATACCCTTGCAGAGGGTATATGAAATTTGTCCAGATGTTTTTAAAGCATAGAAGGAAGCATTCCCGTCCACATAAAGTGTATATATTCTTGGTCAGCATGTCGAGCTGAGTTAACTAAGTCTTCTGCTATCTCCTCCGTCAGCACGAAGTGTTCTGGTACAAATACGCTGGCCAAATGTCGGAACCGGCCGGATCGGATGACTATAACATATAGCTGCCATATGAATGACCGGTCGAGAAACTAGTTTTAGTGAGAAAAACTTTTTTTTGTCAAAGAAAACGTCTCCAAACTTTGTATTTCTTAGTTTGTTATGCTTATGCATGATTCCACTTAGTTTGGTCGAAATCGGACATCTAAATACTACAGCTGTCATTGAAAAGTAGAGTCGGAAAAGTAGTTTTAGTGAGAAAAAATTGTTTGTTTTCAGTGGAAATGTCCTACAAATTAGTTACAGCAAGTATGGGCGCTGCAGTCGAGTTCAGTTTTAATATTTACAAAATTTTTCCCGTATGCTAGGCAGAAAATCTTTTTGATGTAGATGGGTTTATAAGTAAGTTGAGATATGATAAACTTGATAATAAGATTATCAATCTCATGTCAAATTTCCCAAACCGTTTTTTCCAGATTGCAATATTCTCGAAAAAGTGATTCTTAATCTGGCTTATTGATTGCTTTTTTTTCTCAATGCACAATTTATCTGATTTATGAACACTTTAATGACAATCGAATAGTTTCGGTCGGTGAGTTAGTCCAAAAATAGCAGCACTGTTAACCCAAAATACTGAAAAGAAACATTCGTAGACATTCAAGGCAGCTTCTGCAAAAGGGTAAGCGTCCCCCCACTGACACCACACAATCTCCTTCATTCAACCGAGTCGATTATATTTTGTGAATTCCTAACCCTACAATGTTACCTTTCCCAACAATCCGTAATTGAATTATTTTCTTTTCAGTTTAACCAGTGTGCAGCCTAACCAAAATTGAGCTGACTGGGAAGCGGAAGTAGCATCGTCAGGCACGAAGGGTAAGGCGTGGGGCGGAGGGGTCATGTGACTGGGCGGAATGCTAGCAAAAAACTTTTGGGCGTAGCTTAAAAGTTATTAGCGTTTGCTGGTTGGGGTTGGGTAGGGGTGGTTAGGTGGAAAGCTTCGCTTCACCCTCAGAGTGCGAGCACCGTTCCCGTTCCCTCTTTCGCTGAGGCTGGAGGTGAGCCCCAAAAATGACGCCAAGAGGGGCCAGAGCCGGAGCCGGGGCGGGTGAGGCAAGGCCACGTTGCTTGCTATTCATACATATTTGTGTTTGAGGCTTAGTGCGTTATTAAGTTGTTACATTTGGCCTCCTACAAGCAACAACTACAACCAGTCGCGTGGGTTCGCGCGCTCAGCTCTCAAAGGTATTGCGTGATATTTCAATTTGTTTTTAGTTGTAAGTGGCTTAAAATGATTTAATAACTCATCAAGGGATTTGCTAGCTGTTAGGTATTTACTTTAGTTTGCGTTTCCCGTTTTGCTACTATTTGCGAGGAGTTTTTACCTCAGCGTCAACGTCAGAGTTTCGAGCCTCAGCCACTCAGTCGACTTATGGCATACGAAACTTGTTAAGTAGTTTTGTCGTTTCATATTAACGAAGTTTTCTATTGGTTTTTGCGCTTTTTGCCATCATTAATACAAATAGCAAACTTAACTATGCATATTTGCTGTAGGGTTTTGGTTTTCGTTTGGGTTTCAGTTGCCAAACTATGTGTGTTTGCCCACATAATGAGCATTATGGCTGTATGTATGAGGTGTGTGCGTGCACATAGTTTTGTGGCGTCTGTGTAAATATTTTAAATGCCGCTTCAGACCTAAATGCACCCCTGGGAGGCAGCATATGAATATTTACCATGTTAATGCATTGTGTGTGTTTGCCATAAATAAGTTGAGGGGGGGAAAAATTTAAATGTGCCCGAATTAAGCCAAATCAATTTCGACCAACACACACTGTACATTTTCCGTTTGCCGCTGTTTGTTATTTGCTGGGCCAAAGCACGCAAAATCCCAAAGCGTCTCTTACCTTCTCCCCCCGGGAAGGAACTTGTGACCAGTCACGTATCACAAATGTATCGAGTGGGTTGGAACCGGCAGTAAACTACTGGCCGGAGCAGAAACAAGACCAACACGAGGCGAGCAGCCAACCCACCGACCAAACTGACCGACCGACAAACTGACTAATCGGACGTACGGACATCACACACCAAAAGTAGTTTGTGGGAGGGGGGTGCAACGTAAAATTTGACAAGTTGTGAAATTCTCTGACAGCCACAGAGCGCACAAAACAAAGTTTCGGTATTCTTTGTATATTTCTTTGCCAAGAATTCAATACGGCTAATTACCCAAACAACGTAGATACCAATCGCACAGTGGTTGGGAATCAATAAAACCAATTGCAGGGCTAATTACATGCAACAATGTAAAGCGACACCAGCAATCAGGATTAAACCATTTGGCATTTAGCTGTGCTGAGCTATTTATGGAAAGTGCGGTGGAAAAATGATCTAAATTTTAAACACTGATTTGGGGAGATTTATGACATTGATCAGCATCCATAGGATCAACTTTCAGGCAGTTTATATAGTCATATTTTAAACAATTTTAGAGATAGTTTTAGGTTTTAGATGGTTTGCAATTAACATTATTTATTGTTCGGCCAAAGGATTGGTGAAGACGGGATTGACGATAGTCGCACCTTAACAATTTATGTAGCATTCAACTTGAAATTGATCAGATATATACAAACTCTGGGAGGTAGGGAGTATATAATAGTCGGGCCTGATCCAGCTTCTTACTTTTTTTGATACTAAACTACCTGAATCCGGTCATGGATTGCTATGCGTTTGCCACCTATCTTTCGTTTTCTTTGTTTTACCCAAAATTGATTGTTTAACCACAAATTTATTCGTTTGATCATAACCCGAACCGGACGTAAAGAGAAGAGAAGAACAAGATAATCCCGATTTTTGTTTGGCAAAGTTACTTTACTTACTCGAGACTTATCCAGCGACTGCAGATGTGATTTGTAAGTGGTCTTCGCACTGCGAAGTGAAGACGTTTTAAATCGGTTTAAGTCAAAGAGAATCACCACAGTCAGTAGGGTACCCTTGATGTAGAGTTAGTAGACTTTCCCGGTACTCGACTTAGAAATCATTGAAAATATTTCGTTGCTTGAAATACGAGAGCGCTCATTCATTCTATCAAAATTTCCATGGTTTGCAGGTGCAACTTCAACGTTTTTCAGCAATTCCAGCAGATGTGATAGCTAAATCAAAATATAATTCCATTATAGCTCAAGACGTGGCGCAGTAGGCGGTCATGGTATTAGACAGCTCAGCGTTTATAATTTCTGACTAGTTTTAATATCTTTGGCCCCACATTTTAGTCACGGCCGCTGCAATTAATGTCAATATAAATTTGATCAGGGCTGGTTAATGTGATATATTAAGAAATATCACTTTTTTCATATCATTTCGAAACTATGACATTTCCTTTTGACCATGCGGAAAAAGTCTCGTATAGAAAGTGTAAAGATGGAAAGATTCCTTTTTGCATTATAGAAATAAAATTTAAAACCAAAAAATAATAAGCGCTTTAATGGGCATGATGAGGCCCAAAAAGTGTGCTCGAAAAATACCCATACGCTCCGTAATCTCCATCGAAACTTAAATAATGAGATCCGTGCTACATGAGTCGGGTTGTCAATTTTCAATTGCAAATTTTTGAACAAAAATGGGCAAGGAACAAGAAGCCGAGTGTTCCAGATGGAACGAGAGCGTAAGTTAAAATCGGCCCTGCCCAACTTCGAAATACCCGTTACTCAAGGCAATTAGTGTTTAATAACCTCATGCAGCTCAGATAAGTATGCAACGTTTTTTTAACTCTGCCATTTATTATCCGATCTTTTTGAAAATTTGTGAGATTGTACATATTGGCCACATGCACTATACTGCAAAATCTGAGCTCTTTGATCTGAACATTTTTTATTGCGGGGGCGTGGCCAAAATTGGAAACAAACTTGATCTGCCTGCAGACAATCCAAGCTTACATCTAAAATTTGGTTGCTCTAGCTCTTCTAGTCTCTGAGATCTAGGTGTTCGTACTGACGGACGGACGGACGGACGAACAGACGGACATGGCTATAACGACTCGGCTGTCGATGCTGATGAAGAATATATATACTTTATGATATCGGAGATGCTTCCTTCTGCCTGTTACATACATTTGCGCGACGTTAGTATACCCTTTTTACTCTACAAGTAACTGGTATAAAAATTATAACACAAGCACCATTTTGGGACAAGTGACACTTAGATTCTATTCTTCGGGCATGCTCTTTTCGTACCGTATTTCGCCTAAGAGTTGGTGCAAGCAGCTTACTAGTTCCTCGGCGTCAGTCTTAAACAATTCAGCGGGATGAGCTAATCAGCTTCACCTGTTTTGTTATTTTTTTTTTAGCATTTTTATGGCCAACAAAACTTCGTTATGGTTCGGCGGGTTCTATTTCGATATCAACGATTGGTGATACCACTAAATTTAGTTGATTAACAATCTGCTAAATGTTTTCTATATATATATTGTCCATTTCAAAAGGTAAATTATTGATTCGTGGAAGCTTCATGAGCGATTCAAACAAAGCCATTTCCTATGCCTTTGCATAGCAATTACAAACGCAACTGTAGAAACTTTGATGGCTTAAGCACTCTAACAAACCATGAACCATTTTTATAAATTTTAATAGATTTACTAGTGCTAGGCATTAACATTTTGGTTAAGTCAAGCAATTAGCAATTGAAACGACTAATTTTTGCAACAAAATTAAATTTGCTTCGCCTCAATCAATTTTATTGCATTTGCGTTTTCAATTGCTGAGGCTTAAGCCAACTATTACTTGGACCGAGCATTGAGCCCCATAAACATATCGAGTCTCATATTCAAATTACAATTTGTAAATCGTTTTGTATATACATTTTCAGGGGAATTGTTCTACTTGCAGCTAAAGTTATGGATTGTCGCCCATTGTGCCATTTTCTCTGTACTTTGGTGTGTGTGTGTGTGTGTGTGTGTGCGTGTGTTTGTGTCTAGTGCAAGTTTTGGTCGTCGTCTTCATTGTTGCTGTCGTCCTTCTCACAAAAGTTTCTCCTCCATGCGCCTGCTGGCGGCATGTGTTCAAGAGTTAAGTTGTGTCGAGAATGCCCGGCCAGAGCGGGGCTGGATGTGGGGGCGGAATGGTGAGGGGGCCGGGCCTGGGGGGGGCTGTGCCGTGCTGCGGTGGTCTTTGTGTGCTGACTGCACGAATTTAAAGCTGCCACACACTCTGCCAAACTGGTTTTTGACTTTTTACAAGGAGCAGCAACCAGGCAGCCAGCAGCTGATTACTTTGGCATTTGTTTGGGCACATTGCGGTGCTGGAAGGGATCCAAAATCCATAGATGTCTAGGTGGCTGCGCGTCATGCTTTATTTATTGGTTTCTCAACGATGTCATAAAAATCATAAAAAAAATATGAACTTTTTTTGTTCGGGAAACCCCCCACAACAACAGCAGCCGCCACACACACACACACACACATTAGTCGCGTCTCTGACGCTGACGGTGAGACGGCGTCAATGGCATCGCAAAGTGTCTTGTCATAATGGAAATAACAACAAAAACAACAACAACAACAATAACAATTAAGCGATATCAAATTGAAAAAGTTACTTTTTTCTGTCACAACCTGTCATTGCCCCCTGAAGAGGGGGGGAGTTTGATGATTAAGCAAAATGTGTTTTGATACGAACATTATAGCCAGATCAGCGGGAGAGATAATGTAAGCGTATGGAGCAATATGAATTAACATTAATGAAATAAAAATTGCCATTGCTGCAGGGGCGTTGCCAGCGTTGAAAGGTGGGTTGTCTGCATAAATAACTAACCGAATTGACTCAACTAAATGGCCCAATGAAAACAATAAAGCATCAAATATCTCTTATAGAATGTCAAGCATAAATGGTTTGTCCTCTATTTCCATTTCTCTGCCATAGCTGCTATTGCTGTTGCTTTAATCAAACACGGGAATGCTGTTGCATATACTTTTATGAGTGTTAGGCTTATAAATGAATTAAAATTATTTAATTAATTGCCTACACAAATTGGTTATGGAAGAGCAAAGATAGCATTCAAATTGTAATTAATTCAAACAAGCTTCATTGCCTGGATTTTCAACTGGAAACATTTCCTAAAAGCCAATGGGCAGCAACTGTTTAAAACATTGCGGGTAGCTATTAAATATCTTAGAATATTTCGGAATTGACAAATCAATGGCCGACAGTGCTGCCAACAATCGACTATATAGAGAAAGACCCACTGAAGCCTCTGGAATTGAATTGTTGAAGAGTAGGCACCAGCTGTTTTGTCCAGGGCTGCAAACCGGTTTTGAACCGAACCGGTTCGAACCCGGAATTCCGACTTTAAGATTACTATGAACCGAACCTCTTTAGAAATTCAAGCTGAACCCGAAAATGTTCCGAACCCAAAATTTCGGTTCGGTTCAACAAAACTGAAACAAAAAAATTTACCTTCTGTCTACCGACTTCATCTGTTATTTGGTGCAGGAGAGTGGAAAAAATCTGGCAAAACGATTAGATTTCCTTATAAAATCTCTACCCATACCGGTCTCCGTTTTTGAAGCTTTTTGAATAATTCTCAAAAGCACGAGCCTAACAATATTTTTCTATGTAAGCCACGAAATGGAATATCACTAAACTGTTAATTGTATATTGAATATTTTCATGTTTTGTACCTACCAATTCCGACCCAAATACCACTCGGTTCCCATACAATTTGGGGAGTTTTTAGGTCGTCGAATGCTGTTTTTAAAAACACATAGAAGACAAAAATTAGTAATGTTGTATAAAGCTTGGACTGAACCAAGGTTCGAAACAAAACCTCATCCCAAAAACCTCGGACCTTAACCATTCGTTAATTTGGGTATGATCCAGTGTACCGAAGATCCGAGTAATTTTGTCAAATATGGTCCGAGACGAAAACAAATGTTAGCAAGTCATCAGACATCTTGTCAAAATGGAAATTGTATAATAGTTGTGAAACTGAAGTTTTTGCCAATTTTTTAGTTATTTCAAACTGTTTATCGCCCATAAAAAACTCATTTTTAAATTCAGTATACAAAATGAACCAAGATTCGCGAATTGGTATCGAAAAAACCTATCGATATACAAACACAGCTGTAGGTAGCAGTATCAGTTGGAAGGAGCATACTCTTATACAGTTCCAAGGACACCTTGCTCTGTAGTTGAAAGAAACGCATTTTATGCACGCTTAGGATAGGGTGACAAAAAGAAAACGTGCTAAATGAATTCTATGATTTTAATGCTCAGTCCCAGAGGTACCCAGAGTATATTAAGTTTTTGCAATAGTCTGTAACAGCCAGAAGGAAGTATCTCCGACTCCATAAAGTATAATATATATATTTATGATCAGCATCAACAGCCGAGTCGATATAGCCAGGCGAGTCTGTCTGTCTGTCCGTATGTTGTGCGTTCATCTCAGAGCTAGTAAGAGATATAGGTTTGATGTGTATGGGGCAGGCAGATTAAGTTTGTTTTCAATTTACGACACGCCTTCTCCCGCCCCCGAAATTTAAGAAAAGGTCATATCTCCCACAAACTATTAGTATTATTTATCGACTCGTTTGAAAGTATGATGAAGATCGTATGAGCCATAGTAAAGCTATAAGGAAAACAAACATTTATGATGGGCAACACCGGCTGAAGCAGCGATGGGCAGCACTTGAATACTTTTATACCCTTGCAGAGGGTATATTGAAATTGTCCAGATGTTTGTAAAGCTTTGAAGGAAGTATTTTCGACCACATAAAGTATATATGTATATTCTTGATCTGCATGAAGAGTTGAGTTGATTTGGACTAATACGTCTGTCCGTCCGACTCTCCGTCAGTCTGTCCGTCTATTTCTGTGCCATCACCTCCGTCTGTTTTAAAGTTATCGAGATAAAACTTTGTACGAAGTCTTTTGGTACAAATACACTGCACATTTGTCGGAACTGGCTGGATCGGATGACTATAACATATAGCGACAATAGGAACGTTTGGTCGAATAACTAGTTCTAGTGCGAAAAGCTTTTATGCAAACGTCTCCAAACTCCGTATTTACTATTTTTCCATGCTTCTTCATGATTCTGCCATGTTTGGTCGAAATCAGACATCTATATAGTATAGCAGCCATAGAAAAATAAGGTTAGCACAGTAGTGTTGGTAAGAAAAACTTTATTGTTTTCAATGTAAACTTCTTTGAAATTGATATATATTTTATTTGTAAGCTTTCACACAATTCTTCAAAGATTTGTCAAAATCGGATGACTATTGGTTATAGCTGCCATAGGAATGAGCGGTCGAAAAACTAGTTTTATTGAAAAAAACTTTTTTGGTTTCAAAGAAAACGCCATGCTTTTGCATAATTCCACTAAGTTTGGTCGAAAACGGACATCTATATAGTATAACTGGCAAAGAAAAGAATAGTCAGAAAAGTAGTCTTAGAAGAAAAATTCGTTCGTTCAGCACAATTTTGACCTGTAGCATCAAAGTGAGGTGGATTCATCACATAGCTGCCATACAATAAACCGACCAGCCATCTATTGGTCAGCTTAGAAAACTGCTCAATTCGAATACTGCAAAGCGAAGATTATCTTTATAAATGCTTTTTGAATACTTATTTAAAATCCTTAAACAAACTGCTAGGGCATACAAACATCGGGCCGAGCCGAGCTTAAAATCTAGCATTTTGATTAGTTTGATATCTGAGTCCGAAAATTTCAAAATGAACTAATGAGAGTTTAGGGACCACACTTGAAAATCATCTGCGCGAACAAACGAGATTAAGTTAATTAGTATAGATTCCCAGGCCGCTTGGCAACCAATAACGCCACTAAATTAACATGCTGATATTTTAAAATAAACAATCTTATCCCAAATGAATCGGTATCTGCCAGCTATGCTTTTTTATACTCTGTACCGTAGGTACATAGAGTATTATAAGTTTGTGCAAAAGTATGTAACATCCAGAAGGAAGCATCTCCGACCCCATAAAGTATATATATTCTTGATCAGCATCAACAGCCGAGTCATGTCCGTCATGTCCGTCTGTCCGTCTGTCCGTCTGTCTGTCCGTATGAACGCACAGATCTCAGAGATGGTAAGAGATAGAGGTTTGACATGTATGGGACATATGCTTCTAATGTCTGCAGGCAGATCAAGTTTATTTTCAATTTTGGCCACGCCCCCTCCCGCCCCCGCAATTTAGAAAAAACGTCATATCTCCCACAGTTTTGAAGATAGATGGCTTGTTCCTTCTGGACATATTGAGTTATTAGGATAACTTATCGAAAGGAATGAAGAAGATCGGATGAACGGTTTTCGAGTTATGATCAAAAGACTGTTCGCTGCAGCAGCGCAGAAGCAGCGCTGCTTTCAGCTACTACTGCAGCATCAAAATTTATGCTGAGCGTATAATTTCGTTGGTACAGAGTATGCTATAGTCGGGCTTGACCGACTTTCTTTCTTGTTTTATATATACTTTCGTTGTGCTCAGCTGAAGCCGGTTTCTATGCAAGTGTATTAAATTTTCTTGTTATACCCTTGTATTATAATTTTGCCCAGAAGTTTGCAACGCATAGAAATATTCGTTTCCGACCCCAATAACTATATATATTCTTGATCAGGGTGACGAGCTGAGTCGATTGAGCCTTGCCCGTCCGTTTGTCTGTCTGTTTCTACGCGAACAAATCTCTCAACTTTAAAGCTATCGAGCTGAAATTTTTGCACGGAGTCTGCTTTTTGCTGCACACTACGAATATGCCGGAACCGACCGGATCGGATGCCTATATCTCATAGCTTCCATAGGAACAATCAGTCGGAAAACTAGTTTTAGTGAGAAAAACTTTTTTGTTTTCAATAGAAACGTCTCCAAACTTTGTAATCGTAGGTTTTATACGCTTTTTTATAATTCTACCAAGTTTTATTAAAGTCGGACAACTATATGGTATAGCTGCCATACAAAAGATAGGTCTGAAAAACAGTCTTAGTTAGAAAAACTCTTTTGTTTTTAATGGTAGCATCCTGCAATTATGTATTTGTTTGTTTCACATGCTTTCACATAATTTTACAAATTTTTGGTCAAATCGGATGACTATATCATATAGCTCCCATACGAACGGTCGGTCGGAAAATGGAAAAAAGAGATTTTTTTTAAAAATTATTTAAGCGATCACTTGCAAGGGTATAAAAACTTCGGCACAGACGAAGTTAGCATAGCTTTCTCGTTTTTTAATTCTACCTATTTTTATTAAAGTCGGACAACTATATGGTATAGCTGCCATACAAAAGATAGGTCTGATAAACGGTCTTAGTTAGACAACATTTTTTGTTTTTAATGGTAGCATCCTACAATTTTGAAGTTTCTTGTTTTGATTTCCTTTCTCGCTGGCTCAACATAAACTTGTGCCAAAATGAAAAAGTGCGGCCATATTTAATAAAACTTTAACAGCAAATATGTGAAGACCAACCAAATTTTAAATTTCCATCAGGAAGTTTCGTTTCTTTATTTAGGCCAAAGATAACCCATTCATGTTAGGAGCTTGAAACATTAATATGGGAACTCTCCTACGTAGTTCTCTCAGATAACTTTGAACATACTTGATGTAGGTTTAGACGTTAGTCAAAGCACGATTCGTAATCGTAACCTAATGTAATTAAGACTGATGTCTTACAATTTCATTGCAGCTTTAAGCCTGGTGGTTGACCAAATTAAAGGGTTTACGCCCGGATGCTCTACATTCCATTCAATTGATTTCTTGACCCTTTCTTATCATTAGTTTTTGTTTGAGTTAAACACCACCCCAGTGGCAATGCATTTAATTAACTCGGCCCAAACTTTGAATTTGGCTCTCCGTAAATTAATACATTTGCTGTGTTTGCCTTGGCTTATTGGCCTCTTTGTTGAACTTGAGAGACCACAAGTATGTCTTGGCTCGGCCGTATCTCTTGGTGGGCATCGCTGGAGCACTTCATGCAACCAAAGTTGGTGAGCACTACTTACTTAGTTGCTGGGAACCCTTATCAACTTGCGCCACTGCGTTCCACTAAACTTTGCTTATAAATTTCGTTCGAGTCATTTGTTTACACACACACACACACACATACACACCAGAGTCGCTGGTCGCGATTCTCTGGTGAAAGTTGTTGAAGTTATCCGGTGGCCTTTGTTTATCGTCTACTCTCGGGGTTTGTGTGCAAATTGAATTAAGATGCGTTGCGTCTGGCCCAATTTCGATGGCATCGATCCTGCTGAGTAGCAATTAGTCGAGCAGCGTAATTGGTTTATGCTTGTGTTTATGTCACATAAGTATTATGGAGAGGAAACGGCAGCTCGACGACACCGACAAAAGGCGTCATGACTTTCTTTTATGACAAATATATTCATTTCATGCTTGTTCAAGCCAACAAATCGCGTGACAAGCTGACAGCGGTACTTGTTGTTGCTACCAGTATTTCTTTTTGTTTTTTTTTTTTTGTTTTGTTTGCCACGGCTGTTGACAAGGAGTCGAGAGTGGAAAGTGTAAAACTCAACTATTGTCTTCATTTTTCTTGCAAAATCATGCAAGGCAATCTAAAATGTCGACACATTGGCAAACACACACACATCAACGGCAAAAATCAAGAAAAAAAAAAGGAAAGCGTGCAGACGCCGCGCTCCCCTGTGCCCCTGTCAGTCAAGTTCAAGGTTCGCAGTGCCGGTTAAGGTTACGCTCTGGTGTTGTCGTTAGATTGTCACAAGTCTGCGCTTTGTCTCGCATCCACTGACAGAGAGAAAAATTACAATAATTGTTATTTACGCATATTTGAACATGAAATGTGTCAATTGGCAACCAACGAGCACAACAAACCAGACAAAATGCTTATGGAAGGGCGTGAGTGAAAAAAGGGACTCAAGGTTTGTTGAATACGCCAGTCGGTACATACCACAACAAAGTGTCATTCATGCTTTAATAAATGGGCTAGAACATACAAAAAAAAAAACCCTCTGCGGTGGGCGAGACAGCATTAGATTTTAATTAGATGCTTAGCATTAATTTGGGTATTACTTTCGGACCCGAAGTTGGCTTAGTCAGTGGGAAACAAGCTGGGAAGGTCGTGAATAGCACTTCCTCATACTTGGGTTTCCTCATACTTTATGGTTCCATATACTCTGTGTCTGCGAAAGCAGACTAAAGAAGCCTTAACCTTGGAAAACTGCAAAGAAAGTACCATCAGGTCTAACATTTCCACTTGTTTCCAATCAATGAAATGTTAATCCATTATTAGCTTAGCCTATTTAGCTTTAGTCTTGGTCCAGAAATTGTGAAACATTGTAGTAAAATAAATTGTAAAATCTAATTTAAATTTCCCACCAAACATTCGAAAAGTATTCCTCAGGTAGCACTTATGTTTACTCAAAAGTTGATCTCTAAGCACATTCAAAGAAAATACTAGATTGCCTATGTTTGCTCTGAAATAAGCGAATGACATCGACAAACGGTAGTCAAATTTATCTAGACAACATTTGACAAGCGAAGAATTTAATGAACTTATATAATAAAATCTAAGAAAAATATAAGTTTGGAATATAGCTTGTTGGTCTCATTAAATTAGTGAAAAATACCAGAGCTGTAAATCGCATCAGTCATCGTTGTACATTTGTGAAGCCATTGAATTTAATATACTTGTTTGTGTCTTCTCGTTTGCTATCGGAATTTATAAGTTTATGTAAAATATGATGGTTTTTTGTGAGTTTTTTCATGTTAAGTGAGCAAAATAAGCACTAAGCGGCTTTTGAGCCATATCTTCAGATTTTGGGGGTCCCCGAGGAAACCCAGTATGAGAGAGTGCTATAACCCAGCAAACATTTTAAGTAGTTTTTTCAATCACTATCAAGTCTTTTTGAGTCCTTATTTTGATTAAAATAAAAATGGTCACAAATGCGCTCGTTTTCAGACATTTTAGTCGTGAGAAAATGGTACACTAGCCTAGCATTGATATGATTTGTAATACGTCCTTAGTCTGAGAAAACTTACTCAAAACACCTTTGCCCTGTGGACTTAAAACATTTTAAAGTGTTCTTGAAAGTGTGCATTTCAACGTGTTGTCAACATTTTGTGTGCGGTTTTGCCTGTTCTCCGGCATTTAGGAAAGATTAAGCTCAGCCCTGGACGTATGTTCGATGTATGGCTGAACAATAATTGCGCAAAACGATTCTTTTTTCAGGATTTTTGAACAGAGCAAACAATAATATAAAACATAAAAAACTTTTTAAAATAATCAAGAAAGAAAGTCGGTCAAGCCCGACTATAGCACACTCTGTACCAACGAAACTATACGCTCAGCATAAATTTTGATGCTGCAGTAGCAGTTGACAGCAGCGCTGCTACTGCGCTGCAGCAGCGAACAGTATTTTGATCATAACTCGACAACCGTTCATCCGATCTTCACCATTCTTTTGGCTGATCGATAATTCTTATTACCAAATATGTCCAGAAGGAACAAAACATCTATCTTTAAAACTGTGGGAGAAATGACGTTTTTTCTAAATTGCTGGGGCGGCAGGGGGCGTGGCCGAAATTGAAAATAAACTTGATCTGCCTGCAGACATAAGAAGCATATGTCCCATACATGTCAAACCATCTCTGAGATCTACGCGTTCATACGGACATGACGGACATGACGGACATGACGGACATGACTCGGCTAATGATGCTGATCAAGAATATATATACTTTATAGCGTCGGAGATGCTTCCTTCTCGATGTTACATACTTTTGCACAAACTTATAATACTCTGTGTACCCACAATACAGAGTATAATTATATTACGCATCCGTCTCGTGGGATCATAGCGGCAGAAAGATAGTCGTGGTCGGTTTTGTTCAAAACATTTTCCAACTGATATTCTGTTTGTTGCTATCAAATTCACCAAGTTGCTGCCAAAAACTTGTCTTTCTGATTATTTTTTAATGGATATAGCTTGTCAAATTTTGTTAAGAATATTCTAACTCAAATTTATGAGCAAAATTTTAAACTGTAAAGTTTCTTTTGTAGTTTTTACATTAAAACCAAGGTTAAAATGACCCAAAAACGTAATGTTCTTGGTACCATAACGCTTACTGAATGCCGTTCATCTCTAAATGAGATCGCATGAGACTTCAGTATACACCTCACTGCAACATAGAAGGATATGAGTCTACGGACAAACTGGCCAGAATGGGCACCAACATCGAGCTCCTTTTAGAGAAGAGCACGATGGGGATGCTTATGGCAACGTTTAAGCTTCACACAAAAGCCGAAACACGTCGCCTTGCTGCGGATAGGTGGAAAAACCTTTCCTCATGTGCGGTAGCGAGGCTTACGTGTCCAACACTAAACCTAAAGTGTACCACAAAGCTTTTACACATATCGCTTCTGGTGGGAACCCTAACGGGTCACTGTCTTATCGGCAGACACGCTGCACGCCTAGGAGTCACTCACCATGATTTCTGCAGAAGCGGTAGGTACGAAGAAGAGGAGGAAACAGTACAACAGCCCTGAGTTAAAGGAAACATAGGACACTAGGTCAACCTCTCCTACTTAATCGATCGGAGACATCCGATCCACACAATGGTTCAGTAACAAGGACTCCCCTCATTAACAAAATGGGTTAACAGGGAACAAATTTGGCAACGCAATGGGTCCAAAGAGGCCCAAGTGGGAGGGCGACTTGTCGCTCTCAGCCATCGCATCCTAACCTATATGCTAGTTTTCCTCTATTTCATTTTTCATTGTTTATGGAATTGGCGGTGCGGTGCTTTGACTTGGGACTTTGGAAATAAAATTGAAATAAATAAAAATATAGCTGGACTACACATATATTGATCGCGTATTCGTTATATTCACATATTTATTAAATGCCCCACGAATTGTTGAATTAGTTGACCACAACTCAGACCAAACAAAGGGCATTTATGTTTGAATTCGGACCATTCCATCCAAATTGGGATTCGTTGGTCACATTGATTGGCGCCGCCTAATGCTTTTCATTTTTGTTTTGTGTTTTGGTCATTATAACAATTTGCATTTGGCTACAATTAGCAGGCTTTAAACCCAAAACCCCACAGCACTGGCATTAAATCCAATTGGAATATAAATAGCAATAATCGTCGACGGTCCGACCGACAGTTGTGCGTGAAACATTGAAGCCGAGACTTATCGGCGCTCTGGAAAGTTCAATTGAATTAAATACAAATATTAATTATATATTTTCAATGCTAATGAATTATTTAAATATGACGCCGCTGCTGTTGCTGGCGGCGTTGGTGGTGGTGTGCACTCAGTTGCCTGGAGCGGCGGTTTTTGGCTTCGTCGTCGCCGCAGCTGTTGACAAGGAAGTGGCACCAGTTGGCGCTGTAAAAACGGATTTGCTGTCATTGGAGCAGGAAATTGGCGGCTCTTTGACGCATGATGAGGCGGACCGGGGAGGGCGTAGGGCGCGTGGGCTCTGGTTTGGTGCCGGCATCTCTGGTTATCCATTCGCCGGATGGGGCAGCGGCTACTCCTGGTCATATCCCGGCTACGGCTACTACAGCACGGCGCCCTACTACAGTTATGGCGGTGCCTATTATCCGGGCTACTTGGGTTATCAGAAAATAATCTTGGGTTAATGCCAGCCAACAGATCCGTTCAATGTGAGATTATAAATAATGTGCAGTGTGGCCCGAGCCCGAGCCCGAGCCCGACCCTTTGCACTGGTTATTGTTGTACTTTTAAATTAATTTACTGGACATAAAAAGTTGAGCTAAGTTTTGGGAGAAGAGCCGAAAACAGAAGAAGGACATGAAATGGCACAATTTATATTCATTTTGCTGTTGGTTCTACTGGGCTCGGGGGCACAGATTTTGCATAAATCATTTCACTGCCACCAAAATGAAACGCGTAACATAATTTTTAACCCTTGATAATTTTTTATGACAAGCATTTTTTGTTGTTTTTGTTTGTGTGCCGCAGTGAAATGCAAATAAAGCGGATCAAAAGTTTGCTGTTAAAAGAAGATTAATTGCAATTTGGTGGCTTGCCGGACCCGAATCTCTCCCCCCCACGTTCCGGAGAGGCTGGCGATGGTAATTAAATATTTTTAAGCTGTAAATGGTTTTCATTTGCACGCGGCTGTTATTGCGCAGGTACAATCAATAAATTCTGTAGCGACAGCAGCATTAACATTATTTTAGTTTCAATTGCTCTTTTGCAGTTGTTAATTGTTGTTCTAAGGGCTGACCGTTTGATATAATTGTAAAATGAAGTGCTTATTGTTTAATAGCTGAGGTATGTCGACCCGCAGGCAGATTTTTGGTGGGTATTTTGACCTTGACAAGAGTAATTCTTTATTCGTTGAACAGGAACTTTTGGTAACCGAAACAGTGACTAATTATACTTGTTCCATTTGCATTACTAGAGGTCTGTGTATTTTCTCATAAACGGTTATCGTCCATTCGACAAATCATCCACACAAAGGTTCTACAATTGAAGGTGCTACAATTGAACTGTGGCAGGAAAGGTGGAACCAAAGTACAAACGGACGTTGGATGCGACGTCTTAACCCGAACATAGCCATATGGCTAAACAGACGACATGGACAGTTGAATATCTATCTGACGCAACTGCTGACAGGACATTTACAGACTGTCAGGGGGTCACCCAAGACGCAGAACATATATTTTTTGTCTGTCCGACATTCAATAATGAAAGAAATGAGTTGAGCAATAGGGTGGGGAGGACACCAGCCGCTTGTAACCTGGTGAGCATTATGCTTGACTCTGAAGAGAATTGGTCTGCAGTAAGCAATATGGAAACAATAGTTTACCAAAAAGAGTGAATAGTTTACCAAGAGGAGTGAATCCTAGATGAGCCTTAGGGCATTCCCCCCGGCGAAGTAATACCGAAAGGCAGTTCCACCGGAAAACGGGATAGGTGGCGGTAGTTTAGTGTGGTTAGAGTCCCACACTTCAATCGCAGTTTTGCAATTGAGTTGGCTTTCAATGCTTCTACCGTTCATAATTAAAAAAAAAAAAAAAAACACACAAAGGATGATCAAGTCAAAATTTAAAAGATGTAGAGGGAGAGGGGCTTAGGAGTAGTTTCTATACCATCTTTATTGCGAACTTAACACACCCACGAGTTGTGTTTAGTCAAGGTAAGTAACAAGTGTTGATATATTGTTAACACACGGAACAGAAAAAGGATACTAACAAGTATTAATTCGACTATTTCGGTATCCATTTGGAATGGATATTTTGTAATTTCCATTTTAGAAGGAAGCATTTCCGACCACATAAAGAATATATATATTCTTGATCAGCAAGACGAGCTGTTTTTACAATACAAAATTATTCAGATAGATGCGCTTTAAAGTATACTATGATTATGAATATTACTATTTCAAGAAAACAATTCTTTTATATTTGGCTTAATACTAATTCATTATGAATACCTTCAATAAGTCCGACATTCTGCATTCAGCATAACTGACACTTAATTGCTCATTTAAATTGATAAATATTGAAGGAAATAAAGATGGCATACTTTTGGGGGCATTTATCATGATATTCTTTTTGTGTAACATAAATTGAATTTATAGTTACATTTTGTTGATAAATGATAAATATATCAGGGATGCAAACCGGCTCTGAACCACTGAACCGAACCGCAAAACGAACCGGCTTCCTTTTAGAATCCCCGAACCGAACCGAAAACCACAAATAAAAACGGTTCGGTTCGGTTCAGTTCTCTAACCAGTTTAAAGACGGAAATCGGTTTCATCCCATGCCATTAATCTACATTCTTTCCTCTAGTGGACAACATTTTCAATTTTCTGTGGTAGTAATCTTAGCCAGGAGAGTGTTTTATTCTTTTCTATTCTATTCTTTTATAGCCGACATTGTCTGTTTTCGAATTTCATTCTCTAGGAACTAATAGAAAAATCCTTTATATCCGACATAATACATTTTGGATATACTTCTAAGGATTTTAAAGATATTCAAATGGATTATTGGAATTCAATTTGCAAAGTGTGCAAAAAGTCAAGTAATGTGCCTTTGTGAATAACTGAACCGAACCGAAACCGCGGTTCAGTTAGGTTTCAAAACCGAGTAATGAACCGAACCGACGGTTCAAAATCGGTGTGAACCACTGAACCGAACCAGTACTTATATTTAAGTGGTTTGCATCCCTGAAATATGTATGTAAAATTGATGGAAAAAATCGACTTAACAAGTTTCATATTGTGTCCATCTTATTAAAAGGAAGTGAAAGCTCATACACGCATAAAACATTCGCCCTGAAAACTAGACATTCTCCTATGAAATCCGTCCCAAGGCGATTCACCTTTCAATTAAGAAAAGTATTTTCTTATTTATGGAAAATTTTGTAGGTTTCCACAAAATTTTCAAAGTTTCTGAAAAATTTTCCATTTATAAGAAAAAGTTTTCTTAATTTTAGGGTGAATCGCCTTACGACAGATTTCATAGCAGATTTTCTATTTTTTAGGGCGAATTTTTTTTTATCAGTGTAGGTTTCATACCGATTACCTTGATTGTTGACAAAAAAAATTACACATTTACCAAAATCGAATGATCCAAAGTGAATCCAGGAACATACCACATAGTTCTGAGCCGTCAGTTAAATTAATTCCTCACATGACAATTAAGTCGCTTTAAAAATGAACTAAACTTGTACCCTCTTTCGTTGAAAGTATACATAATTAATACCTATACACTATCGATTTCCACGCCTACACCAAGTCCAACCCCTACCCCTGAAACGAGGTACTTCGAAATTTTCATGCTGCTGATGGCGGCGACACTTTTCCAAATGAACGGATCGACCGACCTCCACCCAGTCGGTCACTCGCAAATTGCTCACTACTTGTCCATCCACCATTGTTGTCGCTCAGAATGTTTTTATTCATAATTGAAACGAGGTCAAAACCAGCGAACCTCATTAATAATTAAATTGTTTAATTTTCATTTGATTTAATTAAGTTATTTGTTGGTCAATTAACCTTTTTTTGTTGTCGGAACATTTCAATGCGATACAAGCATGTGTAAACGTATAGAATTTCGTTACCCACCCTTCGTCTCGTTATGTTTGCTGTTTGTACTGGACATAATATTGTTATTGTATTTAAGTTGTGGCTGTTGTTGATTTTGTTTGTTGGTAAGCTTACGTGCCGGGCTACGCGCCAACATGTTGACATTTTATTAATTAAGAATACTTTTCAATTAAAGATAATGCGCTGAACATTTTTGTAATTCTATTTGTAAATGTGTTGTAAGCTTGAAAAACTACCAATTAAAACATTTTAGCGGCTAATTGAAGAGTTTTTATAAGCCAAGTTGTGCACGCACGTCTGCGGAAGCAGCATTTCCATTTAGCAGGGGCAGAGATACAAGTATTTATAGATAGTATACGAGAGCACTCTGTTCTATTTTAATGTATTCTAATTTTTTTAGTTTGAGCAGAGAGTGCAGTGCGAGCACTGAGCAGAGTCTGCCATGACGCATAGCTCACACACAGCAATGGAAAGCAATGTGCAATGGATAGACTCCACCGAAGAATTCCATACATATACCATACCTATTAATTGCATGATATCTGAGCACTATGAGATGGAAAGCTTCTTTTAGCTGTATAACTTCGTTGACTATGGCCTTTGGTCAATACCCACAAAATCAGTTCTGAAGATTCATCAACGCCAATGATCAGACGACCCATATGAACTGCAAAAGATGATCGAAGGACCTTTATCCGACGATGTCGGCCCCAAGCACTACAGAAGAGGTCAGATCAGAGAATGGCAGACAATCACTGAACCTCCATCCCAATAATGCACTCAGCTCGGATGGTGTTCATGATGCAGTTATGTACTTTCTGAAGTTATGATTTCTGAATGCTAAGCCATGATCACTGTTGCTTACTTTCAATGAGTGCCGCAAGAAGTCATTCAAGCGATACAATATCCTGTAGACTTATCTGCCTTCTCGACACGGTCGGTGAAGTACAGAGAAGCTTATAAGTAAGAGACTCAAGGAGGCCAAGAGTGGATGCAGGTGGGTATTCGTCTAGCACGTCTCGATTTTGAAAAAGAGCCATGCCAACATCGGAGTTCTATTAATAAAGCAGTCGTAATCTGGAAACGAGAATTCTATTTCGTGATGCATGGGTTGCCCGCATGCTATACGCATCGGCTGCATTTGTTGTTTCCTTATGCCTAGCCATTCCAATGTTGCAACAACATCTTTGCATGTGTCTCTCTTCTATTCCTCTGGCAGAGTTATATGGGCATTCCCATCGAGACCAAAATATTAGACATATTTCATATTTCAATCTTACATTCATTGCATTTGGGGATTTTTTAAATACAAAGTCGAGCAATTGCTTAATTTTTATCGTTCTATTTCTTTGGGTTTTTAGTTAATATTGCTATGTAAAATCATTCTGAGTGTGAACAGAGTGAACAAAGATTGCATGGAATGTGATTTATTGAAAGGCGACTCGAAAAAGATTCGCAAATGAGTCGAAAGGGATCAGAAGATTTTCTCCCGAGAAAAAAAATCACCTTGATGGAGCTTCGAAAAGTGGCAATCACTTCAGCCTTGAACGAAAACTTTCCCCATGGCTGTCTTACGAGCATGTCATGATGATAGCGAAGAGTGCACATGCTGGGAAGAAGGGCCCGAAGTGAAGGATAGTTTCACTTTGCAAGTCCGAAGCGATATGGCCAACAACAATTTTGTTCCACCTAAGCTGATGTCGAACGAAAACTGACGTCGTAGCTACCATTCGGAGACTGGACAAGCAACTTAGAACCAGAGAGTGCATACTCTATGCACCTTTGGTACAGAATGTAGTCACATTTAAAAACTTTTCCCTCTAAGATGTTAACTCAAAATGTTCATTATTAAATTTCCATTTGACCAACATTTGGGACATGATACAACAACTTAACGAGCTGCCCTCCAGCTAGCTGCAACCCAGCAACTCCATTAGGTAAACGCATTTGGTCTGCTGAAATAAGCCAGAGAGATAAGCAGCGAACGAAGTGGAGCCAGTGCAGCAAAGCATTTTCTCAAATTAACAGCTACAGGCAATGCCTTTGGTTGATCCATGTGGAAGTAGGTTCATATGTATTAATGCAGTACCTACATACTTATGTACATATTTTGGCAAAGCATCGAGTTCTTGCCGCAGAGGCCAACTGAAATGAAGTGTCATTGTGATAGAGCCTCGGCAATGCAGCTCGCTCTCTCTGTGTGCAGCAGTGGCAGGACGCGCAGGACCCAGGCGACACATTTATACGCACTGCTGGCCCTGGTGGCTGCGGCAGTCAGCTCTGCTCACGTACTCGGCATTGTGACAAATGGATTTTCGCATGAAATCCCCAGGATTTCTTCAAGTGTAATTGCGCACGCTAAAAGCGAATGCGAATGGCCGAGACCCCCCTTCTGAGTTCACAGAACGAGCATTAAATTTCATGCACTTGCGGCTGGACTAACGTTTATTGCCCTCCTTGGATAATAAATGGTGCTCGGCGTGGCTGCAGCATGATCGCTGGTTGGCGTACAAAAAAGCAATCGGCGACCCAGCCGTGCAAGCACCGACATTGAAGGGACCAAAGAATCGCCCAGTATCTTCAACATAAATCTTAGGGTAGACAAACTCCAGCAGATCAAGCGAATCAGTAGCCAGTCGCCAGTGTGATGTTGTAGCTGGTGCAAGCACCGACTGTTGTGCCAGCAGGGCAACTCCACTCACCAGGTAAACGTGCACCGAGACGACCACCATGCGCAGGGGCATGCTCAGCCGGCGCCAATAAAACAAACAGTCGATACCCATGCGTGTGGCGGGGCAGCTCCCTAAGTCTGTGCTGGCAACAAGCTCCTTCTGAGATAAACAAAAGTTGATTCAGAAGAAACTTGAAATTTAAAATGCAAACTTTGCTTCTTATTCTCGAATTTACTCGCCCTGCCACCTCACCTCTGACAAATTTTGTAGTGCGCGAGCATCGTAAAAGTATAAAAAAAGTTTACATTACCAGCATTACGGAGTGACATTACCGCCAGCCAGCCAGCCAGCCAGCCACCCAACCAAATCACGCCCAGGCTATTTGCAGGGAATTGAAATTGATCAATTTGGGTAGTTAGGGGAATTGTTTGCTATACGTTTGGTGGCAGCTTTAATGGATGAACTCGCTTATGCCAACGGGACTGTCAAATGGGGTCGGGAGGAGTCGCTCGGCGACCGAGAGTTGCGTGCTCTCAAATCGAATTAATGTTGGGACTATGGGGACAATGGGAAACATATATATGTGTTGGTATGAGTACACAATTACTCGATAAAAAGTTTTGTGAAATTTGACATACATGAGAGAATAAAGCAAACTTTGCAGGCAAGCAAGCAAGCTGTGTGGGAATATACATAGGCACCATCGAGGCCAACCAAGGTTCGATAGTTATTTGATTGAACTATAAAACAAACAATTCGAGATCAGTTTTAAGAGCTACTTAAAAGGAAGGTTCAGAAGATCGCTAGGGCTTTTAGCGACACGAATTGGAAGCCTGGCAGTGCATAAAAGAGTTTGGACGCAATATGAACCGACACTTTATTTGAAAACTGGTACTAGAACTGGTTCGGATTGATTCAAAACCGGGGACTTGGAACCGTTAACCAATATAATCGTTATAGCCGGAATCTATTCGAAAAGTAAGTACAGGTTCAATTTTGGTTCTAGAAGGCTTACGCTTGAGATTGATTGATTACATTTTTGATTGTTATTTGATATTTTTATGAGGAACTCTCTTTATTGGAAATTAATTATTTGACAACAAAAACAGAGAAAAGTTAACTTCGTCCGAAGTTTAAATATTCTTGCAGCATGTTTTGCCAAATAATTTAAAAAACATTTCCACTGAGACTTCTTTTCTGACTCTACTTTTCCATGACAGCTATACTATATAGATGTCCGATTTCGACCAAACTTAGTCGAATCATGCCAAAGCATATCAAACTAGGAAATACAAAGTTTGGAGACGTTTTTTTTTAAAAGCAAAAAGTTTTTCTCACTAAAACTAGTTTTTCGACGGATCATTCCTATGGCAGCTATAACCTATACCCATCCGATTTTGAAAAGACTTTGAAGAATTGTGTGAAAGCTTGTAAAATAAATAAATGCCAATTTTAAAGAGTTTTTCAATTAAAACAAACAAGTTTTTTTTACTAAGACTACTTTTATAACCTTACTTTCCTAAGGCAGCTATACCATATCAATGTTCGATTTCGACGAAACTTGGCAGAATGATGAAGAAGCATAGAAAACCAGTAAATACGAAGTTTTGTGATGTTTGCATTGAAAAAAATAAGTTTTTCTCACTAGAAATAGTTTTTCGACCGATCGTTCCTATGGCAGTTATAGGTTCCGACAATTGTGCAGCGTGTTTGTACCAGAAGGCTTCGGTCGGAAATTCTCCCTTCTATGCATTACAAACATCTGGACAATTTCAATATACGCTCTGCAAGAGTGTAAAAAGTTCATCAAACATGAAAGCGGATCCTCTAAGACCAATGTTGTAAAACAATAAATATTTCCATTTAAAAGTTATTATGTATTAAAGATCTGACGAAGAGTTGCTGGAAACCCTGTATTTTTTACTCAATCTAAGATAGTTTGTACTTCAATTAAGTATGGAAGACAGTAGGAAATGTTTCGGATTCAGTCATAATAAGGATAGTTTTCAGATTTATGAATGTTTTGCACCTAATTTAGGAACTTCTAAGAACAAAATATACTTGAAGTTCGTCATTTTTGGGGTTCGCGAACCGGACCATGAACCAGGTGCCTCACATTTTTGACTCCTCGAACCTGAACCCGAACCGGACCACTTTTTCGAAAAATGAGGTTCAGTTCACCAATTTAATATGCTTAATCAGAGTTGTCAAAAGTTGACAATAAATGACTCAACGTCTGATTGCCAAGACGAGAAGTTTATGAAAGCAATAAACAAATATCAAATATATAATCTGTGAATGATGTTATAGATTCTTTTGAAAATTGTCCAGGATTACATTCGTGTTTTACAATTTTGGAAAGGCGTAATAACGAAGACTTACAAAATATTGCTTTTACTATACCAGCTGTTCCAGCAACTCATGTATCATTTGAACTAGCATTTGTCAATACTTCAGTTTGCTCTTTCTGATTTAAGAGCTGGTATAGATGGACAGCTCCTGGAAGATATAATGCTAATTTACCTAAACTTTGCCGTTTCTAAAAGCTGATCATAGAAATAACTTAAGAAATCATCAATATGGATAGATGGTTTCAATTCAACGTATTAATAAATCAAAAGTCAAATTATTATACTCTGTACCGTAGGTACATAGAGTATTATAAGTTTGTGCAAAAGTATGTAACATCCAGAAGGAAGCATCTCCGACCCCATAAAGTATATATATTCTTGATCAGCATCAACAGCCGAGTCGATATAGCCATGTCCGTCTGTCCGTCTGTCCGTCTGTCTGTCCGTATGAACGCACAGATCTCAGAGATGGTAAGAGATAGAGGCTTGACATGTATGGGACATATGCTTTTTATGTCTGCAGGCAGATCAAGTTTATTTTCAATTTTGGCCACGCCCCCTGCCGCCCCCGCAATTTAAAAAAAACGTCATATCTCCTACAGTTTTAAAAATAGGTGGGTTGTTCCTTCTAGATATATTTAGTAATATGGATAACTTATCGACTAGCCAAAGGAATGGTGAAGATTGGATGAACGGTTTTCGAGTTATGATGAAAAGACTGTTCGCTGCAGCAGCGCAGAAGCAGCGCTGCTTTCAGCTACTACTGCAGCATCAAAATTTATGCTGAGCGTATAATTTCGTTGGTACAGAGTATGCTATAGTCGGGCTTGACCGACTTTCTTTCTTGTTTTTTTATGTGCAAGCGAACCAAGGTTCGAACCAGAACCTTGGGTTCAGGGGTTCCAAGAACCGGTCCGCGAACCGAACTTTGGATTTGAACATGGGTTCGAACCCCATGGATAATTTGAAAGGCTTGCAGCCTTGGTTTTTATACCCTTGCAAGTTCTCGCTTAAATGTTTTCGAAAAATACTCTTTTTCTCATTTTCCGACCGATCGTTCGTATGGGAGCTATATGATATAGTCTTTCGACTTGGCCAAAAGTTTGTAAAACTATGTAAAAGCAAGTGAAACAAACAAATACAAAATTGCAGGATGCTATCATACAAAACAAAAGAGTTTTTCTAACTAAGACTGTTTTTCAGACCTATCTTTTGTATGGCAGCTATACCATATAGTTGTCCGATCTTAATAAAACTTGGTAGAGTTATAAAAAAACATAGAAAACCTACGACTACAAAGTTTGGAGATGTTAACATTGAAAAGAAAAAAGTTTTTCTTCATGGGAGCTTTGAGATATAGTCATCCGATCCGGTTGGTTCCGATTTATTAGTAGATGCAGCAAAAAGAAGACTCTGCTCTAAATTTCAGCTCGATAGGTTTAAATCTGAGAGACTATTCGCGTAGAAACAGACAGACAGACAGACGGACGGACAAAGCTCAATCGACTTAGCTCGTCACCCTGATCAAGAATAAATATAGTTTATGGGGTCGGAAATGAATATTTCTATGCATTGCAAGCTTCTGGGCAAAATTATAATACTCATTGCAAGGGTATACAAATAACAAAAAAATGAGGACAGAATGAAACCAATATAAAATAATATTGCAACGTTATGTTAATGCAATCGAAACCCTACAAAGTCAAAATAACTGTTGAATAAGGTAAAATCCAAATCCTATAGTCATGGCACACCTCGCTATGTACTTATTGTGTAACTCTAACCAAAGATTATACAATGAATTATTGTATTGTAAGTATATTCTTTGCCTAAACTTAATCTTTAAATAACACTTTTATGAACCGAACCAAACCGTTTTTATTTGCGGTTTTTGGTACGGCTTGGCATTTTTGAATCAACGCCAGAAATAGACTTTTGGCATTTCACTTTATTGTGGAATAGTATAAAATTTATAGTATAAAAAATGTACCATAGTTAATTTGACTTTGTAGGGCTTCGCAAAACTGTCAAAATTGTTCTTGTTGTACATAAACTCGATTAGAAGCGATTTCCTCTCAGCACGTTGGTTTCGAGTCTTGAAGTCCTTTGTTCATCTGAACGTTCCACAATCGTTCGCTCAAATCCGAAACTTTTTCTTACTTCTCTCCGATACTTTATGGATACATATCCACAAACATAATTTACTCAGAGTAACCTTTCATACGAGTATTCAAAGGTAATGATTGTTGACCCACACTTTCCGCTTTGCGTTTTAATCCCTTTTGGATTATTTTCTTCAGTTGTTGGCCATTGATGCACAGTCCTGCCAAGAGCAATGGGCATCTTAGGCGGCGATTTTACCAGGTACAGGAAACTAAAACTGCATGCTGCAGCCCAACACACAACGAGCCTAATACTGGCCAAGGCGATTACCAGTCGAGCGGATGGGTAAAGCTCAAGCAGCAAGCATCTCAATTTCACTCTTCCCTTTGTTTTTGCCATCCTCTTTGGTTTGCACAGCCCTTGACCAGTTTTAAATCTCTACATCTCAATTTCTCATGCCCCACAACTTGCGTTGTCTTTGGACTCATCTGTCGTCGCTGCATTATTTCCAATTGCTCTACCCGAAAAATGGTGTTAAAAAAGGAAAATCTGCCTAATTCATGGGGGATGGGGGTGGCAGGGCGAGTGCTTACAACGCAAATCTGGAAACGAACGGAAATAAAGTGGAAAGTGTAATGACAAAAACCCGGATTAAGAATGTGGCGCATACAAATACAAGTTGCACATTTGTGCCTCTCTGCACAGAGTATGCCACAGCGCTCAGAGCTGTATATATGTATATGTATATGTATATGTATATACGGGTGTGTAGCTTCATAGACGAAGATATATTTTAAGCAAAGCTTATCTTATCAAGTGACATAAAGACGCCTTTCAGCGAGCGTCCAGCGGCCAACGACTATTGTAGTGGGTCCGTTTTGGACTCAGCTACTGCTCCTGCCTCGTTGTCCGCAGGGCAATGCACACAGCTGGACATTCATTACAAAAACGGAAACACTCACACAATGACAGAAGATAAATGGACCTGCACTTGTACGTGAGTCCCCCCCTCCCATGCTTATGCTGCGACTGTGTGTGTGTGGTTTTTATTTAGTCGCTTGTTTTATATCAACATCTAAAATATCTTTGATGCTGCAAAATGGAAACAGTTCGTATTTATTTTTTGCTTCTCTTGGTTTAGATTTTTAATCTGTGCATCGCTTTTTGTGTTGCCTTTGTTTTATCAGCCAGCCGGAGCTGGCATAACGCTTCATATTCATTTGGGTTTTGTTCCATTTGGCTCCGTCATATTTGTATGCAGCTGCTGCTGCTGCTTGCTGCTCCGTTGTCTTTTTTGATTGAGATATTTATTATGGACATTTTTTAGCTACTCCCAGCGTCCTTTGTCACATCGCTGATGTGACTGCTCCCCCCTCCCCACAGCCGCTGCACGTTGCCTTTTGGCCCAATTTCAATTTAAAACTTTAGCCATTTGTTTCTGGTGCGCAAATTTATCAGCTATTTTTAAGCCATTTTTGGCCAGCTCGTTGCGAGCGTTGCATTCATCAAAAAATGTTATTCCGGCGCGCTCGCCTAACTTGCTGGGTTTGTTTTTTTGTTTTTGTTTTTTTATAAGCGCACTTTATGTCAAAACCACAGCGACACCAGCACACAGACACACGAAAAGTGGGATTGCTGGAAAATGCGATTTTTTCACTGTCCAGCGCTTAAAAGACAAAAGCAAAGCAAACCGAAAATGCAACCGCGCCAGGCAACAAATAAAACAAAACTGAAAACAAACTGTCAAGCAAGTGAAATAAATTAACAAAATGGCGCCATAAAGCTAACATATGAGCGAACACTTGATTTTTGTAGCACCATTGCACTTTTTTTGTTGGTAGAAAAGATATCCCCTTCACAGTTTTCGTAGCTCAAAGCTTCTATATTGCTATCCCTTGAAAATGAGCCATCAATTATTGAAAAATGCTGTAGACAGCTGAAGGAGGATGCAACTTGACTAACTAACTAACAGCCTTCATCTGCAATGGGCCCCTAACTATTTTGTGGCCAAGTGCATTCAGCCTGTGAGAAGTTGAACATACGAAGGACATACCAAATCATGTTAACAGTAGGCGAGACGACTCTGATGTCAAAGCGGGACACCTCGTTTCGATTCATTTCTTCCTGTCACGGTGTCAGTCTCACTTTAGCACTGGCAAATAAATACTTGATGTACGGTTGGAGTAATGAGTGTGCGGCATATGCGTTGCTGCTTTAGAAGTCTCTAGTCAGTTTCGTATGAAACGCTTGTGGTTTACTAGACAAAATGACAACAGTTTTGCGACAAGTAGATTAAGGTAGAGGGTTTCAAATTCACCAGCTGATGTCTCTAACCCCAATATGATAATAGCCCAGCAAACATTTTTTTATTTATCGCGAAAGATATAAATGCGATCTGCCAGTAGGTATCGCTTAACTCTATCGATATCGCATTATTAGCGCATTCTCATCTCCTTATGGGAATAATGTGATACTATGCGATAAGAAAGCAACACAACTGGGATATAAACAAGAAAGAAAGTCGGTCAAGCCCGACTATAACATACTCTGTACCAAGAAAATTTGTCTTTTGATCATAACTCGAAAACCGTTCATCCGACCTTCTTAATTCCTTTGGAGGATCGATAAGTTGTCCTAATAACTAAATATGTCCAGAAGGAACAAGCCATCTATCTTCAAAACTGTGGGAGATATGACGTTTTTTCTAAATTGCGGGGGCGGGAGGGGGCGTGGCCAAAATTTAAAATAAACTTGATCTGCCTGCAGACATAAGAAGCATATGTCCCATACATGTCAAATCTCTATCTCTTACCATCTCTGAGATCTGTGCGTTCATACGGGCAGACAGACGGACGGACGGACAGACGGACATGGCTATATCGACTCGGCTGTTGATGTTGATCAAGAATATATATACTTTATGGGGTCGGAGATGCTTCCTTTTGGATGTTACATACTTTTGCACAAACTTATAATACTCTATGTACCTTCGGTACAGAGTATAAAAAGCGATACTTCTGGTAAATAGCAATAAGTCTCTTCTAAGCGATAGGAAAGCGATTCTTCTTAGAGATAAGAATGTGATTCTTTCTAGAGGCAGAAATGCGATTCTTTCTTTAAGCCATACGGATAAGAGGTGTTTCGAATTATGTCATTAATCAGTACGATTTTGCACCTGAGTTAAAGCGTTACCAAAGTATTTTCTCGTGGTAATATTGTAAAAAGTCGGTTAACTCACTTTAAGACGAATCGCATACGGGTCTTCTTAGGGAGTGTTAAGCGATGTATCGTCAATTCTCAGATGGGATGAGATGGGAGGAGCGAGAGCAATTAATAAAGTATTGCATTCTTAAACTCAAGGCGATTTTTGAGGGATATACTGTCAATTTACCGAATGGAAGTTAAAAATGCGATAACACATATCGCCAATTTATCCCTTTTATAACAAATAATAGAGTTCAATTGTATACCCTTGCAGCAAGGTTTTCTAACTAATTTGAAGGACATTTCCACTGAAATAAAACAAGTTTTTCTCACTAAGACTACTTTTCGGACTGTACTTTTCTATGACAGCAATACTATATAGCTGTCCAATTTCGATCAAGCTTAGTGGAATCATGGGAATGCAAAGCAAACCAAGAAATACAAAGTTTGGAGACGTTTTCTTTGAAAACAAAAAAAGTTTTTCTTACTAAAACTAGTTTCTCGACTGATCATTCCTATGGCAGCTATAACCTATAGTCATCCGATTTTAACAAAACTTTGAAGGACACTGTGTTAAGGCTTATAAAGTAAATATATGCCTATTTTAAAGAGGTTTACATTGATAACAAAAAAAGTTTTTCTTACTAAGACTACTTTGTTAAACTTACTTTTCTATGGCAGCTATACTATATGGATGTCCGATTTCGGATTACCCTGTTTTCAATCCCGTTTCGGATTGAATTCCTTTTTCGGTGTAGGTTTTCGACCGATATCCGATCCGGCCGGATCCGACCAATGTACGCTGCACATTTGTACCGGAAGACTTCGTGCAAATTTTGGTTGCTATAGCTTCAAAACCGACGGATGCGATGGCACAGAAACAGACGGACAAATGGAAGGACAAGATCCGAGGAGAATGACAAGATGGAGAGGATCCAGCGGCAGGCACTGTAGTACGACTGGTCTGTAGTACGGGGTCGTTGAGGTTCACTCCAACCAAAAGCATTAGCACACATCTTAGGTGTCAATCCCTTGGACATCCAAGTACGCCTTCTGGCACAAAAACTGTGCGGCAGGCACCATGGCGCTACAAAGCTATAGAAACAGCATGGTTGGTAGACAGATCAATGGTAGCACGTACTACATTATCCCAAAAATTAACTCATTATGATATCAGAGCTTTTGGGAACAGAAGCCTGGCGTACTGGACTGGACCAAAAAGATGAAGAACTCTTACAAACTGCCAAACCACTGCACCATATTCGCAATAAGGTAAGCAGCGGAGTTGGCCAAATTAATATCCACGTGGACAGCCAAGCGGTAATCAAGCAATGCAGGACCACTCCATCTAGTTGATGGAATGTCCTGGCGTGCAGGGAAGCACTAAATTCCCTTAGCATCTATGGAAACGAGATGGCAGACACTAAGCATATCTATCTACATACTGACGCTAAACAGCACGATGGAGAAAATAGCAGAGAAAGAAGCAGAGGTACTATAAGGTGGGAAAACACACAACCTGATGCAGAATCTCTAAGATAGGTATACTAACAGGACACTGTCAGCAATAAAGCTTGGCATTACGACAGAGGACTCCTGCAGGAAATGCATGGAACCTGGACTCGCCGAAAATCTGGAATACCCCATTTGCAGCTGCCCAGTAATTGCCACGATAAGATTGAAACTTCTGCATACCCTAAGGTTCGCTTCTTTGAAACAATTATTTGCATTCGCCGAAACGTCAAAGATCGTCCTGGATTTCTAAGTCAAATGTACCTAACAACCACCCGGCATCATTAAGAACCTTAAGGTCTATGTATGACCTCATCGGGGGTCAGCCGGAACTACTTACCCACCTTAATAGACCAGTCACTAATACAAAAAAAAAAAAGTTTTTTTGACTAATTATCACAATGAAACGATCGATTTTGCTTTATTGAAGAGCTTTCTCTTAGACTTCCTAGTCTGGCCGAGCTCCGTGGTCCACTCTACTCTGTGGTTGGACTTTGGAGGTAGATTAACCGGACAGGAATTAAGAATCGCTCTGCTTAGCATGTTTGCCATAGTCTGGATGGGTTCGTCAAGTGTGCCAGGCTGCCACAGCTCTTGATCCGCGGGGTCGTATAATGGTTGACTGACTGTTCTTCCTTAAGTTATTCAGTTCGTTCTTCTAGGGTTCCAGTAAGGAGTTGGTTTTTTTCTGCACCAGTTTCCATCGCACAGTATCCTGTAGTGGTCCGAAAAAAGCACTTGGTGGTGCATTGTCGAAGGTCAGAGACCGCTACAGTTATGTCTATAACCTGAGCACGGTCCATATGCCGAAAGGTGCGGTGATAGCCCCCTTAACACAGAATAAGGCTAGTGCTCAAAATGTAGTCCAGCAGGGTTTCTCTTCTAGAATTAATGTAAGTGCTACCTCATATACATCACACCCTGGGATGCTTTCCCTTGGGGGTCCTTTAAGTCATATGGAAGATAGGCCAAGGCAAGGTATAGTTCCTTCCGTGCCTTAACTCGATCATCACTATTTTGAGCATCTCGACGCTGTAACGAGAAGAAAAAAGCACATTAAGCCCGGCTATTACCACCATACAAGTTCTCGGTTTACCCAGGTTTCTGTTGGTATCCTCGAGCACTTAGTCCACGAACACTTTTACCTAGGATGCAGGATTCGCCCCCATCGCCCCCATCGCTAAGCACACAATACATAAATCTTGCGTGGCTGACAGTAAGAGCCATTTAGCACAGTCGTGGTGGGCTAACATTTCGAAGTAAAATAACGGGAGATCCAACTGGTCATTAAAAAAATTGATGAATAACCTTATCGAAGCCACCATATTATAAATTCCGTCAATTCCGAGCCGAAAATTTTGTTGCTGCCAATGATTTTAGCAAATCATTTTCACATTTCCCATTAGATTGGCATTTGCATTGATAATTAATATTAATATTTCTGCAATAGCAGAAAAGACGAATCAATACTCCTCACTACCAGAATTGCTGTGCGGATTCACGTAGCCAGCATTCAGTCAAAAACGTACTGGCCCACTTTGACGTTCTGGAAAGGAACACATATCGCTTCCATCTACCCTAATAAACAGTTTATTCATTGTTTTTACTGTAACCCCCTTCTCATCTCATCTTTGAAGGCAACTCAACTAGGTCTTCTCAACACAGACCAAAATTTGGTTTAAAGCCTGCAGCCTCACATGTAAATGCATACCAAACGTATCGAAAAAAGTCCCGGGAAGCTGTTCAAGCAGAACACATTTAATAAACATTCTGTTAAAATGAAAAGAAGAGATATTATTTCTTGCCAAACCTCATATAGTTTTCTCTCTGAATGCAGAAACAATAAATAAATGTTTTCTGTCATGCGTTGAACCCACAAACATTATGAAGAGAACTTTATGAAAATAAAGCTTCTTGTTAGTTAGTTTTAATTAAAAATTACAACATTACAAATTGCATTTTTATTAAATGAAGCTTGAAAGCAATAGCAGTTATTGATTGCTTACAAAAATTTGGAATAAAATGACGAGACTTCACCTCAGTAAATGGTTTTATATTTGACATTTTTCAATTGAACCTTCGCATGTAAAAAACCTATTGGTTTGTATGGTCTGAAGTGGATGAAGGGGTATAGGGAAAGGGGTAGACAGGGAAGCAAAAAATCAGTCATTAAAAATATGGAAATTTAACTAAAGTTCAACTTAATCATGCACAGTGGGCACAATACCTTTCTGTTGGCAAAAACTCCAAAAGACTGGAAATATTTGCTGTTGCTGCTGCTGTAACGGTGCGAGAAATTCAGATACAAATCCATTTCTCAAAAAAATAAAGCATCTTATTTTTCATTCTCATTCTTATCTTCCGCGGTAAAAAATGTTTGCTGAGACGACAAAATGTATGCAGGGAAATAATTATTTTCATATTACGCAGCATACTTTAAAGGGCATTAAGCATGCCAAATTTTGAGTGTATACACGTAGTAAATGTTAAGAGTGACTTAAATAATGTAAAAAGTGATGAATTAAATGAAAACAATGATGCGCCTACGGGGACTTGAAGCCAAGACCTCACCTACGACCTACAAGTTTCAGAGAAATAAGGGGTCTTCTAGTTCAATTCGTGCTTAAATGCCAATAGCTACTAATATAATGGTTTTTTATAAACCCTAGTTTTACTGCGGAACATTTTAGTATTTTGGAAATTTGGTCTCCAACGTTTTAAGCTTAAATCCATCACAGCGCCAAATCATGGACTCGCAGCTAATTGAAATTCGTAATATGGCCATATTTGATTAGTACAAATTTTCACTTCTTTTACTTCTTGAATGGCACACACGAGTCACAACTGACTGCATGTCATAGCCAATGGCTTTAATTTTGTTGATTGCAGTCGCATGAGCTCGTGCCGTGGCCGGGGCCGGGGCAGGTGCAGTGCGGAGTGCATGAGTGCCGATGGTGTGAATGGAGGTTTCCTTTTTCTGTTTTTTCATGGCTGTGTCGTTCGGCTTATGTGAATGCGAATGTGCTGGCGTGCAAAGTATGCCCAAATGCATTTTAAAACATTGTTTTGGCAACGCTATTTGCTTCTTTTTCAGCTTGTTGTTGCTTGCCACATGGCATCAGCTGGCCGGCGCACACAAAGCCAATGCCAAGCAGATAAGAGCGGGTATTTTATTTGCATACTTTTAGGCTGACTTTGGGAGCGGCGGCTGCGTTTGGAAAGCCATTTGCCAGCAAAAATGCCAGAAGGATGACAAAAAAATTGTACGAAATGGGAAAAGCAACAAACTTGCACACACACATGGCGCGGCGCTTAACAAACGCCAAGCAAAACAAAGAGGCACAAGCTGAAAACAAAAACCAAAAAAAAAAAAACAGACAGAAAGGGAAAATATGTGAAATGCGAACTTTTACAAAGATTGACAAGTGGCGACTGCCCCGCTTAAAATGTCAAATACGAACAATGTTGCGGAGACTCTTCATGCAAACCAGGCGCTGGCGATGGGCAGGCGGCGGTGGGGTGTACGTGCCGCATGCGTTGCTTTTTTGCCAACAATTTAGTTGGTGGGTTTTTTTTTTTTTTTGGGTTTTTTTTGTTTGTTTTTGTTTTGTTGATGTTTTGATTTGTGCGTGCGTGCAAATGTTTGCACTCGGAGCGTTTGTTTTTCTACGCGATGGTTGTTTTTTTTCCTTTTGTTTTGCATCGTACAAACCACCACTTATGGGCCCGCGGCCATGCCCTTTTACGGTGCACACACATATATGTACTATAGTTTCGTATATATATATTTATTATTTGTTTTTTTGGCCCGCAGAAGTGTTCTTGCGCGTCCAGTTTTTTGTTTGTGTCATTTCCGTTTGCCAGCCAGCAAGCTGTGCTCATCAAAATGGAAACTGTGCAACGTGCAACGTGCAACGTGCACTAAGTGTGACTGATAGTGTGGTGAGTTAGTTGATTCTTTTTTATAAGCCTCGCGGCGCCGCCGGACCAGCTCCGACAGTTGCAAATCATCCGAAATTTAAATTGACTTAAATTGTTTATTTTTTTTTTGGACGCCGTCCAAATGCCATTGTTATTTTTGGCGTGATTTTTGGACAGCAGGAAGTGGAACTGAAAATAGCAGAAAACCAAACGGTTCGGTGTTATTTATGAAAATAATAGATACATATGCAAATTAATTCAGCAGGCCGACCACAAAGCCCACTGAGAAATTGACCATTGATGGAACTAGCAATTAGTTGAGTTTAGTTACTATGCAAAATGCTTCAAGAAAATTGGCTGTGGCAATAATTTAAAGCGCCAATTAGTTGCCCCAAAATGTATGCTACACATAACATAAAAGACTTCATTTGTCTATTGTCTATGGCTTTATCCTCTGGATAAGGCCCGGACTGTCTCTCTCTCTCTGCTCGATTGGCTAACCAAGCGAGTGTGTGTGCGTGTGCTTGTGCGAGTGTGAGTGTGAGTGTGAGTGTCGCCTTTTATTGTGCAGACAGACGATTTTGCCGCTTGCCGCTCTCATTGTTTCCCTATGCTTCTTGTTTCTTCCTTTTGCTTTGATTTCGGGCGAATAATAAAATATACAATTGTAGTAGAAATATGTCAGTGAAATTCACCAAATTCACAAAATTCACAGAATTCATGTTTCGCCATATCCTGCTGCGGTCGATGTCCGTCTGCCTGTCTATGAGACTGTGTCTTTCCATATGTGCGTCAGTGTGTGTGATTTTTATTTGTGTGGCTTTTGCGCGCATTGCTTTTTGTTTTTATGTATAAATCATTTATTGTTTTTATGAACGACGTTGCGCGCTGGCTGACTGCCTCGTTGGCTGGCTGGATGCCAAATATGAGTGCCTGTGTCTGACATTAATTGGCAGTGATTGAGGGATTTTTGTGTGCTCTCTTTGTCTTGTGTGTGTGTGCGTGTGTGTGTGTGTTGTCTGGGATACGTGCGCCTTTATGAAATATTAATTGGGCTTTACTACTATACAGGTTCCTCCAAACGTGCCCCAGAACCTGCTCAATGTCAGTGCAACCGAAAGGCAATGGCAATGCCAACTGCCTAGGCTTATTAAAGATGTGAAAGGGCAGCTGGACAGTCCTTTAAATTGAATCTCACCCTCGTGCCAGAAATAAAATCTGTAGAGTGAACACTAAGATGATAAGTTCCCAGTTTCGTTTGTAGGTTTGTATGTAGGCTGCTTAACTTTTTTTCAATGGTAAACATTTTCATTTTTGATGTGAGCAAAGGATGTCCAGAACGAATGGAATTGCACTGACAGTAAAAGATTAGGGAGAAGTAAACTTCAAACATTTGAAGCTTTTCATTTGTGGGGTTTCTGTAACACAAAAGAAAAAACCATACGAATTCAAGAAGTATGAAAAGTCAAGAAATTTCTTTGCAGGAGAACCTTGAGAGAATGCAACACAGCTGCGGAAAGGCAAGCACAGGCGAGCAATCGACGGCAGCAATTTGTAGAGCACATCGCGCTCTAGCGTGACATTTAAGATTTGTAAAGTAGTTTTTGAAACCGTACATTTACAATATATATTCAGCTTAGCCAAATCGATTAAGTTGTTCATGAGAAAAATCTGTTTTTATACTCTTGCTCTTGTTTGTAACGCCTAGAAGGAAGCATTTCCGACCACATAAAGTATATATATTCTTGATCAGCAAGACGCGCTGAGTTGATTAAGCCTTGTCTGTCTGTCCGTTCGTGTGTTTCTATGCTCTCTGCCCCGTCAGTTTGAAAGCTATCTTTACCAAAGCTTGCACGAAATCTTCTGGTGCAAATATGCTTCTCATTTGTTTTTAATGCAAACGTCTCCAAACTCCGTTTTTGCTAGTTTTCAATGCTTCTCCATGATTCTGCCAAATTTGGTCGAAATCGGACATCTATATAGTATAGCTGTCATACAAAAGTAGAGTCAGAAAAGTAGTCTTGTAGAGAAAAACTTGTTTGTTTTCAGTGGATATGTCCTTCAAATAAGTTAAAAAACAGTCTGGGTATACAAACTTCGGCCGAGCCGAAGTTAACTTTCCTCTATTTTTTTGGTATCAACGCCGGAAGGGTAAGTGCTATCTGCTAATGAACAAAGAACACCCTTTTTTGTGATGTTTGAATCAGGTTATACACTCGAAACGGACAGAGGTTGCTTGACTGTTTCGTATACAGCTAAGCCCAGCATTTCTCTGAGAGAAACCGAATTTCGTTTGGGTGTAGTAATAATGACACAATATTTTATTTTCTTCAATGAGAATATCTTTGTGCCTATTAAGACCTGAAATTAGGACATTACTATTTAGAGATCCAAGCCACAATAGCTTGGGTCCTGCCAGATTGTTTGAAGAAAACTATTCCACTAAAATCCTCCAAGCAGTTACCTGGATTCAAGTGCTCTTGATCAAATATCTTTGAACACTTCAGTAAAGCTAAGTTTAGTTAAAGTTCGAATATACTACCCCAGAACTCTCTAAATGTAAACTATGGTTAGATTTTGCGTTCAAGCCCACTTCTGTTTGGAATTCCCCTTAACTGAAATGCACGCACAACTGCTGGCTGGAAATTTCAAGGCAAGTCGAATTCCCCACCCCCATTTGGCATTCTATAGTCGCGGTGCAAGAAATTCTCTTGCGACAACAACCAGCCCGATGACTTAACCTTGAAGATGTTGTTACTTTAAGTACAGCTGATGGTGCCAACATCTCAGTCCCAGGGGCTGCCACTGCTCTGCTGCGCTTTGCGTGTTGCCCGAAGGGTTCTGGCGTTTAATTAAAAATATAGAATGCACGAGCATGTTGGGCTGGGCTGGCTTTCGTTTTTTGCCTTGGCAGTCCAGGGCCATGCAATAGAAATGTTGCTTATTGCTTTCGCGTTGTTCGGAGTGCGTATTCGTAACCGTCCATGTGGCACACTGATTTTGCACGCCTCCGGAGATGGCTAAAATTGTGCTGCTGTGCTCTGAATTGAATCTTATATTAAGGATGATGCCATGTATTGTTGTTGTGTGTGTCGAAATAATAACAGCAGTTCTAACAAAAGCGCGCACAATAACCAAGGCAACAGCTGCAGCGGCGGCAGCTCGACCAACAACAATCAGACTCTCCGCTGCCGCTGCCGTTGCCGTTGTAGTTGTTGTTTGAGGCGGAAACTCAAAGCGCGTAAGCCGGAAACTGCTGTTTAATGGCGTCGATGCGCATGCAAACCCAGCTGAGCACAGCGCTGCGCCCGCCAATAACAAGCACACAAAACACCGGGAGTCCGAGTTGGTAACATTTAATTTATTTTATAGAAAACCACCATTCGCAGGATGCACAAAATAGTTATTAAAATTTTCTATTCAGGTTAGTCCCATAACTATTATTATCCATCTTCGGCCGCCAATGTTCCATGTAATTAAAGTCTTAAATTTGACAGGGCGAACGCAAAGTTTCATTCCATTTAATTTTGATAATGTCAGTTGAAAGTCATTTCTCATCTGCTATAGTTTTGGCCTTAAATCCTGGCAAATGCCAAAGGCTTAACAGCAGCAGCAGTTGGAGAGCTGGCTGTCCTTCTTTCAATAAATTGCCATAATTTGTGTTTTTGTTGTGAGTCAGCCCGGGCCCGAACGGGGTTAGTTGCCCCAGACGCCAAATGTTTTGCTTTGGCTGGCCTTGTCAATCGGCGTTGGGCTTAGTCTCATCGAAAATGCAAGCGTTGGCATATTAGATTGCCATTACTGCTTGTCAAGGATTATGTGTCTTAATTTCGTGTTAAAGGACTTGCGCATTCGTTGCCCGCTCCAGCATTCTCTATCACTTTCGTTCGCTCCAGTTTTTGTCAGCTTAATGCTCGTCCGCTAATCCAAGCAGCCAATCATCAAAGTTGTATCGCCCTGGCGGCAGTGCATTATGGGCCATGATTGTATGTTCTCGGTCAAATTAGGCAATGCACAGTAAGGCTTTGATTAGCTGAGATCAGGTGGCGTTACATTAAAGCGCAACTGAGGCGCCTTCAAACGATTTAAAGCAAAAGTGAAACTAGATCTCCGAGTTTCGTGCACTTACCGGGGGTGTGGGGGTAGTGACTTGAATCGCTTGAGTGGGTCTTGTATTTGGTTTCCTAGTTGGAATACGGTTAATTTGACTTAAGGTTGAATAATGCAGAGTAATTTTAATGTTTACACTTTAATTATACTACTTTACACCACCGATTGAGCGTTACATATGATATTCGAATTTCTAAAGAGTGTACACTTTGGAATTTAATATTAGAAATTGCTTTTTTATTTATCAGTTTTGCCCAAAAACTTCCAACGCATAGAAATAATCATTTCAGACCCAATAAACTAAATATATATTCTTGATTGGGGTGACGAGCTGATTCGAGTTGAGCTTTGTCCGTCCGACTGTATGTCTATCCAGCTGAAATCTTGCACAGAGTCTTCTATTTGCTGCACGCTACTGTCATATGTCGGAATCGACCGGATCGGATGACTATATCACATGGGAACAATCGGTCGGAAAATTAGTTTATTTGAGAAAAACTTTTTCTTTTCAATCGAATCGTCTCCAAACTTTGCTTTGCTTAGGCTTTCTAGGAATTTTGAAAAATCTGCCATGTTTAATGAGAATGGAACAGCTATATGATTTAGCTGCCATGCAAAAGACAGGATTGAAAAACCATCTCAGTTGGAAAAACCTTTTTTGTGTTTAAAGGTAGCATCCGGAAAAAATACCAAGAACTTTGTACTTGAATTAAGTACAAACGGTGTCAATATTATGTTAAGTACAAAAATACTTGATTTAAGTACAAAGTTCTTTTATCAAGTACGATTTGTTTAATCCCGAAATACTGGATTTTAGACTGTTTTGGTATAAATTTAGTATGTTTTGAATTATTAAAATATTTTTAATCATACTGTTAGCTTATAATGTTCTTAAGTCAAGCCCGATTATGTCTCAAAATAAGTACAAAAAATTCGTTCTTAAAGTGAGTAATTTCTATGGCCAGCCCAAAAACATTCTATGAAGAATATAAGAGTATTTCAAACAAGTACAAAATGTGTTTGGTTTGGGCCCATACAAAAGCTATTGTATTAAACAAAGGAAATATCCAAGACCCATAACCAAACAGCAAGTTGGAGCTACTGCAGCTCAGAAATTTACCATCACTCCAATAGAAAAGTGCTAAAGCCAGTTGGGAATTTTAAAAACAGACTCGCTTAAAAATATTTTTATACTCTGTACCGTAGGTACATAGAGTATTATAAGTTTGTGCAAAAGTATTTAACATCCAGAAGGAAGCATCTCCGACCCCATAAAGTATATATATTCTTGATCAGCATCAACAGCCAAGTCGATATAGCCATGTCCGTCTGTCCGTCTGTATGTCCGTATGAACGCACAGATCTCAGAGATGGTAAGAGATAGAGGCTTGACATGTATGGGACATATGCTTCTTATGTCTGTAGGCAGATCAAGTTTATTTTCAATTTTGGCCACGCCCCGTGCCGCACCCGCAATTTAGAAAAAAACGTCATATCTCCTACAGTTTTAAAGATAGGTGGGTTGTTCCTTCTAGATATATTTAGTAATAAGGATAACTTATCGATCAGCCAAAGGAATGGTGAAGATTGGATGAACGGATTTCGAGTTATGATCAAAAGACTGTTCGCTGCAGCAGCGCAGAAGCAGCGCTGCTTTCAGCTACTACTGCAGCATCAAAATTTAAGCTGAGCGTATAATTTCGTTGGTACAGAGTATGCTATAGTCGGGCTTGACCGACTTTCTTTCTTGTTTTTTATGTTCTGTTGCGCACTTTTTGGAGCTAGGATAATAAGAGTATTTTGTACTCAATCTAACATATTTTGTACTTGAACAAAGAACTCGCTTTTCTGGAATTTTTTATCTGGCTGTTAGTACAAAATGTTCTTGACTCAAGAAGGTTGGTTCTCTTTTCAATAATATTACCAGCCATATTTCCAGCTTAGAATGTTTCGTACTCCATTTAAGTACACCCAAGAACGAAACATACTTGAAATTTAAAGTACAAAACGGCTAGAACGCCGGTAGCAATTTGTATTTTGGCCAAATCGGATAACTATATCATATAGCTCCCATTTGATCGATCGGTCGCAAAGATTTTGAAAAAAATTGACTCAAGGTCTCTAAAAAGCGTCTAAGAAATGTGCTTGAATGGTCAACCAAGAGGATCAAATCGAAATAGCCTTGAATCAATTCAAATTGTTTACGATTGGAGGTCTATAAGTGAATTTCGTTAACCGACCTTTGAATCATAAAACCGTAATTTTTTGACGACCAATGTTAGATGTCAATTAGTCAGGGAGATTTCTATATAATGATGAGTCAAACAGCACCAAATGCAATAAGATAATCACATAAGCTTAATCAGCGGTAAGCCGCATTATTTTTTGGCCCAAAGTGTGCACACTCGGTCCATAGTCCAGTTGAGCTTCTGTGCAAAGCTAATAAACGATATAAGACCGGGTCAATATGGCCCCCCCACCCCCACTGCTTTTTGATTCGTTTTCTCCCTTGTTGAGTTTAATGCACATTTGAGAAAAAGTTATTGGTCTTTCTGGTCTGTCCATGCCGCTTCAAACATTAATATTTCAAATTGTGGCATTCGATTTGCCAACAAACACGAGTCGAGTGGCAGTAGAATGTGTTTGGACAACTTTTTTTTTATTTTTATTAACCGAAACAATGTACTCCGGTCTGGTTGCCACGTCCGAGAGCTGATGAACAAACTGTGTTAGATAACTCTCCGCCAGCAACGAGATGAACTTCCAGAATCTTGTTTCAAGTTAAAAGCAAAGTAATAAAAGAACATCAAATGGCTAACAGCAAGCGGCAAAAGTTTTTGACAATTTTTGGGTGTTTTTATGTTTTGATATTGTGGCTTTCCTTCTGTTTTCTTTTTTGGCTTTGTTTGCTGACACTTTAATTGAAAAAATAGTCAAATATTTTGAACAGAAATGTAATGGTAATATTTGCTCTGGTTGTTGTTATTTTAAATAAAAGTCATAAAAGAGTGGTCGGCCGATTGTGGAAGTGGGTGGTGGATGGCGTTGTGGGTTGGGCTAATCGAAATGGAAGCGAATAATTTGCGACCATTTCATGTGTGTGTGTGTGTGTCGATACATCATCATCATCATCCACATCATCATCATCATCATCATCGTCATCGGGAGCAGCAGAAACTAATTTCACATGCTGCGTTGTCTTTTGTGGCTTCGGTTCATCGCTCATTGTCACATTGTCACATGCGCCAAGGACAGATGCAGGACGTCAGGACCATTGATGTTGCCTGTGGTTTCATTTCCATTCATTTGCCAGCTGACGTTTTGTGTATTTGAGCAGAAATTTTGATTTGTCTGCAACCGGAAATCCACAAAATAAACTGCAAATATATTTGAATTGTGTGGCCAAGGCTTAACCCCAAACTCATTGCGTGTGTGTGTGGGTGTGTGTTTGAGAGCTTAAAGCTCACTGCAGCCGCAGCATATTATAAAGGCATTCCATAATCCTTCAATCTGTCAATAAACGAATTCTCTACACACTCACACACAGGCAAGCGAACAGCCAAGACAATGTCAGCAAAATGCAACGACAGCAAAATCAGTAAAATCCTCTTCTTCTTCTTCACTTGACCCTCCCACAAACAGCCGCCTGGCAACCCCCGTGTGTGTTTAGCTTGGTTCTTAGATGCAACGCCTAATTTAAATTGTAATATGCAAGCATTATTTGCACTGCACTGCAAACAAAATCTGCCCCCACATACGCATACACTTGGCTTTTTGAGGGAGCCCCCTAATGTAAACCTTCCACGGCTTTTAAGTTTGTTGTTGTTGGAATTTGAGAAATTTGGGCAAATATTTGCAGTGGTAAAACTTTGCGTTTTGTGTAATTGTCTAAAACGTGCACATTTTCACATTGGAATTCAAAGGGATCAAGTTAAATGAGCAGTGGAAGGACGAGACGAATTGAGTTGTAAGGATTCAAAGTTGAGTGGGTAGTTGGCGAAGGGTGTGTGACTATTCCATTTGGAAATCAGGGGAGCAAACACACACAATGCAATTGTCAGTGATTTTATGCCTGAAAACGTGAAATTAAGTATGTATCCATGGGAACACAGCGGCAGCTCCATAATTATAATCTCATCAGCCCACACCGACGTCATAAAACAACCAGATGCGCAACGGTCAAGCAAGTGAATTTAAAAGGGGAAATTTTGCAATGTGGACCCACGATTCTACATAAGTGAGCTGTCTGTGAACAAAGTTGGTACGTGCACTCTTATGTTAAATTTTTACTTGTACATTCAGAAAAATAAATAGGCTGCAGGCGTTCTAGACCCAGCGGGATAGAATTTAAGCCGTTTTGTAATTAAAATTTCAGGTATGAATCGTTCTTGGGTGTACTTCAATTGAGTACGAAACATTCTAAACTTAAAATTAGACTGGTAATATTATTGAAATGAGAACAAACGGTCTTGAATCAAGAACATTTTGTACTCGGAGTAAGATGAAAATATACAAAATATGTTAGATAGAGTACAAAATAGACTCATAATATGTACTAGCTCCACAAAGTGTGCAACCGAAAATACGAACTATTTTTAATCGAGTCTGTTCTTAAAATTCCCAACTGGCGCTAAGTGATAGTTAATTGCTGAACTTAAGTAGCTTCATCTTGCTCTTTGGTTATGGACCTTGCATATTTCTTGGGTTCAATGCAGAGACCTCGCTCAAGAACAAGGTGGGAATAGCATTAAAAAGGGCTCAAACATTTTAAATTAAAAATTACTGGACTTTAGGAACGAACGTCTTTTACTTATTTTGTGACACAATCGGTCTTGACTTGAGACTATTAAATGCTAAGAGTTTGATTTGAAAGATGTTGAAATAATTGAAAATATTCTTAAAACAGATAAATCAGTCTTGAATTGAAAATATCGTACCCAACATAATTTTTTTACTTAAATCAAGAGATCTTGTTTTTTATTCTCCTTTACTCCTTTACTCATCAATGATAATTTCAAGAAACATCTCTCAGAAGGGTAAGGTTTACTTTGTGTTCTCATGGGTTGTCGATATTTTAACAAAAATTCAAATCGATATTATAAAAAAAATGTATTTTTTCAATATCGATATTTAATGTATAGAGTCTAACATCATCGATATATCCATCCTACCGAACCTATATCTCTTACCATTTCTGAGATCTGTGCATTCATGGGAACATGGCTAAACGTACGGTAAGTAGAAAAATACTTAGCTCAAGTACATAATTCTTATTTAATATTCTAATTCTTTTATAAGCACATTTCGAACTTTTTTCGTTCATTCGTTTGATTATGCTAAGTCAAGCCCGATTGTGAAGGACTGACTCCAATTACCTTCTCACCTGAAAACATCTTGTACTCCTTTTCCAGCACTCTTCCTTAACTTCTGACCATACAACCGAAGAATTTTGTTTCAGTTCATATTTAAATTAACAACTATGACTCATATAAAACAGTTTATTATGGCGAAGTAGGTGTTTTTCCTTTTGTTATATGCACAATTTGTATGCAATTAAAACAATTACTACCTTCAAGCTTTATTTAATAAAATTTGTACTTTCCTATTAAAACTAACCAACAATGCATTCCATTTTGATCAAATGCAGTACATATTGCTTGTGGGTTAAACGCATGACAGAAAAAATTTACATATTATTTACGTATTCAGAGTGAAAAAGTGTTTGATGTGAATGTGCTGGGTATGACAAAAATTCTTTTATAAATTAATTTAAATGTGCTTTGATTTTCACTCACAAAATTTGAGCATACTGCTGATTGTTTTAAGAGAATCTAGTTGAATTGCCTTCAATAGGGGGAAAGGCCTTTGTACATTTTGCACAATGCATTTTAATGTTCGAAGATTCAATGCTTGAATTTCGTTTAAGATAATATCTTTGAAATATGTTTCTCACCCGCTTCAAGGGTCTTTTCGTGGCTCTCATGTCAATCAAGACTTAATAGTCAAATGGAAAGAGTTCATAAAAATATTATATTGCTTGATATATTGAAACCCATCGGGTTTCCCACTGGTGTTTCATGCGATACTTCGATGAAACTTTCCGAAACAAACTTTATTTTAGGCGTTAACGAAATAATGGATGGTTTCTATAATGCTAAGGCCACGCACAGTGAATATATAATGCATGCGGCGCAAAGTTAGTTTGTTTGATTGCTTGAATACCTCTGTATTTAAATACCCCGTTCCCATCAAGGATGTTAAATACTTTTGAACAAACTTCTATTGCTCTATGTACTAAGTCGGTCAACCTTACCAAAGTTTTTATTTACCACACAAAGTGTTAAGATGTGTTAAGTGCTGCCCATCGTTTTTCCAGCCAGTGCTGCCCATCATAAATGTTTCTTTTCCATATAACTCGATTATTGCTCATCCGATCTTCAGCATTATTTTGGTGGATCGATAAGTAATCATGATTACTTCATATGGCTAGCAGGTAAGAACCATCTATCTAAAACTAGAAGATATGAGGTTTTTCCAATTAGAGTGGGCGTGGCCAAAATTGAAAACTAACTTGATCTGCCTGCAAGTATAAGAAATTATTGTCCCATTCAAGTCAAACCGTACGGACAGACAGACATGACAATATCGACTCGGTGAGAATATATCTACATTATGGGGTCGAAGTCGTCACCCGAAAAAACCGATTAAGTCAGAACTGTCAAGCAGCAAATGTATAAGTAACAGGAACAGTAGAAATCGCTATCCTAAGACCCAACGCGTCTTCTTGGGAAGGACGACCAGGCAAAGAGATATTTCAATAATCCCCATTAGTTTCTTAAAACTAATTTTTGGGAGTGAATGTTAGTTAAACTTTATGCCCGGTTGTTCCTACTTACATAATCATTGAATTCCATAGGGGAGAGAGATCATACCCTTGCAGATATTACGTCATATAACGAACAGAAAATGTAGAAGTGGCGAACTGTGGTGCAGCGTGTAGTGTGTGGGTTCGATTTCGCCTCGGAATGTCTAATGAAAAAGATTTTCTCTAAAAACTTGCAAACCTTTCACCTTCACTAGCTATTGGCGCCAGTTTTGAGTATAAGCTAGCTTTGCCTTTCGGATGCGTCGTTAAACTTATCCATTTTGCTTGTGCAAAATTTAGAAACGCACAAGCCAAGAGCCAAGACGAAGATGCTTCCTTCATTTGCACAAGCTCATACAAAACAAGTAAGGGCACTACATTCGAGTCTCCCGACTACAAAATACCCTGTTCATTTGTTTTCATTTATTTGTTTTTGAATTATTGAAGATAAATGTAAGCGGCTATTAAATTGTCATCCTGAATGTAGGCAACATTATTTTGACCTCTAAGCGGTTCTAGTCCTGACTAACAACTGGAGGGATGCTCTTATCAGCTTAATTTTTTCGCTTATAACTCCGGTGTTTTTGGTGCGATCTTTTTGGAACAGATGAATATTGGGCATAGCTTGATGTATACTAAACCACGAGGCTCTAACTTGAAAATTGTGGATCTGACGGTGTTTTAGGTCGAGAATGTGACGGTTTTATTAATGATAAGAGGGACGGTGGGGAATTTTCCAAATCTAAAACAAACTTGATCTGCGTACGGAGTACATCTACCATCATGCAAAAATTTGTGGCTCTATCTCTTATAGTCTCTGAGATCGACGCGTTCATACAGACAGACAGACGGAGAATATATATATATATATATAATATAATATAGAATATATATACTTTATGGGGTCGGAAATGTTTCCTTCGCCCTGTTACATACATTCGCACAACATCGTGATCCCCCTTATCCTAATTTTCAATGGGCACAGGGTATAAAAAGGCAGGAAAAATGATGCATACTTGTTGGCATTATACAAAATATGTCAATGTCAAATGTAAAGTATACGCACTGTGGCCCAAAAACCATTCATCATTAAAATCTCGACAAGTCCTCAGGGCAGAGGTATCCCTCGCCCTGTAACCGTCCGTCGAGTCTCCTCTGACATTGGTCAATAATAGGAAAATACAGAAATTATCTTAAAGCTAAGGTGCGGTCCCTTGCCGCTCAAACAATGGCCTTGCCCTTCTTTTCTCATTTTTTTTTTTTTTTTTGCAGTTGAGGTTAAGAAATCGGCTGTAAAGCTAGTTAAATATGCCCCTACGGCGATTTCCAAACTTTTTCCTCTGACTTCGTTTGGCCTCAAAAGTGAATAAAGCAACTCGGAGAAAGCATCGAGGAAACATATAAAGTTTTTACTGTGTGTGCATGCGTGTGTGTGTGTGTGTGTGAGTGCTTGTATTGTAATGGCTTTTGTACTAGTGTCCAAACACGTAAATTGTTGCGTGGCGCTTTGTTGTAAGCCCTCCCTCCATTCACCACCTCCCCCCACAGGCGGTGCGGGCTGGTACGGGTGCGTGTGCGATTATGAAGGCAGGAAGGTGGATTGAGGGCTCTGTGTGGGTGCGGCCGTGCGAATATGTTGTTCATTATAATCTGCTCATGTTGCTATTTTAGCTGTTTGTTGTTATTGCTCATGTCCTTGTTGGCTGGCTGGCTGGCTGTCCGCCGTCGATGTTGATGTTGTTGTTTGCTCTTCTCATTGTGGTTATTTTCATTGCTCTGCATTATTGTTGTTTTGTCATGTTCGGCTTTTGCTTGTGTGTTTTCAGCAAATACATAATTTTGTGGACATAAAATTGTCACATGTCGTTGAATTTTGATTTGATTTTATGCGTGCAAATTTATGCATGCGTTTACGTCTGGCTGTGGTGCGGTGCGGTGCGGTGCGGGTGGTGTCCGATGCGGGGGGGGTGCCGGGATGCGTTGATTGGTCCTGCGATTGTTTACCAGCACCACGCACAGACGCAATTCTGCATGGCTGCTTGTTTTGTGTTTGCAATGCTTTTTATCGCTTTTTATGAGAAACATGCACACAAATAACACACAATTCCCGGCAATGCATTGCATGCAGATTTGTTGTTCTGCTATTTGGCTTTCCTGACAATTGTTGTAAATTTACACAATGATTTATGTTTGATATTTTAATTGCTATTGTTTATTGTGTCATTATTCCAACACTTCCGATTGCGGTTGATTAAATTTATTTAGGCTTAGAAACAACTTCGTTGAATGGCTGGGGTAAACCGCATTGGTTTATAATGGATAGAAAGAGGCATTATGCATAATTTATGTCGCATAACAAAGAGCATTACCGATCTGGCCTATTATCGTTGAACGGATTAGTATTGTCTAGTTTAGTTGGCACCGTCTAAAGACTTATAAAGATTAAATGACATTTTGGCTTTTGATCCCCCACTGTATTTTAATACTCTTTATTTGTAGCATTTTGTTAAAAACTTAATTTATAATGTCTTAATGTAGTACCATTAAAAGGCCAATTTCCAGAACGAACGACAATCAAGTTTGATGTCGAACTTCATACTTAAAAAATTAGAGAAAAGTTAACTTTGGTTGGGCCGAAGTTTGTTTACCCTCTTTCTAACTAAGAACATTTCCACTGAAAACAAACAAGTTTTTTCACTTCTTTTAACCTCACTTTTCTATGGCAGCTGTAGTATATAGATGTCCGATTTGGACCAAACTTAGTGGAATCATGGAAAAGCATAGCAAACTAAGAACTACAAAGTTTGGAGGCATTTTCTTTGAAAACAAAACAGTTTTTTTCACTAAAACTAGTTTCTCGTCCAATCATCTGTATGGCAGCTATAACCTGTAGTCATCCGATTTTTACAAAACTTTCAAGAATTGTGCGAAAGCTAATAAAACAATTTTAAAGAGGTTTTCTTTGAAAACAAAAAAGTTTTTCACACTAAGACTGTTTTTCTAACCTTACTTTTGTAAGACAGCTTTACTATATAGATGTACGATTTCGACCAAACTTGGCAGAATCATTGAGAAGCATACAAAACTAGCAAATACGGAGTTTAGAGACGTTCGCATTATAAACCAAAAAGTTTTTCTCACTAGAACTAGTTTTCGAACTATCGCTTCTATGGCAGCTATATGTTATAGTCATGCGATCCGGCCGGCTCCAACAAATGTGCAGCGTATTTGTGCCAGAAGACTTCAGAAGACAAAGTTTGGTCGAGATAGCTTTAAAACTGACGGAGGAGATAGCATACAAACAGAAGGACAAAACTAAATCCACTCAGCTCGCCATGCTGAACAAGAATATATATACATTTAATGTGGTCGGAAATGATGCTGGTTCTGAAGAGGGTGTAATATGGCAAGTTAGGTTTAAGTTATGACTCTTACTCTTGGGACTCTCAAGGTAAAGACTCAGTTGCTGAGATGTGGGCGAAACTCTTTAGATAAATAATTCATTAAATTCTCAGTCGCAAAGGGTCATGCCCAGCTTCTCTCTGTACTTTGGCTTCTGTGCTTTCAATTTCCGCACATGAACGGCAAAGTTTGAGCAGCTACTTCATGACAAGTTACTTCAAAGCTGGCGCCACTAGCTAGTGAAGGTGACCGGTAGTGTTAGTTTTTTTAGAGACCACGACCAGCTGCCACTCTGTAGATTTAGTCAAACAAATATTAAATATATACAACAACAAAAAAGGCGCCTCCTATTGGTCAGCTTCGCAAATCGATTAGCTTATTATATGAAATTATTTGGATGAAAATCACTTAAAACGTGCTGCAAGGGTACACAAACTTTTTCTTTGTCCATATTTTCCTTATTTTATCGTGCCTTTTTCTCTTGTTTTTGTTCCATTTTTCTGCCCTCTTATTTCATTACTCACTGTTCCAAATAGCTAATTCCATACTCGACTTTGAGATCCACAAAGGCATCGGTCCCCGGTCGGCTTATGTTGTCGTCGCTGGGCGGCGTTGCTCCACTTTCTCTCATTCGATGCACGCCCGGCCATTGTGTATACGCCCCGTCGTACAGCAGTCGATCGACCGCACAAGCACGACTGTTTTGCCATTTTTGGGGGGCGTTTTATTGGCTCATTTGGAATAAAGTTAAAAATTAAATCATACAAATTATTTCAAAGTGCCAGGCAATAAAATCGAGTTCACATTTCAGACTTCGGTGCCCTTTGCCTTAGTTAAAATATCCAACAATACCAAAAAAATAAAAAGGGTTGCCAGCCCAAGAAGACAATTTTACAGTTGCTTGGCAAAAAGGTAAGCCCAATGGCGGCGTCGGCCAACTTACATAAGCCTTTTTACGAGCCAAACTCGTGCCATTGACCATATGGTGAAGGTGAGCGCCGCATTTCTCTGTGGACTGCTCGGAGTGGGCTCGGAGCTGGCAACAGTTCTGCTCAGTTTTTGTTCTCGTCCATAATAAATTCAGGCCATATAAAAGTGGCACCAGCTGCCAACAGCCCAACAAATAAAAAAGCTGTAAGAAAACGCAACAAGAAGAACAAAACCTACTCGACTAGAATAAAAAAAAGCATTGGCAAAGGAGAAAAGCAAAATTCACAAAATTCAATTAAAGTTAAACTAAACAAGCTTCGAACAAATGCGTTTAGCTTTGCCTGGGCACGGGAAACGTGGAATGGGAAGCACTGGTGCTTGTCAAAGGAGCGGTGACTGGACGTTTGCTTCAATGGATGGATGGGATGAACCGACGGGCGTTTGGTTGAATGGATGACTGTATAGATGGATGGCCATGCGTATGCGCTACTCTTATGGCTAGTTGACCCAATAGATGGATGGATGGATGGTTGGTTGGATGGATGAAAGGATGAGTGCGCCAACAGGAAACGGAAGCTGCTAAAACAAACGCAGTGTTTAGTTTGTCCAGCGTGTCCTGCGCTTCACTTTTGCCTCATGCTTTCCATTTTTTCTTTGTATTTGTATTTATTTGTTGTTTTTAACATTGCCATTGTTGCTGAGGCTATGCTTTGTTGGCTCTTTCCACCGGTCAAGAGTTGTTGTTGTTTTAGGCAAGAAATTCGATTTCCTAGCTGATTGCTGTTAGCGTACAGAAACAACAAAAACAAATAAGTGAAAAAGAATTTTAGATAAAACATCGACACATTCAATATCCAGCAGTTGCCTTGGCAATTTATCACAATTAAAAAGAGTTAAGTACACAGAGAATGAATGAATCTATGACACGAAGTCGTACCAAAAATTCACAAAGCAAGGATAATCTCACCCTTAGATAATTATTTTTTTTTCTCAATTTTCCTGGAAACTACACAGAAAATATGTTCAGTTGAAGCTTCATATACTATGTTTATACACACCAAAATATTCGTGATTAATGCCCTTTAAAGTATGCAACTTTATTTTTATTGGTAATTATCTAATGGATCGAAGTCAGTTTTGGCTACGCCATAGATAATTTTCATATTTACTCTGATTTTTGAATGTGTTATGGGTATAGAATGTTCAGTTAAGACATACTCAAATTAAACACGCAAGTAAAATTATTATTTTCATATAAGGTAGCATACTTTAAAGGGCATTAAGCATGACACATCTTATGTGTATAGAGGTAGTAACAGAGAACTGTAGGAGGTGACAAATCTTGATTCGATGAACTGCAATCTCATTTCAAGTTTTTTAAACCTCTTTTTTTTAACATTGCAATCTTATCGGAAAATTTATTTTCAATCTGGGTTATAGATTGGTTTTTTTGTTTCGGTTCTCCACAAAACGATTCTAATTGCTTTATTGCTTTTAGTTGTTGTTGTTTTTGTTTTAGCGGGCTTGAGGTCCTGCTATACATTCGCATAACTTTAAAATAGAGCAACTCAATAGCACAAAGCAGATCTTGGAACAGCTGTTTCAAGAGTAACCACCCTAGCTAGAGTAACTTTAGTGATATTTATGGGCCTGTCCGTCGTCAGTCCAGCAGTCGTCTCTCCAGGCCAGCGATGCCAAAACTATTTGGGAATTCCATATATCGTTCACTTACTTCAAGTCTTTCATAACTCTTAATAATTCTATTTGCGAAAAGTACGCCATGAATTTTACCCAGCGATAATTGTTCTTACAAAACTTCAAATATTTAAGTCAAGCAAAATATTTTATATTTCAAAATGCTCATTAAAGTAGTTCAAATCTATGAGGTTTCGACAAAAAACCGTGAAAGCTGCCCTGTATAATAATATACTCACAAATTCTCATCTCACTCGGAGACTATAAAACGCAAATAGCAATTTAAAATATAAAATACGATATGAGAAAATCGACCCACTCATTCGCATCAGAATCATATTTTGTTTTGCCTTTAATACAATATTTATTTGAAATGATTTTGAAAAGGAGCAACAGCCAGACTTCTATTGTGATCAACGTGCCAGGTTTAGTTGTGAGCAGCAGCCGAAAACATTTGTTAGATTTTTGCAATACTGATTCAGCAAGAACAATTAAACAGAAACAATAAAATACACAATATCAGCAGAATCACATATACTCAACATATATTTGGCACAGCGGTAAGAATATTTTTGCATATTTTCAACTAAAAAGCCACAGCAAATATGCAAACTCAATTTGACTTCCGACCAAAATTTAACTAAAGAACTTGAAAAATGTAGGAAAACAAACTTTTCCTTGCAATGTTTCCGCAATGACTAGCAACCCTGTGGGTACTCTCAATCCAACCCTGGCGGACCCATCGAGCTCTTATCGGTACCACTGGATAAAAAGCAGCCCTAACCGGTTTATATTGCGCTTGGCCCACTATGGGAGATACTGGGGGCTGCTCATTGAGAACCTCTAGTGGAGGTTTTCGATTGACCTAGCCCTTTACCAAGTAACAATTGTGAATTGTTTGAATTGGTACAAGGGGACTTCGGTTGTCACCCAGAATCGCGGTTTTGCTATGCAATTTTCAGTGCTTCCAGGGCATACATAAGTATGTACAAAACTAAACATCAATGGGCGCATTTAGCAGATAAATCAGACTTACGAATACTGATTTACGAGTTGATTTTGCTGTTGACTCATTGCTGAACGCCACTGATTGTTAAGTTAAGTTTAATTTTTTTAAAAACATAACATTTTGCAGTTTAATTTCATTTTTAGGGTTAACAATTGGGCGTACATTGGCGTTAGTAGCTTTTTGTAGTTAACATAATCCTTTTTGTTAAATAACAGGAGCTATTTTGGGTGGGGTGTTTTATAAGGAGACATATGCTTCTTATGTCTGCAGGCAGATCAAGTTTATTTTCAATTTTGGCCACGCCCCCTCCCGCCCCCGCAATTTAGAAAAAACGTCATATCTCCCACAGTTTTGAAGATAGATGGCTTCTTCCTTCTGGGCATATTTAGTTATTAGAATAACTTATCGATCCGCCAAAGGAATGAAGAGGATCGGATGAACGGTTTTCAAATTATGATCAAAAACAGATGGTACAGAGTATGTTATAGTCGGGCTTGACAAACTTTCTTTCTTGTTTATTACACTTTCCTGCCCATTTTGAGACTCAGTCGTTATTAACTAATAACAGATAAAGTCGTTAGGCAGAAGGAACCGTTCCGATATTTTTGGTTTTGAACAGGTTTGGTATCAGCTTTTATATCTAAAGAAGTTCTGTTCACAGTAAAATGAAATTCGGAGTTCCGCTCTCCAACCGGTTCAGTTAAAAACCAGTATGAAGCCCTGATTATAGTAGATCGTATCTAAATACAAATTTGTACATTTTTTTTAAGAGTTTTCATTCGGGGAATGTTTATGAAGATAATGGGGTAAGCCCCATATAACATCTATTATTTGTACTATGGTGAGATCGCCGTTCACATTGGCAAGCGGCTTTACGGATGCATATCTCTGTTCACAAGGGTTACCAAGAGTATAAAGTTGTTATTTCTGATAAACAATCAGAGAAAGAACTCGTTTAAATATGATAGAAGAGCAGCTTTCTCTTCACCCGACAGATGAGTCGCAAATTTTGTTACGGTCACCCAAAGATCCAAGATAAAAACACAAACAAAAATCGGTGCCACAAGCCTTGCTTTCATACTTACTGTTCATTGGGTGGTTTACCCGGCAGAGATCTTTGCAATAATATTAAAAAGAACCAATTTCAAATGGATCTTAATAGAAAAAAGTTCCAAAACTTATGTTTTAGTGGACGCGGCGACGGGTATCCAAGGTTATGGATATTACTCATACGAAGTGTTGCCTTTCAATTCGGACATTTTGGGATTGGTTATAATGTACTTTGGTCTTAATGTACAGGTCTTGCAGTTGTTTTTTTGGATTTTTATTTATGGGTTTATTTCTAACAATATTTGACCCCTTAACTAAGCTGTTGTTCATTCTATTGTGCTGTTTTGTACAATCGGAGGGGGACCCAAGTGCATTGCTAAGAAATAAACTCATTAAAAAATACCACCAAGAAAGTTACCACCTTCTTAAATCGTATTATCTATAATGCAAAAGGATTCTATTCTATTCTATTCTATTAAATACAGGCCAACTTGCAATGCACTGACAGTAAACAATTGGCGCTAATCTCCATAAGAGATGGCAGATCATCGAGTAGGGACATCACTGCTTGCATTATTTCAAACCTAATCCAGAAATTGGAAGTGTTCCTAACCTGCAGGGTCATAAATTTGATATGGTCAACAGGCCTCTGTAGTCGCAGCAGAGCTCAGTTCTTAGCTGTCGAAAGGACTATTACAAGGCAATGGCAGGAAGGCTTTCTGCTTTCAAAATAAATTAAAAATTTATAAAAATATCCATTGGCTGATTTACCGTATCCATTTGGACTGGATATGCCTTAAATATCATTTCAATCTTTCAAGCCAAATTTTGTGAAAAATTATCATCATTTGTAAGGTTTATTGCTCCGTTAGAACAAAAATAGGATATTTAAGACGTATTCACTCCAAATGGATCCAAACGAATGTCAACCAGGCGTCTGTCTTGCACTTCGTCAGCTAATGCCTTAACCTGACTTTGCTAATGGACGTCTGTGAACTTGCTGAATCTAATAAGCCTCATTGAAGCCTCCGAATGGGCATAGATTGAAGCTGGTCCAGTCTTCAAATTTGTCTTCCACCCCCCACCTTAAGAGTACGTTCCACCAATTTGTACCCACACCCAAGAACATACATAAAGATGATTCAACCTACAAACTTGCCAATATAATAGACATTTCAATGGCGTCGAACACTATTGATGGACCCAATAAACTCCTTTCTTGCTGTCCACTTTCATTGAAATTGAAGAGTCGTCCAACCGAACTTAACTTGTGTGTGTGCGTAAATTTAAGCGTCTGCCGCCTGGCAATATGCTTCATTGATTTAAAGGGCGCTTCGTAAATAAATAAAATGGCATAAAAGCTGCCCGACCCCCTACCCCCACAATCCCCCACCCCAAAATGGACATTGGACATTTTGGCAGTGCCAGGCGTTGACCGGAAAAACGAAGCAACAAATAATATAACAACAACCACAACAACAACAACAAACAAACAGAGACGGGGAGTGGCAGTGGGGTGGGGTGGGTACCGCAGGCGGCAGACAATTAAATTTGTACAAATTGAGTGTAGAAATGTGGCAGCCAAACGCACAACAGCGCCCGCCAAGCAAAAGATGGCAGTCGATAGCGCATTTTTATGGCAATTTAAAGCACTTGAAACAGGAAATGAACACAGGGACCGTGGCCAGACAGCCGGGCTAACAGACTGGCCCAGAGCAAATGATGCGCCCATTACGTGCACGCTGGCAAAATACGAGTAGTTAATTTTATCGGCCTTCTCTCTCTCTCTCTCTCACTTTGCTGACGACTTCATAACCAAGCACCGACCACATCAAATAATATGGCTTGGTGGCCGAAACTTACGCCCAATAAAGTAGCCAACTTGGAGAACTAACTTCCATTGTATTGCCCCGGCCCCGGTCCGTGTTCAATGTGGAATCTTTGCTCTGTTTGCGAATGCAACCAACTGTGGAGGAGCGCTCATCCGTTCACTTATTCATTCATTCAGTCATTCATTTCGAACCGTTCATTGGTTAGTCAGTCTGAATGGCTAGCAGGGCAATCATTCAGCCAAAGCGTCTCCTGCCGCCAATGGCACGTCCGCGCGTGTAGGACCAGGACCGGTCCTATCCTTTAGTCAGTCAGTCAGTCAGTCAGGCAGTGTTTTCAATAGACGCTGCCAGGTTGCACACACACACACACACACACACAGACATATAAGCAGTCCCCAGTTAGCAATAGCGTTCGTCACTCGTTAACTGAATCGTGTTTGCCTTTCATTTCCATCTGCCAGCGTCCCAGCTCCCACCAGCTCCACCTCCAGCTCCAGCTCCAGCGCCTGCTCCAGCTTCTCTCTGCTTTTTATTGTATATTGTTTCTTATGCGCTGTTTTATTTGCAACTTTGTGCGCGAGCGGGGGTGGGGTGGGCGGTAACGAGGCAGGGGGTTGGCATTTTTTCGGTGCTCGCTCGTGCACACTTCTACCCCACACCCCCCACCCCCTCCAACGCTACAGTTTCAATTCATTTCTAGCATATTTTCATTTCGAATTCATATTTTCTTAACAAAAGTTTTGCGTTTTATGGAATATTTTTGCCTTTTTTTTTTTTCTTTGCAGGGGAGATGCATGGAAACTTTTCATTCTCTGCAGCAAATGAGGTAGAAAAATTTATACAAAGGCAAACGTCAAGTTTGAATCACTCAAACGTAACGGACGAGAAATGAAAACGGATGCTGCAACAAATGTTTAAATAAATATTAAGGAAAAAGGCCAGGGAAAGAGGGAAAAGGGAAAGGTAAGTGGAGCGGAGTGAAAGCGAAGGCAAGGCAACGGGCATTCGCCATAATGCTAATGAAATAAATCATATGGAAATATGCATAAATCAAATTTGGGGCTGCCATAAAGGAAATGATCGGTTAAAATTACAGCACATATCGATTTCCACACAATTGCAGCGCCGACGACAATTGCGAATAAATTGCTTGATTTGCCCAAATAACCAAATAACCGAGCGCATCATTGCGCTGCGAAATGGCCATAATAACGGCACATACAATGACTACGGAACGACTGCTCTGCACTCGTCCTCATCCTCGTCCTCGTTCACGCTTCCTGTGCCGGCGTGTCGTGCGGCCTGTCATATTCATATTGTACATATAAACGTGCCAGAAAATTCATAAGAACTGCCACAAATATTCACATACGGACTGGCAACACGCACACAGCCAATAAACGACATGCCAGATATGTACACTCACTCGCCGTGCCCTGCCCTGAACCCCCCTTTCAGGCTGAATCCGGACCACGAAGCCAAGGCCGGAACTCAAAAGCGGCGTACAATTGCACGGAAGTGTCATCGCCAAGTGTCGTCGAGGCAATAGGCATGTCGAGACGACAATCATACAGAGACGGTGGCAGACAGACAGTCAGACAGTCAGACAGATACCCCTCAGTCATGATGATACAAATTCTACTTTGCCATTGCCACTCAAAAATTCAATGCGAAATCAGCACGCGGGCTGAACGGCGGCACCGACATTAAGCCGCACCATGAATCAGAAAAGGAAATGCATAAATTGGCCACCACTTAAGAAAACGAGTCATTACAGCGCCCGTAATGGGTGTGGCAAATTATACACACCCCGACCCGCCACCCACCCCACTTAACTAGATTTCAAGGCTGTGCAATTGGTTTTGACTGCATTCGGCTGGCTAACTTGATTACTGATCAATAATTTAGATGTCCCCACCACTTTTGCTACACTTTACCTAATTTCACGTTCGAGCTTCAATTAGTGATTGACACTTCTGGCAGGTAAGAAAGTTGCTGCAGAAGAAGGAGGAGAGGAGGGGAACATTTTTTGATTCTGAGATTGAGAGTTGCCATTTTTTTCTTTAGTTTTTAGCAAACAACCAGACATGTACTCCATTCCTCTATTTTCTCATAAGTAAACCAAACGCAATTCAGAAAGAACGGTCTCGCTTTTAACTGCTTTCCATTCGCTGGCGAAGAAAGTAATTCAAATTCACTTAAAGACACTGCAAGGCATATCAAATTACATAGGCAATTTCTAAATTGATCACAGAATTAAAGAAAATTAGCTTTATGTACATTTCAGCAACTGGGCGAGGGCGTAATTTGCCAATTACTTTTCATTACACCGGCCTATAAGCTAAACTGTTGTCAACGAAAATCGATTTTTTGTTGCGTTTTTGTTTATAAGAACGTTAGTCGAAAAGTTGCAGTGGAAGTGGAATTGACAGCACTTACTTGAAGCTACTTTTCGGTTTTGGGTTTAGACACACAAAAAAACTAACTTCTGGTTTGTATTTCAAATGCAACCAAAAGGCGCCTGCGATCGATGTCGATTAATAATCGATTGATATTGGGTTGAACCAAAAGCGAGCAAAGAATATTAAAGGCTGCTTCCAACGCTTATCCAGTTACTTAGTCACCAGAACTCGGAGATTAAAGGTAGCATCCGTAAAAGCTTGAAGGTATTGGGGCCGAACACTTTCGTCAATTCACGTCGAAAGCTTGCCGAAGTAATGCTTCTGTGAGTGTCAAAAAGAGACAGAGAACGATAAAGAGCCTCTGTTCTCGAACATCGCTGCGTTGGTGGCATAGAAATACTGAGAAGGCTCTTCAACTGACAGTTGATAGTCAAAGATAGTCAAGCCGGCTAAAACTTGCTACGTGGCTTAACAATTAGTTTTCTAAGAAATAAATTAAAACTAAATGAAAAACATTCATTTGTTTTCTATTATTTGTTTTTGTAACAAAATTTTCAACCTAAATGTAGGCAACACTTTTTTCTAGTCCTGACCAACAACTGGGGGGCTGCTCTTATCAGCGCAACTGTTTCGCTTATAACACCGGTGTTTTTTGTCCGATCTGATTGTACTTTTCAGAATAGATAGATATTGGGCCTAGCTTGATGTATACTAAAACACGAGGCTCTAACTTGTGGATTTGACGGCTATTTAGGTCTAGGATTTCTAGAGGAGGTCTAGGTTCAAATTTTTCAAATCTGAAACAAACTTGATCTGCGTACAGCATAAATCTACCTTCGTGCAATAATTTATGGCTCTATCTCTTATAGTCTCTGAGATCGACGCGTTCATACAGACATACAGAAGGACAGACGGACATGGCTATATCGACTCGGCTGTTCAAGAATATAAATACTTTATTGGGTCGGAAATGTTTCCTTCTCCCTGTTACATACATTCGCACAACTTCATGATCCCCCTTTTCCCATTTTAAATGGAACAGGGTATAACAACAACTGATTTGAAATTGTTGTGTGACTGGAATCTGTGGAGCTCTGGATTTTCCGAGTAAACGATCTTTCTTTTGAATATGATGAGCTCTTGATACTAGAAAAAACATTGTTGGTTTATAGCCAATGCTGTATGCTCTTGATTCAAGAATAAGCCATCTTGAACTTGAGCATGTTTTGAGCACTGGTTGATTTCAAGAATTAAAGCTCGTGGATCAAGAAAAACGGAATCAAAAATACATAATTGGAACCAGAATTTCACTCTTCGATCAAAAATGTTCATTCAAATCGAACTTTTGACATTGAACATTCTTGATCCAAGTATGAAATTCTCTATTTGTGTCTACTCTTGTTAAACAAGGTAAGGTAATACTTTCGACATTGCTCGAATGAATCTCTCCAAGTCAATCTTTCGATCGTCCAACATAAATTGAAATATCCCTATTTTTGACCAATACAAAGATATATAGTTACGTAGGAGCAGTATTCATAACGGCCCACATCCATTAGAGGCTAGTTTAGCCTCAGTTTATTAGCAACCTGTGTTCGTATAGGTGCTAGATGGTAGGTCCGTATGTTTGTAGAGGCCCTTGCCAGGTTGTAAGAGTCAGCTATGATCGATTGTAGCCACAATGAGGATAGAAGTGCTCTTTTTTCTGTGTGCTTCTTTGCACGTCTCAAACTAAACTGACTAATAAATAATAATAATAATAAATAGTGTGCTTAAGCTAGGGAGCTTTCGGTGAGCTTGAAGAAGAAGGATAATGAGAAGCATTCTACACGACTATATCGCTATTGAATATTTTTCCGGGGCGATATATCGAATATCAAGGATATTTTGGTAATATTTTTTGGAGATATTAATGCATCAGCTTTTCCAGTTTTCAGAGTGAACACATCTTTATATTCAAAAGCTGCTAAGGTGCTTCAAATCACAAAAATGTACAAAAATTTCGTTCCATTGAAGTCAACTAAGCTTTCTTCAATATAAATTCATGAAAATACATATCTTTTAAGGACGATTTCTCATCTCCTAGATAGCTACTATGTTTCAGATAAGCTCCAAATTTCCTCTGTTACTTGTTAGTTTATGTGACATATAGTGCTATGTATAAGATGTGAAATCGGTCCTTAATCTGAAATTGGTTAATGGCTTCTTGGGTTTTTGGGTATAATAAACCTGAATCAGAACCAGATCTTGTAAGCTTGGAAAGTGGTTGGTTTCTTTAATCACTGCAGTCAGTTTATTGACCGGGATCATTTAAAAACCAACCTTCTCCAGAATTTCAGAGAATGGCTTTGATGCCCAGTCAAATATCATCTAAATTTCACCAATATTCTTAAGAAATTGCTATTGTTGACAATATCGAAAATATGGATGTTGTCGATAGTTTTGTACCCTAAAACCCAATCTTTCGAACCTTTGGATGATCAAAAACCAGCAGCGCAGTAGTACAAAGGTGTTCCGAATAACTCTGGCAGAAAGGCCACAAGTAGACATCCTAAATGGGGAGGGGAAAACCAAGTTATTTTGTGACCAACTGTGGGCGGAGTGGCGTTCCCAAATAGCAGCAACCGAGACCGTTCTGCGGTTGTGATAAACTTATCGAGCCTAAGTTCAATAAAGAAGTCGTTCTTTTATGAATTGAGTTAACACTGATACAGAAAATGGCCAACACAGATGTCTATTTTCTGAACCAGTTCTATGTTGGTGTGGTTAAATTGATGAAATACTTGACTCTTCCTCCTCTATAAATAATCCTTACCGTATCAGGCATGCCCGGAGGTTACACAACCAAACATATTTCCACGCCGCACACATTGTAGACATATACATTTCGTGCGGTAGATTGACATTTTGGAAAGAAAAAAAGAAAACAAAAAACACTCGCATCGCGTTAGCAAAATAAGCGTCACACATTGTAAAATTCTCCGGCTGCGGTGTCCTTGAACGTGTCGTCGTGACTTGGCGCTGGTGTTGGCCCGGTTGGTCTCTGGCTCTGAGTTTGGCAGGCAGCTTAGCGCCCGCAGTAGAGCCGCAAAAGCGTCAGGCGTCGCAGCGTCGACATCGTCACGGTTTGGCTGCCACTCGCTGTCGCCTGGCTTTTGGCCGGGAAACTTTTCTGCAGCGACCAGGCTTTTAATATTGCACAAGCCCCAGAAATCCAACCGCAGAACAACAAACACGAAAAATGAATGAAAAGAGCAGGGCAGCGTTGAACAATTGGAATTTTATGCGTTCGGCTTGAAACTCCCTGCCTTTTTTTTTTTGGAGTCGAAGCCAAAATGCCTGACATACAATGACGTATTGTCAACCTTTTGCGCCAAGGACATACAGCAGAAGGACGCTAAGCTTGGCTAAAAGGTTCATATCACCTTGAGTGTTCTGCTGTATCTTGGCGACGTTGACTGACTTAGAGCGGGGCAAGGTGAGGTGAGTCGCTGGGCGTGCTTAAATATGGATATGACATAGACCAACCACACTTGAGTCGGGTGACTTTTACTGTGCGTGTGTGTGTGTGTGTGTGTGTGTGTGTGAGATTTTAATGTGGGGCCGAAAAACGTTTGTTGATTTATTATGGCATGTGGCGTAGATTTCGTTTGTGATAAATTTGCTTTCAAATTAATAACGTTTGCCTCATGAATAATTGGAGGCGAGTCCACGCGTGACATTTGCCTAGGCATATGCAACAACAAAACATGGTTAGAAAGACTGGACAAGCCCGACTGGACAATCACCTGTAAGCCTTAGCTCTGTGTGTTGATTGAGTGCGTTTCAAGTATCAGTCTAATCTTAAACAAGAAGGAAAGTCGGTCAAGCCCGACTATAACATACTCTGTACCAACGAAATTATACGCTCAGCATAAATTTTGATACTGCAGTAGCAGCTGACAGCAGCGCTGCTATTGCGCTGCAGCTGCGAACAGTCGTTTGATCATAACTCGAAAACCGTTCATCCAAACTTCTCCATTACTTTGGCTGATCGATAAGGTTTACTGATTACTAAATATGTGTAGAAGGAACGAGCCATTTATCTTTAAAACTGTGGGAGATATGGGGTTTTTTCTAAATTGCGGGGGCGTCAGGGGGCGTGGCCAAAATTGCAAATAAACTTGATCTGCCTGCAGACATAAGAAGCATATGTCTCATACATGTCAAACCTATATCTCTTACCATCTCTGAGATCTGTGCGTTCAAACGTAAGGCCCCTGGGGGCCTTAACTCTCCCTACGGTACATAGTATAAAAAGGATACCGAAATCATCATCCAATGGATCATCAACATCCATCCCCTGTTACTCTGTGTGATCATGTCTAGTCATACCCTCTGTACCTTCGTGGCAGCAACAATTCCGGTGGAATATTGAAAGCCCTGTTCTGGGCGTCATGTATTAAATTGGTCGACCTCTCGACGTTTGTTTGTCTCTGCGTGTGTGTGTGTGTGTGACCAGGTGTATGCGGCTTACTTAGCCCAAATCCAGCCAAAGTGAGGCACATAGATGGAGAGGGAGAGATGCACACACGGAGCATAACAAACATTTTTGCGCTGACTGTAAATAAACAAAAGCCAAAAAGTACAATGGCGGGAAATCCTGATGTGAATGTTCGAATATGGCAAACAGAAGCCATGGGGCGCACCAGCAGCACTAGCAACAACAACAGCAACTGCTATAACTGCAGTCCAAGCACTCGGCCCGGCTCTGGGCCAGCTCCTAGTTGTAGGCCATGTTGGCTCTGCCTGTGCCCCATACTGTGGCGCATTATTTATGCATTTCCATGGTCAACATATGTAGTAAGGTCCCAGTGTCTCTCTCTGTGTGTGTGTGTGTGTTTGTGTGTGTGTGTGTGCGAATCGTTAGGTAGCGACCAAGTAGTTAGTTGGGCCCGCTCACCCATTGGGCTGCGGTTGTTGGCTGCGCCTAACATTTGTTGTAACTACCAGTGCATGGCATTGTTAGCGGTAAATTGCACTCATCTATATGTACTATTGGATGCACAGCTCTCGTACCGGGGTTGCCCAGTGGCACTCTCAAAATATCAGTGGAATAACAGCAAATAGTCCGCTTTGAGCATGCGACACTGTCAGCCGCAGCAGGAGCAGACGTTACTAGCCAGCAGGCAATTCATTTTGTTACCTGGGAGAAATTGCATGCCATGGCATGGCATGGCATGGCCGGGCCCAGCATGGCTTACCAACCGAATGCAGCGCGGGCGGGGCGGGGCGGGCCGGAGCGGTGGTGGACTGGAGCTCTAAGCTGGCGTACGTGTGCACCATATGTGATTTTTGTTGCCAACGATTTGCACATGGGCCAGGGGCAAACTCGGATTCAGATTCGAGTCAAGTCAAGCCAAACCCTGTGCGCTATCACAGCAGTTTTTAGGGCTCTGGCAATCATGGTGCACAATAAACAAACGGAATGACGAGCCTTTAACGGACTGGCCCAGCGCCGGCCAGGCTAGGCCTGACTGGCAGAAACAACTTGTTTAGCTTTGCGGCCACAGTCTGCACCTGACGCACGTCTGGTAAAAACAAAAAAAAAAAACAAAAAGGGGGGGAATTCAGCGCAGCATTTTTAATTAGCAGCTGCTATCTTCAGGTTTTTTTTAGGGCTCCTCCCTGCCAATGGCGGGCGTCCATTATTTCCAATTTGCGAAAAGCGGCTGCCCGTCGAAAGACTGTCCTATGATATGCAGCAAATTGCGAAGCGGGGAGCGGGTGGGGACTCCCACGGAGGTCGCCCGAAGTGCCATGTGAGTTGCTTGTCGTCTGGCGTGTAGTACGCCGTCCGTTTCTGGTTCAAGAATTCGCCACAACGACTCGAACCCACCTTTGCGTGTGTGTGTGCCCATCGAGCTGGCCAACGCTGCGTATGGGCAATGTGTGCATTTGTAGTTGCACACTGTTGCTTCTAGTGCTTCTGCTCCGGCTGTTCATTTTGCTTGCTGCACGTTTTGTGCTCTAACAATCAGTTTGGCACTGCAGCAACCTGACCGACTATGACACGCCCCCACGCCCCGCCATCCCACACACACACACGCCGTGGCGCAACGCCCAACTTAGGCAGGCAGAAAAAAACAAACAAAAAATACAACCGAAAGCAAACTCAGACAATACCAAAGCCAAAAACTTCAAACACGCATACAAACCCGAAACAAGCGCACAGGCCAGCAGGGACTTTGTAGGAGACACAAATACCTGAACATGACAATGGCCCTAGAGATGTCACTCGGTGGCTGGAAAAAATATAGTCAAATAGAAGTTGTATTTAAAAAAGGGAGATAAGATAACGGGGGAGCCCAGAGTTCAACGACGCCACCAAACGGCTGAGTCTAAGAAGTTTCTTAATGCCTACAAAGTTCTGAAAGTCTGGTTAAGCTTTAGGTTAGTTAAAAACCAAACAAATTTGTTGCTCGAGTTAACTCGACTTTCACAACTTTGGCCACGTCCCTCCGTCTGTATTGCGTATAAACAAACTGATCTCAGAGATGGTAAGCGATTCATACTATGTTTATACACACCAAATAATTCGTGATTTATGCCCTTCAAAGTATGCAAACTTTATTCCCCTAAGTAATTATCTCTTAGATCGAAGCTCTCTTGCTAGTTAGTTATGGCCGCGGTATAGATAAGTTAAAATTATGAGTGTACAATAAAATGTTGAGTTAAGAGACAAATAAAAAATAAATACCGAACTAAAGTAAGCATTTTTATATAATGTAGCATACTTTGGAGGGCATTAAGCATGATATACTTTGTTTGTATATACGCAGTAGGAGATAGATGAAGTTTATTTCCATTTTTTGTCAAGCCTACGTCATTTAACTTACAATTTAATGGAAAGATGGTTCAAAGCTTCTAGGCATAATTAGTAATCAGGACTATTTGTAGATCCACCAGAGAATGGGTAAGGCTCCGATGAGCGATAGTCGAGTTACCCAAAATAGGTTGTACCAAATGGCATACGACGGTGCAGCCAACGTAATGATGGTACCAGAACCCTACTGTAGCATAGGCCAGCACACCGTTAAGGGGCTCCACAGAAAGAATGAGATAAGCATAAGCATTAATAGTGAAACACAATCCCAAACGCTTTCAGAAACTGCTCCCTGCTCAAGTTGGGAATAACAAATACTCAACTATGTAGATATTGTGAAGAGATGTAGTCAACAGTCAACAAACAAGTCCTGGAACCTAGAACCCACGAAAATCTTGACATTCGTACAGGAAATAGGGCTGCTACGCTCGAGAAATAAATTGTCTTCTTTTTAGAAACTCCACTTAAAAAATGTATCTTCTTAAGGGCTATTTTTATGTGGATTTTTTCCTAAATACTTTCTTAAAGTAAGGGCAAATTTGGCCATTAGGTCTTTAAACAGGGCGACTAGCTTTGAATTTGTTAAGACGCGTTAGATTTAAGAAAGCACATATCTTAAACGTAGAAAAACTATTTTCAAATTCGCCCCTAAATATAGAGAAACTTAAGTAGAAAATTGACAAAAATAAAAAAAAAAGCTTGTAAATTTCAAGTTTGAATTCCCTGCTTATGAGTCTCAGACAGGGTAAAGTTACAAAGTAAAATATTGTTTACTAGTTTGAATGTGATTTATGGAAAGAAGACTTAAGTGAAAAAAATATATTTATATTGCTGTACGAGTCTTAGGGTAGTCTTACTTATCTGTCTCCACTCCCCTCACTCACTTCTGTTCCTGTTTAATGGGTAGAAAATAGTTAATATATTTATTTTTCACACAATTCTGTTCAGTTTTGTCAAAATCGGATGAGTATTGGTTATAGCTGCCATAGGAATGATCGATCAAGAAACTTATTTTAGTTGAAAACGATTTTGGTTTCAAAGAAAACGCCTCCAAACGGTGTATTTCTCAGTTTGCTATGCTTTCCCGTGATTCCACTAAGTTTGATCGAAATCGGACATTCATATAGTAAAGCTGCCATTGAAAAGTTAGGTTAGAAAAATAGTCGTAGTAAGAAAAACTTTATGATTATCATTGCAAACCTCTTTTAAATTGGCTTATATTTTTTGTATAAGCTTTCACACAACTTTTCAAAGTTTTGGATGACTATAGGCTATAGCTGCCATAGGAATTATCGGTCGAGAAACTAGTTTTAGTGAGAAAAACTTTTTTGCTCTCAAAGAAAAAACCTCCAAGCTGTGTATTTCCCAAGTTTGCTATGCTTTTCCATGTTTCCGCTAATTTTGGTCAATATCGGACATCTATATAGTATAGCTGTCATAGAAAAATAGAGTCTGAAAAGTAGTCTTAGTGAGAAAAACTGGTTCGTTTTCAGTGGAAATGTCCTTCAAATTAGTTAGAAAAATGTGCTGCAAGGGTATTGAACCGACGGCCGAGCCGAAGTTTACTTTCCTCTATTTTTTTTAAAAATCTAGAAAATACTGTTCTTCAATTAAGAAAATATTTTCGTGCTTTTAGTAATTTTTATTCAGAAAGTCTCAGTCCTAATCTAACAAATTCTTTTGACGTTTTGACGTGTTTGAAGTTTTTTAAAAGATGAATTTCTAAATTTAAGCGCGATTTTGTCTATTTTACGTCTTTATTGCAGCTGCATTCAGTGCCATCCAGTGTCAATCAGGATCGTAATTTGTTATTCTTTACAATGCCGCTTGTGTTAATTCGAGTACCGTACGATGATTATTCGCCCCAAGTGGTTGGTGACACTGAACCCAAAACCATGCACCAATCAAGAGAAGAGTTCGGTACACAATTTATCTGACATTTTGGAATGGTCCATAGGACAGCAAACTGAATACTATAATTGTACACATAAGGGCCAGGGGCTGTGACTGAGTTCCAAAAATTTCATAACGAAGCCAAGTCAATGAAAATGTGTAATCGTTTCGAGTAGCTCGACCATCTCTAAAGCCAGACCAAACATGGTTCAGCTTACAGGCAGGTCCTGTCTTTCGGCTGTTGTCTCATCTCTCTACTCAAACTGCATTTTACCAAATTTCGGCATTCAATTGCCATGGCCAGAATAAGAAAAAACACGACAAAATAAAACTAAGAGGACAAACATCAAAAAAAGTCCAGGAAGACTGCAATCTCATGCATGGGCTCAGTAATACGCCGCCCCTGTCCCCGCCCCCAAGTGCACGCCCCGGACCACGGCTGTCATTTTCAAATGCAATAACAAAAATTTGCTCGTTTTTGGATTTTTCAATGTTTTTTTTTGCTGCCTGTCTGAGTGTGTGTGTGTGTGTGTGTGTGTGTGTGTGTGTGTGTGTGTGAGTCGTGTGTGAGTCCTGTGTGCCCCGTTGCTTGTTGTGCTCACTCTTTTAGTTTTATGCACGTCGACTGCATGAATTGGCAGCTTGTCTCTTTGGTTGTCAGTCAGCCTGCGTGTGTGTGTGTGTGTGTGAGTGCCTAAGCCTTTTGAGAAAAGTGCCATTTAAACTTAAATATAGACATTGGCAAATCGAGAAGGCACAACAACAACAACAACAGCAGCAGCAGCAACATCGAAAACGGCAAACGGCAGACAACTGGCAAACAGGCGAGCATTCAGATTTATAACCTTTTGCCAGTCTGCTGATTGAGTGTTTCAATGAAATTATCAATTGTGCCAATTTGCGATCGGATTCGAGAATGTGGCCAACTGGCCAAGGATTGATGACTTCGTCTCGTCGGACGGACAACTAATTAGAATGGCTTTCCGCACCAGCGAGTGCACATAAGTTGTCATGGCTAATGGCCTCACACATGGCCAAAAATCATATTTGTTTTGAAATTATTTTCATATTTACGCGGGGCCTAGTCGCTTAATTGGGTTTAGGGTATATGGCATAATGAAATTGCCATTGCAATGCAATTAAAAGCGTATAAATTTTGTGATCCTCGTTGAAATTGCCATTTTGCAATGCACAAATGTGCGCCAAATGGTTTTATATTGAAATTAAAGAAATGTGAAATTAAATTTGCATAAAATGCGCATAAATGCACTTAATAATGAATCTGATAAGAGGCGACACCATCGCAGACGCAGCTCATTAACGGGCATAAATTAACCTTTTTGCACGCAAATTACAGACAACGTAAGGACGAGGGCTGTTGAGCCCATTTATGGTACAACCTTACACATGCACAGCGATATTTAATGTTTATTTTGAATTAATGCACGGCATATAAAACCAGAGAACGCGTCCCCCCCACCCAGAACAGGATTGGGTAATTAAGTATCGGATGAACAAAACTTCGTTCGAGGCTGCTGAATATCCCCTATTCGATGACAAATTATGCCAATTGGCTATTAAAGTGAATGAAGTGAAAATTTGTGAAAAATGAATAGCATCAATGTTATTTGTTTTTTCGTAACTTTTGGCTACACTTATATCGCTAGCTTCAATAAGTAAGCTTTTGAGAATAGATAATAATTGTTTTTAGCCGAATCAGTTCTTGAAATTCTCAACTGGTTTTAACACTTCTGTTATGGAATGGTGGTAAATATCGAAACTAGAGTATCTGCAACTTGTTCTTTGGCCCTAAATTATTTTTATCCATCTTTGCTTCAATACAGAGACCTCATCGTAGACCAAATTAGTAATAGCTTTTGAATTTTATGGGCTCAAACTGAGAACAGTTTGTACACGTTTAAAGAGTTGTACTATTTTCTTTTTAGAATGTTTTTGTGTTGACATTGGAAATAACTGTACTTTACGAAGGAATATTGTGTTTTCATTTTGAGAATTAATGGGGATTGACATAAAGGAATGATGAAATAGATTTTAAAACTTTTCGAAATGTACAACTATTTCATTTTCAAAAAAGCAGTCGGACAGAATCTTAAAAATCAGCCTCGAGGTTTATTTTGATTTAAAATTGATTTGGTTTTGTTTGACAGTTTGTTCGGCATTTTCTACAATTTATCTGGTCACACCGAAATTAAAATCAGAATTAAAATCACTTGCAGAAATACCCCTAATATATTCCTAAATTGTCTAAATATTCATTTCCGAACCCATAAACCACATATATTCTTGATCAGGGTGGCGAGCTGAGTCGATTGAGCTTTGTCCGTCTGTCCGTCTGTCTGTCTGTTTCTACGCGAACTAGTCTCTCAGTTTTAAAGCTATCGAGCTGAAATTTTGCACAGAGTCTTCTTTTTGCTGCACACTACTAATATGTTGGAATCGACCAGATCGGATGACTATATCATATAGCTCCCATACGAACAATCGGTCGGAAAATGGGAAAAAGAGTATTTTTCGAAAATATTTAAGCGAGCACTTGCAAGGTTATAAAAACTTCGTTACAGACAAAGTAAGCTTAGCTTTCTCGTTTTATCTGTTCCAGAATATCCCACTATTCAGATAGTACACATGTGCCAAAAAGCTGTCGAGCTTTCTGAACAATAGTTTTGTAAAAACAACAGAAATTAAAGGACCCAGGTTCCCACTCCACCGCCAGCCCCACACATCAACATCTAGAACCGAGTCAGGTTCATGAATATCTTCCTTCCGCTTGCATTGAAATCTTGAGCTTCCAGACTAGATGAGCTTTAGCTCTATAGTGCAACCAAGTTATAAGTGTAGACTCCTGCAGGCAATTGAAGTTTGTATAAGTGGTTTGCCAAACCCCGCCGAGCCCGCCTCTCAATATATTGAACAACTCCTACAATTTTGAAGACATGGATTGCATGGGATGCTAAAGGAATATCATGATCATGTGATACAGATCAGATCTTAATAAAGATCATAAACTTGACTCCTTAAATTTTTTCATTTGATAAAAATGTAGTTCAATCTAAAGGAGTATTTGTATGCTTTTGTGGTTTTCAGAGTACATCTTTTGACACCTCCTGCGTGATTAGTAAAACGTGGCAGCGCCCAAAATGCTCAGTAAGGTTTGCCATTTTACAATGAATACCCAAGGAGAAATTTGTAATGAAGAACAGACCCAAAAATCCCTGTACCCTTGCATAAGAGTGTTCCCATTCATTCAAAAATATAAAAACATAATCCAAAACGCTTCAGCAGGATGCTGTCGACGCTGGAATCGGTGCTGAAAGGTCAGCAAAATAACTTCCAGCATTAGTACCTATATATTCGGCTTCATACAAGGATTCTATTGTCTTACTCCTTTCATTCTTGCTTAAAGTACAATCAAGCACTAATTTTATTGAATAATTTATTGGAATGTTAACCGATATTTCCCAAACGAAATGTTCTAGAAGTAAGACTCCATTTTGAAAAGTCATTTACGCCATTGTGTCAAACAAGTCTCACTACCTTGGTCACAAGTGACCTCTTGACCCTCTTGTGGGTAACATGCAATCAGGCATACTTACACACATTCAATTGTAACTTTACGTACACCATTATACTTGCCACATTTAGACATGCTGCTGAAAACTGCTCTTTCCCAATTAAACACTTTGTTCTTTGGAAGTTGACCTGCAAACTACAATTGGAGGCAAAACGTAAAGAAGCCCTCAGAAAAGACACTTCAAACCCAGACACTTCTCTGCCTTGTATAAATGTGAAATGCCAAAGGAAAACTGCCAAGTCACATACAAGCATCATTCCTTACGCCAATCTAAATCTGAAGTACTTCCAATACGTTTGAAATGCTGCCATTGATATACTCAAAAAAACAAAGAAAGCTTTCCAGTTTACGTGTACAAGTCGTAAGTCGCAGAATATTTAGAAGACAACAAACGAAAAACTGAACCAAAGAAAAAACAAGTCAAGGGGTGGCTTTTGTTTTTGCCGGTAATAAATCAAGTTGGGTTGCATGTGGGCTTGCTCCCTTCCCCCCTGCGCCACCTATAAACCGAATGACAGCTTATTGGCTTTGGAATCATCCAATCCAATCCAATTGACGTTGACGTATATCACATTATCATAGCAGGAGGGAAGTCATGACAATAAATGTTGGCATTGTTTGCGGGGACAGGTATTAGAGGCACTTTAATGCGAATGCAAATATGTGCGCAGTTTTAAGGTGCGTACACGCAGAAAAATAATCTGGCAGGTGTGCATTGGAGTGCAAAATAATATAATATAATATTCTATGCTTAGTTTGTACTCCTCATGGAATCCAAGGTTCGACTCACACACAGCGGCTCCCAAGCTTTTCGAAACCGCAGGCTTTTTATTCCGATCTTTGGTTCATGGCATCTTAGTTTGTTTGAAAACTTTTCCCCTATTTTCGGTTAATTAAAAAGAATTGGTAAAAAAAAGCTTACGACTTTATAAGGGATGCAAATCGCTTAGATATAAAGTCTGGTTCGGGTCCGTGGTTCATAAAGCATTCGATCCTGCGGTTCGGTTCACTGCATAGTTTTTGGAGCTAACTGAATCGCGGTATCGAATGGTTGCAGAGGTTCAGTTTTAGTTTATTTTACGTTTTATGATTATGATTTCGCAATTAATAGCCTATTTACACTAGACACTGAGATATACCTGCAAAAATCAGTATTCTTCTTTTGATTTCACAATCCAAATGTAACAACAATTGCTCAAAAATATGGAAACAATGGCAGATTTCGTTAGTGAATGAGAGCCACGGTCTTGCAGTGGCAGAAATGAAGCCTTGATATCACTGAGATAGCTTTGGATGCACTTAAGTTAAAGGGAGCACGCGGTGTACGCCCTTGAACCGTGAGGTTCAAGATTTAAGGCCCCGTAACTTAATTGTTGTATCATGCCTAAGACTGTGCATCCCATTAGAGAGAACCACCCACGAATGAGAAATTTGGCTAGATGTCGGCCAACTTGTTTTGCTGCTCAAATTCGATGTGTCAAATCAAAAACATATTTTGAATATTCGTATTTTTTGGTATATTTTGTAATCCTAAGATATCCTGTAATATCGGGGAATTATTTGGTACTCCTCGTTTACTAAACAAATCGAATTGTTTTTCTCTTTCAAAAATGAAATCTTGCAAGCATCATTTGACTTATGCCAAGATGACTCATCATCCACTACTTCATGTTGAGTGAGAAATTAACTTGAAACAAAACAAAAAGGTAAAGAAAATAAGTGAATTCCCAGAAATAATTTGAGTAGCTCCAAAATCTTTGTACAACTGTCTCAAGTATTTGAAATTGGATTTTCAGTCCCTGACCATTAGGACTTCGCTTGGTTTGTCTTAATGAAAAATGCCGTCTAAAGTTAGTTTAAGGTCAAAAGCACAACAGAGGTTATTTAAAGGATATGGAGGAAGAAAAGCATCGAAGCACTCAACTCAATAAGTTGTTTTCGTGAAAAGAATAAGGTCTGATGACAGGTAGATTTAGAGCTCGGTGGAAAATTGTCGGTGATGACTTCATGGCTTCTATGTTCCGAATGTTTTCTGCCCTAATATGCGACGTGAGTTAACAAAGTACCAGCTTTCAGCCTTCTTTAATAATTTATAATAAACAGAACTTAGATTTGAACAGAAGCCCAAAACTTCACTTGATAATGCACAGAAAATAGTGTAATTAGAGCTGAACTATGTGGATTTGGAACCGAAGCCTTTTCCAAACAGATAAGGTCTGGTTTAAGCTTACATCCAGAAGTTAGAAGTCTTAAAAATATCAAACTGACCCGGTTCTCAGGGACTCAGGTTCAGGTCCAAGACCACTTGCTAGCTCGAAGCGTGTTAGACCCTTCGAACCGGTTCGGACATCTGAACAAGCCATGAACCAAAGTTATTAAACTAATCATCTTTCGAAGTTAAACACGAACGAAGACTTCTCTTCTTGAAAAATGGTTCGGCTCATAAAGTGATCTATTAGTTTCCTAAAATAACCATGGATCGGAACTTTTTCAGCCTTTTCTTAAAGTTGCCAAAAACTAGAAATCGACAATTTCAATAAGAACCATTTGGTTCAAATTGACTTACGCCATTCATAAAATCATAAAAACATCAAATAAGCACTTAACTTTTCTAAATTAATCCCGAGTTGATCTTCAAATAAACTCACCCCAGTTGCATTCTGCTGTAAAGCTTCAAAAATATGTAGAAATTAGAGTAAGAACTCGTGCAATACAATTTTCAATTGTAATTTTAAGAATTTTGTACACATTTTACTAGCTAGTACGATTCTTCCCACATCTAAGAACGAAGGATTACATTCCGTTTCAACTGGAATCTTTTTTTTTGGCTCAGTGTATATAGACAACGAAGTTATTATGCTCGCACTCGGTGCAAACAAAATGGTGAACCAATTAACCACCGACTCTACGTGCTAATCGGTTTATGCATATTTAGGCAGACACACACCCACACACACACCAGAATCTATTCAGCATTGGACATCTTCGACTCCCCAATTACCATTTATCAGTCAGTACCTAATCGTTGGCCTTATTAGCTAACCAATTGCCTTGAAATGTCAGTCAAATGGACATTTCGCAAGGCTCCATCTCAAACATGCATGGCGCAATGTGTCATCATCACCTGTGCCTGCCTAGCTTCATTTACCCCTAAATTGGTCATGCCCGAGTGCTTATCAAATATTGTCAATATGCCACACAGATGTGACATCCTCTGGAGTCTAGGGAATTCCAGTGTCTCAGCACAACCTCCGGCCAACTGTGAGTGTTCCGGAGTGTCGCCCTAATGCGTTTAATTATGGAATCACCTGTTAATGGAAAAATCTTCATGCTAATTAGGTGGCGCTTACTCCGTTTTATTCTCTGCCCGCGTGTGATTATTTAATGTACTCGTGCATCTTGGGCCATAATTGATGGAAGTGCAGCAAAAGTTAATTCAATCATGAAAGCAAGCACAGGCAGAACTATAAATACTCGCTGGTACCTATGGCTGTGCATAAAGTAAATTGGGAAATGCATGATAAATGTCCGGGCAACAGCAGCAGCAGCAGCAGCAGCAGCCGCACCCGCCATGAGTGGAGTCGAGGAGAAAAATTGGTTGGTAGGAAAACCTTGTGAAATATTAATGCGCCGGCATATAAATAAAATAAGTAGTAATTGTGGCTAGCGGAGGTTGTTGCTGGGGAGAGGGTGGAGGGGAGGACATCATCCGCTGCCCGTTGGCAATGTCTTTGCACAAAAAGTTATGAAAATTGCATTTTAATCTGAAAACGAATTGTTTATTATTTCGCTGAGGTTTAAATTTGTTGAAATAATTGCATTGAGCGCTGGGGTCCGAGTGGGGGTGGTCATCGGATTGAGGGGAAACGGCCATTGGAGGCAGGCAACCAGCCAGGACGAACGAGAACGTTGGCCACAGGAACACACAACAATGCCACACACACACCCATGCACAACGGTTAACAATTGCCAGGACAGTGCTGGGTCCTGACTCTGTCCCTTGCTCTGCCCCAGTGCGAACAAAGAACGGGGCAAAATTGTGCATGTAATCAGTTTCAAGTGTGTTTCAGCTGGCGGGTTATGGGAGAAAGCCATTCCGCTGCTCCCTTGCTCTTCGGCTTGTCATCTGAAAAGTATGCAACGTTGTCGTCGCGACTTTGTTGCTGTTGTTTTATATCGCCACCTTCGCTTGCTTTTCTTGCTGCCTAACCAGAATATTTCGAGGGGATATTAGGCTTTCTGTTCCATCATTCGTTCATTCGCAAGCCAACAAACAAAAAAAGAACGGCTTTTCATATTATGACAAATGACAGCAGGCTGATTTTGAGCTTGATTGATGGAAAATTATGAAATTGTTTTTGTTCAATTAGCTCGAAAATGTTATGCGATAAACCGTAGTGGAATGCAGGGCGAACGATTTGGTTTTCATCACATCACATATCATTGCAGCGCTGATTATCCATTCTTTATTTAAAACCGTTTCGATCGGACTGTTTACGTATGTCAATGGGCGTTTTCAGCAGACAAATCCGATTTACGATTACTGATTTATGATGACCGATTTTATCTGCTGAATACAATGATTGCCGATTGCGATTGGTAAATATGACAATCATGTTTGCTGATATGGAATCAAACAGAATGTATGATTGGAGACAGTTTATTGATTGCTCGTCCAACTATTTACCCCAAAACTAAGAATGAACTTAAAAGCCCTTCAAAATTGTGCATTAAATGAGTTGACGAATTTTACTTAAGCCAGAAAAAAAGCATACAATTCAGCAGTGAATTATTAGCAATCGCAAAACGAAAATCAGTAATCGTAAATCGGATTTAAGCTAATTAAAGAACAGAACCGAACCGAACCGTTTTGTTTGGTAGTTTTTAGTTTGGCGACGCCGCACAGCGGTCGGTTTTATGACGTAGATTTACTTCGTTACCTGTGCCTATTTTATAAATATAACATTATTATATAACTATATCCAAAATTTCAAGTCGATATTTTTACCGTAAGCATTTTTGCCCATCTGTTCCATACATGACCGACCACTGTGCGCCGGTTCGGTTTGTGGTTCGACTTATCATCGTGACCGAACCGGTGCATTGACTACGAGAGGTGCCTTCGTCTAATGGTCGACGGTATGTCATGTTCGAGCCAGCAGCTTTGAGGGTTATAAATTGTTGGTTTTTTTTTTTTTTTCGTTGTTTCATGCGCAAAAATTGATTTTTATGCACTTTTCACTCACACTCTCGGGGAGCTACTAACACGTATGAATTATTGTTCATAAAGTATTTTTTATGAAAGCAGCAAATTATAAGGTATTAAGTGAACAGAGCGCCAGCACGTAGCCACCGTTATGCATACATCCATGTTCCGGGCCGACACTTTGTCGAGCAAAGAAAACGTCGTCTCAAGGCACAAAAATGTCATAAAATCTGAGTACACCGGGTACACTCCATGCCCCGTATTACAATAATTGCAAAATTGTGTAGCCGGGGGATTTTGAAGAAATGATTTCGCTTTAAGTTGGCTGGCAAATTGAGTAGTTACACACACACACACACACACACACACTCCTGCAGGGATGTATGTGCACTGCACATTGCTAATGAAGGCGTTAAGCAAGTCGCGTCTTTGGTGTCGCCAGGCACGGCCAGCCAATTACGGGCGCGCGGTTCTCAGGCTCGTTACGCAACGTGCTAAAAATCAAAACTCCATGAAATAAACCAATTTAAAAAGTTCAAAAACTAATTTTGCGCTTAGTTTGTCTGATAAAAGAAGACGACGTTGGCATGGCACACACACACGCACACTCAAGGAGCAAAAAAATACGACAGAACTCATCGCTTAGTGTGTGTGTGTGTGTGTCTGATGTCGCTGCAGCAGTTTGCTTTTTGGCTTAACACACAGCAAAACATGTAAAACTTCCAGCAAACGCCGCCAACTGCTGTCCTTGTCATCGCCGATGCTGCCAGGCGAACATTTAAATATTTAAATGACAACACGTGTGAAAACATTGGCAGTGCGATTGGGCTTTAAGTCCCGATGATGGCTGACTGGCTGGCTGGCTGGCTGGCTGGCGTGCACCCGCCGAGGGGAACCCAGCTCGTGCTACCTGTTCACTTTTCACTTTATTAATTGCGCAAGTTTGCAATTGTTTTTGCTGTCACTGTATTTTTTATCGCCAGCGCACTTAGTCGGTGTGTGTATGTGTGTGTGTGTGTGTGTGTGTGTGTGAGTGAGAGGCATCAGCTCAAAGTTGCCAACTGCAATAATTTTTGCGACTTCAGCGATTTTTTTTGCCACTTGAACGCGTAACAGGACAGACGGACAGCCAACCCTCCAGCAGCCACTCAAGGTACGCTGCTGTCGCTTCATCTTACACTTCTGCAAAATAAGTGTCCTGCGGAATATTATTGGGTTATTTGTGGTTGAGCCGGAGAACAAGTAGAAGTTATTGGGTGACAATTAAGCGAATGAAAAGCAAATCGTCGATATGTGAGCCGAGATATGCGAGTTCGCATCAATCCTCTAAAGACTTCTTCCAGCAAATGGTTTTAGTACCTTTCAGAATTGTACAAATTATGATTTTCTTATTTGAAGGCTTGTGGAGGACAGGCGAGATTGACAGATTGGACCACTCATTCATTTACCGTTTTTAGCGTGTTTAAGCTGTGACTTGGAAAACTTGACATCAATTTATTTTGACCGTTGACCTTGACTCGAATTGCCGGCATCTCATAGCTCACCGAACACTCCATTATCAGCATCTCAGCTCAGTGAAGCAACAAATTCAATTATCTCACCAAAATCAGCAACAGCTTTTACATTATTTCTGTAGCTAGGAAAGCTTTAATTTTGACGAAATGTTTCTGGAATATTGAGTGGTTTATGGTTCACATATTGAAAAAACGGAGAATAATTTGAATTTAAGTTTACACATTCATGTAGTTTTCATGCATATTCTGTTTTCTCCTTTTAATAGTTTCCCCTTTTGTGCTGAATCCTTTACACCAATGTGAAAAAGTACACCACATCAAACTAGATTTTCAGAAAAACATAGCGCACGAATCACGCAATAGTGGAACATTTAAAGAAAATCGTAAGCCGTGTGTCAGGCAAATTCCAAAGCGCTCACCATGTGCACTTTTAACACCAAGTTTTCAAGTGTAAAAAAACCAAATTAGACATTTGATCCTATATTTAGGTAAGCGTTTATGTATGAAAGCCACAGTAGGCCAATTTATTGGAATCAATTTGAGTAGAAAAAAAAGTTAATTATCAAAAATAACGCGGGAATTTTAACAAAAGCACAACTTTCAAAAGCTAACAGCTGACTACTGAAAGTGGTCCAAGTTAAGGCTTTTGCCTTAAGAAACTTCTATCCAATTTTCAAAAGACGAGTTTCAAAATTTTCATCCAAAATTATTGACAGATTGCGCTGTGGCTGAATCGACTGAAAGTAGAAGTCCGGTTGGATCATCATTTAGTGATCCACGAGAATGTTCCTAGACGAGGGAATGCTTACATGTGCAAATGACTTAAGGCAGGTGCCTTTGATTATGCGGACACACCGAGTTGCGATAGGCGAGTGATTAAACTCAAGGCAGATGCGAAATTCGCAACCAAAACGTTGCGTGATGTGCCTCATGCGCTTGCTCACTTCCCTTCTATGCTTTCTGCGCAATTGAGCGCTGTCTGCAGCGTTCATTTTGTAGTTGCCGTGTGCATTAGGTAGTATTCAGCACACTCATATCACTCTATCGTTTTCCTGTGGCTGTTGTTGCTTACAAAAAGGTTTGTTATAAAATTGTTCAGATGCTTGAAGCGCATAGAAGGAAGCTTAAAGTATATATATTCTTGATCACCATGACGAGCTGAGTCGATATAGCCATGCTCGTTGACCGTCAGTTTGAAAGCCATCATCACAAAACTGTGAACGAAGTCTTGTAAGTACACAAGTATCGGAGTCGGCTGGATCGGATGACTAAAGCCTATAGCTGCCATAGGAATGGTCGGCCGAGAAACTAGTTTTAGTGAGAAACACTTTATTGTTTTTAAAGAAAACGCTTCTAAACTTTGTATTTCTTAGTTTGCTATGCTTTCCCATGATTCCACTAAGTCTTGTTAGAAATCGGATATCTATATGGTATAGCTGTATACAAAAGGAGAGTCAGAAGGGTGGTCTTAGAAAAAGAAACATGTATTGTTTTCAATGGAAATGTCCTTTAAATTAGCTAGAAAAACTTGCCACAAGTCGGTATACAAACTTCGGCCTCAGCTGAAGTTCAGCTTTCTTTTATACCCTAGTTCCCATTGAAAATGGGAAAAATTGGGATCATGAAGTTGTGCGAATGTATATAACAGGGAGAAGGAAACATTTCCGACCCTATGAAGTATACATATGTATATATATTTGGTAGCATTGCCCTGGTACATTACAGCTTGGGACTTACTATGGACGTTTGAAAAGTGGTCAACAATTTGGGACGCATGGAATGAAAGCGCCTTGAGGAAACTATTAGCCAGGCAAAATATTTACCAAAACATTATAAGACTAGGCAAGAAGTACCATTATATTGAAGGGATGGACGTGATTATAAAAGATTTTCGTGTGCCTAACGTAAATCCATTTTTCGGAAATGGCCCATCACGTCGAAATTTGATGTAGTTTGAGCTTAATGCTGCTTAAGGGGCATATTTGGACCATTTGTAGGCTTGTTTAAAGTGGAACTTATTGGCTCGCTTTGATGTTATCAAAAAGAACCCTTTCTTAGTTATAAAACTAACTATTCCAAATATGTCTGCGCTTTTTTTAAGCGAAGATATACAATATTGAGTACATGTGCTCAAAACTACCATATTTTGTACCAACCAATACAAATTTCTATATGCATGTTAAGTAAGAAGTAAACGGTTCCGTTCCGACTCTCTCGAATTCTGCATTAGTATTATATTATGTATTATGATTACTAAATTCAACCAACTATTTGACCAACTTCGAAATGCTTTTTCTCCATTTTTGTCAGTGTACATTCACACTCACTCGAGCTCTGTTATATTGTAGCATTTGTCTTTTAGTGGAAATCTCTTTTTGAGTGTGTCTCGCTGTGAGAGGGTGTGAGAGAGAGTGAGAGAGAATGAGAGAGAATGAGAGAGAATGATGAGAGAGCTATGGCTGGAATGGGGAGCATACATACCTACCTACATCTATTTGCATATAAATGCTTGGCAGCGTGGGGCATGAACATTTGCATGTGAAAACAATTGAAGCAGTTTCCCTACCGCCCCCCTAAACACCACTCCCTCTCTCTGCCACTCACACTCGTCCCCGTGTGTGTGTGTGTGTGCCATAAAATAAATAGCCAAAATGATAATAAGTTTAGACGTAGACAAAAAACTTGAAGCCAAATGAAAAAGTGCAGCGGATTTGCCTGCAAAGCTTAAGCTGTTGTGAAAAATGTGTGGCATGCTTTTAGGCTGCACTGAGGAATGAGCCCGCCACACACCAGAGAGCCAAACAAATTTGATTTGATTGCCTCGCCCCAGCAACAGCAACAGTGGCAGTGGCAGGGAGGAGTAGGCACCGGCACCGGCACCGGCACAGCTTGACAGCTCCCTAACGTTTGCCGTATTTTATGGCAACTGTTTTTTAATGGCTTAATGCCGGCGAACGAATATAAAACAATTCGCATGCGGCGATGCCATCTCAAATTGGCAGCTAATTTCAGTTTATGTGTGTCATATTTCTCTCTATGCGCCACACACACTCACTCTCGCACCCTCATTGGCCAAGACGCATTAAAAGTGCGTCAGCATCGGCAGAAGGTAACCAGCATGACATCCAAACGCACAGCTTCGTTAGCATTTTCGACCCAAACCCAAGTTGTTGGAGCCCCACCTAGGGTGCCATTAACATTTAGGTAAATTGATCAGCACATTTAAATGCGATCACGACGATGATTTGGAACCACCGGGTCCAATTAGTGGCGTGCTGTGGGCTGCTGGGCTGCACTGCGCTCCGGCGACGTGCATTGAATATTTGCATATAAATTTTTGGTATCCACATAGTTGGCCGTGGGGGAGTTGGAGTCACTGGCATCGCCAGTCCCAGATCTGTGGCATAAACTCGGTTTGCATTGGTTGCCCTGCACACACCGCTCCGCCCTGGCCGCGTCTGATAGTCAACATATTGGATATAAATTCCGGCGAACGTGACACAACTTAAGTCATAACCTAAATAAATATCACGCCATAATGAGATACATTTGCGACAAAAACGGCAACAGCAGCAGCAACAGCGGCCAGGGCCTAATGCCTAATGCCTGATCATTCTGTTTGCCCATTTATTTTATTGGTTATTGCATTTTAAACCAAAAAAACCCAACGGACCACGCACACTGCCGCTTGCTACGTGCGTCCCGCCATTTGTTTGTTTTTAATGGAAATCATTTTTGCATTTAACAACATAAACAGCCCATCAGCCCTCGGCCGGCCCTGGCACTCAGTCAGCAGTCAGTCAGCCGAAAGTTCGAGTTTCGTAAACAATCTAAGGCACACGCCACAGAGCCCAGACTGGATGCGCTCCATGGATGGAACGAGCAAGTGTATGTGCCGCTGGCAGCTGCACCTGTCATTGCTAACACAAACGATAAACAGGCATGGACCGGCGGCAAAAGTTGTTTTACCATTCAGCCATACAATGGATGAAAATTTATGTTTGGGATCAAAAAGTTCTCCAACCCCACCGAACCCAGTGCAGGTGTTGGTGAAATGATATCCCCACATGGGGGGGGAGGGGGGGTGAGATTTATATGTGAAACAAAAATATTGATGAATAAATTTGGAATAGATTTTTAGGTCTTCGTAACTGATAAATGCCTTGAGGCAAGATTTATGGTTAGATTTGTGATACGAAACGAAAACCCAATTTGCTTCATCTATTGAGGTGGGATTAAAAGTCATGGCAAATGAGAGTATAAAGTGCACAAGAAATTCCACACTGAAGCTGATGAAAGATAGTAATGTGCGGGTACAGTAGAATCAAAGTAGGCCCCGCCCCTTCCGAAAAACAGTCTTCGCTTATGTTAGTTAACTGAGCATTAACATTTATTAATTAACATAATGTTAGCAAGCAGTGAATGCTCTTCCCAAACATTTGCTACGTTTCTTGTAACCTCTTGATGGATTGATTGTTATTTCCTGATGGTGCTAATACAGCAAATAATCGTAGCTGATAAGAAAAGAATAGTTTTCCGATCGAATGTTAATAAGTTAGCTATATGCTAAAGTCATTTGATGTAATCAACACTTGAGAAAATTTCAAAAAGCAGATATATATAATGTGCTGGTACTGTGTGTGCTTGCTGTGCAAGAGTTTGTAGGTAAGATCCCGCCTAAGCACATCTAATATAGACGATTTTACTTTAAAAGCTTATACACCCGGTCATCTTCACTGGCTATGAGCGCCAGCTTTAAAGTATCCAACCAAGCTTCTCAAACTTTGCTTGTAACTGTACATCTCTTTCTCATGTGCGTAAATTAAAAGCACACAAGCCAAAACATTGAGAGAAGCTCGGCTTAACACTTGGTCGGAGAAGAGAGCATCGAAAAAGAAGGACGGACAGACAGCTTAGCTCTTAGCACTGATCTAGAATAATCTTAAATATGCTTCAGCAAATATGTATTTGTATTTCGAAACTTTAGAAAATCGTTTCAAGATATTTAAATTAAATTTTTATGAATTTTAAAACAAGTAGTTTCGAAATAAACTGCATTTACTTCGAATCGCTATAACTCATTAACGGCGCAATTTAGACACATGGTGCAAGAACAAAATATGTTCCTCTTTTTGTGTTCTATTGGGCATTTAAATACTTGTAAAAGTTCCCGGGACACCCTGTATATATATATACTTAGAAAATAGTTTCGTAATTTTAGAAACACGGTATTTTTTGGGGAAATTGTCTAGTTGTTTTTTGAAAATATGTTTTAAATTGAGGGCTGACTAACTCTTGAATTAAGAAAAGACGTACATTGTGCGGTGTCTTCAAACAGGCGACTTATCAAACTGCATGCCTGGCTCCTTAGAGCTCCAGAGCTCATTACAGTGTTGCTTCATCGTTAAATATATAGTGTTGGTGAGCGTGCCGTAGGTCGTTCACATATTATTATCATATATACATCATATTATAGTGATACTTAGAGCTAGCTTATTACATAGGCATATTGCTACAAAATTTAAAAAGATGTCTAAATATTAATCAAGAATGTCCCCCTAATAGTTAGAAAAATATAAAAAATAAAACCGCTTGTAATTCCCAAGTACGAATTCCCTGAGTTTGACATATAAATCGGGCAACTGATATTCGCGTTGGCCAATTGCTTAACATTTGACAGCCTCACTCGAACGCTTGAGATAGTCGAGACAGCCCAGATGTCTTACAGGTTGAAGTGTCCCCGAGATACCGAGCTTAAAATCAGGCAATGTAATGTTTAATAATGGGGGGTGTCACAGAAATCTCCAGCGATTTTCGTATAAAAGATTCAACTTTGAACTAAACTAGTAGAACTTTAGATGGAAAGTGACAGCAACGCTGCAGTCTACTAGATAATAGAGATAGGAAACCGTATGCATCAAACCTACTTGGCCATGAACAGTCGGTTTCAAATCGCTCAACTTTTGTCATTCAATCTAGTAGCCCAATAATTTGAAGACATTTTACATATAAAGGCAAGCAGTTGTAGTTCGAAATGAAAGCGATTTCACGAAAATCTCTAGAGATTTCTGGGACACCCCCGAATGATTATTTATATTTGTGTGTGTTTTTCAGAAAGAAAATGAGATGTAAATCAAATCTCCCCTACTACTGCCCGCACTTCATTTGCTAAGAAAAAATGTACTGTCTTATTGGAACTGTTTTCTTAATTTTAGAAAATGTATGTCATATTTTAGCTTTATCCATGTTTAAATGGAAAAGACTGCCGCAGACGCATTGACATATAAGGGTCAGCCTCTTGACAAGGGAACTTCCAGCAACAACTTTTTTGATCACTTACTGCAGATGTATGAATGCATTTGTGTGCGCCTCAGTCCACTCAAACTCATCTCACATCTACGGATGTAGCAAATGGCAAGCGCTCTCTCTCTCTCTCCTTCCTTCTCCCTTCGCTCTGCACCACAGCAATAAGCCAATAACACCTTAATATATATATAATCGGTTCGATCGATTTATTTTTGACTATTAATAACCACATAATTGACGTTTTCATTTCTCATTTTTATTTTGTCGAGCGTAAATATTTTGATATCACGTGAACATGCTGCTTAATGTCCCCTGATTCTATCCGATAATCAAAGCTTTTGAGCACATTTAACGCATATTCTGCATGCGGGGGCCACGGTGCGTCGTCTGGTAAATAATGGAATGTTATGCAATAACTGAAATGTCGGAAAAACTGATTTTTATTTCGTTTGACGTTTCCAATGCACACAAATAATTCCGTAAAATGACATAAACATGTGTACAAATTTGTTGCCATGGCGCCAGCAGCAGACGGACACGGACAGAGATGTACGCACCGCTGGCCATAAACAAATTCGAGGCGAGTCCCAATCTACGGCTGCAGGCCAAGAGCAGACGAGATGCTGGAATGCAACTACAGATGTACAGCTCGGCAGCTAAGCTGTTTACTTTGGACGCTGCAGCTGAGTGGGTCGTTTGCCGCTCGTCTGCACATCCATTGAATGCCCCGGGCGGACTGACGGCTCCTAAATGTAGCGCAACTAAGCCCAATTTACAGTTCAGCAAGTTTCTGATCGCTGGCTGATGTGTTTATTTGATTTTAAATATGCCGCTTAAATATTGTGATTATTTATCAAAAGGCATTAGGCGGACACAATGCAGGGAGCCGGCACCCCGGTTGAAGTGGCTGTCCCTGCCCCGCCACAGATGGGTCCATTGTTTTCGTCTCCCGTTCCGGGGGCTCTCTTTGTACGCTAAGCGGCTTAAACGCCTCGTCGCTCAAGTGGCCAACTATTTGAAAGTGCCCTAAGCCATGACAGTTAACAAATGATTACAAACAGTGCAACAAATTGTTCAAAATATGTTATAATTTTATTATTATTTAAATGCCAGGGCGGAAGCAGCGAGCAGCTGGCCCAAAACACTGCAAGCCAGCGTTTAAAATGGTAATAATTTAGACCCGAAAACCCCCAACAGCTGCAGTCCCCCAACCCCAACTCCGGCCGTCTGAGTGTGTGTTGCCAGAAACTACAAAAGACCGCATTGTGTGTGATTTATACACCTTAAGCTTCGATGAACGCTATTACACAGCGGCCTAGACGTCCCAGCTGCGCTTTTTCTTTTTTTTATTTGGCGAGTTGGCGCATAGCCACCAGACAAAGCGGCAGTCGACGTTTGGCGGCAATGAAGCCATTGCCATGAAATGGAAATGCATTCGAGTGTGTTTAAGCCGGTGCAGCCTCCTCCTACTCCAACTCGGCCGCCTATACGTATGTATATGCGACTATAGATAAGACGTGCTCGATAGAGCCCAAGGAAAGGAGGGGGGGTGAAAAAAATGAACTCATTTTACGCCTGCATCTTTGTGACTGCCATCCGGGTGAGTCTCTGGGTGTGTGTGTGTGTGTGTGTGTGGGGCAAGTTGACGTTAACAAGCAAAAGCGTACGACGGAATTGAAAAAAATTGTAGGAAGAAGTTTATCAAGTCAATTGAGACCTGCGACAAAAGACTCGGTGGATGGCAGCAGAAGCGGCAGCAGCGGCGGCAGCGGCAGCATTCAGCATCAGCAGCGACAACAACAACAACAACAAGTTGGTTGTCTGCAGAAAATGCACTGCACTTAGAAAAAAAAAGGCAAATATATATGCTTGAAATTGAACATGAACTATTTAAGCTCGAATTCAAGTATACTCAGAGGAAGAATCAAGCATTCTGTACTTGAATTAAGTACAGCTATTCCAGTACAAAGTTCTACGATTACATTTTTTTTCAGCCCCAATACTCGTCTTCTCTTTAACTGGTTCTAACCACAAATTGGAGTTATTTTGGAGGGAGTTATTAAGTACGTTTCGATCTATTTGATACTCTTATTCATGTTACATGTCTTTGGTGGAGCCCTTTCAAGTCGAAAAGTAAATACAAAATATACTTGGTTACAGTTTAACAAAATCTAAAGTCTACCTCAATACATTCCTTGAACACACATGAACCAAAAAACAAAAAGATTCTGACCCTATTTGAAATTGACAGAGACATTGTGTGGTAGGAATTGGAAAGATCCAAGGACCCAAATGGTAATAATGTAGGTCAGATCTCTATCATCAGTCCATAAGAAATGTGTTAGAATCAGTTGTGAATTTCACTAACAGATTGTTTTGAAAACACTTTACCTTGCACACTTTTAGGAGCTATTTATTATAAGTCTGCAATCCAATTACTTGGACGACAAAAATAAAAACGAGAAAGCCAAGATAACTAAAACCAGTTTTCCGACCGATTGTTTCTATGGGAGCTATGAGATATGGTCATCCGATCCGGTCGGTAACGACATACCGGATCGGATACCCTTTGCAAGGGTATAAAAAAGGAATATCCAATTGGAATAACTAGTTTTGAACACCCGTTTTTAAAAAATGTCAGGTTCGAGGTTGGTTCAGCTCCTGCTTGACACAATATTAATGTAAAAAAAATAGATATTACTAAATTTTTACTAAAATACACCTACAGTTAATTTAGTCATATGTGTTCTTTTGTTTTCTTCAGGTTATTGTTGATTCTGATGTAAATTTGTTATTGGTGTATTTGTTAATACGCACGCATAAGCGGCAGAACCTTTCCGAACTTTTGAATTCAGAATCATCAAAGCCCAATTCTAGAGAACGCATTCTTTATTAATTGAAAAAAATATCTTGTTTTAGGTAAAATGAACTACAAGAAGATTTTATACACCGATTTCAAACCTATTTTGCTCTTTGCCTAAGGACCTTAGAGCAAGCATTGTGTATATTTGAATGAAACTGTTTTATAAGTTGTACTTCTCAGTCTAGTGCGAAATTAGGACTAATCTTAAACCCAGTGGAGCGCTTCAATGCTCCAAATATTACACACTTCTTCACTCTTCGATTGCCTGACCTAATCTGCACTAAACTGAACTGCCAGCAGTGCTGCATGCGACTTTTATCGTAGGTTAATTTATCAGAATATAGTTTCGACCGATTCTGGTGGTCCTGGCAAATCCCACACTATTCTATAAATCACCTGGTCATGATCATTTAATGCCCACCAAATGAGGTAGGCAAATGTATATTGGTTAAAGAATTTACCACCATAACTGGAAAATAGATATGTGACTGCCTGAATTCAGTCGACTGAATGTAGCCTCCTCTAACTCAGTCTCTTTAGGTACCCTCCCTTTGCTCGAAATTGAGTGTCCATTTGCTATATACTAGATTGTGAGTTCAGTGAAATGAATATCAATATAAGCATCATCTTCCCGGGGTTAGAAGGGTTAACCTGAATACGTTTTTGTGGAAAGGAATATCGAAATCAAAACTATTCCCATATTTCTGTGAGTCTTTTTAAGATCCCAGTCGAGTAGACAAGTATTCCAAATGCATCTCCAAGTTCGTTTCATCTTCATTCTAATTCTCATCTCTTTTTTCTCCAAGTGTGCTTGCAATGTCTGAATCATCGGCATTTGACTGCATTGTCGTGTCGCTCGTTGGTGTCTCTTTATCAGCTGGCCCGCAGCAGCCCAAGCGAGCATCGCAGGCATCGCAGGCATCGAATGAAAGGCAAAAACGCATATAGTTTTAGATTGCCCTACAAAGGCGGACGTCCGACAGACCGTCGAACAGCGACATGGTAGTAATATCTGAGGGGAATCTAATTTGCATGCAATGCGATTTTTGATAAAAGCTTTTACCCAAACATCAAATAAGACGACATAGCAACAAAACACGTCGCCAGCATCTGCGACCCTGTGTGCTCGGAGGCAGCAAACGGATAAGAAGCTGCAAGTAGAACCAGAGGCAATCAAAAAAGTGCATTTGCGTGTGCCGTTCACCGTCGCCGCCGGCTCGAGCTGGAGCTGGAGCTCAAGTGTTGGGGTTGACATCGAGAAGTTGCCGAGAAGGTGCCACTGCAGCAGGTAACTAGTTGCAGCAAACTGAGTATGAATGTGGCATGAGCTGCCAAGTCACAATTTGACACATGATCCATGGCATTGTCGTGTCTGACACGCGTTTTATCTCTCTGCACCGGGGACGGGGGTCGTGGGCGTGGGCGTGGGTGTGGGTGTGCACATGCACATGATGTGCATGCATGCGTTTTCTAAATGATTTCCAAAGAATTTTTATTGGAAAAAGAGGCGAAAGCGAAAAGGCAGGGAGCGCGGCGCGCAGCGTTGGAAACTTTATTGGCGTCTTCAAATTGTCAACTCCAAGTTCGAAGTGTTTTATTTAATGCTTTGTTTCTCATATTTTCGTTGCCTTTTGTGCCGGCCTGCCCGTTGTTTTATCGCCCATCTGTAAAAGGGTCGTGGAGAGTCTATGACGATGGCATTTTATTATGCACATTTCGGGTTTTATGCCTCGGTTCCGGCATGTTTTGTACACATATCTAAATATCGTACTTAAACGTTTACATATGTGAATGATGCGGGGGAGCAGAGTGGCAGAGCGAAATCGGTGAGTGGGGGAGTGGTGGAGTGGTGGAGTGCTGCCTGGTGCAAGGGCTGCCCCCCAACATGCCAGTATAGTTAGCAGACTGTCTGGCAAGGGTTTTTAATGATGTGCCGCATTTTATGAGCCATCGAATGGCTCTGTCAACACTTTTCTGTCTTTTGCAATGCTGTCGATAATGCGTCGATGTCCATTAAATCAATCATTATTGGTTTAAGCAAATGGATTTGGACAGTGACAGTCGAAAGTTAGCTGCAATTGATTGTGCAACTTAATAACTTTGCATCAATTATTAAATTGCTGATTTGTGCAAGCAAGCATCCTGCTCCCGGTGCGTATTTTGACACACAGCTCTGCAATGAAAATCAAAGAATCTATAATTTACCAATTTTCATTTGTTTGAAGTGCCTTAAGTTTGGTCTGATTCTGACATCCGGTCGGTTCTATCATCGATAGATATTCCTAACAATGTAAAGAATTGCTGAAAAACTAACCCGAAATGCTTATTAGCTGAAGTTGAATTCATATTAGAGCATTGTCCTCCGCTGCTAAGCAGATGCCTTCTTGTAAATAAAAAAAAAGTTGTGGATTTTATGTTTTGCATTTTTTATTGAGGTGGTAAATGTCAGTTCGTCTTTGGTGGCTGGGCAAACAAAATTTTAAGTACAAGTGAATGCCAAGTAGAACAATTTTTAGTGTGGAACTTTGATTTTATATGAGCTGTGTGCTGTGAGTGTGCAAAAGTCTTGACGGATAAGCTGCACACAAATGCCAAATCGGTGGTCCATGTATGGCCGTTTTGCATCTTGTTGGTCCATAGCTTTGCTGCAGCTTTTTACAACAGTTTTGTGCAAGGCAGACCTAAAACTTTTGGAGCCTAAAACAACAAATGCTTCGATTCAATGAAAATTACGTTGAAATGGTTGCACTGGATGGATGCATTGTCTAACGTAGATGCATTTTGTACAAATAATGTTCAAATTCGGGTGTTTTCGACTTAGAATAGGAAAATAATGAAAAAAGTGTAGCTATATAATTATGCAGGACTAAATTTGGTAGACCAAGGATTTTCAAAAGAAGAAATGTCTTGAAGCCCAAGTTCATATAGCTTAAAAATTGAATAGTTAGCTAAATTTAATATATTCCTCACTATTTGATAATACTTGAGCGAAATAATGCAGATAAGGGCTTGTAAAAATTCACAGCATATACCCTCAAAAATAATAGAAATATACAATTCATATTTTAACATAAACGGCCCAAAAGACATATTTTCCGTCTGTTTTTGAGGAAATGGTCACGTAACTATAAAGAAACTTTTCCCTAACGTTGCTATCTAACGCGGAGGGGGTGAGCTCGAGTCCCGCTGCAGGCAAGTTCTGTATTTTGAAACTTTTTTTTGGGTTTATAGTTTGTTTGTCTTTTTTATTTTTGTCACAATGAGTGTTTCTCTTAAAGCAGCAATATAGTGTTGGGTGTGAGGTCAAATTTTTGTTAGAAATAAATTTATTGTTAAAAAAAATAAAATAAAGTTAACTTCAACTCTGCCGAAGTTTGTATACCCTTGCAGCAAGCTTTTCTAACTAATTTGAAGGACATTTTTAGTGAAAACAAACCATTTTTTCTTACTCAGACTACTTCTCTGACTCTACTTTTGTGTGACAGCTTTACTATATAGATGTCCAATCTCGACTTAACTTAGTAGAATCATGGAGAAGCATAGCAAACTTAGATATACAAAGTATGAAGACGTTTTCTTTCAAAACAAAAAAGTTTTTCTCACCAAAACTAGTTTCTCGACCGATCATTCATATGGCAGCTATAACCTACAGTCATCCGATTTGGACAAGACTTTAAAGAATTGTGCGAAAGCTTATAAAGTTAATATATGCCCATTTTAAAGAGGTTGATACATTGAAAACAAAAAAGTTTTCTTACCAAGACTATTTTTCTAACCTTACTTTTCTATGGCAGCTATACCATATAGATGTCCGATTTCTACCACACTTGGAGGATTCATGGAAAACCATAGAAAACTTGTAAATACGGAGTTTGGAGGCATTTGCATTGAAAACAAACATGTTTTTCTCACTAGAACTTGTTTTTCGACCGATCGTTCTTTTGGCAGCTATTTGTTATAGTCATTCGATCGGGTCGGTTCCGACAAATGTGTTGCGTATTTGTACCAGAAGACTTAGCGCAAAGTTTGGTCGCGATAGCTTTCAAACTGACCGAGAAGAAACCATAGAAACAGACGGACTAACAGACGGACAAGGCTAAATCAACGCAGCTCGTCATGCTGATCAGGAATTGATACACTTTATGTGGTCGATATACCCTCTGCAAGGGTATAATACCCTCTGCAAGGGTATAAATATACACGCCTGCAGTGGGACTCGAACACTCAACCTCCATGTTCTAACACCTGAGCAACGCGACTTGTTGATAACTCAAAGCTTAAGCTGGCATAACGACATCACGAGCGTTAAGGAAAAGTGACCTTATATTTAGGTGACTATTTCCTCAAAAATTAACCGACAGGAAATTTTGCCAGATTAAATGACAGCACAATGGGAAAAGTACAAGATAATTTCATCGCAAAACAGGAAAAGAATGTTTGCATAATTTGTAGAGAACAAATGTTCCGAATGTTCTTGAAATGAGCACAATTCAGCTCAGAACTGAAAAATTTTTATTTCTTTAAAAATTAAGCAGGACAGGTGGGGTGATAGACTAGCGAGAGAGATATATGTCTCTGCGGACCTGGAATTGAACCAGATATTTAAATGGGAATTGGACCCACCGTGGATCTCTAGTTTTTCAAACTTCTGCGACCAAATATAATGTTATGCAATGGTTAGTTGGATTAAGGAAAGTGAATGCGTGTCCTCCTACCTCAGATCTTAAAACCCAGGGTATACAACAGTCATGCCTGACCCACATTCTTAACAGTCCATTTCTTTTCATTTATGAAAGAAGTGCAATTTTTTTTTAAAGCAATTTTCGTTGCTAATTTCGAGATTGCCAGCAGAGCTGCCATTACCATGTCGCCGATGCGAGCAAATTGGTATGATATTTCCCAAGAATTTACAAAAATAAAAAATCAAAAAATCCCCACCTTAACCTGGCCAATAATCATACTCAAAATGCGACCTACGTGCACCTCGAAGCACTTTCTCTCTTTCTCTCTCTCTCTCTATACAAAAACTGCCGCCAAGTTCATAACGAGCAATACTTTTTTATTGGTTTTGCATGCGCTCGGAAGCCCTTAGGCTATTGGGAAATTTACATTTTTATTAAAATTTGGCCAGGGAACTTCGAGTGAATGCACGATACAGGCAAGTCATATCCCATAATAAGTATACATACGTGTGTGTGTGTGTGTGTGTGTGTGTGTGGGTGTGGGTGTGTGTGGGTGTGTTTGGGAGGAGTCAAATTGAATCCGACATTGATTGCCATTTAGTCTAAAGTCGGTCGGATATCCAATTAGCAGCAATAATGCAGGAGAAGTTTAAATCTAATATAAAACAATGGCTAAGAAGCTAATTAAGCAGCAGCTGATATCCGCACAGACACAAATCACTTACACTCAAGGACCTTGATGCGCTGTAAGATTCTCTGTACCTGTAAATTGAGGAGACCAAAAATGTTTATATGAGAACTAAAGCGAAAGAAACAGGCTTAACCTCCGTTTATTATGAGTGAGTGTCTGTAAACACGAGTAGAATATTCAACAAGAACAAGAGTCAATGTACAAATGTCACTGAACCAGTGTCATTAAACAAGAGTTACTGAAGAAGAGTCAGACCACAATAGTCACTGAACAAGAGTTGCTAATTTGGAGGCACTGAAATTGAGTCTCCGGAAAGGTGTCACTGATGCAGAATCACTGAACAGCGGAAACGGCACACATTAGGCACTGATCGAGAGTCGCTGCAATGGCGTTACTGAAATAGAGTCATTGACCAGGAGTCATTGAACATTGGTCACTAAACCACTTAGCTACCGAAGAAGAATCCTTGAGCAGCAATCACTGAACAGAAGACCATAGAGTTTCTGAATCAAAATCACTGAACAGGATTCACTGAACAAGAGACACTGAATTAGAGTAACAGGACATGACTGTGTCACTGAACAGAAGCCACTAAAGCATGGCAACTGAAATATAGTCACTGAACAAACAACTAATAAGGTAGGTTAAGCCCGACTGTAATGTACTTTGTACCAGTCAAGGTCCCTCTTCCTTTCTCTAATGGTTTTAAAGACAGAGGGAAAGAGTAGGTGTTCCAACCGCAAGCTCCCATTTGCCCCCTTTACTTCACTGTTCTATGGGTCGATTATGACCATAACATGGACGTAATTTGAGAAGAAACCGTTCTCATAAGAGTCGAACAAGTACATTTGGTAGTCTATTAATGGTGAAAGAGCAAACCTTACTGAGCATTTTTTGCATTGCCACATTGCGACTTTCACAACTTGCAGCATATTTTAAGTTTTCGTTTCGCGGGTTCGAACCGCGGCGTGGACCCCTCCCGATAATAATAAAAATATCCTTTTTTTTATAGGTTAACCTTCTGACAACTTGCGTAGTGACTAGCCCTAAGTATACAATTTGAGTGATTTAATATTTTGTTTTTAAAATACTTAAACTTGCCAGCTTAAATCCGTCTGGCAGTCAAATATTAATTCAGCATCTAAGCTCTCCATGCACCAGTCAATCAATGACAAAGGAGGCATTGTTCCGGCTACTCAAATTGAACAATACATACAACCACTGCTCAATTTTCACTCGGGCGGCAGAGCACTGAGGTGTTATTATTACCCATATTACCAATCAATTCCTGCTTAGACCGAGCGAGATCCTGGCACAGCTGCTGGCGCGCTTAGGATTCATTTTGAACTCCACTTCGCCTGTGTGTCTCGGTGTCTGTAATAAATTTCCATTTGCCTTTGTTAGCGTCAAGTTAACCCCTCACAACCCGGCAGATGCCTTCGCCGGGCCCTGCGTGTGGGTTCAAACTGGTGTGCGCCGCCTAAAACATGTGTTTATGGATGCTATGGCAAGTTAGCTATAAGTTGGTGCGTATCTGTGTGCTTTTGTTTACATATTATGTACATATTTTTTGGCCTCTTGTTTTGCACGCCGTCGATAAGAGCTCTCCCGCCCTCGCTCTGCGCTGCGCTGCGCTGCTCTGCTCTGCTCTGCTCAGCTCAGCTCAGCTCTCCGGCTCGCTTATCAAAAGTTGGCCAAGCCCAAGCTGTTTACTTGAGCAACAATCTGCTGCCGCTGCCAGGCACTCAGAACAGACTCCGGTTCGGTGCTTAAAGCTCATAAGACTTTAACGCTTCTTTAATACATCATCATCATCGTTAGGGAGCGCGGAGCAACTGCTTCCACATTTTAAATTCAAAATGCGGCGCACATTTCGATTGATTTTCCTGTGGCTCGTCATTTTGTTGGCAACTTTGCGGCCGGGCTACACACGTAAGCGCCTAACATAGTATCTGGATGTGCCTTCCCATTTCCCCATTCCCATCCCCCATCCTAGAGCCCAGCTGCCAGACGCCCGACAAGAATATTGGCCAGTGTGTGCATTTCAGCGCCTGTCGATTTGTACTGCGCCAGTATGCCATGCACAAGGAGCACATGCCGCCTGTTATAATGCGTTTCCTGCAGAGATCCCGCTGCAGGCCCAAAGTTGATGGCGTAAGTTGCAAAAGCCATTAGGCTGACTGACTGATAGACAGGCGGAGCATATAAAACTGTCTGCCGAACAACAATAACAATCAAATGAAGCTAATACTAATGAAATTTTTATATGTACATGTCCCAACCGCCACCCCAACAACCACAACAACACCACCCAAATGGACAACAAAGTATCATCTGTGCTGCGAGCTGAACGATGTGATTCCTGCGAATGCCAACTCAAAGCTGAAGTAAATCAACTTCAAAGTACATCATGTGTGGCATACATACTTACATATGTGAATGCCGTACATACTTGTTTATGTGTGTGAGTGCTTTGATCTGCATAACTTCAGCTGTCTGCCGGTCTTAAATGTACTTTCGGAAAATCCCCCCAATCCACACCCACCACCCACAGCCCAAAAGTTTATGTTTATGCCGCATCATTTGTAATTATAATGTGTACTCGAATTATGTATTAAGTGTGCCCAGGCCCGCCGTCTCGTCGGGCAACAGATGCCAAGACATCAAATTTAAATATGCAATTTCAATGCTTGGCTTAGCTTTAATTTGTTGAAAAAGTTTGGCTTTAATCTTAGCTGCCGTCTACAGCAGAGTGAGTTGCTCACCAAATGCATACTAATAATAGAGCCTTCCCATTTGAGTTATATGGAGCGGCCCACAAGTTCTAAACTAAAGTAAGTAAATCGCCTGCTATTATCGGAGTGGAATATAATTTAATCATTTCTAGCGGGACAATAGCGGGAGAAGACACAAGATGAGTACCGGACCTATACGTGAATGGCACGGGGAAATTTCAATGTGGACCTTCGATTTCTCATGAATGTGCTGTGCGTGTGCAAAGTCTGCCGAACAAACTTTGCAAACAGGCAGCAGTGTAATTGGCATTTTGTTTTTGTTAAGCACGTGGTTTGGTTCAAGTCACAATTTGGTCCAACTTTATGGTCGTAAAAAATGCTAAATATGATAACAATAATTAAAGCAAAATATTGAAAATTTGACCCAACGTATTGTTAATATAATTCCGTTCGAGTCCTTTGATTTATGTGTTTTTGATGTTGATGTTAACCTCAAAGTAGATTTGTTCACTACCAAATCAAAAAATAGAGGAAAGTCCGAAGTTAACTTTCCTCGTCCGAAGTTTGTATACCCTTGCAGCACGTTTTCTATCTAATTTGAAGGACATATCCACTGAACACAAACATGTTTTCTCACTAAGACTAATTTTCTGACACTACTTTTGTATGACAGCTACACTCAGAAAAAAAACCAAGAATTTTTTACTTGAATTAAGTACAAACGGCGTTAATAGTACGGTAAGTACGAAAATACTTGATTAAAGTACAAAATTCTTATATCAAGTACGATTTTTTCAAACCCGAAATACTTCATTTTAGACTGTTTTGGGATATATTAAGTATGTTTTGAATTACGAAAATATTTTTAATCATACTTTTAGCTTATAATGGTCTTAAGTCATGCCAGATTATGTCTCAAAATAAGTATAAAAAATTCGTTCTTAAAGTGAGTTATTTATTTTGCCAGCCCAAAAACATTTTAAGTAGAATATAAGAGTATTTCAAACAAGTACAAAATGTTCTTGGTTTGTGCCCACACAGAAGCTATTCCCACTTGGTTCTTGAACGAGGTCTCTGTATTAAGCCAAACAAATATGCTAAAGCCAGTTGGGAATTTTAAGAACAGACTAGCTTAAAAATAATTTATATTTTCTGTTGCGCACTTTGTAGAGCTAGAATAATGAGTCTATTTTGTACTTAATCCAACATATTTTGTACTTGAACTTAGAACTCGCTTTTCTAGAATCTTTCATCTTACTGCGAGAACCAAATGATCTTGAGTCAAGAAGGTTTCTTCTAATATTTCAAGTTTAGAATGTTTCGTACTTAATTTAAGTACACCCAAGAACGAATCATACTTAAAATTTCAAGTACAAAACGGCTTTAATTCTATCCCGTTTACAGATTTCTATCAAACTTAGTGGAATCAAGCAAAAGCATAGCAAACTAAGAAATACAAAGTTTGTAGACGTTTGCATTGAAAACAAAAAAGTTTTTCTCACTAGGACTAGTTTTTCAACCGATCGTTCCTATGGCAGCTATATGTTATAGTCATCCGATCCGGCCACCCCAAGCCCCTCTCCCCATAGGACATGTCCAGCAAAAAGTAAGCACTGAAATGCATAGCATAGGCCCTGCGTCCATGTGCTACTTCAGCGTACTGCAGTTAACTAATACGCCCAATTGAAGTGGCCCAGCTTTCATCACATTCTTCTTCTTCTTTGCCAATTGTAACCTAATTAGTGGTGGACTTTGTGTTTCACTGTTTACAACTACCATGTGACTTGAAGGTAAAGCTATTTTTGCATTCACAATTGCATTGTACTTGTGCAGGCTTTTTCAAGTGAGTCCCTGCCGCAACGAGGATACAGGAATCGAGTGCCTATGTGCGCTCCACATTAATGGAATGCAATAAACCGCAACTCAGAAGCATTGCCCCACAACGGTTTGTATTGTTCGCATTTGGTAGGCACTAATTTCTGGGCCATGAACAAAAGCTGCTTAGCTTAGCTGGGCTGTGTTTTGGTTTAGTTTCGGACAAGTGGCCGGGCAACCCTCGCTTGGTGGCCTCCAGTTGTCTTGTTTAATGTGTCAGATTTTAAGTGACATTCACGGGACACTAAAAGGCCGTCTAAAAATCACGCAACATTAAAATGATTTATGCAAAATAATTTCAGTGTAAATGAAGCAAACGGCTGGGTCGGCCAAGTGAGTCCGCAGCCGGCAGCCGCCAGCCGCCTGTCGGCAACATTAGCGGTTAGACCAGGCCATGAAGGCTGGAAGCTGTGGCGAAGTCTGCTGCTGATGCCGGAGCCGGGCCTGCAACTGAGACTGGGGGCTTGGGCGTTGAAAAGCAGACACCTTGTGCGCGCATGCCGCTCGAATTTTCCACTGGCCGGTCCCCAGCCTCAACAGAACTGCAACTGCAACAAGAACGCGCCTCCTCCGCCCAGTCACTGAAATTGCAGATGGGGGGGAGGGGGACGGGGCGGATGATAAATGGCCTGGAAACACATTTGAGCCGCTGCCGACTGCTGCTGCTGATGCTGATGCTGATGCTGATCTATTAGACAAACGCACACCCAAGGCGGTTGCTCGCACATATCTCTCGCCTGGTTCGGGCCTCCTCGACTGGCCTGGCTATTTATGGAAAGTTTACCCCGAGATAAAGTTAAACAACAACAATTTTTATGATTATTTTTGTCGCTCTTAAACTAAAAATTTGCTGTCAGAAATTAAATGGAAAGCAGCTCCTAAAAGCTTGTATGCTAAAAAGTTGCTGACGCCTTGTAAACATGTTTTAGGCTAATGCTCCGGCAACGGCAACGGCTCCGGCTCCAGCTCCACCTCTAGTATTTGTTGTTCTTCTGCGGCTGGTGCTGATGCTGATGCTAATGCCGTTGCTGCTGTTGTTGTTGTTGTTGCGGTGCAACAAATGTTGTTAACAAGCATATTTTGACAGCTCAACAAGATGTTGCCAGATGCGCGAACAGCAACTGCAGCAGCAGCAACAACTACAACAATGAGGCCATCTGCATATGTTGCAGGCGTTTTGGTTGCCATAAAAGGCAACTAAAAGTAAAGTAAGGCGGCAGCCCATAGACTATACAGTCCAATTGCACGGCTGTCTATGGGAAAAAGCTGGTGCTCCGGCCATGGCAATTGGAAGTTACTGAGGCGTCGAGTCCATTGCCTTCATATGTGGCTCTCTGGTGGAGTGTTTAGCAGCATAAAATGTGGAGCATATTGTGTTTGTTGCTGCGGCAGCTGTCACATAAAGATGAGGGCAACGGAGTGCTTGCCCCAGCGCTGAGCTGCACTTTGAAAAACAATTTCGTGCATTTTAATAAACATTGCGGCAACATTTAATGAAAAGCAGCAGCAGACAGAGACTAATGGCGGGGGGATGGAGGAGGCGGAGGAGGCGGAGGAGGAGCGAAGAAGGTGGCTATCATCTCCTGCTGCTGACCACATCTATTTGCTAATTGCGTTTCGCTGTTGCTGGAGCACTGTACGTGCATTGTTCTGCGGTTGCATACCTTTCACGCGCACTGTACGTATGGTGAGGCACTACGCTGGTTTCTGTCGCTGCCTATCCTCCTCCTATCCTCTCCGTTTCTGTCCACACGTCACATTGGTTAAATGTCGCTTTTGTTGCTGCCACATCCGAGCTGTGTGTGTGTGCGTGTGTGTGTGTGTCATGCCTTAGCCCGTCTATCACCCAGCAAAGAAAATGCAATTAACGAGCGCCATCAAATTTGCAATGCCAAAGAAACTTGTCTTTGAAATGAAAAGCGTGAAAACACACACGACTTGTAAATGGCAAATTGCTTTACATATTTATGCGTCAAATAAATGTGGTGAATGGAAGTGCAATGATGGCTTGAAACGAGTCGCGAAATTGGGGTTAAACTTGATTAACAGATTCATTCATTTTGTCGACTAATTTGATTCGGTTGGTAGAAGTAGCAGCTGCCAGAGCTTGATTCAAAGGAGAAGAAACATCATTATTGATTTAGGTAGACCGAGAGATTACATTTGATGCCATGAAGGCTTCATTGATAAAGTCTTCAAAATATTGAATACAACATTCATAATTTGGTGGACTTTGGATCATTTGGTTGACTCTGTGCAGTTTGTTGCTACACTAGAAAAAATGTATTTTTAGAATTTTTCTATAATTCCTTTTCTAAATTTAAAGAAATTTTCATGTTTTCGGTATTTTCTAGTCGTGTTTTCTTAGAATTGGATAGATCTATCTGAGATAGAATATTTTTGGAAAATAGTTTCTACTGCATTCTATGAGGACTTTACGGACTGGAGAGCTGACGAAACGTCAGAACCCTGTTGAGACTGCACTGCAATCTTAAATACGGAGCGATAATCAAGTAGAGTGGCAGGCCAAACTGGAAAGCAGGAGCGCAATCGATACCAGCAGTTTGCTTTCCCATTGCATCCCGGAGAGCTGTTGAATCAGCATTTATTTCATACGATCGGAGATAATCTGAAGCTGAACCACATTCATTTTGCTGCCTTCCTTTTCAGTATGTGTCGTTTTGCTGAAGTGTAAATAACAATGGCTTTTTGTGCTCCGAAAATGTAAAAATACAAATATAAAGAAAGGTAATTTACCATCGCATGGAAAAATCGTTCATTACGAAAGCCCCACATGCAAAATTTCTTACAGGCTGCCTGGTCTATGCCAAAATCTATGCCAAAGCTGATTACTCAAGGTGGCATGGCCAAATTGGCGCTATATGCTATGAGCAAAAAGCATTACAGGGCAACTCTGCCGATCTCAAATTAAAGTAAGAAAGTCAGACTACGAGCAAAGGCACTACAAGGTTATTTTTTGACATCACAATCCTCGGACAAACAGTACATACAACACATTCCTTGAAACGCAACCCCAACCGTCGTCTAGCCCAGACAATGCCACTTCCGACTTCCGTTTCATCAGTGACGCATACCCTTGAGGATCAGCAGGTTCGCACTCTTGAAGAGCTCCAAAACTTCATTGATTCGTAGATCGCAACCGAAGTGCTATCAATTTTACGAAGTGGACTGAATATATATATATATATATTTTATACCCTTGTGCAGGCTATGTTGAAATTGTCCTGAAGAAGGAAGGAGGGAAGCATCTCCGACCACATAAACGAAATATATATATTCTTGATCAGCATGACGAGCTGAGTTAATTAAGCCTTGTCGGTCCGTCTGTTTCTATGCCATCTCCTCCGTCAGTTTAAAACTAACTTATGTTTCTTAGTTTGCAAAGGATTCGTATGATTCCACTAAGTTTGGTCGAAATCGGATATCTATATAGTATAGCTGTCATAGAAAAATAGTGTCAGAGAAGAAGTCTTGGTGGGAAAAACTTGTTTGTTTTCAGTGAAAATTTCTTTCGAAGTTAACTTTGCCCTATTTTTATACCCTTGCATAGGGTATAATAATTTTGCCCTGAAGTTTGCAACGCATAGAAATATTCATTTACGACCCCATAAACCATATATATTCCTGATCAGGGTGACGAGCTGAGTCAATTGAGCTTTGTCCGTCCGTCTGTCTGTCTGTTTCTACGCGAACTAGTCTCTCAGTTTTAAAGCTATCGAACTGAAATTTAGCACAGAGTGTTCTTTTTGATGCACACTACCAATATGTCGGAACCATATCGCAAAGCTCCCATAGGAACAATCGGTCGGAAAACTAGTTTTAGTATGAAAAGCTTTTTTCTTTTCAATGGAAACGTCTCCAAACTTCGTAATCGCAGGTTTTCTATGATTTAATTCTACCAAGTTTTATTAAAATCGGACAACTATATGGTATAGCTGCCATACAAAAGAAAGGTCAGAAAAACAGTCTTAGCTAGAAAAACTTGTTTCTTTTTAATGGTAGCATCCTGCAATTTTGTATTTGTATGTTTCACATAATTTCACAAATTTTTAGCCAAATCGGATGACTATATCATATGAACGATCGGTCGAAAAATGTGAAAAAGAGTATTATTTTGAAAATATTTAAGCGAGAACTTGCAGGGTATAAAAACTTCGGCACAGTCGAAGTTAGCTTAGCTTTCTCGTTTCTATGTGTGATGAGAATATCTCTTTTGTTTTCAATGGAACTTGTCCAAACTTCGTTTTTTTTCTTTTACCAATTTTGATTAAAATCGTAAATCTGTTTTGGAAACGATAGGTCTGATAAAAGACTTAATAAGAAAAACTTGTTCATTCTCTTTTCAATGGTGCAGTCTTTAAATCGTATGATCATAGCAAATAGCTGCCGTCAAGGGTATATGAACTTCGGCTTGGTTAACTTTCCCATTTTTCTTGCGAACACTTAAGGGGGGGAAGCTGGTCTAGAATTTTCGAAAAAATAGAATTAAAATTAAGGAGGTTACATCTTCGGCCATGGGCCCGTCTTAAAAATAATGCTGGACAGCCTCCATTTTAAATTTAATTGACACGAAAAAATTTGCATTTGTATATTAAAACCTAAATTAAAAAACCTCTTTCACAGATTTTCGATTGATCCTTTTGTTGAGTCATAAAAAAATTCATAAATTATGCCCATTTTTTCACCCTCTAGACCAGCTTTACCCCTTAACATCACATCTTCACGAAGAACATAATTTATCGGAATATTTTTACTAATCTGAGCACAGCCGAGTTTGTTGCTGTGGAATCCATGCAGTCTCTGCCCCGTCCCCGTCCCTGTTGGAGTGCACACACCACTTGAGCCGGTGAAGCCAAGGTCACGTTCAACATTGGCAACCCCCTCGCTGTGGCACACACTGTTTAGTCAAAGTTCATGGCTAATCTCTGTACAATGGTTCCGACCCCTCCCCCCTTTTTATTTCCACATGTAGTTATTCTTTCTTTTTTTTCCAATTTCCAGTGCACTCAAAAATCTGTTCATTTCAAATTCAGATCGATTGAAGAGTCTTCAATTAAGTACCCAACTTTATGAAACTAAAGTCTGAAATACTTACAATTGCCACAAATCTTCAACTCTACAACTAGTTGCGTTTGTTTGTCTGGAGTGGAAAAAAGTGCTTGCGTTTTGTGAGGAGCTGTTGGTAATTGGTTATCGATTGCCTTCCAACTGACTTTCGGGGTCAATTGGATATGTGTAATTTCTTGTGCAACTTGCGAAAATGTTCGGCTTAATGAAGCCTGAGTAACAAAACCAAAGAAACAACAAGAAACCCAGGCATGTGCCTGCCAATCAGGAGGAACAACTGTACGAGTTGGCACACACCGCAAAATTCAATAAATTTGAAAAGCAATTAATAACTGATTGACACGTATTTATCTGGAAGGAAATGGCGAGTAAGCAGAGAACTAACAGAGATGCAAAGGGAAACCGAAACTGGGCAAATAAGCGTAATACGTTGGCCAAACATCCAGGCAGAAGCTGGACACCAACCCGGGGGGAAATGGCGGAAATTCAAAACCCAAAGTCAAATGGAACACAGCAATACAACGCAACGAATTGACGGAGACGAGATAAAAGAACAATCAACAATACTCCAGCAACAACAACAGCAACAGCAACTACAGCAATAACGGCATCCGGGTCCGGGTCCGGGTCCGGCTTCGACCGGACAGAAGATGTAGCATAAAATATAGCGAAAACTTTGGAAAAATCATTAATAACGCTGGGGAAAGCGCAATGGCATTGGTTTGGCCAAAGGACAAGCGCAAGGACATGCAGCCAGCTCCCAGTACTCGCAGGTCTCCGAGCAGCTCCGTCAATCAAAGCGCAAACAGAAACAAAATGAATGGCAAACAGCGGCGCCACTGACGCTCGGAGATGGAGATGGCGATGGAGGTGGAGGTGACCGTAGCCAAACGGATGTCCATTGAAAAGGGGTCAGTCGTCGGCCGGCTGGCTAAGCGACTGTTTAGCTGGTTGTTTTGTTGTTGTGGCTGGGCCAGGAGCCAACGGCCCAGCGAATGAGCAACGAGGCTGGCGACAACTGGAAGGACAACGACTTGTCGTGGCGGCGATGATGATGACGATGATGATGATGGTGATGATGGTGATGATGGTGATGAGACATTGAACGAGCGATGTGGAACGGATGTGCAGCTGTTGTGGTTGGGTTGCTCCTGCCCAGCACTGCCTGCACAGAAAAGCACAATTATTCATTTGCACAATGTCACAAAAGTGTCAGGACAGCGCCAAAGGAGCAAAGGATTCTGTCGTTGCTGCGGGCCAATAACAGCAGCAGCAGCAGCAGCTAGAAACAAAAGCGATAATGATGAGCACGACACTTTGCCAGAGTTTTCTGCATAAGCATAATCAAATGCCGAAGGAGCAGCAGGAATGGGGGAATGGATAACGGAAGCAAGATGGATAACCCCCCAGACTTGCCAGTGACTTTTGTGCCCTTTGTGACTAGTTCTGGGCAGCATTCACATAATTAAGTGAGCTGTGAGCTGACAACGGTAGCTGTGGCTCGAATGCCAGCGGAACGGGCCGAAAGTGCATTAAAATTAATGCATTAGCAAGTGCAACATTGTTATCAGCATGCACACATGAACACACACACACACGCACACACAGCAGCACCCGGCCGCCAGTTACCAAGTACCGAAATGAGGCAAGTAACGCCTCACGTGGCCACACACGAGCGAACAGCACAGCACACAAAACAGAACAGGACCGGGGGAGTGGTACCAGCTCATGCGCCTCCACCGCTGGCAGAAGTACACTGTGGAAAATCAACAGTGATAACACAAGAGATCAAGGAAACGGCGAGGCTAGTCCTTGGAAGGGAATAAACCCAACATGAAGCCAGAAAACCAGCAACAAGCTATTCAAAACAGATTCCATTGATCCCCAAAGTTGAGCAATTTCCCCTCTCACTTTCTCCCTTGTTGCCCCAGTGTACCCACAGTGCACCAACACTCACACATTACTTGTAGTAATTTCTCACGGAAATTCATAACCTTCCGCAACTATTCAACATTTGTGTGGCATACTATGCCGCGTTCGAGTTGCCTCAGCCCGTTCCGCTGTTCCCGGCCGTGCTTTGTTGTTTCGCTCGTGTCGCAGTCGTCGTCGTCGTCGTCGTCGTTGTCCGACTCCTACCTATTGGCCTACATCCGCCAGTTTCGCACATGCCGACACACACACACTTGCACTTGGTGGGCAGAGAGAGCTCTCCTGGTTCCTGTTCGTGACTTTCGCACATAACGATAACGACAACAACAAAACACCCACATGCCGTCACATTTTCGAACTCGCTCAGCAGCGCGGGCCGCTCTCTCTCTCTCTCTCTTAAACTTGGCGCGCTCTTAAACTTGCCGGCCAGCACACTTTACGATATTCGTGCCAGTTCGAAATTTACCCACTCCCCCCCACAATTCCGAATCCGGTTGCAACATGGCTTGCCTGCGCTGGCGCTCGCTCGTGGTGTTTCCTACACAGCAAATAATGAGTCGTCGCCTCGTAATGTTTTGAAAACATTTTCAACTGACTGGGCCAACATTGGGGCCGGGGCCAGTGATTGCCGGGGAATCATGCTTGGGGTCCTTGTGCCTGGCTAGCTGGCTTATATAAGCGATGCAAGCACAAGCCTTTTGCAAAATTGGGCACAATCATGTTGTCATAAAGTTGAAAATTCATAGAAGTGGGCATTTGTGAGACCATCGAGTGGCTTTCTGGGAAGGATTAGAATCTATGCTATGAAAATTGATTTTATTTCTTTTGGTTTAAGCGGTGGAAATTGTCCGTCTAAGTTTACTCCCCCACTTGAAATGGTAAGATGAAATGGCATTTTCATTTGCTAGCCATGAAATTGATTAAAGTAACATAATGAACTGAATAATGTAATGCCGTTTTTATGTAGAGCAGTACACAAAAATCAAAGCATTTGGTTCGAACAAGGAATGGTTTGGAAATTATTGGGGTAATCTTCTAGATGCATTAGTAGAAAATGTGATAAAAGTATGCGGCATAGGACGTTAAATGAAGTCAGCAGTGCACTAATTGAATGTTAATTAGATTTCAAACCACTCAAAAATAAGTACTGGTTCGGTTCAGTGGTTCATACAGTTTCTGAACCGCCGGTTCGGTTCATTACATGGTTTTTGGAGCTAACTGAACCGCGGTTTCGGTTCAGTGGTTCACAAAGGCACATTATGAAATATTATGATTGTTATAGTAATGTGACTTGTCGAACACTTTTGAAATTTAATTCTTATAATCCATTTAAATATTTTTAAAATCCTTAGAAGAATGTCCAATGCTTACTATGTCGGATTTCCAGGAGTCGTCTATAAGTTCCTAGAATTATACTCTCGAAAATTGAGAATGTTTTCTAGAAAAGAATACGTACTATGCATCTTAATTATTCTTTTTATCATATCCCTTAAGTTAGGCTCAGAACTGAATCATAGCTGAATCAGCTCAGAAATGAAAGGGCTGGTCCTGAATTCATGACATCATTTTTATGAATTTTAGCCATGGATTTTACTCTGACATGTCCTACTACGTCATGACCTTAGTTGATTTTAGGCATGATTTCAGTCAGAGAAATGAACCGAACCGAATCGTTTTTATTTGTGGTTTTCGGTTCGGTTCAGCAATTCTGAAAGGAAGCCGGTTCGGTTCACCGGCTGGAATAAGCGTTTCGGTTCGGTTCAGTGGTTCACAATGGCACATTATGAAATACTATTATTATTTATATATAATATATATAAATTATTAAGTCTATAAGTTCCTTGAGGAATGCCGTTCGAAAACAGGGTTCGATATAATGAATACACACCATAGGAGTCGTAATGCCTCCCGACATAAAAACAGACCCTCGACTTAAAAGTACATTTGCGGATGATCCTGCAATATGAAGCAGATCACAATGTCCAATTAACGCAACAAGACTTTTAGAAAGTCACCTTACGTGGAAGAGCATAAACATCTATAAGCAAAAGTTTAAGCACTTGGTTTCCGCAATCAATCGAAATTGTCTACTAGGCGTGCACCTCGACAAAAGGATTTCATGGCGCATTGACATACACAAATCAGGTTAGAGGGTTCAACAAAATGTATAAAAATTATTCTGGGAAAACGATTCCAACTCCCAAATAAATAAGTAACATTGTCAGGAGGAAAGCGATTCACGCCTTTATACTTGTCAGAGAGCTGAACCGAACCGAACCATTTTTATTTGTGGATTTGGGTTTGGTTCAGGAATTCTGAAGTGAAGTCGGTTCGGTTTGCGGTTCGGCTAAATAGCTGGAATAAGCGGTTCGGTTCGGTTCAAAGCTGGTTCGGTTCAGAACCGGATTTTTCATCCCTGGAATTCTTGTCTTCATCCCAACATTATTCCACATGGGATTGAATTTGGCTTGTTATCTGCACTCGACTTGATTCCTTAGTAGGATTGAATCAAGGAAACTTGGTATTAACTTAAGCTAGATATTCGGCATGATGCAAGTTTGCCCAAGATTAAAATGACCTCGATAAAGGATGGTTTCAATATTACCAAGATTGACTTTATCTCTTTATTGAAACTATATGTTACCCCAAAATGAGCCGGGGGGCTACTTATTTAACGGCCTTATTGATTTTCAGACAAGCAAGTTATTGCCCCGGTTCGATTTTTAATAGACTTCAGCTTGCTCCTCATGATAGCATTGCTATAAGTGTTTGAGAATTGTAAGGCATCAGGCGCATGTGTGGGTAACCTCATATTATTGGTGAGAGAGACTTTCTTCCTCACAGTTTCTATAGCTCTTTTGTTTTGACATGGTGCATCCGTACTCACTTCCATCTCGTTTCAGGACTATTTGACTTCCAAGTACGGATTCGAGATTGACCGTGGCCTTTCCGGATTGATACATACTTTTCAGGATTGTTTCAATCGTTCCGAGCTTGTATTAAGCTCAATTTGCTGAAGATCAAATCAATATTTTCAAAACCCCAAACATGGCAAACTTTGGCTCAAACCCGCGAACCGTAGCTCCCTTATGTATTGTTGGGCTTGCAGCCCTGGTCACCAATCCCTTCAGTGTTTTGAAGCAATAAGGTTGAGCAAATGTATGAAACAGCCGGACAGATCCAATTTCGAACCCATAATAGATTCTTGATGAGCCGCGTACCATTGCTGGTACACCCCTTCCGCCTGTCCAATTTGGAATAAACCTCATGTCTCACCCCTAGATAGATGGTTCGTATCTTCTAGAGATAGAAATGGGTTTCAGGTCGTGTGAGAAGGAACATATTTTTATACCCTTGCAGAGGGTATATTAAAATTGTCCAGATGCTTGGAACGCATAGAAGGAAGCATTTCCGACCACATAAAGTGTACATATTCTTGATCACCACAACGAACTGAGTCGATATAGCCATGTCCGTCCGTCAGTCTGTTTCTATGCTAACTCCTCCATCAGTTTTAAAGCTATCGCGACCAAACTTTGCACGAAGTCTTTTGGTACAAATATGCTGCACATTTTTCGGAACCGGCCAGATCGGATGACTACAGCATATAGCTGCCATAGGAACGATCGTCCGAAAAACTAGTTCTAGTGAGTAACACTTTTTTGTTTTTAATGCAAACGTCTCCAAACTTCGTATTTACTAGTTTTCAATGCTTCTTCATAATTCTGCCAAATTTTGTCGAAATCGGACATCTATATAGTGTAGCTGTCATACAAGAGTAGAGTCAGAAAAGTAGTCTTATTGGGAAAAACATGTTTGTTTTCAGTGGATATGTCCTTCAAATGTGTTAAAAAGCGTGTGTAAAAACGAAGTTAACTTTCCTCCACTATTTCTACTATTAAAATCCGACTAAGCCGATGGCAAAAAGATTACAGACTCCAAAATCAATGGGCGCATTCAGCTGATAAATCCGACAAACGATTACTGCAATCTGTACTGGCTTATCGATATAGATGTTATCGATTTGCGAATGCTGATGGTTCTCTGCTGAGTGCCAACGATTACTAAGATTGTGTTCAAGTTCTATAAGAAATGCTGACACAACCTTTGAGGGCAGCTAACGTTGTTAGTTGTCAGTTTTGGTTAACGTTCTCACCAATCATCCATGTTACATGGTTCCTGGTTTTTTCGTGAATTAAAGGTATGTCTTAAAAGAAATTTAATATTTTGAGACCTGGGAATATATGAAGTGTAGCCGACTTATGCTCGTAAGGAACTACCTTTGTGGGCAAAATTCATCTTCCGCAGTGCAAAACATTATGAGGCACGTATCGGGCAGTGATGAATGTTATACTTGTGTGAAAGTAATGAAATGAATTGTCCAACATTAGTTAGCCCTGAGAATGTATGGTTTGTTTTTTTTAAGAAACATGTCGACCGAGCAGCCACTCACTCGCTTCGTATGTATGGCATACAGCAAAAGACCGCTACAAACAATTTCTCAGCACTGGTCGTAGTACATATTTCACAATGTTATTTAAAATTGAACTGCACCGACCAGGACTACAATGCCGTTATGGATGAATACCAAAGTGTCTGCAAAAATCTGTCTGAAAAGTGGAGAAGATGCTAAGGCGATTGGAGTTCAAAAAGGCAGCTTGGTTGAACGAGTATTTGGTTGCCCATGATAGGAAATTGGGTGCAGGCCGAAATGAAAAGGCCCAAACGTCAATGCACTCAAGTTTCGAATTTCGTTAATGACAACACTTGCAATGAGCTTATGAGTGCGACACTTCCGAGTCCATGAAGCCAGAGAATATGTGGCACGAGTCGACAAGCAGGAATTCTGCTTCAATTTGGAATTTTTGCTGCCTTATTTGTATACCCGTTACTCGGAGATAAAAAAATGGGTATACTAAAGTTGTGCAAATGTAGGTAACAGACAGAAGGCAGCATCTCCGACCACATAAAGTATTTTTATACTTGATCGGCATCGATAGTCGAGTAGTCTGTATACACACCCAGATCTCGGAGACTTGAAGAGCTAGAGCCACCAAATGTAAAATGTAGACCAGTATTGTCTGAACGCATATCAAGTTTGTTTTAAATTTTTTAAGATATCGAGCTATCGATTTTGCAGTGTAGTGTATGTGGCCAATATCTACAATATCACAAATTTTCATAAAGATCGGATTATAGATGGCAGAGTTAAAAAAACGTTGCATACCTAACTGAGCTGCATGAGGTTCTTAAACACCAAGTTCCCTGACTAACGGGTATTTCGTAGTCGGGCAGGGCCGACTCTCGTTTATAGCGAAATCTGCTCGAAGACAAGCAGACAAGCGTTCTCGATTTTGAGCTTGATGGCCAGGGAAGTGCGACCAACAAATGCGTCCAATTCCCTTTCTCTCAGCATTGCCAATGGCTGTTGCCAACAATTTACACTGAGAATTCAACGCAGCTTTGGCTGAAACAATGAAAATGCTTGATTTCACACACGATCTATTTATTTAGCGAGATGATTTAACCCCTCCCCCTTCTTTACAAAGATGCAGTCCATTTGAAATGAGAAATATACACTTAAAACTTGGCCATATGTATATTATTCTTAAGCTGTACTTTCACTTGTCTGATATCTCATACAAGTTTCTCAATTTAGATATGAGATCAGTGTAAAAGTCCAATTGAAATGCTCAAACATATTTGAGAAGCTGCTGGAGAAGTAAGCCATCTGAGTTCTCCTATGAGTTGTGTGTCAGCCAACTCACAGTATGACATCTCTACAAGTGAAAGAATGGAACAGCTTGAATAAAGTCTTAAATTAAGAGTGTAGTAGACGAAATAAGATTTGCCTTCTCATTGTAAGTCTTTCGAAGTTGAGTTCGGGGTCTCATCCTTGTTTTTTTCGAAACGTTTGATTTTGTGTCTTCCTACAGTTCAGAGAAAAAAAAAATGGTTAATCATCCAATTCAACTTGCACTTGACTCTAACTGTTTGGTAAACTGCTTTTAAATCATTTAAGAGAATCAGAAAACAACAAAGTAATCAATTTGATAACCTCTGCTTGACTGGGAATTGAACTCATGACCTAATGGCCTCTTCAATATTTCATTACGTTCGCTTGAAGTTTCGAAATAAACCATTATTTGTCTTATTCCATCATAACGAATTTTTATCAAAAGTGAAATGACATAAACAAAATGTTATTTGCAGGCTTGTGCATTTTAATGTGGCTACAATTATTGATTCATCAGTCACGGTAGTCAAGTGGTTTGAAACTCTCTTACGCTATCAGTGGTAGTCTATTGGCATTTTATAGCTACTCACGTTTGAAAATTAGCATATCAGAATGATTTTCCACCTTATTGGCGATTCAAGTTGGTTGCAATGTCGTCACGGCAAAACGACTTCCAATACAATTTTCCCCCTGCTCTTAGCTTTCCGACTGCAACGAACCTATTTCAGCTGCATTTACTCATTTCACAACGAACACCAGGCAGGTATTTCGCACTGAATACAAAAAAAACAGTTCGCAAATTTTGTAGGAATTTCAAATATGATTTGACTCAAGCTCAAACCATCGACAAATGGCTCACATCGAGTGTGTTTGTGTCTGTTGTGTGTTATTATCCGAATTCTTGATGCATATTTCGATCAAAGTGAAATTTTCCTGTGCTGTTATTTTCGTTAAACCTTTCGCTTTGCTTATCGCACACAAATTTATCATGAATTTCTTAATCAATGGCCGGCGGGGCAGCTACTGGCATTTCCCTAATGGCGGCCGCCGGGTGGTGCGGGATGGTGGGGTGGGGGGCCCACTCAGTGCCAGATACGCATCAAAGTGAACCTGTTCGATTTCATTTCAGTTTCGATGTCAGCTCGTTATGCGGCGCATTGTCGATTTCAATATTTTGTCGATTTGGGAGAAGGCGGGAGAGGCGCGCACGCCTACTAAATTAAGTGCCACTTAATAATCAAAATTACGCGACGCGCAGATAAGCCCCACAGACGGCGATGTGGATGTGGATGTGGATGTGGATGGGGCGGTGTAAGCAGTTTGGATTTGTAACTATGACGATGCAGCGCTCCGGCCGCCTTAGACGCAGTTCGACGAATCCCCATTAATAAATTAAAACACGCCTCAGTGCCTAAGCGGCTTTCGCTGCGGTTTTTCCTCTCATTCTATATTTTTCTTTTTTTTTAGCTTTAAACGTTTCAGACAGCAGCGCGGAAAAGAAGGGGGCGGGGCGGCGTGGGGCCCTGGCCATTGAGCTTCGATTGCAATTAATATGCAGCTTCGTTGGCGGCGGCTGTTCTGTCAGCTCGCATTAAACGCCTCCGTGGATAGTCGAGAGCAGCTGGAGTGCCTCGTCGTCGTCGTCGTCGTCTGTCATTCTTCGAGAGCCTCGTCGCATGTGCAATTCATGAATTTCAATTAATTAATTAGGCCACAGAAAATCTGGCAGGCGCGCGGCGGAGTAATCGACGCGCCAAATCCTAATGCAGTTGGAGTCCTTCGTGTGGCTCCTGCTCCTATTACATGCAGCTGCCGTTTGACAAAGTAGCTGTTAGATTGCATCGCATTTGCCAGCCGCCCAGTCCCCCCCCCTTGCACTTGGCATGCAACAGATCGCTGCCTTTTCGCATACAAGTGACCCAATTACTGAGAGGGTGGTGGCGCCACCTCGTGACAACAACTCCCCCGCCGCCCCCCCACCAACAGCAACAGCAACGGGAGCAGCCCTCGTTACGGCTTGTTGATTTATGTAATTTAGATTGGATTTTGCGGCAGAGAAATTAATGCGTTGTAGATTAATGATTGGCCGGGAGGAATTGGCAGTGGGAAGATGCAGGCAGCGGAACATTCAACCACATGACCAAAAACACAAAATCCCCTAAACCTTTTAGGCGACGCAGACGAACAGCAAACAGGAGCCAAGACGAACTTTGAACTCTTTAATAATAAAAAAAAAAAAGTTGGTACACAAGTCCCCAAATTGCCATAAAGTACGCACCTACCATAAGAGTCACCTAAGTGTGAGTGAGTGTGAGGGTGTGTGAGGGTGTGTGTGTGTGTGTTGCTGTTGTTGTTGTGTGAGCCTATTTTAATCTCATTAAAAATGTAGCAGAAAGCAAATGGGCTGCTGCTGCTGCTGGGTTATGCGGCTTCAAGTTGTCTTTAAAATTTGACTGAAAGCGAAAATCAGTGTAAACGCTTCGGCGAGCAGGACAAGGACACAAATGAGGACGAGTACGAAGCACGGCGCCATTTTGGCTGCACGTGTAGGACCCGGCTTAGCAAGCAGGCCGCCATATGTGCGAGTGTGCGAGTGTGCGAGTGTGTGTGTGTGTGCGGTTTCCTGTTTGCGGCCTCTCAGTTTATTTCGCGTTTATTATTTTACGCCTGTTTGGCAGCCGCCAAAAATTTAAGAATACGGGAAGTTGGCCCTAGTCCCCCCCCCCTTTTCTTAGTTAACCTCAGTGAGCGACCGCAATGTTGTTGTTGCTGCTGTTGTTGTTGTTGTTATTATTATTATTGCTCGTGGTTGTTGGGAGCACGCGCATGCTTTGTTTTTATTTGAGCTCAATTTTTGTTATAATTTCGTTTTTTTTTCCCCCCTTTCTGCCTTGCCGCACTGTGGTTAAACAAAGAGAATTTGCGCCCCAAAAAATTGTACACTTTTTTTGGGAACAGTCCATTGGCAAAGCGCTGGAAGCGTCTCATCAGCAGGGACTTTTTTTTGCAGGCACTTGCAACTGTCAACTGTAGTTGAAAAAACCAACAAAGAAAGCACAAATATTTGGAATAAAACAACACTTTATTGATTTGATTAATTGATTTTTTTCGTTCTGGGTTGGCTGCGTACATTTGGCGCAGTGTCTAAACAAAGGTTGGAAACTTTTTTGAATTTTTCAAAAATTTTATATTCAATCCGCAGAATTCCAGAATTACAAAAATTCAGTTTGAACAAGGGCTGCTCGATATAAAGGAAAAATCTACTGCACATCGATATTTGTTTAAGTATTAACAGAGTATCAATTCGATATTGTAAAAATCAGGACTGCAAACCGGTTTTGAACTAAGCCGGTTTTGATACCCTTGCAAAGGGTACTAAGTATAATTTTGCCCAGGAGTTTGCAAAGCTAAGAAATATTTATTTCCGACCCCATAAATTATATATGTATATACTTGATCAGGGCGGCGAGCTAAGTCGACTGAGCTTTGTCCGTCCGTCTGTCTGTCTGTTTCTACACGAACTAGTCTCTCAGTTTTGAAGCTATCAAGCTGAAAATTTGCACAGGGACTTCTTTTTGCTGCATATATCGGAGCCGACCGGATCGGATGACTAAATCTTATAGCTCCCATAGTAACAATCGGTCGGAAAACTAGTTTTAGTAAGAAATACTTTTTTCTTTTCACTGGAAACGTCTTCAAACTTTGTATTCTTAAGTTTTCTATGCTTTTTCATAATTCTGCCAAATTTAATGGAAATCGGAGAACTATTTGGATGTGGGGAAGAAGATTATTTTTGAAAATATTTAAGCGAGAACCTGCAAGGGTATAGAAACTTCGGCACAGACAAAGTTAGCTTAGCTTTCTCATACGAATTACTTGAAACTAAAAATGGAAAAGAATTTGGCGATATCGGGAAAATTGTAATTGGAAGAATCAATTTTTTATCCCATAAGCTTGATGCTCGTTTTATAAGCATGGACTTATGTGTTGTTTTGTGATTTTCCGATGCTAGGCTAAGTCCGCCCCAGGGAGTAAACAATTTTATTTTAGGTTTTTGAAAGGAAATATCTATTTTTCAAATAAATCGAAGAAGTCTCCAATTTTGGCATGGGAATGGGTTGCAGTTTTGGGTACAATTGTTATTAACTACCCCATAAATGGGCACAAGTTTCTCCAATTATGGAAAACTCTCCAGCAAAGTCGGGAATGAGGTGTGGGAATGAGTTCAAGGCTTTATTTTGGGCCAATCCTTGACACAACAAAAAAGGTAGGGTGCTTGCAGTGTGCGCCCTCAGCAAAGTACTTAAAACGTTCAGTGTTTCGCGTACTCCTGAAGCGTGACGGTCGTCATGCAAAAGCTCAATACTTCAAAAAACGTTAAGCGCCTTACCTCCTTTGTTGTATCATGGGCTAATCCTTATGAAATTGGATTTGTGAGCTTTAATTGTGGTCCAAGTTCCAAATCCAAATGATATCGACCCTAGAGGCTAAACAGAAGCTCGCCTCGCACAGCACCCCGGGATTTGCTGGTACACGACCCTCTGAGTTTGATTTAATTTCGGTTTCCTTTTCAATTTTCTCGTTTAACATAATTTTTGGTAGATGTAAAATATTTTCCAAATTTAACCAATTCTGCAGTGAGGTTTTATCAAAAACCAAAATGTAACATTCTGTAATACAAATTCTCGGAAAACGACGGGCAACTATAATGTGCATCAATCCGTTTTGTTTTTGACAGCCTTCTTTCAAGCTGTCTGAAACTTTAAATCCTAACATTCCCTGTAAAAGGGAAATTTGATTTTCGTCACGTGCCTTCGGCAAAACGTGCCCACTGTGCGCCTTCGTGCGCTGCTTTGGAGTTTGTTATAAAATTTATGAAAAGAAAGCAAAATCAAAATTATAATAAAATCAGATTACAGCCTCTCAGACTCTGTCCATGTTGTTGCTGTTGTTGTTGTTGTATTCTTGTTTTTCCCATGGCTTTCAGTTGAAAAATTGTTTGCGCTTCATTTTATGAAAACATAAGCAATTTTTGATGTTGTTGCCGCCTCCGCCGCCGCCTTCAGTCACTGACACCAACAACTTAGCCCGTCTGTTTTGCCTGCGCCGCGGCCAAAACCCATTCCCAACGGTGCGTTTAACAACGTTCCATTTTGATGTGCCCGACATGTGAAAGCTCTTCATTTGGGGGGAGGGCGGCCAATAAGGGTGGCAACGACTTTGACTTCAGGCGGGCGGGGGTGACTGGGTGACTGGGTGCCTGGGTCGCCCGGCTGGCTGTCTTACCTCGTCGTCATCCTGTCGCTGTCTTGACTGCCGAGGCGCTGATTTTATAGCATTTTTGCGCTGCCCCGGCGTTGCCTGGGCGCACGGCGAACGGAGCGAACTTTATAAAATATGTACTTCTGGGTAGTCTGTTTTATTGCAATTACTTAAGATTTTACTGTCTGCGTTAATTGAGCATTGGATTACTTTATTCGCAGGCGGCGGGCTTACAAGTTGAGTGCGGGAGTATGAGGCATTAATAAAGCATTAATTATTATTTGATTCGTGGCCGCGTGGAGGCAAACAAAAGGAGTTTAATTTAATTTGCCGCCGCTTTGATGTACAATTCAAATGCCATTCAAATTGGAACCCATCCCTGAAACGAGAACAATTGCAAATTCCATTTCATTATCTAAACGCGCTCCGAACACCCACCCACCCAGCCACGCCAGCCGCTAGCCGGGTGCGAGTGTTTGCACGCAGTTCGATGCGGTTTCATGTGATATTTAAACAAATGCGGTTAATGTTCATATTTCATTTTAATCAGAGCCACCAATATTGATACTGTCCCGGCTGATGCGCTTTTACTTGCCGCATTATGTGCGCCGCACACGCGCGCGCGGTTCGCTTTAGTTTGTCAAAAACAAACTTTGCTCAGTTCCACCGGCATGCGGCGCGCTTTTCGCAGCACTGGAAAATGAATGTAAAACTTTACAACAGGCAGCCAATTACCATAGCTTTTTATTTGATTTCGCACGGTTTAGCTTTTTGGTAACGAGTTGGTTGTGGCCAAAGCACTGCGGGTGAGGCCAGCCAGCCAGCACAGCCGACAAATGTGTCGATAACATGAGACACTTACGGGTATTTGCGGTGAAAGTAATGGAATCGATCGGGGCTGATAGAGCTGACCCTAAGCGGTAATGTGTGCTGTAAAGCGAGCTGAATTGATGAGTTCAGACATGGCTCGATTGTGGTTCTATGTTTAAAGAAAAATTAAGCATTTTTAGTAAATATTTTGGTTGTTAAGCCAAAACTACCCAGCCGGACTTTGCAGAATGTGGTATGCATTATATTGCGTTGATACTTTTAATAGCTCGAGGGCAAAATTCACTTCACCATGACACCGTTCTATCGCTGCTTTTTGATATGGGCAATAGTTCTAGTTCTTACTTCAAGCAATCTTTGAGGGTTCGGCGACTTAACAAAAGCAAAGAATGTTACACTTCTTGGCAACAGCTTAATCGAAATGAAAAAGAAGAATGGTAACATGTGTAAGGATGGGATCTTCGACAGAAACATCAATGGAATGCTGCAGATGATGACCACATTCAATTTGAAATAGCATTGTGCATAATTCCTTAACCAAAACGGACAAATCCAAAACCTAAATAATTTGTTTAACAAATGAAATGAGATTATCAATGATAAATAAATCATATCGATGGTTCGCCCACCCGAGAACATGCCACGTATAATTGTACATGTGAAAAACATAACGTACTCAAATCTATATGGGATATAAAGGATATAAAATTCATTTTATTTGGGATGTCTGCGAGAATCTATCTATTAATTGATATTGCACCTTGGAGGGCGAAGTAAAACTGTGGTAGACGGTGACATGCCTGACCCATCCATTGATTTCAAATCATTGCTCGAAAGAGTACAGCCTGGCAATGCAAACTGTATCGATCGATGTGTATGATATCTGTATGTGCTGCAACTGAAAGTTTAACCAGTTGACATCCAAATTTCTTCTGCCAAAAGTCTGATTCTGTCGGCCACGCATGATCTATGTATGGTGTAAGTACATTGAGCAATATTTAACAATCAGCAATTGTGGTGGGCATTTTGGATATTTTAATTGTTGAATGACAGATGGCGCTACGCCTACTTTGTTTGGTTGAAATAGCAAAATATTCAAACCACTTATAAAAACTGAGACGGTGGTGGCAGAAATTTGATTTCACGCGTCTTGATGGTGCGGCTTATGTTGTTTTGTTCTTGTAAAGCGCTTCACGGTGTTCGATTATTGATTACGTAGGTCGAATTATAGAGTATTTAGTATTGAATTTCGAGTACTAAGTATGGAGTATATATAGAATTGAGCTCCTAGTGCTGAGTGCTTAGCAGCAAGTGCTCCGTATCGAATACTGAGTATCATGCACCGAGTATCGATTGATGCCCTGAGTATCGAGTGTTGTATATTGAATACAGACTATCGAGTTTCGAATACTGGGTACCTTGGAGTCCCTAGTATTGAGTACTGAGTACTGACTTGTAGTCGAGTATCGAGTAGAGAGAAACACAAACACAAATAAGATAATGCGGAGCACACCTCTATTCCTTTTCTCTCAGGCCGTTGCATACGGAAATTTCGATTGATTGTCGCCTGTTTGTGTGTATATATATATATATGTGTCGTTTTATATTATGTGGCCCATATGTAAGCAGCACAGTCATCTCCGCATATATATATATATATGCACACACACACACACACACACCGATGGCACATATATTTTGCTCGGTCATGTGGGCCTAAATTCATTAAACCCGTATTTACTTTAACATTTTGCGCATTTATGAAATTTTGCGCCTAATTGATTTGAGCGATTTTCTGTGGTCGCTGAGGCTGCAACTTGACCACTGCCAGCAACAGCAATTGCAACAGCAACAGCAACAGCAACGGCGACAACAACAGCAACAACAACTGCAAACGCACCACGAAATTTTATTTCATTTCAACACAATTAAATTTTTGTACACCACAAACAAGTTGCCTTTGTTGCCGGACAGGACATGGAAATGGTTTGCAATTGTTTTTCCCAGCGGCCTCCCCCTCCCCCCTCTGCGCGGGCACGCGACTCCGCTGAACGGTTCATTGATAGGTTTTAATTTATTTATGCGGTGTTTGCTCGTTTGATTTTTTCCTTATTATAATTATTAATTTTTTGTTTTGTGTGCATTTTATCAATATTGGTTCAACAAAATCCATTAATATCTATTAGACCGGAGGCCAACTGAAGCAGCAAAGCGAAAAGGCGAAAGGCAAATGCCACTGACTGGCGGTTCAATTCGCATTAAGCATCAACATAACACGAACTTGTCCACTCCGCCATTGTGGATCTATAATTTAATTGCGAAGCGTATTAGCTTTTAACGATCTGAACAATTCGGCTTCTAATTGAAAAGAGTTTAGCTCCGTGCTTTGTTTGCCGCTGCAGCCAGCGTTGCTTATATCCGGTTTGCGGCACATTTCCGGTTGCCATTTGCTGCTGCTGTTGCGAACTTTTCACTGTTTGCCATGGGGGACACGCAGGGCAACAGCAAAGAAAACGAAGCGAAAATGGTTTGCCTGTTGTCGGGACTTGGGGCGGGTGGGGGTTGGCATTGCTTGCCAAACAATTAACTCCCCCCCCCTTCCATATAATCCGGCAGAACAGAAAGCTGTGCAATTCTGTGGTTAAGTATCATTTCTAATATTTTGTGTGACACCCGTGCGACACTTTGGCATTTGGTGCCGCTGCCTCTGGGGTGTAGGGGTGGGTCGGGCAGCCACATTGTTTATGTCTCACTCAAGAGTTGCGCAAAACCAACCCAAGCAGTGTCGGTGTCCGTCGCCCAGGCGGGAGTCGACGCTTAGACAAAACCTCGCGCCAATGCCAGAAACAGCAGCAGCAGCAGCAGCCACAACTCGGGCAAAAACTTTTTAAGTGAAAATAGTCATTCAAATTTAATTAGTCCAAAACAAAGCCAAAACGTAATGAGCTTACGTTTAGGCCAGGGTAAGAGGCGGGGTGGGGTGGAGTAGGTGGAGGAGTGCCTGGGCAACGCCTGAGCACCTTTCGCCGGGCTCCATCTCAATCTGAAATTGTGGTTATTGCACTGCATAGCCCACCCACCTAGGAGCAGGTCCAAAGGGTGCCAGTGACGGTGCGAGGCCATCCTCCGACAACTACGGGGTCATGTGCCACACAATTACGACAAAGGTGGAGTCGGTGAAGTCGGCAGCGCTTTGCTGTCACATGCCACATGGCCACAGTTCTCCCACCCACCACCACGCCCACATCCACAACAACAACGAACCAAAGACAACGGCAGCAGTTTCAAAATATTTTACGTAATATCATTGTTCGCACTCGTAACTAACTTTTGCCAGCATCCCGTGCAGGTAGAAAGGATGCGTCCCGAAAACTCACTCGCTCACTAAACACAGGCAAACTATTTAGCGTGTGACATGTCTCTACGGTGGCATGTACCGAGGGGTGGCTGAGAAATTGTACAACAATGTGATGTAGTGTACTTAGCCCTTGTAGAGAGCTTTACATTGTTGGCCCCATGTAACATACTCCGCAAGGGAAGGAGTATACACAAACAAAATGTTATCCAAATGGAAAATCAAAGTCCCATAAATGATGCTCCAACTATAATATTACACGTTTGAGTTCTCATTTGTGTTGGCTCTCTCAGGTGTTGTGATATTGCTCTAACAATCAAATAAAACCTACGAATCTTGTTTATCAAGCAGTTTTTCTGATGCATCTCTCAATACTAGAGGTCGGCGCTAAGAACTGAGAAGTTGCCACTGGCAACAGAGATTGAACTTATAAAACTCTCATTTCGCATTTTGCTTTCGTCGAAAGCTGTCGATGCTGCATGCAGTGGCTGAGAATGAGAGATTTAAACTTAACTTAAACTCTACAGACACCTCTGCTCACATTGCCGACCTCAGCTGATGGAGATCAATATGGAAAATCATGCTTCACAATGCCCAGCTGTTGTCCAAATTAGAAGAAAGCTGCAAACCACCAAAGTACTGCAAAAGGTTCAGCCCGCGATATGCATTGGGTTCACATGGTTTGCAGAGCTCCGTTTTGAGGGTTTGAACCAACATTTAGCAATGTCCCAAGGTTAGGGTTCGAACCTAGTTTCGGCTTACTTAATTAGAAACAGAATTATTTGGCTAAACTTCCAAAATAAAATTAATAATAATGGAAAAGCGTGTTCATCTTTCTACATCCCAGGCATACACTTTCACTTTGGTACAGAGTAAGCTACAGTTGAACTTGACCGAATAGAAATTGTCTGGCCGATATTCTTCGATATTATATTCAGTATTCTCAGTATCCGAACTGAGGCCTGAAGTCTTGCGTTCGAAACGGATCTGGTTCGGATTAGGTTTTATTTTTTGTTGGAGTTCCGAGTTGAAAGTGGTTCGGTTCAAAACGGCTTGCAGCTCTGATTTGACTATATTATCAATGATTTTCAGGCAAATTGAAACCGGCATGGCTATCAATGGCATCAGGTTAACCCCTGGGCTGCACCCTGGAACAGTTCACTTGCCAACACTTCAAGCTCCTATTACAAGCAGATAGAAAGTGCGCAACTGTTGTGCTTAGATGAGAAACAAGTGTGCCCGGGGATCCAGCTGTGGCAAGCAAATAGAATTAAATCAAGAGTCGTTTTCCATTTCCGCAGATATTCTCTAGTCTAGGAAATCAGAAATGGCGGCCTTGTGTGCAATCATTTTCCGCCGCACTGCATTAGTTGGCAAAAATGGTTTCCTGTATGCCCCATATATATTCTAAATAAACATTTCCTTTTTTTTCCGCATTTGCATTTGCATTTCGCGTAAGCACATATTTCTCCATCAACACTCGCCGACTCCGTGGCCGGCTGGTTGCCTGGGTCTGCGTTTTTTGGGGCTGCCGCATATGATTCGTATCACTGATACTATTTCTGCTCCAATGGTACGGTTATTTTTGCATCCTACGTGCTTGTTAATGTATGCCGGCCAGCTCAGCTCAGCTCAGCTCAGCTACGTGTCCGCCGGTGAGTGTGTGTGTGCGAGAGCACCCATGTATCCGTGTTAATATAAACGCATAACAACATTTTCAGCTGCGAAATAGTTTTCTGCTGCTGCCTCGTCCTGGTTGCTAGGTGTAATTGTGACCATTTCCAGTTACCGGTTCCCATTGTCGGCTGTGTGCCTGCTGCTGCTGCTGCTGTTGCTGCTGTTGGTGGTGGGGTGGTTGCCGCCGCCGCCGCTGCTGGCGGTTTTCTCTAAATTAATACATCACAAGCACGCATAAGGACTGCCTGGTACCCGCTTAATTATGGAATTTAGTTGGGTTCCTGCATTTTTGGAGATTGGACAGCAAACTATCATATTTTGGGTGGCGTATAATTGGAAAATATTTTAATTAAGTCTGGCCAACGGTGAACCCAGCTTCCCGCTGTCACTGTCACCGCTCAATGCCTTTTGAAAGCATTTCACGTGACAATTTTTAATGACGAGCAGTTGGCTTTGCTAATGGAAATGGCTGAATGTTGTTCGGGATACTTGTTAAGCGGATTTACCGAGCTGGTCATTACCATTAACCTTTTGGTTTGAGTTAATGTTGCAGCGTTGTTTCCATTTGCACTTTTGTTTGCTTTGCATTTGGACGATGACTGAGCTGGCGGCAAAGTATTAAAAAGTGGAAATGGATGGAACGGTATTTGATAAGTTAATAACTCGCCTGGCAGTCGACATGCACAAATGCACAATGTTTACCATCGGTGAGTGGTAAGTTGCGTTGGCTTCGAAACAGAAATCGAATGATGGTGTTAGTGTACATGTGTGTGTGTGTGTGTGTGTGTGTGAAAGAAAACTCACAAAATGCAGGGGACAGTGTGATTCGGAGTTGGGGCCAATCGACTACCGCGACTTCACTTGTATTTTTTTGGAATTTCGTAATTTATCATGAAGTGGAAGGAGTGTGAAAAATTCTTACTCTCTGTGATGTATTTTCGCCACTCGAAGCAAATTGAGACATTCAGTCGAGCTCCCAAAGCTGCTTCATACAAACTAAAGAAAATCTCATATTTTCTCCGCCATTCTTTCTATCTTACTCCACTTGACTCATATCAAATCAAATTTATGTAACTTCGCCCCGATATAACAACAAATTGACTCTTGATTTGAACGCGAGTCACAACAGGAGGAATATGAATAGTATATTGATTTCGATACTAAAGTCAAACTTAATGAATGGACAGCGGATTTTGCATATTTTCTATCAGATCCAAGTAAGCAAACGAAAATGTGCATAAAACTATATGAAACTATATTCTGCATTCAATTTCAAGATGATTTAAAATAATTATTTAATGAATTGAAACGTCGGCAAATGACAAGATGATGTGAAAAAAATTGTTTGATACACATTTGCCCTAGTCCACTAACATTAAAATCGTTCTAAAAATGAAATGTAGGACCGTGAAAGTCAGTTTGTACAAGTTAAAATTTGCATTTCATTTAAAAATGATAAGAACGAAGCAAACATCCATTTTAAATGTCAACTGAATTTACATTATTTTTACTTTTGCTGGACGACGAATGAGACATGATAATCTAGTGTCATGTTCCATGTTTCCACCATGTAATTGACACGCTATTTACATTGAAAACATTGCCACCTGCCGGCTAAATTGACCATCATTTCTCATGTATCAAACAATGTAGGACCAGTCTTAAATTCTTAAAATCTGATTATCTTAGCTGATTGTTCATTTTTCAGTTTAATTAATACAATAACTGGTTTGCTCAAGGGCACTAGAACGAGACGGTCTCACGAGACGGTCTTTTTTTTCGTGTCACAGATACGCACGACTTAGCACGACGTGTTCGTGTGGCAAGATCAGATTTCGTGTGTCAGTGTGCTTAGAAGTGCCAAGTACATCCATTTACCAACCAAAAAAAACATTGAAAACCTAAGTAGCTCAAGAACTGTAAAATTACTGTAAATGCTAATATAGATTGGTTTTTAGTCCAGAGAATCAGAATGTGGTCTTGAAGTCATTTCGGAAGATTATTCTTACTTATACCTGAACAATTCTAGAAATTTGATGAACATATTGGTGAAATTACGTCTTGTGCGTGTCATATCGTGTTGTGTTCAGAAAATTATCAACGGCATGTGTGATGTGCGTGTTTCAATGTGCAATTCGTGTTAGAATAGTTCTGCATGGGCGTCCTCATATGAATTTTACAAGATTGAGACATATGCCCCTCTCTTTGGAGCTTAGCTTAATGCGGTGCGAGCCGAAGTTCTCAATTGAAAACCTACCAAAAACTATTTTGGACAATTTTTTAAATGAGTATAAAGTATAATTAGCATTTTAGACATGGCGATGAGATGCCATTCCATTCGTGCCCAATGCAACCCTGACAGCTTGTGAGCTTGAGCCCCAGACAAAACTACAACAACTTTATCATTTCTTTGTTGTAAAAAATGTTCAATAAATGAATACTTCTGGTGTGGATCTGTCTTAAAGTGTTATGTCTTATGGAGTAAGGAGTAAGAAAGGAAAGTAAAGGAAAGGAAGACATGCTTAAACTCAAACAGCATTCGGATAAAATTGTGCTCGAATTATTTGCTAAATTTAATATTTTTGGCACAAATGAAATAAAGATCTTTTCAGGATTGAAAAGTAGTATCATATTAATCTTTTTTCTGCTCGACTCAAGAATATTCGGATCTACGCTTCAATCCTGTTTCGGATCAGGATATTTAGTATCAAACGGGTACTTTTCAGTATCGAAACGGCCATCCTCAAAGTGAAATGTTTCAGGTCAACAATTTGATATTTGTTTATATCTATTTATTTGTATCTCTCTGGCATGGTTTAAATAACAAAGATATATTTTCATAATATCAAATTGACATTACCAAAGAAGCAATGTGTAAGGCATTTTGTAGCTTCATAAAGACCATAAAATTTGAATCCTCATTCCAAAAAGCATGCTGCTGCTAATGCATACAACAAAAAAAAAAAAAAAGAATGTAAGTGTTGACTTTGTAGCAAAGAGAACGAAAGAAGGGGATTTTAATTCACTTTTGGGGATTACACTATCGAAGCTGGAAGGAGTAATCTTGGTAGGGTGGGCAGCTGCACTAACATCAGTGTCACATGTCTATGTCGGTGTGTAATGAACTATTAGTGTATTTTCCTGTCGCTCTGTTCTCTTTTCTCTTTCTGTCAAAAATCTGCCCATCTCGTCTATACATTTTCGCACGTGATAATATAAAGCATTGCCCGTCTTGGATTATCGAATCTTTTTCCGAGGTCGAGGTCAGCCTGCCATCTGCTTAACCTTTTTGAAATATCGTTCAAGGTACACTCCGCTGTGCATATTTGTTTAGGTGATATGTAACAAATTGTCAACTTATCAATATGACTGTACTCCTGCTCCTCCTATTTCACCCACAACAACAAATCGATTGAGGTCTTTGCCTGTCAACTGTCAGTCAAACAGCCGTCTCTACATGCCAGCAATGCCGTAACTGGTTGAGAATTCCAAAGCAACATGAGTTCGAAATTCGATGGCGAGCTCAACGCTGTGTTCTCTCAAATGTGCTTGCTCTCCTCGCTGTTTCTTTACCTCGCTCCCCTTGCCTAAAAACGCAATTCTAACAACGAATTTGGCTCGATTTGAAGAGCGAAAATCTTGAAAATTTAAGAACGAATATATTTTTTTTTTCTAAGAGCGTTCAGTCTTCAGTTCTTCGATTTGCTTTTCATATCTCCGATGTCTTTAATTTACATAGAGATTGGATAATAAATGACACAGTTTTAAAGATTATGTAGAAACATAAATTCTTAAACTTCTTTCTAGAACTTTAACATCCGCTCTGGTTCACTCTGGCAGAGTGTGCAGTTGTCAGTTATAGGCTAACCGCCATTCAGTTGCATCTTGGTGCAGCTGACACTTGAAGCGACTTCTAAACGCTCTTGTCCCACCCCCAATCATAGACATACAAAATTTGGATTCTGCCCCCTTTGATGTCACTCTGTCAACACAGTTTCCTCCATTAGATGAAGACGGATTTAATGCGCAAAATGCTGCCAAAAAGTATGGTCACACCGCCTGTCATAACAACTGTGTCAAAGACAGTCAGAGGCTCCAGCATTTGTCTCCGTACTTCCGTACTCCGTGATTGAATTGTGTGAGTATTCCAAAGCTGTTTGAAAAACCACTGAACCCAACCTGTCCCAATCCGCCAACTGTCTTCACCCCTTTATGAAGTATCTTTCTGTATAAAAAGCGCAGCTGGCGGCTGCTCGGCTAACACTATCAAATGTGTACCGTTACGCGTCTTGGCATTGGCAGCAACAACAGGATAAAAGCAACACGACTCAAAGTGAAGCAATTTGCGTATCCAAACGAATTTGTATGCAATTTGTTTTCGGTTCGTTTTTGTACAATGCAAAACAAAAGCCAAATGCTAATCTAATTTTTGAGTCATTAAATTTTTGCATGCCTTTCGGAAGTACAATCGATAACTGGCTAAAGTATTTTTAAGGAGAATCGTTTGTCAATTTGCTGGAATCGCATTCAAGTGCTGGTGTAGTTGAACTTTACCGACGGACTAACGCCAATTGACACCACAAGTGGCCACAATTATTCGAAACCGGCTAAGCGTCCAGTGGCATCTTTCTTTCGTCTTCGTCCACTCCAAATCCCCCATATGAACAGCTCTAATCCTGTTGACTATCGCAAGTAACCGCAATCGTTTTATGGCTCATCATTTGCTCGCCTAACGCCCAACGAAAAACACACCCCAAAACTAGACCCGGCTCCGTTTGCTTGTTATTTTTATGCCGGACTGCTCAATTTGGTGTTTCGCTTTAGTTTCGCTGGGCCACACTCACTTGTTCATCACTTACACGCCAGGGTAATTTAAAACAAATGCCCCACCAAATCGCATTTGGCTCTGGCCGCACAACTTTTTATTGCCCGTTCGCATATGGAGCGGCAAATTTGTTCATCCACTACAATTTGGCATGCCATTTATATTGGTTCCATGTTAATGCCGGCGCCAAATCCCCAACACGGCGGCCGACGGGAGGCAGACACCGTGTTGAGCCCATGTCTGCAGTTGATCCAATTGTTGTTATGGCCGTTTGCTGCCGGTTGTTGGGGGTGGGGCTGCTGCTGCTCCTGCTGTGTTTTTTAATAGACACATTAAAAAATAATTTAACCGGCAAAGTCACACAAAACCGAACTGGCCGGCTGCATCGAACAAATCATAAATCATTCAACCTTCGGCCGGTGGCTGCAGTGCAATGGCCAGAGGACATGTGAGCGAGCGCTTCTATTAAACGATACACGATGAGCAGGTTGGCAATTTGTCGCCGCGCCACGCCCGCCCGGGGCCAATCCATCGCCCGTTGCCCACACGTTTTTCATGTGTTGGCTTTTTACACATCATAATTTTTTATGCTAGTTGACTTTTGGGTACCGCTCCGTCATCCCCCGTACCCGCCGCCTCGTCCAGTCCGGGTTTTTTGTTTCATTATTTGACAGCCATTTGCAGCGGCAAAAAGTTGTTGCCATGTACAAATTAATAAACGAGTAACTGACAAAAAGGTAATTTATTATTTTATACATATTTGACAAATTAATTTAATGACGCTCCGACACCACCGTCCCGCACACTCGCCCTCGCGCACACATGTCGCCGCTCCACATTTCCCACCGGGCAGCTCTCGTCCTGCCGCCGCGCCGCTGCCACACATAATAATTTCTCATTTAATTTTTCAATTTTGAGCGTCATTTACACATGCCATGCCATCGCAGAGCTCTGTCCAGATCCCAGTTTCCTCCGGTCCCCTACGGCCAGCTTGTCGAGGGTCGGAATTGTCTTTGTTTTTCGATATACCCTATAAATTGAGTTTATAGCGATGCATTGAGCCAGCGCGTAACACCAATGCAATGCAGGCGGAGAGAAAGAAGATGAAGAAGTGCTTGTTATAGTTGAATTCAATTTGCAAATGCAATTTCTCATACTAGATTTTTATACTCTGTACCAAAGGTACATAGAGTATAATAAGTTTGTGCAAAAGTATGTAACATCCAGAAGAAAGCATCTCCGACCCCATAAAGTATATATATTCTTGATCAGCATCAACAGCCGAGTCGATATAGCCATGTCCGTCTGTCTGTCTGTCTGTCTGTCTGTCTGTCCGCGTGAACGAACAGATCTCAGAGATGGTAAGAGATAGAGGTTTGACATGTATGGGACATATGCTTCTTATGCCTGCAGGCAAATCAAGTTTATTTTCAATTTTGGCCACGACCCCTCCCGCCCCCGCAATTTAGAAAAAACGTCATATCTCCCACAGTTTTGAAGATAGATGGCTTGTTCCTTCTGGACATATTTAGTTATTAGGATAACTTATCGATCCGCCAAAGGAATGAAGAAGATCGGATGAACGGTTTTCGAGTTACGATCAAAAGACAAATTTTCTTGGTACAGAGTATGTTATAGTCGGGCTTGACCGACTTTCTTTCTTGTTCAGAATCAAAATGTTATCATGCTGTTACATACTTTTGCACAAACCTATAACACTCTATGTACCTTTGGTACAGAGTATAGAACATTATTCCATTGTGACTTGGAATTCTAAAGCAATTAGTGCCTAAATACCAAGTGGTTTTGGCTACAACTTTAATTATGAATGTATCGCATGCTGGTCGAGTAGACTAACATGTCGATGTCAGTGAGTCCACGGTTCAAGTTACCTAAAAAGTAAAAAGAAAAACTTAAATTACAACTTAAGAGACTGAAAGAGGTGTGGTCGGAATTGGAAAGCGACTACACTCTCCCCCTTCCACAACTCATTAACATTTTTTTAATCTCTTAAGGTCTACTTCGATTATAAATACCAGTACCAGATTGGCAAAGACAGAACCGAGATTGAAATGTTTACTTCTTCGTAGTGAGAAGAAGTATTCCGAACCAACTTCTGCAAAGTCCGACTGGGGGGATTAATTTGTTTTTGTGTAAATTGCCGAGGATCCGTTGTCTAAATTTGTTTTATCGCACACCGTTTAATTGGAGCCTAAAACTATTGCAAACATTTATTGCAATTATCTTAATTACATGGTATAATTGCAATTGCTTTTAACTGCATTTGAATCAATATATTTATTATAATTGACAAATTCACAACAAATTGATAGAAAATCTAATCTAAATCGTTAAGTTGTGCTCATTATTCTTCCCATGCTGCATGTTTTGATTCTTTTCCAATTTATATCAACTGTCAACTGTGTTTTTGATATACTTGTCATACTTTTAAAGTCCCAGATATACTATCTGGATATCTAGGTATTTCGAATGAGCGAATGCACTTCAAACATTGAAACTAGAAAGACTTTAAATTGTAAATGACACGAATAATTTAGACACCGTCCGAAGAACAGAAGATAACGTCATATAATTGAGAAACTTGGCGTTTTTGTGTCACTTCAGAAATATACATAACAAAAAGGCAAAGTACATTTAATTCAAAATGCAAGCGTCTATATTAGAGATTTCTGTGACAGCCCCGGTTAGCATCTTTGTTAAGCATCGCTACTTGAGAAGCAAAATAGCAAAAATTATGGTTCGACCTTCCGAACCGTCACTGTAAGTTAACCCCTATTGTCCTCCAAGATCGCCCAATTTGATCGGCCCAGCTCACTGGCTGGCAGCGCCCTCAGCGGTCTAAGGTCTCATTTGCTCTGTTTTAGTTCATCAAATATTTCTAGATGTCGGATGACTTTTGGGCTTCTTTTGGGAGGTTGTGACTCAGGAGTTGCCAATTTGCCCAATTTCTATCCATTAATAAGCCGTAGGTCATAGCTGGGCATTGCAATTTTCAAATTTATTCTTCGCACTTGCGACACCTTCTTGAACTGAATCCACTCAATTGGTGAGCTGTCTGACGGTCTCATATGGTCATTTTCTGGTCTGAAAAGTGGAAGTGGCAGTTGCATTTAGATCTGACCGGTTTAAAACCATTGAAAACATTCTCTTCACATCAACTGTCAAAAGTATCGGAAAGACAACTCGAAATCGTTGGCTATCTTGAAACAGTTTGCTAATACTAATGAAAGTTGTTGCGCAGCTTGAATGCTGCGACTATTGAGTGAGCCTCCCATATTTCCCATGGGAAACATTGTCGCAGCTTCGACTTTGACAGTATGTTTTTTGTCGAAGCTGTGGCCAGTGTGAACAGAGTATTACGAATGATCTAGGTCCCGTTAAACAGCAGTATGATCGGAAGAGATTTCTGGAAACGGTTTGCTTTAAAACAGTTTGTGGTTCAATTGAGAGGCTGCAATGCGGGATTCAACTTCTTGATTCGATAAGTTTTATTATTAGTTAATCCCCCTTTACAGCTACAATTATTCAAGTTATTGTGAGAGTAATTACAGTTTGAAACAATCATTGCATTATTGTCATCCCAAGTTACATCAGTAAATGGTTTTTCCCAGTAATGAAAAGTAATAGAGTACTTAAAGTAATGATTACATTATAGCTTTTCCTATTCCGTATGCCGATAAAGTTGAAGCAATTTGAAGAATGTGTGTTTTCTACAAACGCCGCACTATGCATAAATAACTTCTACTCAACCTCAGAGGGAGTGTTACTGGTCATTACAATCGGCCAGATTGACTGACCATTTTCTGCAATGTTGACGAAACTCTAAAGCTTTTTTGGAGCATTCTTCATATAGAAGACCGTCTAATAATACATTTCCGTAAACTCATTATAATTATCTACGGAGAGAAAGTATGCTTTTTCGATGTTGTAGAGTAGTTTTGTGGCTGTTGTTGCTATTTTTTCTTGTCTGCTGATGACAAAATGTAAGCTTATCTGTATTATCTGTCAATTTTGGAGAGGGTAACTGGGCCTCTGCTTCTGCTCCGATTGTTTTCAAGTTTCGTTGCATGTTATCCAATTTGCATTAAAAGGTAATCATCGAAAACAACGCAGCTCTGCCAATTTTCACACCGTTGTCGTATTTTGTATGCCTGTCATTAAGTCGTCAGCGGGTTCAGTAACGCGGGCAACACGGAGGACGGGGAGCAGGACGCAATCAGTTGTTCAGTCAGCCGGCGACGCATCAGTTTAAATGACTCGTCATGCCTCGCGCGGGGAGTGGCGGGCAGACAAAGATGCTGCTGGCACTTGAAACTGCAACGTGTTGCCACTGGTCTGAGCGGCTAGCAGGCTTAATGACACTAGAATCAGTTTTCATTAACGATGCATGCGCCGGGCCGGGCCGGGCCGGTCCGACTTGTACTCGAGATGGAGTGGTGTGGAGTGGAGTGGGATGGGATGGGATGGTATAAAAAAAGGACCGCATGCGTGCAATGCTGGCATTTTTCTCTTCATGGCGGCTGCTGCGGCTGCTGTGGCATCGGCGCTGGCAATTAATAAAACACACACCTTATGTGGAGCACTCCGCCGCCGCTCCGCCGCCGCCCCTCCAACTGCACAGTGGTCTAAAGCGCTTATTTATGCAACGGCTGCTGCTGGCATTGGATTCGGCATTGGCCTCGTCCTGGTGTGTGCGCGCCTGTCGGGTCGACTGACTCTGGTGCTGGAAATTGAATTTAAAAAGCTCAAACGCTGCAAAATATTTCACACGCACATGGAGCGACACCGCTGCTTGTTGCTGATGCTGAGATTTTCGTATAAATCACATTTGCCAACGAAAAATATAAATAAAATATATATACGTACGCGTCGCACACATAAATCTTTCAGTTTGGATTTTCACTTTGGCGGCATAAATTGACACTGGCTGACGACGTCGCAGCCGCATTTGGAAACCACGCTTAAAAGCATACCCCGCTACCCCCGTCACCCGTCCCCCGTCCCCCGTCCCACGTCCCGCCAGCCAGCGCACATTCGTGCAGTCGTCCGCGCGTCCCCGGCCCCAAAACTCCTGCATTGCAAATTGCTTTTTTGTCAGCTTAAATAAAGCAACGCGCGCTGACAGTAAAAACTCATTTACGCGAAATTAAATTAAAAGTTAATTAACGCTGTCAATGTGCAAAGCACTTCAACTTCCAGCTTTCCAGGCAACCATCGGGGCGGCGGCGGCTACCTGCGACTGCAACTCGGTTGGCCAAGTTGAAAAATCACCGCAAGTAAAGTTAAGCATATGTCCGCTTAAATTGATGAGAACTGGTTTTAAATGGCACTCCAGCCATTTACGTCGCAGCCGGGCGACTTGTTTGCCTGGACATGGGATTGGTTTGTCGGTTGGGTGGGTTGTTGGCTTGCCGGGTTGATTGGTTGGTTGGCCTGCAGTTATGCGCAATGCACACAGTGCGTATGGTTAATGTGACATGACCAAGCTGGCTGCATGGTTGTCTGGCCCGCCTGGTCGGCAGAATAAACAAAAAGATTCAACATGCTGATAATTAATTTTAAAGTAAACCCGGAAATCACACACGCCACCGCTCCCGTTGCAGGCAACATCATACTAAGCTAATTGACCCACGACCAAGAGGTTGACACTTCACAATCCGAAACCGAATTCAGGCCCCAAAGTTAACCACAAAACATACACACCTAATTAGACTAGGAGGGGAAGATGGGCCAGAGACGATGCAGCCGTAATATGGAAAATAATCGAATTAATTTGCAGGTGTTGGCTTTGCACTTGCTATTGTTAGCCTCGACTGAAACTATATAAGCAGCTTACAGGCCAACTACCATGGGTGAAAAATTGCAGAGCAGATAATTAACATGCGTCTGGATGGGATAGCGAATTAAGGGAGGTCAGTGTTAGTCCTCTTTCATATGGGTAATCGCTCCACTTGCTCGATTCGGGGACTCTTTTGCCTACAACGCTAGTTCAAAGTTAATCAAATCTTGAAGTATTTTATGGATCGTATCTTAAATTCTGATAAAATAATCCTAGAATTTTCGATATTTCCCTGTTATGTGAAAACGTTTTCTAATAAACACAAAATGTTTTGTTGAACTTCACAAAATAAAGGCCATTAAAAAAGAACGTTCTGTTCTGGTAAGTGGGGTGGACTCCTCGCAAAAATAGCTTTCCTAAAACTAGGGCAAGATTTACCAACGATCTCAGAGTAAGCGGCAGTAAGTCCTAAACACCCAATTTGAAATTCTTTAAAATATTCGGAATATTCTCAAATTGTTTTATTTTTTGGAAAACGGAACTTAAGTCGTTTTCTACAAACTATATTTTAGCGTTTCTTCGGATTATTCGGATGCCAGCCGATGGAAACATAGAACTGGTTCGGTTTACCGGCTCACATAATTGATGAATTTGTGACTTTTCAAACACTTCTGAATTTAAATCCTACCAAACCATTGCTAAAATTTCTAAATTCTCGACTTGAGACAAATTAAACAATCACCTAACAATCCGATTCTAAAGAAAGTTCTCGAACTTAGACAAATTGCACAATCATGACATCATAATTGGTGAGCAGAGAACTAAATCGGTGTTTCGAGCTCGTTAAAAGAAAATATTATATTGAGAAAAGCTAATAGTAAAGTAATACCAAAAGATTGACAGTTGAAACATTAAGATGATCAATTTTGGTATCAGTTTGATACTAAACATTGTCGCGTCTACCTTACGATTCAATTTCATATTAGGAGTATTAAGGAAACTTTGATACTCAACAATTTCAAATCGATGACCAGATGGTGTCATTTTGTTGATTACTTTTTTATGGGTGCAAGAGTGCTCTAAGGTTCCATCATATTGCAGTATTAGTCACATCTTCGTACTCAAGTGGTTTCACGTATCGTCACTAATCTCCGGAATTGGCTGGAATTAGGAATAAACCCGCAGATGGTCGTTTCAAGTTTTAAGCACTCTAACAAATCTAGTTCCTTTTATATCCTTATAAAATGTGCTTAGTCTTATGTGTTTGTGTTGTCAACTGTTGTTTAAGTGAGTGTAACCTCAAAGTAACATGTTTAGACCATAATAAGATAAAAGAAGATTGATGTAAGAATTGCCGCTCCAATGCGTAATGCGTCTTTGTAAGTGTCTCTCTTCCCCTTCTCTTCTAAGCCTTCTTCAGAATTGAAAACAGCTCCAACAGCTCAATCCGAAACGGAATTCAAAACAGAGTAGTCCCTGATATTCTTGAGCCGACCCGGGAAAAGATTGATTTGACTCCCACTTTTTTGTTTTAATCCCAAAAAGAGGGATCACTTTACCCTGTTTTCAGTCCCGCTTCTGATTGCTTTATGAAGTTTTTATTTTTTCTATGTACATATTTATTTGTAAGTGCGTCGAATGGTTGCGTTTGCCTCAGACACAAGTCAAAAACCGGACTTCTATTCTATTCTATTTTTTTTTTTTCATCTTTGCATTCGTGACTACGCGAACATTAGGTGCTTAGAGGGCGATAAGTATACTGGATGAGATGGACTACTGTATCTTAAATTGTCTTCTTCCAGATGGTCCTTTTGGCTTGCCTGCAAGATGAATAAATTGAATATGGGAAACTTAATCTGCCACCATAAGGATCACACGGACATGTGCACTGCACTGTGGCTGTTGATCCTGATCAGGAATATAAATGTTGTATAGGTTCCTTATGCCTGTTGTATGCAAACTCATCTCCAAGGAATTAATTGAGCCAACATTATTTGATTTTAGTGCAATTATGCTTTGCTTGATGCTTGTCTTTTCCGCTTATTACTCCGATTACTTAAATCGTGTGGTAGCCTTTTCTCTCGGTGCTGGCCAATAAACACTTTCAGCTGGCGACGGGGTCGCAGCCATGCTGTCTATGTAAATAAATGGGCTGGCAGACTGGCAATTCGCAATTGCACTCCCACGACCAATTTCGTCATGAAAATTAAAGATAACATAAATGCGGCTCGACTGGCACGGCACGCCAACCCAACCAGGCCTAGACACGGGCCACGATGGGTCGAGCTGATGCCGTGCCAGGACATCAATGTCGGTGCTCTGGCGTGCTATTTGAATTGAACAAGTGTCAGCGTCGAGGGGAAACAGCGTCGAAGCTGCCATCGTTGTTGTACAGCTTTTGCATGTCCTGCCAGCCCAGGCAGTCCTGCCAGTATTGCACAGACGACGGCGACGCTCTCAAAACTCAAAATATTAACACTTTAACGCCAAGTTTTTTATCCGGCTGCCGGAAACAGACAGCAGCACCAACACTCGCACACTCGCACACACAGAGGAACACAAATACAGGGCTCCCGGCATCGGCGCCGAAACGCCATGTTGGATTATTCAACTCGACTCCATTTGGCGTCACAATGCGCGCCATGCGCCGCCATCATTGCACTCGACAGCGAACGGTGGCAACGGCAGTGCCGGCCACCCCGGCGGATGAAGTTGCAATTCAAAGTCATAAACACGTGCAGCGCGGGCGCAAAGTCTCAGGCTAAGCCGCGGAGCTGGCGCTGCCACTAACAGCGGCGGCACTTCCTGCCCAGAGATTCCCCCCCGCCACCGCTGCCACCCTCCCCCACATACATATTGTTTTATTGTTATTATACACGACACTCATAGGGTATCAAAGAGGTGGAACACATTGAGGCATCCTTTGATGTTGTTTCGTTTATGCAACTTGAGGGAGGACCAAAAGTTATGGCAAAGCAGGATAAATTGATTGTTACATGGAGGGGTTACCTATCAATGTTTTCGCTGATCTATGTTTGATTCGGTACACCCACATTTGGGGATCTACGTAGAACACAAACTTAATAATCCATTGGAGACGGACATTTAATCCTAACTTTCATCTCCTAAGTACATAACTATAACCAATTTTAGTGCTATTTTAGCTAACTGCTTTATTATTCCATTAAAGAGAGCGCCTAATTGAAGCGTTCGGTGGTCGTTTAATTGAAAAGCTATTGGTTAGTGGTTTGGGTTGACTATTGGTTGTATGATTTCCATTCAGCCATGCACAATGTGCGTATGGTTATTGTGACATGTCAGCGAATGCGCCCAAGCGAAGTTACCTAATTATCCAGTGAAACGGAGCATTGGAACACTGGAAACTATATGCCACAGCGATTTCGATTGGTTCAACAGTGTGGTTGTCTACGTTTATGCCACGTTGGCCTAATTTGGCCAATTCCGAAATAAAGATCCCTGTACTTCTTAAGTATTATTCATTTGTTGCCGTTTCTCTTCCCAGTCCATTTCCACTTTCAAAAATTGGTTCAATCATTACGTTAATCCGTTGGAAAAGAAAGAGCAAACATTGTTACTGCAACCATCCAATTTTTTAACGAAATTTCCGGGTTAGTTGCACCTGCCCCAAGGCTGCCCCAAAGGCAACCAAATCAATTTTGCTTCTTTGGGTCCTTCGAACAGAACCACGATCCGAACCTTTTATATCATAGATATTCGCTTAATCGGGCTTAACCGAGCTCCAGTTCCTGGGTGCCAGATAAATCTCTTTCGGTTGGTTGCAAGCCAATCGTTGTATATACCCTTGCAGAGGGTATATCGAAAGTCTTTTTCCACGAAGTCTTCTGATACAATTTGTCGGAACGGGCCGAATCGGATGACTATAACATATAGCTGCCATAGGAATGATCGGGCGAGAAACTGCGGGAACAACTTTTTTGTTTTCACTGCCAACGTCTCCAAAATCTGTATTTAATAGTTTTCAATGCTTTTCCATGATTCTGCAAAGTTTGGTCGAAATCGAACATCCGTATAGTATAGCTGCCATCGAAAAGTAAGGTTAGAAATATAGTCTTAGAAGAATAACTTTTTTGTTTTCAAAGCAAACGCCTCCATACTTTGTATTTCTTGGTTTGACATGCTTTCCCATGATTTCACTGAGTTTGGTTGCAATCGGACATCTATATATAGTACAGCTGTCAAACAAAAGTAGAGTCAGAATAGTAGTCTTAGTGAGAAAAGCGTGCTGCAAGGGAATACAAACTTCGGCAGAGCCGAAGCTAACTTTCCTCTATTTTGTTAAAAATGGGAAAAGGGGGGATCATGAAGTTGTACGAACGTATGTAACAGGGAGAAGGAAACATTTCCGACCTTATAAAGTATATATATTCTTGATCAGCATGAACAGTCGAGTTGATATAGCCATGTCAGTCTGTCCGTCCGTCTGTCTGTCCGTCTTTCTGTGCTTTCATACGGACGTATGAAAGCACAGATCCCAGAGAAGGAAAGAGATAGAGGTTCGACATGTGGGACATATGCTTCTTATATCTGCAGGCAGATCAAGTCTATTTTCAATTTTGGCCACGCCCCCTCTAGCCCCCCCAATTTGGAAAAAAGCCTTATCTCCCACAGATTTAAAGATAGGTGGTTTGTTCCTTCTGGACATATTTAGTAATCAGGATAACTTATCGATCCGACAAAGGAAGAAAGGTGAAGATCGGATGAACGGTTGTCGAGTTATGATCAAAAGACTGTTCGCTGCTGCAGCGCAGTAGCAGCGCTGCTACTGCAGCATGAAAATTTATGCTGAGCGTATAATTTCGTTGTTACAGAGTATGCTATAGTCGGGCTTGACCGACTTTCTTTCTTGTTTTATTATGAAATTGGTGAGAAATTCTAGTTTCACAGCAATGAAGTTTCATATTATTAGAATTTCTTTAACTGGTTCCAACTGGCACTAAGTTATCAGAGTTCCGATTCGTAAACATTAATTTCGAGCTCAACTTTTCAAAATTGATCTGTAAGTGATCCACATATCTTTGGGTACCAGACAGATTCTGTCGTTCTTTAATCTCAAATTGAAATCACTTTCGATTCGGCAATCGGTTTCAGTTGCTCATTCTATATATAAATATACTAAATTTAACTTTCATACCAATGGGCGATACCAAGTACAGTCAATTGGAACCCACGTACTCAGCATGGTGTATTTTCCCTTAAATAAGTCTTAGAGTTGGTTAAAATTAAAATTAAGTTTAAAAAACGAGCATAACAGGGACAAAAAAAAACTTTAAACAGAGTCTACTAAACCAGATTGAAGATATCCGGGCTTGAAAACTAAAGTTTTATGAAAACAAAAACAGATTTTAATAAAAAGTGTTTTATTGTCGAAACTTTTATAAATCTTTCCCATACTAGCGAAGCCGAAAATCTAAGTAGCATTTTAATGTCAAGTGCTTAGCCAGCTGAATGCTGTGATAAAAAAAAACCCATAACTTTTACTCAACTTTGTGCTTGTGACGGAGTGCTAGCAGCATGTTTTGCCTATATTCTTGATAAGCACAAACAGGGACAAAATCTTCTTATACCTGCAAGTTTTATAACCTCGAAATATTATTTACCGAAGGAAAAGTGAAGATCGGATGGACAATTTTTGAGGTATGGGCAGCACTTGACACGCCTTAACACTTTGGGCAGTACAATCTATGTTAGGGTGAGACTTGATCGACTTTCCCACATGTTCTTTAAACACCCTACACAACCGGTCATCTTCACCAGCAACTTGGCGCCAGCAATAACATATGTTCTCATGAAAAAGCTGTCATTTAGTTTGCCGTACGTATTTGGCACTCAAGCCAAGTGATTGGGTAAAGCTCGGGTTGTCCTTTCGCCCAATCGTTTTGATATTAGTTTATGCTTCCGTTTTCAGTTTTGGGACTTGGGGATCAAATTGGATCCAAAAACCGATTTCAAACGCAAAATTTAAAACGGGATCAAGGCTGATTATCTCCATTTTGTCCATATGGCGGTTTAACTTAAAATGATGCCCAAATATGGTACGAAATAGGTGCTCTGAACAACAAAATCAATCATAAACCAAGATTATAGTTTCGAAAGCGAGACGAAACGTTTTCAGAAGTCAACAGAGCCAGGACAATTTCACTCCAGGAATATAATGCCAATCCAAAGTTTTGGATTACTAAAGCTAAGGTCGCTTAATTCAACACAATCCCAATATTAATCTTAGTTCAACAATCCTGGACTGGGAGCATTCGTACTTGTGAAAAATATTGTCTAAAGTTGATTAAACTCCGGAACGGAACGTCTGTATGCTGCGTGTTGGTTTTTATTACTGACTAGTTATTCTCTACGATCTAACAATGAGCGTATTGCATGTGTGTGTAATGTGTGTGAGTGTGCTTATGCTAATAACATTGGTATGTTAAATGGTTACATATTTATGGCAAAGAATGAAAACATATGTTAAAAGACGTTATAATTCAAAATGTAACTTAATTTTCTACATCCTCGGCCCCGCCAAAGACTGACTTTATCTCGAGCGGATAAAGAAGTTGTATTGGACGTCGCAGCACTTGCTGATCCTTCACTCGAACGTCGCAGGCTCTTGCACGCCCGTCGCGTCCTACGTATCTTGCCACCACCACTCCTAGTCGCCAGAGTAATCTCGGTTGATGGTCATCCTGTACAAGCACCACATCTCCTTCGCTTAGACTTCTTGTTGCTTGAGACCTGTTAAAATGAATAGAACGTAATTGCATTAAATACTCGTGCCGCCATCTCTTCACATAGCGTTGAATTAGAGTCGTTCTCGCTTTCCACATGTTAGCGATGTGGCTTCCATCTGATTTGAAGTTTTCGCCGCTCAATATACGGCAATCGCTCATGAAGTGTGCAGGTGTGAGAGGCTCCAGATCCTTGGAATCGCTGCTTACATAAGTTAGTGGCCTTTGGTTCACCACGCTTTCAACTTCCGTAAGCAAAGTCTGGAGATCTTCCACATTCAGTTTGGCCTTTCCAATTGCAGCCTTCAAGCAATCCTTAACGGTGCGGACAAGTCGTTCCCAAAATCCGCCCCACCATGCCGCCCGCTCGGGAATGAATTTCCATTTTATTCCATTTGTTGCAGCAAACTGTTGAATTTGACTCGTGTCCATAAGTTTTTCAAGTTTCTGTAGTTCCAAATTAGTGCGCTTAAATGTTTTTGCATTGTCCGAGATTATGACACGAACTTCTCCTCGACGAGCGATAAATCTCCTTAGCGCGTTGATACAAGTCTCAACTTTCATATCGGTCACTAATTCCAGGTGTACGCCCCTAATAGCGGCGCACGTGAACAGCAGTATATACACCTTCCTTGGGGTGTCGCTTGAGTCGCTGAGTGTATACAGTGGGCCTGCGAAATCCAATCCAGTCGTCTCAAAGGGTTTGCTCGTAGCTAACCGTTCAATGGGTAAATTCGTCCATGGTTCGCATGCACTTTTGCTGTGCAGCCTCTTGCAGACCACGCATCGCTTGATAATATTCTTTATAAGTTGTCTTCCCTTAATAATCCAGAATCGCTTTCGTATCTTGGTCAATGTTGCATTTATACCACAGTGCTTTAATTGCTGATGTGCGTTTCTGACAATAAGTTCTGAAAAATACGAATGTTTAGGCATTATAATTGGATTACATAATTCCCCAAACTCGCTATGCAGAAGACGACCGCAAGATCTGATGATTCCATCGCATAATTTGGGATTAAGACAAAGTAATGATGATCCTTTGGGTATCCCTTGGTTTTTCTGCAGGGCGTTCAGCTCTGCTCCAAAATATTGTTGCTGTATAAATTTAATCCAGTAGAGCTCAGCATCCAGTAGCTCTTCAGCTGTCAACACTTGTATATTACTAGTGTTTGCGTTAATTTCTAAATATTTAGTTTTCTCCTTAATGCGCTTTATAAAACGCATAACGTATCCTGTTACTCGCAGCATTTTTCTTAGCGATCCAAATCGCTGTATAGGAAATATTGAATGCATCGCTGTATCGCTAGCGACATCCTCTTCCTCTTGGTTATGGATCGACAGGGTAGCTAGCTCCTTGGCTTGTGGTGCTGCTGATATTGGCCAAGTGTGACTGCTAGCCGAGAGCCATGAAGGTCCGTATTTCCATAGCTCTGAAGTCTGAAGTTTATTGGCACTTATGCCTCTGGTCAACAAGTCCGCTGGGTTGCATTTGCCTTCACAATGATGCCAATCGTAGACATTGGTTAACTTGTTGATCTCGCTTACTTTCGATTTGATATATGGTTTTGGGCGCTTTCCATCTCCAGCAATCCAATTCAGTACTATGCTGGAATCTGTCCACATAAAAATATTGTTTATTTTTAAGTTCATTTCGGTTAACAAATACTTAGCCAATCTTGAAGCCACCAACGCTGCTGTTAGCTCCAGCCTAGGTACTGTATTCGCCGTCTCCTCTTTTATAGGGCTAACTCTGTTCTTTGAGCAAACCATCATGACTTTTATGCATCGCTCGTTAATAACTTCTCTGATGTAAGCAACAGCTCCATACGCTGCTGGGCTTGCATCTGCAAATATGTGCAGCTGTAGCATCTCTTCGCTGCCTGTCGTCAAACATCGCTTCATCGTGAAATTCTGTAGGAAGGCCATATCCTTTTGCCAGGCTACAAAATCGTTTGCCAAGGGATCGGCTAATATGGTATCCCACTCTGCATGCTCCTTCCAAATCTTTTGTAAAAGAATCTTGATGTTGACAGTAAATGGACCTAGAATTCCAAGTGGATCATATACGCGTGCCATCGCTCTCATCACATTTCGTTTAGTTGGCATTAAATTTTGAATATATGCCACGGTCATTTCCAGATCAACGCTCAATTCATCGGTACTCGTATTCCATTTTATACCTAGCACCTTTTGTTCCACTGGCGGAACCTCCTTTTCTTCTGTGAAAAGCTCTTTTAGTTTTAGATCATTCGAATTCCACTTACGTAGATTAAAGCTGGCTTGTTGCATGATCCTTTTCGCTGAGTTGTATAATTTTACTCCTTCACAATACTTGGCAACGCTTGTGACCAAATCATCTACGTAAAACGACCTTTTCAGTAATCCGCATTCAGACTCGTTTTCCGGCGGCTGTTTTTCCAAATGCTGTTGAATCGTAGACGCTAGTAGAAATGGGCTAGATGTCACTCCAAATGTAACGCGTGCCATGCGGTATTCTGCTACTGGTGGATAGTGCGCTCCTATCTCTGGTGTTGAGTTGTACCACAGGAACCGATGGCAGTCTCGATCCGATTCATCTATCGAAATTTGTAGAAAGGCCTTCTCAATATCGGCCACTAAGGCAATTTGCTGGCAACGAAATCTTATTAAAATTGCAGTCAGATCAGTAAGCAAATTGATACCTGAATTGAGATGGTCATTTAAGGACGCTGTTCCGTGTTCGCTCGAGGAGGCATCAAAGACAATTCGCATCTTGGTTGTGTCTTTGTCCTCTCTATACACTGGTCGATGTGGCATATAATATGCCTTGGTGTCGTTGGATATGTTGGGAACTGGCTCTGCAATACCCTCGCTTAATAATTCTCGCATACCTCGATCATACTCCATTAGTTTTCCAGAACTCTTCATCAACTTGCTGGTCAAATGGCTCAAACGCGACATCGCTACGCATTTGTTGTCGCGTAAATCCTCCTTTGCTAGCTTCCATGGCATCTTTGCAGAATATCTTCCATTGGCAATACTAATTTCGGCGACCTGTGTGTTTTCTTTCGTTTCGTTGCACGCTGATATTCCAATGGACTCCAAACTCCAGAATTTTTCAATGTCGAATTCATCATGTCGCTCAATAACATTTAGTATGCACCTCTGCTCGAGTTTAGTTTCACCGCAATGACCCTGAATTGTCCATCCAAAGAAAGTTTCGATCGCTACGAGGTTTGTATCCAGATTTTCTCGATTTTCGTAATTTAATTTCCAATAGTTGTCTTGTCCGATAAGCATATGTATGCCTTTAAACAACTCATCGCTTGTTACTTTATTGTCCGCTATTCTCTTTGTCGTTTGTTTTGCTACACGCGGCACCGGTAAAACATCTTCACATATATGCGGCACAACAGTAGCACAAATTTCAATTATTTGATTAGAGTATTGGCTTTGCACGTTCACCAAAACCCTCTTTAGCTGCATCAATCGCTTGTTTTGTTTTGATTCTCCGAATGCGTATATTCTTGTTTTTTCCGTACCAATAGTGGGTAGTTTCAATCGCTTGACCAAGTTCTCCGTAACATATGTACACTGACTGCCATTATCCATGATAAGACGGGTTAAGACTCTGTTTGATCCGTTCACAAAAAATGCCTTCGCTGTTTGCAAGTATATTTCGTTGGCAACACATTGTACAGATGTACTCAGCATGGTCGTGTTCATTTCCTTCGCTCTGTTTTGAGTATCGGCCGCTGTTTCTTTTACACCCATTCTTTCGCACAGAGTAGTCATATGTCTGCCTCCACATGTAGAGCATTTTATAAATTGATTCTTGCAAAACTTTGATGTGTGGTTTGGCTTGCCACACCGAAAACATCGTCCTTCGTTCCTCAACATATTTTTACGTTCCGCGATAGTTTTACCCTTGTCTCTGCAATCTTTTAATTCATGGTTAGTACGTTTGCAAAAAATGCACTGTCTCTTGCTTGCTTCTTGCGCCGAGTACAATCCAACAGCTGTTCCTGGAATAAATGTTCGCTCTCTATTCTCTCGCTCTCTCGTCCGCTTACTCTCACTCTCTGACAATTGTGCTTTTTCTAATGCTTCTACTTCCATTTTTATGTATTCCAGTAACACTGTGAGTTGGTCAGCGTTCTCCATAACCGTTGAACTTAGAGCTTTATGGCTGATCTCCTCTCGCTTGCGCATTTTGTGATATTCCACGCGCATGTGTATGGGGATGGCTTTTAATAATAAAGAGACGACCATAATGCAATAACTGGAAGCTGGAACACCTAGAGCCGTCAATGTGCGAGTTGTAGCTAGGGTTTCGTTGTACAGCATACGCAGCCCCTTTACATCATCTCCAGTATGTACACTTTTGGACTTTAGCAGCTTTTGGACGTATTTCTCAGTTATTTTATCTAAGTCTCCGTATTCTTCAAGCAACAAATTGATGGCATCGTTATAGCACGCTTCGGTTGGAATAAATCCAGCTATAGTTGCCGCAGCCGCTTCCGTTAGACACTCATTCAGGTAGTTGAATTTGGTGGCCGCATCTAATATCGAGTTCTCGTGTACCGCTTTCTTGAACTGTGTCCAAAAGGGTAGCCAATTCTCAAAAGCTCCGTTGAATTTTTTCAACTCGATTGGTTTGAGTTTTGCTGCTTGCATTCTTTCGTCGTGTCTTTCGATGTGTGTTCTATCTGCTCTCGTTGTACTCATTATATCGCCATTCGCTAAACGCTTTAACAGAAATTCTAGCCTCGCAACTGTACTTATCGCCTTGTCGTCATATTCCGATATTGCTTCGCATTCCTTTTCTATATCTCCCTTCTTTTCTGCTGTATTCAACGTTTTCTGGTCAGCCCATTTTAAATTGTTATGCACGTTTTTTAGTCGGTGCAAAAACACGCTCAGATTTTCCTCATCCAAATTTTCGTTGCTCGCTATGTATTTTTCGATCTGATTACACAACTTCGTGAGCTGCGCTCGGCATGAAGATCGATATGCGGGATCCATTTTGTAAAAATCCCTCGCTAGTTTTTATTTGTTAATTTTATTTTAACAATCGCTGTTTGAGTAACATTTATTCAACACACCCGTTAGGCATTTACATTAAATACCGACAGTCGCTACTTTCCCGGGTTTCGGCACCATGTGAAAAATATTGTCTAAAGTTGATTAAACTCCGGAACGGAACGTCTGTATGCTGCGTGTTGGTTTTTATTACTGACTAGTTATTCTCTACGATCTAACAATGAGCGTATTGCATGTGTGTGTAATGTGTGTGAGTGTGCTTATGCTAATAACATTGGTATGTTAAATGGTTACATATTTATGGCAAAGAATGAAAACATATGTTAAAAGACGTTATAATTCAAAATGTAACTTAATTTTCTACAGTACTTTTTACTATATTTTCAGAACGAGATAGACAAGTAAAAATGTATTTTGTCAGTTTATATTCTTTTGTGTAAAAACTTTATGATGTTAGTTTTCCCATCCACCGAATGGGACCCAAATGGCGGGACTAGAAAAAGACTTTTTTATTAAAGTATTATAGAGCTACTTCAACCGTTGCCTTGAAATCTTCCAAATTGATTTTTATTTCCCCACTTTTTTCGAGACATGGCATAGGATTTTGTTATCTCAAGCTTTAGACAGAACTGAGGGCCAGACGATACATTGGAATCTTCTCGAATAGGAGATTTTAAACTTAGTAATAGATGATATATGAAACACTAAACATACCTATCTCCATACAGACGCTTAATAGCAAGATGGAAGAGATAGCAGAGAAAGAAGCAGAGGTAAGAGGTGGGGGAAAACACCAGCGGATGCAGAATCTCTAAAATTATGTGCAAGACAAGAGACAAAAAACGTACGCACCATCTGCTACAGCTCCAGAGAAGAGACGGTAGACTGCTCATTGGCATACTAACGGGACACTGCCTAGCAGCCGCTCATGCGATATGGAACCTGCATTCGCAGAAACTCTAGAACATCTCATTTGCAAAGATTTTAATTAGCGCCTGAAAAATGGTAAATTAAATGGTGACGAAATGTGGCTATTACCATGATTATAGGTTTATCATGATGAATGTCCCTGCAACCTTAAATAGATTTTATTTTTATACCCTGTTCCCATTGAAAATGGGAAAAGGGGGATCATGAAGTTGTGCGCATGTATGTAACAGGGAGAAGGAAAATTTTCCGACCCCATAAAGTATATATATTCTTGATCAGCATGAACAGCCGAGTCGATATAGCCATGTCCGCCTGTCCGTCCGTCCGTCTGTCCGTCTGTCTGTCTGTATGAACGCGTCGATCTCAGAGACTGTAAGAGATAGAGCCACAAATTTTTGCACGAAGGTAGATTTATGCTGTACGCAGATCAAGTTTGTTTCAGATTTGAAAAATTCCACCCCGGCCCCCTTTTATCCCCAAAAAACCTAGACCTCCTTTAGAAATCCTAGACCTAAATAGCCGTCAGATCCACAATTTTCAAGTTAGAGCCTCGTGGTTTAGTATACATCAAGCTAGGCCCAATATCTATCTATTCTGAAAAGTACAATCAGATCGGAAAAACACCGCAGAAAAACACCGGAGTTATAAGCGAAACAGTTGAGCTGTGTGCTCTTACACACCCCCAGTTTATGGTCAGGACTAAAAAAAAGTGTTGCCTACATTTAGGTTGACAATTTTGTTACAAAAACAAATAAATGAAAACAAATGAACAGGGTATTTTGTGGTCGGGGAACTCGACTGCAGCGCCCTTACTTGTTTATATAAGCGTGGACATCGAAAGCATCAGCTATTCATTATTCGCGCTGAATATTCACAAATATTGTTGGACCAGTTATAAGTAAGCGACATAGTTTTGTATTAATAAAAAGATTCACAATTCTAACAGAAGCGTAGCATACTTTAAAGTGCGTTAGGCACGATACATTAATGCATTACTGTAGATACGAGAAATTCAAGAAGAGCGAGGCCAAAAAATGAGAGTGTATTGTGTGCGGGACAGCGAATGCAAGCAATGAGAACGCTACTTACGCTCATATGCCCGACTTCGGCATACGCTCGCCGATTGTGCTCGGCCTCTTGAGGGCTATGGGTTAACATCGCTGCTCTAGAGATATCGAATTGTTGTCTTTGGGAAGAAGTGATCCACTCTTAAGATAAAAATGCAATACTTCTGGGAGATGGGGAAACGTCTCTTCTGAGAGACGGGGATTTGAAAAGGGTTTCTTTCAAGTGCTTATAAAGCGATTTTAGCTTGATATAAAAATGTCTCTGTTCCGGATAAGGATTCACTTCCCTCTGGAGATGCGCCTTCCTTCTGTATTCCTTCTTATGCTTTGCTACAGGCCAGGAAACCAATTAAAATAAATTGTATTTACCATCTGCCTAAAAGAATTTCACAATATATTTCTTGCATATCGCACAGAAATGAAATCACGAATTCCGTGCACTTTCAATACAAAAGAGGCAACTGAAAGGGGAAACTAAAAACGAATTTGCAAATTAGATGCAAAGACAAAATGCTTCTCAAATTTAATAGTAAATCTCTCATAATTATGTAATAATTGTTAGCTTTCAAGTTTGACTAATGCACCAAACTCTCTTGGTGACTTAAGTTTCGTCAGGCAATTGAATGTGAACCTTGATAACAATGTGAAATTCAAAACTGAGAGGAGAACACAAATTGTGAGGAATAAAACAATGCCAGCTAGTTGTGCGCTAGCAATTTAGTCTTAAATGGCCGGTAAATGTATTGTACTTATATCAAATTTACCCCAAGATAATGGGATTCGGTCTCAGTGTGCCAGGCCAGGGCATGTGGTGAATTACCAAGGAGAAATGGTAAATTGAATCGCTAATTGACAAAGCATCCGTGTAGATAAATTCGATGCTATTAATGCAACTGCAAATGTCATTCAATATGCATCCTGTCCCTATTAATAAAGTGAGAATTCGAACTGGCAGCTGACAATAATTTATGAAAGCTGACTGACCTGGTATTTGAGGTAGCAACTGTATTGCAATTGGATAGCGTTGAGTGAATTTGAACAAACAGACTAAATTGTTTTGCTATTCCATAACACTTACCTACTTCTCTCTGGCATTTTCCAACATCAATGCCACCTTCTTCCAATTAGCCCAGCTAATTTTCGAGCTCAGTCAATTAGGGTAACTCCAGGTCGTTGCTTAGCCCGTTGGCTTCTCCACCGGTTGTTGTTTTTGGCTGGCAATGTTCGTTTTTCATTTGCATGCAAAATTCAAACATCAGCATAAAAATGCAATTTTTATTGCGCAACATTTCTCAATGCCCGCTGCAAATATTTTCGCGGGTTTTATTATATTTTTTGTTGTTGCGCTTCTCGTCTTACAATTGTTGTTTGTTTTTGGTGTTGTTTTTTTTCGGCTTGTTGCTGCTGCTGCCGCTGCTCATATTTATTTTCAGTCCTTTTTTTTTAAGTGTGCTTTTTGCCATGTGGTTGTTGTTGCTCGGCCCTGCAGCATGCACACCGTTTGGCGGGTGGCTGTAAGGGGCGTGGCGTTTTTATTATGAGCTGCACTCTATGAAACTGCAGTTGGAGCCGTCCCGCGGAGCGGGCTTCGGAGTGGGAGCGACGGCTCTTGGAGTACATTGCAAATATTTTATTATTGCACAATTTTGCCAACTTATCCCGCTCGCATATGAATGAAGGTGGTGGCGGCGGCGGGGCGGGGGGCGACTCTGGTTGGCCGCAGGAAGGATGCAGGCAAGCTAAAATAGTATTTCGTAGCTGTAGCTTGTTTGTTTGTTTGTTTTTGTTTGTCGGTTCGTTTAGTTGAAATTACGTTTTGTGTGCCACTGAATTTCATAGCAGCGGCAACTACTTACAACAACACCAACAACTTGAGCCGAAAAACTTGCTTTCGGTTTGTTATTATTCTTAGGTTCACTCCCGGCAAATTTGCCGTGTGCAGCCCCCCGTCCCCGGGCTCGTGCCGCTGCTGGTATGGACACCACTCGTGGCCACTCCGCTCCGCTCCTCGACTGTTGCCACTGTTGGCAACAGTCCCCCCCGCCCCGTCCGCCCACCGGCCGACTGTGTTTCGGTTCAACTTTTTTCTCGTGCTGTTTTTCCAACATTTTAACTTCCGCTCAATTTACCTTTAGGCCAAGTAATTTAAAAGCTGACGTGTTTGTACAACTACAATTTCGACTCATGTTGCCGTTGTTTTTCTTGCTGCTGCTGCTGTTGGCATTGCCTGTGTAGAGCACTTCCTGGTGTGGATTTTTGCTAGGTTCGGCTCTTGTTCTGGCTCTTGGTTTTTCGGCTCCTGGATTTCAGTCCGTCTTTCCTTTCGCTTTGGCCAAATATTAAAAATGAACGAAAAAAAAACGCCGCTGCTTTGGCATATAAGTATTTTGTTTATTTGCCCTTCGTTTGACTTGATGGAGCGACAACGGTCTAAAAGCACAAACATCCAAAAGCTGTTAAAACTGTTTGCCCTGGCTAATAGACGGCAGAGCGGTGAAAGCCGTCCGAAGGTAAATATTAATTAAAGTCGATAGTAAATGGCCGAAAAGCGTTGGCGTTCGTCCTGCAGCCGCTGTTTAACATGTGAGCACGCAATTTCCTTGATTGGCAGCGCTGAAGTTGAATGATTGAAAGCGCGGTGCTAAGCTGTCGGCGGGGGTGGCGGGCGCATCAAAAAGTGTAGCACACTTTTTGGGGCCGCCCTGTCGTGTGTGAGTGTGTGCGAGTGTGTGCGAGGGAGCGCAGTTAACAGCATTGTTTGTGCGGAGACCAACTCCGTCTGCCTGCCAGCCTGACTGGCCAACGAGTCAGTTAACCAAGCCGCAGGCAGGAGCAGAAGCCGGAGCAGGAGCAGGAGCCGGAGCCGGAGCTGCATTTAGTGAAGTATTGTTTCTGCTAGATTAATCCGGTTTTAATTAAATATACACGCTGCCAGCACAAAAACCAACATGAATGTCGGCACTGGCAGGCACAAAAAAAAGCTAAAGATTCGAGCTGCGGGTAAGGCCTCAGCTTCCGTGCGCCTGGCGGGCACTTTCGACATCTGACGTCATGCAAATGTGTGGGCTGGCTCCACACAAAATGACAAACTGACTTGACTGACTGCCGGAGTGCAGCGGCACCAGCAGCACCAGCAGCACCAGCAGCACCGGAGGCAGCAGCATTCGACCTCGGTTTATTTATTTATATTTTCATTTCTCCCCTGCTCTGGCTACCGCCGTCGCTTGTTTTTCCTCTCCAGCAGTTGATGTTTTAAGAAAAATGTGTTTCCTCACGCAGTCGCTTCGCCTGGGTAAATGCAGCGCACCGTCCTCGCCGCCCCGCCCCTCGTTTGTTTGTAATTTCAGTAGTAAATTAAAAATCCTGTGGTATATTTTTAAGTGCTCTACACAACAACAGCTCAGGCTGGTTCTGCTGCTGCAGTCACGCCGCTTGTTCCGCATTCAGATGACTGCGCCGCCACTGGCAACCGAATGCTGCTGCATAGCTGCTGGCTTAAGAATGTTATGAGTTTTTAAGTTAATGAGCTGAAACTTATTTAGCGTCAAGCGAGCGCTTTGTGTCTGGTGTTGCCTTAAACCAGAAGCTTGCACTCGACTAGATGATGCCGACCAGCATTCTGGGTAGCCCGGGAGGTTTTTATATTAAGTAGGATTGCGTTGGCATGGATCGGAATACCGGCAGTCTTAAAAGTGGTTGGTTTAGCTGCTGCACTGGCATTGCATCAATTAGTAAGAATTTCTGAAACATAATCCCCTTATAAATTAAAGTGACTCGAAAGAAGTGGGTCTTATGTTAAGTGGAGGGAGGGAATCGCCTCTGCAAAGGACTAGCCGTTTTTTTTTTTATCATAGCGAGCTGATGAAAAGGACTCAGAGAATGTGGTCCAATTATATTTTAATATTCCACTTTAACAAAGTGAAATGTGAGGTGATTTTATCAACATAGTTGTATTTGATAGCTCTTGGAGTGTCTATGATTTGAGAGAGAGAGGGAGAGAGATTCATCTTTATACGGTCCTCCAGTTTATCTTAAGCTTCTCAGAGCTCAGCCTACCAGAAACAATCATAAAAGAGAGTGCTCGAATGAACACGTCAAAGGAATAGGTTCAGCATGATAACGTCATTTGGTTCCATCTCTTTACCAAAGTAGTGAAAGCTGATCGCTGCTTGTATTTGTTAAAAAGAAAGTATTAATATTCATTTAAATTTCCAAACTGCAACAAGTAATAATTGATTTCTAAGTTTGCATTGAGTTGATTCTAGAAAATAAGACCTTACAATCACTAGAATAGGCTTAAGCGAAATAGATCCAGTTTTCTTCGGATCATCAGTCTGGATCGATCGCATTCGGTAAGTCCACAAATTGTTTGACAAATCAAGACAATAACTTGCACATTAAAGAGAGCTTCAAGAGCTTTCAATGATTTCCAAGCGAAATGCCCACCAGAATTGGCAGAAGTCAACATATAGTAGGTAATTTCTTACGAAACGAATACCTGTAAGCACTTTGAAAGCCACAACCCCGATTTATTCTTAGTTTGAGTTCATAATATTAAAACTGACCGGCAGAGGTTCCAAACATCGAAAACGTACTACTGGTGGCTTAATCTGTGGCCAGTAAATATAAAATTTTGAAGGTGCCGTGAACGGTGTTCCAATGTCGAGCCTTGTTGTTATACCTACAAAAACCTATAAAATTATACCCCTTTTAATTATTTCTTTCGAAAGTCCGGCCCGGCCACCAAGATTGCAAAAATTTGCCCAGAAATGAAATCTAAGCACCCAAAAACCACAGAGTACAGATTTTGACACGTATAAATCCAAAGCCAAAGACTTTTGTCCCAGTGTGCAGTGCAGGAGAATATGATGTTCTCCTGACATTGAAATAATGGAAAGTAGACGAGTACGGTGCTGCAATTAGGAGAAATATGACCAAAACTTGTCTACAAATGTTGAAAAACCTGTTTAACTAAATATAAATCAGAATTTCTAAAATGAACTTGAAATATTATTGGATTGGATTCTAATTATCACTTCTTAATCAAATATTTTTGGGAGAGTTTGCAAATGCAGTTGCAGAAATATTGTCAGAGAGAGATGAACCTATTCAAGTGACCTGTAGTGTAGGTCACGCTGATCACGAATACCAAATTGGAAACCAAACAAAGATATCAACAAAAAAATTTCCAAATATCATAAATTTGCACACTTTGGAATATATCTATTTTTCCAAATTAATATTCTTATTTGAGTTCTAAGATTTCTCATGTTCTACATAGCTGCTATGTGTCAGATAAACTATGATTTTGCTCTGTTATTTGTAGGCTTATGTGACAGATAGCTCTATGTAGTAGATCAGAAAACGGCCCTAAGAGAAATTGTTAAGCTTTTAATTTTCTGGAAAGCAAAACACACGATAATGAGTACTGGTTCAGTTCAATGCTTCACACAATACTTGAACCTCTGGTTCTGGAGCTATTGGAGCCACAGCTCGGATTAGTGGTAAGCTCAGGTATACTAAGAGGTCTGAGAACAATTTGCATTAGATTTGAGGGATCACAGCATTTGCAAAAAAACTCCAGGTAGGTTTGTAATCTGGAATTAGCGGTGCGGTTTGTTACGAGACATCCCAGAACATTTAAATCTTAAAAAAACTGTTCACACTGTGCCAGGCAATTGGTGAAAAGAGTCAAAAGATTTTAACAACAAAAAAGTGCCAACAGAACATCGACTAACAATATGTACATTCTCGGATGCTACGCCAACATTGAGAATAACATTGGCTGGCCAACTGGCGCATAAGAATCAACGAGCAAAAGTGTACGCACTTGACGCTCACACTCAACAGAATCACCTTTTGACAGCTATCCCCAAGCGCTACTTTGATCACGCAATCAATGATAGAGGGCTTACATGACTCAAAGACATAGACTCGAAATAACTTCAAATAAAACCAAAGGCCAACAGCCTTTCCTGGCTATTTAGCTACTGCTCTCCTCGAAAACTGGAATATAAAGTCTTACTGTATGTTTAACCGATGTCAAATATCAAAATATAAGTAAAAGATCTTTAAAATATCTGGCCAGGGTTAAGCTAATGTGGGATGCAGTTTGCTCACGTAGCACAAACATGCCCATCCCTAATTAAACTAACGAATCCCTAGACATTAACGTAACGAGAACGACGAGAAGACGAAAGAGACAAGAGCGACGATCGGCAGCAAGAAGACGGCTAGCAGTCCCGAGGGGAGAAAACCGTGGCAGCCGACCGCTTTTCTCGAAAAGCGGATGAGATTAAAAGACGAAAGACATCGAATGGCCGTGCCGACAAAAATATTGAATTTCTCACCAATTTAACTTGAACATTATGATAACTTAACATTATCCTAAATAAAAACCCCATACTAATATATAGATCAACGTCGCACAGTGGTTTATTCTAGGGCTAAACTCGAAGAAGATTTTACCAACAGGCTCATCGATGTAGCTAAGAATTGTCATTTAGATTTTTCGCGAGAAAGGAAAATGCTTTCAATGGAGAATCAGCAAGTGATGGCCAATTATAATACACATACAACTGCAATAATGGAGTAGTTTATTCAAATAACGTACTAACTATTTGATTTTCTTTATCGTTTCTTAAAGTGTGAACATCCTTTTTTCTTTGCTGAGAAAAGCAGCCACACATCGTCACCCCAAAGCCTTAAATAATGGTGAATATGTGTATCACTTTTTGCGTTGAATAACTCGCTGGGATGAACAAAAGGAGAGGACAAAAACTACTCGACAGTTTCAAGAATTAATATAATTTTTCATGTTTTTTGCGAGAACCAAATAATAGACATCACATCCCATTAATCGTGAGGTAGCTAAGTAAGATGACTGAATAATAAAATACTCATTTTATTAAACAAAACTAAGCCCAAATTACTTGAATACAAATTTGTTCATGTGTAAACTCAAAACTTTTCCCTTGGTAATAATTCATTTGTTTGACCAAGGCGCTCCTTTCTCTGGAAATGTTCTTTGAGAATCGTATTGCGAAAGCCACATCTAACAGTCTGGCCGACGATCTTGTGAGGCAGCGCAGCAAAACCTTTCTTAAAAACCACTTACCAACTTTTTGCTACATGGCGACATATTTGCCAGCCACTTAGGTGAAACTTGGCGCCTTGTGCCACGATAACTTGGAGCTAATCAGCGCTCCATTCGCCGGCTTGGTCCCACAGTTTGGAGTGCTAAATCAAAGCGCACCAAACTTGAACAGACTTCGCGTCGCATGGTGCTCCATAATCGGCTGGCGTCAAACAATCTTAACATTTTGTTGTACGTTTGTTTTCATTTTCATTTGAGCGTTTCATTCGCTGCAATTGGCGCCCCGCGGGACTGCGATTTTGCTCCATTAACTGCGACGCGTACTTAACGATATAAGTAAACCTCGTTACGAGTGCGGCGGGGAACCCCTTTTTGCCAGGACAACTGCACAAGTGAGTGTAAACATGTACGCATACTGCGCCAAGTGCGAGTGCGAGGGCGTGGCACACACACACAAGTGTCCATTAAATTTTGTCATCAATTTTCGCCTGCCGCCTGCTGACGTTTCTTTTGCTGTTTGGCATTTATTTTTGTTTTTAATTATTGCATTTATTTACCTTCGTTTAAAAATTTAACACTTAATGGTATAAATAGTCATTAACTTTTACAAATTGTTTTCCTTTCGTAGTTCTTTTCTTCCCCCCCCCCCCACTGGCCGCTTGAGGAGTGTTTTTTTGTGCAGAATTGGTTCACGTCGAGAAAACAATCCAAAGAATTTATTTGCTCCTGTGTAAATGGATAAACTAACACGCACAACATGCCGGGCCAGATGCAGAACTCAACAGAGTTTTGTGTGTTCAATTCAATTGCACACATCGAACCTTGGATTGCTTATCGTTGGGTTTTTTGTGGGCGGTTTTTTGTGTGGTTAATATACGCAACATTTGCAAACATTTTTGTTATAAATCTCGTTTATTAGTTCAATTTGCTGTTTGAATAATCGATGCATTGAGCTGTAATAGAAATCAAATGCATACAGTTTTTGTACAATATGCACACTCCATGCCACGCGACTAGCACATCCGACACGTCTGACAAATTGGCTGTTTGAAATTAATTGCAAAGATACTCACCCTTGCGCGTGCAATGGACCAACTAAAGACGAGTTATGAACTGAATTGTAGATGAGACCGGAGAAAGAAATCATTTTTATCAATAGGTACATAGCTGCGTAACAAAAACTTCGTTTGAGCTCATTTTTTGACAACCACTCAGGCAAATGTGTGGTTGTTTCGACTTAGCCACAAGCAGAGGAGAGCTACACAGAAAAAAAAGTGGCGATATAAAATCGAGCTCAATAAAATTGGTTTTATCTCGAACTGCGGATTGAAATTTCAAGCAAAGGTCGTACTAAATCTGAGATATCCGAGATCTAGTCAATCCAATTCGTACTTGAAATGAGAAAATCCGCGATTGACCGACTTCTGACAACGTTTGGGATTGATTTCATACCGGATATCTCGAATTAATTTTTCTGCGTAGAGAATGACAAATAGAATATACAAAATGTAGATGTGTGTCTGTAGCTCCCCCTTTTATAGACCCACAATGTCAGCCGGAAAAACTGACTTAAGAGAGACAGCACCCACAACAGACAGACGACCTTGTTTGTGTGCCTCCAACTGGCTTTACTCGAAAACTTTTAATATCAACTTTCCTACCGAGCTATTTCGAAGCGGTCCATTGTGCGTATTAGCATTAACTCTATAACAACATTATTCCTTTCCCATTATGATAAGCTTTTTATAACTCTTTTCATTGTGTATTAGACATAAACCAGCTCTGACCTGCCCGCATCGACCGCCGGCAAGCGCATAAAGCGCAATTTTCCCACTTGTCACTCTTGTCTTGTCTGCTCCTCTTGGGTGCTTCACTAGCCTTCACACATCAATGCTTGCATGCTTCGTTCGCATCATAACATGGTCCAAATACTCACCACAAAAAAATTCCCACTTTGCCAAAATGACTCTTTTGGTATCTGCTATTCATGTGGCGCAGATTGTACATATTTACAAGTAAATGTTTGCATAGCTAAACAGCTTTAGATAACTGCAACATCAACAACAACAACAAAAATGAGAGAAAAAGTAAATCGTTTTTCTACAACTGCAACAGTTAAGCGAAATGGACGAAAAGATACCTAACAAGCGATAGCCAAACAATTGAAAACAATTAGAATCGAATTGCCTAAGTTTGTCTTTAAATGGCCAAGAAATTGAAGTGTGCTAGTGTTAGTTGACATGAGTAAACAATTTTTACAGAAACGAAATGTATTATTATACCGAAGAAGTTCACAGTTAGTTTATCAAAGGATGTAGTTTTCGACTTCTTGCATACATATTTGAAATCGAGCTGCAGGAAAACATTCATTCCGCTTTAAATCTCAAAATAAATGTAGGACTAGGACTATGAGAATGATAAGATTTCGTTACAATTCTCAGAATTACAGTGGCTTAAGCTTTAAATAGCTTTAAGAGAGTACAACTCTGGAACGGTAAGGGCAAATCTAAATATTTTTTGAAATTTAAAAAAAAATTTCCATGTCCTAAGCTGCATTACTACCCTTGCAAAGGGTATTATAATTTTCCCCAGAAGTTTGGAAAGCATAGAAATATTCATTTCCGACCCCATAAACTATATATATTCTGGACCTTTACCTCCTCGTCACCCTGACGAGCTGAGTCGATTGAGCTTTGTCCGTTCGTCTGTCTGTTTCTACGCGAACTAGTCTCTCAGTTTTTAAGCTATCGAGCTGAAAATTTGCAGAGAGTCTTCTTTTTGATGCGCGCTGCTGTTATATGTCGGAACCGACCGGATCGGATGGTTATATCTCATAGCTCCCATAGGAACAATCGGTGGGAAAATTAGTTTTAGTACGAAAAACTTTTTTCTTTTCAATTGAAACGTCTCCAAACTTTGTAACCCTAGGTTTTCTATGTTTTTTTAAAATTCTACCAAGATTTATTTAAATCGGACAACTATGTGGTATAGTTGCCATACAAAAGATAGGTCTGAAAAACAGTCTTAGTTAGAAAACCTTTTTTGCTTTTAATGCAATTTGTATTTGTTTCTTTCACATGCTTTCACATAATTTTTTCTATATTATATAGCTCCCATACGAAGCATCGGTCGGAAAATGAGAATAAGAGTATTTTTTGGTATATATTTTAGTATTTAGTAGTATATTTCTTTTTTATCTTGTCATTTGCTTAATCTTCTTTAGAATCAAAAGCATATATCAAATCTTCATGTTAGTCTAAGCTCATTTGTTAAATAGCAGCTACTCCGAGAGCACTCCAAATATCTCTGTTCATGGTTATTCGGCGCTGGGTCACCCTTACCGCCCTCACTGCTGTCCCAGCAGCAGAATCAGCAAATAAATGCCGTCGATTGCTTGCCTGCTCTGGCGTTTCAATAGATCTCAACCCGGCCTGCCGCTCCACTTGTTTATCGATGTGTCATTGAGATTGTTGTGCAGTCTTTGTGCTCGGCAAATGAATGCCGTCGATTGCTGGCCTGCTCTCACATTTTCTGTCAGTACAGTCTGTGTGTTGGGGAAAAAGCACACATAAACATACAATCTCTCAAATTTATAATATTAGTTAGAGAAATGGAAAACTGAAGGACAAACCAAATAATCATTTTTTGGTATGAAATCATCGTAAGAACTCAAAAACCCTAGAGAACCCTAGAACCCGAAATGGGGTCCAATTCCTTCATTTTTTTGGCTATTTAAATATTTAAGTCTACGGAATTTCGAATCTTTACACCCTTCGTCCTTCTTGCTCTGGCGATCTGCCAATTCAGACTTGGGCTAGCACAATCGGCATCGATATGGGAAACTTTCCTAAATTTAAATACCCAATTATTTTAGAAGAAAGCTCCGCCTTTTCGTAAATCGACAGGCATTGTTTGCCAGCTCACACATTTTGCATGAACATTCGGAAAATGCATTTGCACCTCTGCTCCAACCGCTTTATGCGCCATGCATTGCAAATGGTGGAAACTTTACAGGTGAAAAATCGCCACGAAAATGGCAGGCGCTCTCCCATGTAATAACCAAAATTGATAACAATCAATATGCTGTTGGCCTCTCCGCCCCGCCCGCCTCCTCCATATAATACCACCAGCTGCGGGTCGACCACCAACAATGTTCGCCATGTTGTCGGCATTTAACCTGTCGTTGACAGCCTTGCCTGGCGCAGCCCCGCCCCGCCCCGCCACGCCCACCAGCAAGCATCGAGTGCACGCATTGAGTTTTGATTGCCACACACACTTTCAAGCGGCAGCGACTTAGTTTATTTGAAAATGCACTTAAAATTTAATTTAAATGTAAATTTGTGCAACGAAATGTTTTGTGTCGAAAAAAAAAAAATGATTATGTAAACAGTGTAAGAGCACCGCCGCAACGGTGGAGCCAACAGCAAGAACAACAGCACCGGGCGACAACAGGCAACAATAGGGAAAAAATTGGAATAGAATGCAAATGCAAATATTGGTAGCAGCGACCAAAAAAAGTGTGTAAGCTGACTGCTGCGGCCTGCCTGCACCCACCCACCCCACACCCACCACCCCTGGCGGGGTGCGAACAAAAATGAGTGGAATTTATATGCAGATGTGCAAACATTTTGCACCCTATTCGCCTCGACATTGCCAGTCCCAGTGCCAATGCCATCGGAGCGCTCCAGCGTGTGCACTCATTTTCAGGTTCGGGTTCGGGTTCGGGTTCGGCGGTGCGGGGAGCGTGGCGTGCGTGAAATTTAATAAAGCTCAAGTTGGAGCCGTCGACGATGCCGCTCCCGGCATCCGCTCACAAAGGCGCCGACACAGTTGCTGTTGATGTTTATTAAATTTCGTTAAATTATGTAATCTTTGAGTAAAAGTTGCACACAAGCAGCAGGAGGAGCAGCGAATGCAATTCGGAACAACTTAGGAAGCAAACGCACCGCAATAAAAGTGTCTTCGACTCAGCCCCGCCATCCATTTCCGCTGCAGGAGTCCATGATGCAGTCATAGGGTGAGGCAAGGTTGGCAGAACGCCATTTAAGTCCTATGGAAATGGGGGAAGCAATGTGAAGTATTGTCAAAATTCCATTTCAAAAACTTTTCATTTCATTTCATTTTGATCATAAGGAGAAAGAGACGAATAGAATATGTTAAGAAGATAGAGACAAATAGTGCTACATTTCCAAAGTTCAAGCAGGCTCTTAAGGATGTAAAATAAGTCCCAGTAAAATAAGAAACATGTTTCTTTTTTTAGAACGCCGTAAAGCCTTTCTTTTGTTAATAAATAAAGCATTAACATTTGTGCAAACCAAACATTATGTTAGCTATTAGCTCAAGTAATTCGTCTTATATTTTAGAGAAATCCATTTTTTTTTGTTAGGACAAAATATGAGAAAAATATTTTCATAATTGTAGAAAATCATTTTTAGATTTTAGAACAAAGAAAAAATATTTTCTAACTATTTGATAGAAATGGGAGGGAGACAAAAGTCTTCTTTCTAAAATCACATTGAAATAAGTAAACATAATTGAATTTTCCAACTTTACCCTGTCTGGGACTTGAACTAGGGACTTCGTGCCACATGAGTCACAGCAAAGAGCGCAGTCAAATGCCTCTTAAATATTCCAGAAGCGCGCAAATTTAACTTAAGAGATACAAGCGGTGTTTTTATACCCTGTTCCCATTGAAAATGGGAAAAGGGGGATCATGAAGTTGTGCGAATGTATGTATGTAACAGGGAGAAGGAAAATTTTCCGACCCCGTAAAGTATATATATTCTTGATCAGCATGAACAGCCGAGTCGATATAGCCATGTCCGTCTGTCCGTCCGTCCGTCCGTCCGTCCGTCTGTCTGTCTGTATGAACGCGTCGATCTCAGAGACCATAAGAGATAGAGCCACAAATTTTAGCACGAAGGTAGATTTATGCTGTACACAGATCAAGTTAGTTTCAGATTTGAAAAATTCCACCCCGTCCCCCTTTTATCCCCAAAAAACCTAGACCTCCTCTAGAAATCCTAGACCTAAATAGCCGCCAGATCAACAATTTTCAAGTTAGAGCCTCATGGTCTTCTTAAAGAAGGGTGGGATTAATCGTTGTAGTTAATGGTAACACAGTCTTGATTTAGGAAAAAAAACATTTCCTTAAGTTTTCCAAATTCTTTAGAAGTTCGGCCCAAAATATTGAAAAACTAAACCATAAAATGTTCCTAGAATTTAGAAATTAATATTATATATAACAAGTAATGGCGCTGCAGTCGAGTTTCCCGACCACAAAATACCCTCTTCATTTGTTTTTGTAACAAAATGTTCAACCCAAATGTAGGCAACACTTTTTTCTAGTCCTGACCATAAACTGGGGGGTGGGGGTGCTCTTATCAGCTCAACTGTTTCGCTTATAACTCCGGTGTTTTTTGTCCGATCTGATTGTACTTTTCGGAATAGATAGATATTGGGCCTAGCTTTCCCATTTTCAATGGGAACAGGGTATAAAAAGTAATACATAGGGGCGTTTTCTAATCTTCTACATAGAGCTATCTGTCACAAAAACCCACAAATATCAGAGCAAAATCTAAGTTTATCTAACACTTAGCAGCTATTTAGAAGATGAGATCTCGGTCCTAAATGTTTTAAGTTTAGTAGTTGGTTTAATCCTAGGTGTTCTAAGAATCGCTTTCTACCTAAGAACTACTCAAATCGTAAAGGAATCGGCTCGATTTTGGGCCGAAACGGTTTCTTTTCTTTCTTTTTTTTTTATTAATATTAAGCTGTTGCTCTTGAATCATTTAAAAAGCTTTGTAGTCGAGGGTCTTAAAAACAGAAACGATTATGGGTGGTGATTTTAAAGAGGATCTTAATTATATTCTAGGTTTTTTATTGCACTTTCCTGACTATATTTGCTGAACCGATCCGATACTTTCGGTTCGGGTTCAGATTGTTTGTCCAAAGTGGTTCGGTTCAAGGTTCTAAGCAGGGCCTAAGATTGTCAAACTCGCTTTTGAATCACGAATTTCTCAACTCTTCAAAAAGGAAGTTTCTCGTCCTTAATTTTCAGTTGCCTCTTTTACTTGTTTCTGTAATTTCTATTGGACCTGGTTGATTTTTCCTTAGATCTGGTCAGCCAATATCCAAAATACAATATAGAATCATAAAACTATTTCTAGATAAATACGAGAGCAACTTTGATTGACACAACCTTACACCGCAACTCTGTTTTTGCCAGCACTCCTTCTACCTCACCCTGTTATTCCAGCTAGCTGTAGTCGATGTACATCTGTGTGGGTGCACCCCTGCGGCGCTGTTTTCACATTGTTGCTTCACACTAATCTTCTGTCAATGCAATGCCAGGATGAGTATGAAAGCGACAACAGCTTGCAGGGACTTTCCTGCTGCCATTTAGCCGCCCTCACTGGCCACCACCCACACTCCCCCGCAAACACACACACACACACACACACACACACACACACACACACACACACACAGAGATGCACAACTTCAAAGACCAAAAAGTGCAAACCGCAGCCGCAACCGTTTCAATGTCCGCTGCAGGCTGAGCTTTGGGTTTTGGATAAAGATTTCATTGCCCGCCACTAGAAACAAGCACAGAGAGTTGTTTTCTGGGTGAATCTCTGGTTTTGTCTTTAAGTGTAAAAACATTTTGCTCCAGGGCAAGCGAAATCCCAGAGCTGCTGCTGTGGCAGCATGTTGTCACCAATGTTGAGAGCGTGTCGCCAGCTTTAGGACCGCCGATGCAGTCAAGTGCCTGGGCTGGTGACTGTGCCGGTGCCGGTGCCTGTGCCCTGTGTGTGTGTGTGTGTGTGTGTGTGTGGTGGCCTGTTTGGATACATGTGTGCTACCAGTTTGTAGGTTGTTCAGCTGTCAGTGCGGCTAATGCTTTTAGTCGCTGCTCAGGCACTGACCAACAGTCGGAGTCTAATTCGGAAAATGAAACTGCAACTGGACACCAGCCACTTGCTGCTCTCGGACACTATTGGCATCTTCTGGCTGAAACTAATGCAATATTCTCATTATTTGGTCTGCTTCATGTTATTTCATTTAATTTGGTTTTGATTTTGCAGCCTCGGCTCCGGCTCCGGCTCCTGGCCCAGCTGCTGCTGCTGCAACAATTTGTCTTGGCCCTGGCTGTGGCACTGCGTGTGTGTTTTGCTACTGCCACTTGTTTGTTTTTCTGCCCTACACTTTGCTTTTGTTATTGTTTTGCTTAACGTAATTGCTTTTACACTTGTAGTTCGGTTTGCAGCCCGCTCAACAATCCGCCAACAGGCAACACGAGCCACATTTCTTCTCTCGTATTCCGGTTTTTCTTTTTGTTTTTTTAATATTTCAACGCCAGACGCCCATTTGTCTTGCTCGCAAACTGGACGAGCAGCTTGGCAGGCGCCGGCCTCCGCCTCCGATTCCGACTCCGCCTGCCTGCCAGCCTGCCTGCCTGGCTGTGGCAAATTAATTTCGTATTAGCGCACTCTGACAAATTAAAACCGCAGAGTCAACAGCCAGGCTCGCTCCACATTTAAATATGCCGACCGACCGGCCAAATCAATGGCAGTTAGCAGGAGCCACAAATTATATGCAAAGTAACAACTAATAAATATTCAATGCCTGTCGCATAAATCTTTGAACAGTAAAAGTGCGAAAGGCCAGCGCCTGTCGTAAAAAAGAGCACATCAGCAATGCCAATCTTTTAGCTCCGTTTTGGCCTCTCTGCCACTCCTGTGCTACTCCTGCAGGACTAGAGAGCACTTTGGGGTAGATTTGATTTGGGAAAATTGTGTCCGAGTGGCGTAAATAGTGGGGGTGGTGTTACCTTTATGCAGCTGAATCCAATGCAAATTGTTTATTGCTGCATTCATTTTGGTAGTTATCCTTATAAGCTGATTCAGTGACTATCAAGTTATCAAGCCCACTTCTTTCCGCCTTCTCAGCTCAAATCTTTGCAGATAATCTGGTTCAGAACACGTTCTTAAGGTGCAAACGGACTAATTACTTGAGTGGTTACATTTCTCAATTCAATTATCAATATTCTATTTGCGTATACTTAACCATTTGTGAGATCCTATCGTTATCTTTTATACCAAAGGTTTCTTTTTGGTAATTGGGGCTGGAAAATATATGGTCTCTCATAATATATACGTTTAGAAATTGTTTACAGGAACCACTTAAAATTTCTCAATAATTAATAAAGTATTTCGAACCGGAACCCATTGAACCGTTTCATTCTAGGTCGGAACGAGACCTGATTTATGATAATTTCGAACTCTAAACCTCCAATCCCAGCACCGATTTTGAAGCTAAGTTACTTTTGAACCGAACAGGATCAGAATCGGCATTGATAATAAAAACAAACATCCAAATTTCTAGATCATTTCTCAAATAATTTACCAGATGTGGGCCTAAACTTCCTATACATTTTAAGCCGATTAAAGCGCCACATACCGAGAACGATGGTGTGTGTGTGTCAGTACTTGAAGATCTCTAGAGAATTTCGCTTAAACGGTTTCATTTCAACCTAAAACTATTTGCCTTTGTATGTGAGATGTGTCCATACTGATAGGCACATAGATTCAAGACTGCAAACCATTATAAAGTATCCATGCGGTTCCGTCCAGTGGTTCGAAATCAATGACCGGTGGACCGGTTCTTGGAACCCCTGAACCCAAGGTTCTGGTTTAGTTTAAGTTAATTAGCATTACATCTTCCAGGAGCTGTTCATCTATTCTAGCTCTTAAATCAGAAAGAACAAACTAAAGTATTGAGTTGCTGGTACAGATAATATGGTAAAAGCAATATTTTCAAGTCTTCCTTATTATGACCTTTCCAAAATTTTAAAACAATTGTCGTTGGATGTAATCTTGGACAATTTTCAAAGGAATCTAAACCATCATTCATAAATTTTATATTTGATGTTTGTTTCTTGCTTTCTATGGCTTTCATAAACTTCTCGTCCTCGCAATCAGACGTTATTTGCATTTATTGTCGAATTTTGAAAACTCGCATATTAAATTGCTGAACCGAACCTCATTTTTCGAAAAAGTGGTCCGGTTCGGGTTCAGTTCGAGAAGTCAAAAATGTAAGTCTCCTGGCTCTTAATCCGGTTCGCGAACCCCCAAAAAACCGAACCGAGCCGGTCATCACCGGTTCCGGACCGGTTTCCAGCCTAAAAATTGAGAGATTTGAAACCGACTGTTCAAGGCCAAGTAGAAAGACAGACAGGAAAGACAGACTGACAGATCAAGAGTGCTTGGAGCTTGTAAGGTTGGAGTTGGTTCTGGTTGTTGCACAAGCTGGAATATACTCTGTATACCTTTGGTACAATTCTTTGGTAATGACTCATGCATGCAAAATGTGATGGAGAAGAAAGGAAATGAGACGAAACTGATCAGAAGATCGAGTTAAGAAGGACTCTTCAAGAAATTATGAGCCCTCAGCGAACGCATTTTTTAATTTATATTTTTTAGTCAGACCGAGCAATTAAAAAATTGTCTGTGATCAAAAATTTCATGAAATGTTTTTTTGGATTTCAGTTTTCGTTCAGCCTCCTTTTGAATTGGTATGATATGCCCCTACTGGGAGCGAAAATGTGTTGAACCACATAATCTGGAGGAAGTCAGACTATTGATACAAGTTCTGTCCTCAAAAATTATTCGAAAGCTCGCTTACTAGCAGAACCATCAAAAAGTAGCTTCAAGTCTTTCTGGATACGATTCTTATGCCAATATGTTAACTCGATTCGCTTCGATCAGGTTCTACGAACAGTAATGTAATAAGTAAGTGTGATGGCAACTTAAATATTTCATTTCAAGGATTGATGGAGTTTATTACTATACTGAAATACTGCAGACAATTGTGAACCCCACTTTAAAAAACATACAAGAAAATGTATGCAAAAGTAAAATATACATTAATGCATTGTGTGTCAGGAAAACTGCATTTCAATTTCTTTCCAAACTTAAACACAAAACATTTTCCGTACAGAAGGTCGAGCTGATAGAATCCACTCTATTTGCAAAGAAATGTCCCAATACTTATACGAACATTTGGTGTAGGTATGGGGAAAATGTAATTTGATTTACCATCCCAAAAAGGCAGACATTCACCTGTTAATTGGAGAATAATGTTACGGTCATTAGCAGGAGTTTTTTGAGAAATTTTGGATATTGAAGTGTGTCTATACAGAAGATGTAACAGAACTCTGCTAATTCCAGCACCGACAAAAAGATGTGCTGGTGTCCCGTATACTCAATAGAGAGTAGAGCTCTAGTATCGAAGGCATCCATTTGTGATCAGAAACTATGCTGGCCCAAATTGGAATCCCACTGTTATGTTTAATTTCTTGACTTGTGGAACGCAAGAAGATTCCCTACCATAATGTGAAACGATTCTAAGCACAACTAACCTAGGGTATTACGTAATCGAATCCCCTGTCTTTGGTTAACTTGCATGTTTATTTTATAAATTTAACAAATAGTCACCGAGGTAAAAGGGGCTCGTGTTGGGGCCATAAACAAGCAGGGCCAGGTCTGGGGGTACAACGACAATACCTGACCGGCCTGACCTGCTTTACCCTTGGGCCCCGGTACGCACACACACACACACACACACATGCGCGCACACGCATTCGCATTGACCACAGTGACGTCCAAGCCACTCAACAAAACCCTCAGGCACTTTTTAATCTAACAAAATCCAAAGAAACCGCACGTCGCATAAATAATGAGACTGATGAGGGTCCATTATGGGCACGTAAAATGGGGAGCAGAGCCGGCCACGGCACGCTAGCAGCCCCATCATCAGTATCTGGAGACGGAGACGGGAGGTGGGGCCGGCCGGCTGCTCTGGCCGCTCCGGCCGAGGCGCTGCCATCAACAGTCAATGTTTGAGCAACGTGTTTTTAAACAGCGCTAGGTGTGATAACTGCCGTGGTCGGCACGGGACGGTCTCTGGCTCAGCTCGGCCGAGGCTAGGTCAAAAGCATGACAATGACAGCATAATTGATTCTCGAACAAAAGCAAAGCAATAAGTAGTATAAGCTCCGAAATCTGGAACCGGAGCGGGGCAGGGCAATTTACGAAATGGGTAGCTCTGCAAATATAAAAGCATGTGGCTTGAATGTGTCGGAGGAAACACTTAGCTAACAACGGCTAAAAACTTCGATGCGGCAAGCCCCAGGAACAACTTTATGAAATTTATATAAGCCGGTGGAGCTTATCATTTCCCATGAAATTCGAAATGTTTACTAGTTTTCTCCTATTTTATTTTTTGGCTATTTGCTGAGCATTTTTAATGGGTTTTTTATTCGCACATGAAATCCGAGCGCAGCGCGAGGGAGTTAGAAAAAAGCATAAACAACGTACTGCATTTTTTATGTTGATTTATTGAAAATGGTATTCATTGAAACGAACTGGCAAAGCCAATGGCAACTAGGGAGATCAAATCCAAAAATTACAAAAACCGTGAAAATTGTCATTCCAATTGGCTTATAAATTGTGTTAATTACTCTATGATATTGAAATCAAATTGTAGGCTATGACATTAAATGGACATTTCATTATTGGAAATATTAAAGAGCAGCGGACCAGAAGAGCATCATAATTAATGAGATTTTTTCAGTACAATCTGGCGGAATAGCTTGTCACCCCGATCAAAAATATATTTGTACATATAGTTTATGAACTCGCAAATGAATATTTCTATGCGTTGCATACTTCTGGGCAAAATAATAATTTTTACAGTGAGAGAAACTGTGACTGATTTTGAGATTTACGCAGTTCTCTCTGGTAAACAATTTCGGATCGCTATCTGGTTCGGTAGTTAAGTAAAATGATCACGATAAATGCCCTTCAAAGTATGCTATCTATAGTTCAGGGAATACATTTTAGGTATTTGCCTTGCCACTGATTCATTTGGAGTTCCTTCAACCGGTCCAAAAATCTAAGTGAATGCACTGTACTGATTGTTAATTACTCGTGTAAGCAGATGATTATAGAGAAAATAATGATGGCATATTTTTGGGGGGCATTCATTATGATGACCGACACTCTTTCTTATTTGTATTTCGAAACGGAGAGTTGTATTTTTGTTTATCTCCACGGAGAATTGCTTTAAAAAATCCTAGCTTTTTATTTAATCTTACCACTTAACTTAACAAGTGAGTTGTGCTTTGTGCTATCTTCATACATAGACTTATTAATGGGGTAATCAACTCATCAGAGTTGGTGTGCCAAATTAATCTCAATGTGCCTAGTAGATCGTCCTCTTACTTTGTTCCCTTAACACCAAATCGCTGTAGTAGTAATTATCCGTTTAGAGTCCTCTGTGCTTAATCAACTCGTAACTTTCTCCTCCTGCTTTGTAAACCTCTATTTTAACATATTCAGCCCGTAGCTTACAATATTTTACAACTTTCCTTTCAGTTTTCGTGTCGCAGAAGATGAGGAAGCGTTCCTTACAAGAGTTATGAATGCCATGCTCTCTTGATATAATAAAAGTTTCTGTTTCGGAATGGAAAAGTGTATCTTCTCTTGGAATAGAAGGCGTTTCTTTCTGGAGATAAGAAATAATTTATTAATAAACTTAAGAAAGCAGTGAAAATTAACGACTTTTGGTAATGTTTTATAGATATGCGAAAACACGACAAAAGAAACCAAAAAGAACTGTAAAAGCCGAAATGAATCAACGATCAATTGGGTGAACTAATAATACACTTTCCCATAACTATAAAAAATAAAAGAACACAAGGGTTCGTGAACTACGTGAAATCTAAGGTTCGGTTCGTGCAGCGGTTACTTAAAAACCTTTGTACATAGTTCATTAGGTCGGCCACGAATTTGTGCTCTTGTGTCGGTAAAGTCAATTGAATTGGTAATAATGCTAACCTTCGGAAGGAAGAAAAGAATTGGACTTGTCATATGCCTAACTTATTCGAAAATGCATTTTCCCCGTAAAAAGCGCAGAAAACAGTGTAGCGTATCTGTAAGCTGACGGATGTCATTGCTTGAACCGAACCATTTTCCAAATTGATCAGTTCCGCATCGGGCTCAGGCTCAGGAGGTCTGATGGCTTGGAACGATTGGTTCAATGCTTACTACTTAATCCATCATTTGGATGAAAACCAAATCATTTGGTTCACCTTTGTGTTCTTGAGAGTACACCGATGTGGTGCAGTTGCAGTTCAGCTCGGTTTCGCTTAGGTTGCCAATCTGTACGAAATGCTTTGTGAATTGCTCCCTCCGATTTCCCCATCAAAGAATTTTGTACACAGATTTCCATGCAAAAAGTGGATGAGTCGGTCCCGGCATCACCTAGCTTACTCGTCACTCTTGCTTTTTTGTTGATTTTCTCGCTTCCAAGCCCGGTATTCGTCTGGTGCAGTTTTTCAAGCTAAATTCTTGAAGTCGACGTATGTGCGACAGGTCAAGCACTCATTTTCCATCAGTTAAACTCCGCCAACTTTATTGGCCAAGTGTTGGTTGGCTGGTTGGTTGGCCGGCTGGCTGTCTGGCCGGCCGGCTGTGCTTTATTTCAAATTTATTTAAATGAAGTCGAACGTATAAATAGCGCCACTTTAGATGCAATCAATGGCTTAAGCATTTCAACACTGGGGGTAAAGTCAAGATAGCAGCTCACGACCGAGACCACTCTAACATGGTTCAGCAAATTCAAACAGATAAAATATGCAAAAATTAATTAAATACTTGCGCTTTGCATGTTCCTTGAAAACAATTTGCCAGACACCAAGGCTCATGTTGTTGGAGGTGGTCGAGTGCCGGGGTGTGTGTGTGTGTGTTTGTGTGTGTGTGTGGGTCCGGAAGCAAGCGAACTTACGGTCGATGGTTAGGAACGGACAAGAGCAGGCCAAGAGCGATGTCGGTGTTGAGTTGTAGTCGTGGCCAGCAATGTCGACGTCGGCCTGTCCAGGTGTGGAAAGTGTGCTATATAATTTGCAGCAGGCGAGTGAAAAAGTGGAAAGCGTGCAGCAAGACGGGGCAGGAAAACAGCGACAACAACAGGGAGAGGCGAACAACAACAACATCGATTGCAATTTACTGCCTGATGCACTTAAGAAAATTTATGCAAATACCCAAAAATACTTACTTCACTCTGCCAGAGCGTCCAGGTTGGAGCCCGGGCAGACGCCTCAGCAAGGACAAACGGTATTATAGCATAAATTTTATAGTGCAGTTCGGGTCTATGAACTGCTGGCGGGGGGGAGGCGGAGAGCCATCCTACCTGCTACTCAACTCTGGCATACTAAATGAAGCAGCGCCCACAAAACTGCAAGCGCTGGCTTCATTACTTAAGGGGAGCCCCATCTCCTCTGTCCCCTCTGTCCCCTCCCCCTCCCCATTGCCTTCGATTTTTTCTGCCAGCTTTGAGAAATAGTTGGGAGCACACCAAGACGACGGAGTCGCCGGTGTTATATATGGCAAATTGAGCAAGTCGACCGCTGAGAATCTGGCAGTGCCCGCAGGTCGTGAGCGAGCGGGTGAGTTATGTAACTTGGCGTGGACACTGGCCGAAACAGCCGAGACAAGCGAGCACAATTGGAGGCTGCCCCGTAAAGTGGGGCATAAATCAGCGGCCAGCTCGGGCCACAAAACTGACAGCAGACAAATTTGGACTGCCGCCTGGTCGCTGCACTAATTTGCCCAGGCATTCGCTCATCTTGAGATCCGTCGCGTCGCGTCGTGTCGGTCTCAGCCAAATTGAGGTGCCTGCAGCTTGATCCCGCAATTGGAAGGAGGCGGCAAGGAATATCGTGTTAACCAAATGTTGAAGCCAAGTGTTTGGGTGTTGCCCGTGAGGGTAGGGCACTTGTTGGCGACTTGTGTGATGAAGTGCAGGCTCTCCCCCTTGCCGGCGTCTTAACAAGCTGCCAGGCTGGTCCGGGGTCCGCTTAAATAACTTGCAGCAGGTGTTTTTTACACATTCTCTGGCTTGTGCCGCGACATGAGAGAAGACAGCTGCAATGCCCGCCCCCGCACCTCGCCGGTTGGGTGCGTGTGTACATAACTTAAGATCTATGAGGATTTGAGGTTGTTTAGTGCCGTGTACAATGCCGTTTCGTTGCACGCTGCTGCTGTTTCTCGGGCTGCCTTGTCCTGGGGATTCTCCTCGCCTTTCCTGCCACTTTTTTTGTGTCTGCGATGTGTTGTGTGGCCCGCACTTAAGGTAATTTGCATTGCAGAATTTACAGAGCCTGGCCAAGGCAGCGCCGGCAACCGACGTGCCGGGCATGAATGAAGCAAAGTGCTACAAAGGATTATGCAAATTAATTATTTTTCGCAAGGCAGTCGCTGCCGCTGCCGACGACGCTGGAAAAGCACCTAGCAGCATAGAAAGTGTAACGACAAAATTGTGGGCGTCACCCGCCCGCCGCCGGCTCTGAGCCAACAATGGCAGCAGCGGCAGCACCAGCAGCCGCCTCTTCCACCAACTCAATCTCCGCTCTGAAAACTGCCTGCGAAAGTTGTTTAGTTTTTCACCAGCAGAGCAGCCGCTGCGTCGTCGTCGTCGTTTTTTAGTTTTGCAGTTTTTAGATTTTGGTTGAATGCATTTTAATAACCAAGTGCTCAAGGTTGCCACTTTTGATGGCATTTCGTGCCATGCCCGCCCCCGTGCCCCGCCGGGGCCCACAGGTTGTAACCAACTGCCGTGGCGAGGAGTGCAGCTTTAGGGTGCACCTATTAAATTCTACATCGGACTCCAGTTTGGCCTCTGCCTCCGCCTCCGCCTCGGCCGGCTGCTGCTCCTGCTGCTGCTGTGGGCAAAGTTTTATTTAATGAAATGCGGCAAAAAATACCCACAGCAACAACAAACAAGCCAAATAAACATTAAAGGGAAAAGTTTTGCTATTAAAATGCTACGTAAATTTTAATTGCCGACGCTTTTTTCTTGTTGCGGCCTCGTGTATTGGCCAATGTGTTTAAGCCGATTGACCGCGCGGCTGCCTCAGCCGCCGCCTGGCATGTGAGGTGCATGCCAAAGCATAAATTAAATGTTTATTTATATCTGCATTGATTAGTTTTCACACACCCACACACACACTTGCACACACTTGCACACACCCACACACGCCAACAAAGGATGTCCTTTGTGCTTGTGCGTGTGCTGCAGGTTTGAAGGCTGCCGCTTTGCTGTTTGGATTAGTTAATTACATTTGTCTGTGTTTTTGTTTTGTGCATTTATTTACATACACCCGGGGCTGGATTTAATTAATTAAATAATTGCCCTGTAATGTCCATGCAGTTGCCAAACTCAATGGTCCATCTGATTTAAGTAATAATGGCATCACACGACGAGGAAAGCTGGCCAACTGAGGCCGCACATGGATCGCCATCCAGTTCCAGTTTGGACCAAATTAAATTAGGTTGACCGATTGATTATGAATCGAAGCTTATTAGAGCTTGTCAACCTTTTTCGATTCACAACTGTTGAGCTGAACCAAAAATCACACATGAAAGTAGGTTTTGTCTAGTTCATCGTATTGTTCAATCATTAATATTCGAAAGTGTTGAGTGAAATCAAAGAAAAAATCAAAGAAAATTGTTAGCCCATGTCAGCTACCAGGAATAATCGTGATTTATTTCACAAGCGTCATCTATAATATCTATAAATCATTGGTGCAATGCAAATGATGGGATGAACTCCCAAATCACACACAAAGATCAAAAAAGGGTATTGCAAAATATACATTGGATGTTATCCCGTATCCATTTGGACTTGGTTTTGTCTTAAATATGATTTTAATCATCCTTCTATCCACTTCAAAATGATCATCCTTTGGATGATGCTCATTACCGCTGGAATATTCAACCGATATTAAAGCGAAAAAGCTTAGCTAACTTGGCTTAAATAACTTCAACTTTAATCTCTTTCCCACAACGACCCATTTTCCGACCGTTCATTCGTATGGGAGCTATATGATATAGTCATCCTAATTGAACAGAAATTTGTAAATGTCGGTGAAAGCGTGTGAAACTAACAAATAGAACATTTCAGGATGTTTCCATTGAAAACATAAAAGTTTTTCTAACTTAGACTGTATTTCTTACCTAGCTTTTGTATGGCAGCTAAACCATATAAATAGTTGACCGTTTATTATCAAACTTGGCAGAATTATAAAACAGCAAAGACAACCAATGAATATTAAGTTGGGAGACATTTCCATTGAAAAGAACAAAGTTTTTTAAACTAAAACTAGTTTTCCGACCGGTTGTTCCTATGTGAGTCATGAGATATAGTCATCCGATTCGCTCGGTTCCAACATATAAAAACCGTGCAGCAAAAAGAAGAATCTGTGCAAAATTTGAGCTCGATAGCTTCAAAATGAAGAGACTAGTTTGCGTAGAAACAGGCAGGCGGACATTGGAATTTTAAAACATTTCTGTTCAAAACCCACCGAATTCTGCGAGGTCAACCAAAACCGCCTTGCCACGCTGCCTTAATTTTCATTGCAAGCGCCATATTGGAAATATGACAACCACAAACTGGCCCAGGGTTACCAAGAAATATGCTTTTTCTGGGGTATGCGGATTCTGTGGGGTTTGGTGCAGAACTTTAATTTACGTAATTAATTTGGGGTCTTAGCGGTAAACCATAATAGATTCCCTATCCTGAAATCCGACAATTATAAGGTTAGTGGCCACCCTTCAGCAGCCTTGGGGTCCCATGTGTCTTTCTAAACCCGAACTGGAAGAGGGTTATCCTGCCTGGGCTTGTACATAGAAAAAAATTGCCATATAAAATCAAGTTGATAAAGATTGTTTTGATCTCCAGCTTCGGATTAAAATCTCAAGCTCGAGTCGTACCAAATTGAGCTTGATACAAGCTCAAATGGATTGCAAGGGTCAATCTCGAGTTCGTACTTAAAAGTCAAATAGTCTTGACTCGGGATTGAAGGGATTACGAATGCACCTTGACAAAACGAAAGAGCGATAGAAACTGAGAGAAAGAAAATCTTTCTCTCACCAATACAATGAGAAAAAGGCTAAATGGGTACACACACACATGCACAAAGTGTTTCAAAGTGTTATGATGCCTTACAATTCCCAAACAATCATAGCAATGCTGGCACGAGGAGGAAGTCTAAAGTCTATTAGCTATGGAACTGGGGGTATGCAAACAACTAATGACGTCGAGAGTGCAAGAAATTGCTGGTTTGATTATCAAAAATAGAGGAAAGTTAACTTCGGCTCAGCCGAAGTTTGTAATTTGAAGGACATATCCACTGAAAACAAACAAGTTTTTCCCAATGAGACTATTTTTTGGACTCTTCTTTTGTATGACAGCTATACTATATAGATGTCAGATTTCGAACAAATTTGACAGAACTATGGAAAAGCATTAAAAACTAGTAAATACGGAGCTTAGAGACAATTGCATAAAAAACAAAAAAGTTTTTCTCACTAGAACTTGTTTTTCGACCTATCGTTCCTATGGCAGCTATATGTTATAGTCATCCGTTCCGGCCGGTTCCGACAAATGTGCAGCGTTGTTGTACCAGAAGGCTTCGTGCAAAGTGTGGTGGCGATAGCTTTAAAACTGACGGAGCTTAGAAGCTTAGAAACAGACGGACAGACGGACATGGCTATATCGACTCAGCTCGTCATGCTGATCAAGAATATATATATACTTTATGTGGTCGGAATTGCTTCCTTCTATGCGTTACAAACATCTGGACAAATTCAATATACCCTCTGCAAGGGTATAAAAAGGTCGTGACTCTTGTGGGAAGTTCATTTTGGGATAATATAAAGTTTCAATGAAGAGATAAAGTCAATCTCGGTAGTTGTTAAAACAAATCTTTTTATACTCTGTACCGTAGGTACATAGAGTATTATAAGTTTGTGCAAAAGTATGTAACATCCAGAAGGAAGCATCTCCGACCCCATAAAGTATATATATTCTTGATCAGCATCAACAGCCGAGTCATGTCCGTCATGTCCGTCTGTCCGTCTGTCTGTCCGTATGAACGCACAGATCTCAGAGATGGTAAAAGATAGAGGTTTGACATGTATGGGACATATGCTTCTTATGTCTGCAGGCAGATCAAGTTTATTTTCAATTTTGGCCACGCCCCCTCCCGCCCCCGCAATTTAGAAAAAACGTCATATCTCCCACAGTTTTGAAGATAGATGGCTTGTTCCTTCTGGACATATTTAGTTATTAGGATAACTTATCGATCCGCCAAAGGAATGAAGAAGATCGGATGAACGGTTTTCGAGTTATGATCAAAAGAAATTTTCTTGGTACAGAGTATGTTATAGTCGGGCTTGACCGACTTTCTTTCTTGTTCGGATTGTGAAAGTCGAGGTCAATTTAATCTCGGACAATCTTGCATCAAGCCGACTTCAACATCAAAACAAGTACGAACTTTGAGCTTAGGTCAATATCGGGTCTTCTTAATTTGATCCTACTGAGGGATTAAAAAAGAAGAAATTTAAATGTCTTTAAATATTTAAATTTGAGATTAAATTTAATCTTTTGCGAGCAAATGAAACCGCGGACTGCCATCTTGCGGTTGATGCAATTATTGTGTTTCGGAAACACACACACACGCCCAGTGCATACAAAATGTACAATGACTTAATTGATTCTTGTTTTAATGACCGAACATCAATCTTATGTTCTGATTGGACAAATGTGTTTGATTTCCACTCTTATTTCAATACAGAAATGCCGACTCTGTTGTATAATTTTCTATTGCAAATGGAAACTACATCTGATATCTATCTCGCTGAACATTCTCGTAATCCTTTCAAATCGAATTAATCCTGGCCCCCCCGGACGCCCCACCCCCCCCACACACACACACAAAGGCAACAAATTTTAATACTTTGGCAAAGCAAATAGCCTACTGGACTGAATCGAATAACCAACCCCAAATCGTTGGCTGGAAATGCGATTCCCCACGCAATGACTTCATGAATCCAATAAATTAATAAACTTTTGAAATACGCTGAGGTCATTGAGCGCTGTTTGCGTTTGTCGTCGTTACAGGCCCAGCCACCGCCGGCGGAGCACATCCCCATCCAAAGCACCCACCCCAACCCCCACGGCACCCACCGCTCTGTGGGCCAACCCATTCACAGCACGCCCATATCAACGACTCCACCAACGCACATTAATCATTGAATTTTTGGTGGCCAACTCCCTAAAGAGGCAAGTGAGACGCACGGCGCCTCGCAGCGCGTGAATAAAATGTATACAAAATTGACTTATTGCCGGTCAAACACCTTTCCAAAGTGTGTGTGTGTGTGTGTGTGCGTACGGAGGGGTGGCCCCTAAATTAAATATGAAAAAGTTTTGCCACAGCTCCCGGCAGATGGAAACGCCAAACACATTTCAAAATAACGCGGAAACACATGCAAGCAACTTTGGCATTAAGTTCGCGGCCAACAGACACCCAGCAGCAGTTGTGGACCAAAAAAAAACCAAACCGAAGCCGGAAAGTTCTCCCAAATTAGTCCCTTTTGGCCAGAAGAGTGTGACGTCCCACCACTTGAAGAGGCTACAGCAGCTCAGCAGCATGCTATTAGAGTAATTGCATCAAAAAATCACAGTTTCTGTTTGCTTTGTGAAAAAACAAAACCTTCGATTGGGCGTTTAAGCAAGCGTTCGTGTAAATAAAAGCAAGTACCAAATAAACTAGGCAAATGGATTAGACTAATTCGTATCCTTGCACCGTCACAAATGCTGCTGAGCTACTGCTGCCTTTTGTTTTAGTGAATGTTATTGGAAATTCATATCTGTGGGAAGTAAAATGCTTTTTGTTTTCGACGTTTTTTGTCACTTGTTCTAATCCCAAGCTATCCACAACAAGCAATACAAAGCGATAAAAATATACTTAATTTTACTACAAAAAAAAAAAAACAAATCAAATCAGCAAGTGTGCTTGATCAAAGTTGCTGCTGGTTTTACTGAGTCTAACAGATACTTATATCCTCCATTCAAAACACTATTATCAGGTCGAATTCAATAGAAAAAGAGTAGGAAATTCGATCAAGGCCAATAATAATATATTCTGTACCAACGGGACTTAATATCAGCACCGAACATTCTTTTGCTCATAACTTGACTATAGATGATCCGATTTTTGTTGATCCTTTGGCTGTAAGCAAGGACTTATACGGTAAAGCAAACATCTTGAAGTTTGCTCAGAATCAGATGAGATTCTAAAACTTTCCTTAATAAAACGTATTCGTTTTACCTTGAACTATCCGCTTACTAAAAGAACTTCATGAATTTTGCTTCATCGTGTAAATAAAGTCTAAACAATGCTGATCTCTAAATATTTGTAGAAAAGACGATCTCTCTATGTATCAAACTTCGACAGATATGACGTTAAGACAGGCATCTTCAATCCTTCCAAGATGGGGTTTTATTTGTTATAGGGTGACAGTTGAGAAGCTCTATATTCTCCGATGCCCACTCACCAGATGGAGATGGCTAGGCTTTCTAGAATGGAGCAAAAAGCAGTCCCATTGTTTTGCGATCTAATTAGGATATGATGGAAACTCATAACGCATGTAAAGTCTAAGCTTCGCTTTGCAGACCAGTTCCTACACTTAACGAACTTTACATAACAAAAATTCCAGATATCCGGGATTAAATCAGAAGTCGGTCAATCTCGGATTTCCTTGATCCAAGTACGAATACAATTCACTTGGTCTCGGATATCTCGGATCTAGTACGACTTTTGCTTGAAATTTCAATCCGAAGGTCGAGACAAAATCCATTTTTTTAAGCTTGATTTTATCACCCCAATTTTGTTGGTTGACAGATTCGAAGATAGTCGACAGTTTGTTGTCTCTTAAAAATGGATTGAAAAAGGATCAAGCTGTTGTACATATGTACCACTGTGCAAATGGGAAAAGGAAACAATTCCAACCCCTTGAAATAAAAATATTCATGAAGAGCAATAACAGTCAAGTCGATAATACCATGTCCGTCCATAAGCAATCCGAACAAACATGCGCCAGCGGTAGCAAAACAGTTGCATTCAACTTGAATGCACATGCATCCGTGACTATGCGAGTAGTGATTCGACAAGGTATCGATTATGTTGCCTATCGTTCGGGTTTCGCTACAATTGTTGGCACTAACAAAACCAAAAACATCTTTGATAGTCTAAGTCTTCTTGGCCAAAGTAGCCATATCCTCTTTTGGAGCTTTGGTATGAGAATCTGAATAGTCTCCGGGGGATAAGGTAAAGCTCTCCTTTCTAAGCGGGGAGTTGCAGAAAATATGAATTCTCTCGGACAGTCTGAAGCCGATTCCCAGGGAGCACTATGATTAGTAGCAAATTTTCCATGAAGCTGCGTTTACACAGCTCGATATAAGAGACATGAGAATCCAGTAGTCCTGCTTTTCATTATTTTTCGCCTATGAAATTGAAAAAAAATTTATATTTTAAGCAACTAACATGTAGGCCTACTAGACTATCATGTCTCAGGTGTCGAGCTGTCTAAAGGCAGCCTTTTACTTCAGAACATTACGAACCCTTCTATCCATATTTAATGCTTATCTACTGGAGCTGTTAATTAACTGAAATATTGTGGAAAATTACATTAAAATATATCATTCTACAAGCATTCTGTAAATGAAAAATTATCCAAGCTCATTTAATTGCCAGCAAGTGATCTTTTCCGATGTAAGCCAAACCAACATTAAGTATTCAATGGATGCAGGAATAGAAAGAAGAATAGAAGATGAATACAAGATACAAGACACAATAAATCCTGATGTCGATGACGAAATCTTGGTAGTGAAAAACTTGAATAAATAGTTCCTTAAAGTAATATAAAAAACCTTTTAAATACGTTTTTTGTTTGTTGGTTCGTTAAAGCCTTCTATAGGTGGTTCAAAAGCGGTTAAAAACGTTCCAAAAGCGGTTCATCTCAAAAGTTACTTAAGCTATGAACCAAAAATTTCGCAAAAACTTGTATCTCTCTTTGTTGAAAAGCAATGATTGGTATATGCTTTTTGCCAACTGTGCGTTGTTTGTAGCCAACCAATCGCAATCGCGTGCCACAGGATCTAACTTCCATAGCTAAATGTAAATTGCCTGCAGGTCAAACAGGGACTTTCCCTCTAGGACAAATGTGGATTTCGCTGACACTTTCTGAAAACCTCTAATCAGCCGCAGGGCACATCTTCTACATGTACAACCCCTTGCAGTCACGACTGGTATGGAAAAACAGTCAACACAGGACCCCAAATTGGCGCTGCATACATTATGATTGACCTGACCACATGGCAGACCAACAAAATGGCTTGCTATCTCGCTCTGTCAATGTTCCCATTGATGCCGGTTGTCGTACTAATGCATTTTGACGAGCCTTTGCTCTCTGTCTATTAAAGCTTAGCCATTGATAGCCGAATTCGAGCTGATCACTTGATTTCTGTCTCTTACTCAAGCAGTTCAGTCTTTTAACACTATAGGAGAGAATGAGAGAGTCTTTAGAATGAGCATCTTGGTTTAGCGGGATTCAAGCCTAAACCGTTTGAGTTCAGCCATTTGTTTGCATGTTTTAGGATGTTAGCTATTTTGGCCTCCTTCCCCGCATTCTCGATAAAGTCGAATCCATTAAACAGCTACACCGAATAGCTGGTCTGACAGACGGACTCTGAGCTCGTCAGCCATTAAAGTTATCGAGAACCGGTTCGGTTCGGGTTTTTTGGGGTTCGCGAACCGGACCATTAACCAGGCGCCTTACATTTTTTGTCCCCTCGAACCTGAACCCGAATCGCACCAGTGGTTCGGTTCACCAATATAATATGCTTTATGAAAGTTTTTAAAATTAGACAATAAATGACTCAACTCGAGAAGTTTGTGAAAGCAATAGAACGCAATAAGCAAATATTAAAAATAAAATCTGCGAATGATGTTATAGATTCCGTTGAAAATTGTCCAAGATCGCCTTTTCAATACTTAAGTTTGTTCATTCTGACTTAAGAGCTAGTAAAGATGAACAGCTCCTGGAAGATATACAGCCAATTAACTTAAAATATGTCGTTTATAAAAGCTGTTGATGTCATCTTACTTAAATACTTACTCAACTTAAGTAATAATCATTATGTTTAAGCATATGGATAGTAGTTATATACTATATGTTTCATTTTCAACGTATTAATAAATCAAAAGTCACACTATTCTTTTATGTGCAAGCGAACCAAGGCTCGAACCAGAACCTTGGGGTTAGGGGTTCCAAGCGGACCGGTGTCCGCGAACCGAAGCTTGGATGTTAAAATGGGTTCGAACCCGGACCGGACCGAACCTCATGGATAAGTGGAAATGTTTGCAGCCGTGCTCGAGATAAAGGTTTTTGGTTCGTTTCGTGGTTCATAACTTAAGAGACAATCTTTACTCGTCTGCTCATACTTTGAATAGCTAGAATCGGGAAACACAAAAACATCAACTAACTAACAATCATAGAATTTCTATGGATAATCAAGGTAAGAAATGCAAATGCGAGACTCAAAACTGTTCCGCTTCTGTTTGTCAATTTGGTAGGACGCGTGGAGACCGAAGCGTGCAACTGATTGGAATTTATGTCGCTTGAACTTGGCCGCTTTTCCTGCCTTGTTTACCTTATCGCCAAATTAATAAATTTCAAGTTGCTTTAACGCGCTTGCAGGGGCCAAATTGTTTGTCTTGGCCAAACTGCGTTCCAGCCTTGACAATATTTCTCCAGTTTGCGCCATAAATTTGTATACTTGTATGCCGAGGCAGTTGTTGTCCCCTTTTGTTTTCCGGGCTGTATTTCTTTGTTTTTGTTTTTGTTTTTGTTTTTCGGGCCAGCGCTAAACATATTTTCCTACAGCCGGAGAGTTTCCATGCGAGGCTGTGTGTCCTGTGTGCGCGCTGTCCTGCGGTTGTTGCGCCTAAAAGTAGTCAAATTGTGCGGACTAATAAATTTTGTTGCCTGTTGTTGTGGTGCTTGTTTTGCACACCCCCGACCGAACGACCGCCCGCTTCCCCGCAAGCCCTTAGGCCAGGCACTCCATTTGCCTTTGCCCTGTGTGCTGCCCGGCAGCAATTGGTTGTGGTTGTTGTTGCTGTTGCTGTTGTTGCTGCTGTTGTTGTTGCTGCCGTTGCTGTTGCTGCTGTTGCTGCTATTCATGCGACAGCCATTGGGGCGCACCTTGTTGCTCCTTCAGCCAGGCGGCAAGCTTTTTACCTTTTTGAAATGACATTCATTGGCTTTTACGTGTTTATTTGGAATTTCATTAAAAATTATTAGAAGCTGTTTTGTTTTTTCGTGGATTTTGCGGGCATTTCTCTTTGGCTCACGGCCCACCCCCACCCCCACACCCTGCACCCGCTCACCCTGCCACGCCACGGTCTGTGTGTAATGGCGCTTTCATGCTTGTGAATTTTATTTGGAAATTTTCTTGCGTTTGGTTTTTTTTTGCGGCTGTTGTCGTCGTATCGCATCGTTGTTGTCTCCGTCTTCCTACCCCCTATTGCCCCCCCCCCCCCCCCCCCTTCCCACCACCCTCACTTGGCTGATGGGGCAGCATTTAAAATTTGTGCATACTTGTTTGGCTTTTGTTTGGCTTTGGCTGCAGGCCGGGGGCGCGGGAGCAGGGAGCGGTGAGGCGGGGGCGGGCGTTGCCATTTTGGCGGCGTTTCTTGCTGTCTGGCTATAAATTTTTAATAGATAATGTGCGGCGGGCATGTGAAGTGGGCTATGTTGGAACCGTAAAGCTTTTAATCGTCGCTTATTGTTATGTAGATTGGCCTGGCTAATACCCCCAACCCACTTTCCCTGGCCACTGCAGATGTTGCCGGCCGGCATTGTGTGCATTATGTGTCCACGTGTCCCTGTGTGTGTGTGCCCCTATAACTTGGTAATGCATAAATTAGCCCTTACAATTTCATAGACGATAACGAGAAGAACGGCTTGAGCGCTTTTAATTTGACTTAGTCTGTGCGGTTTGGTAATTTGACCGCCTTGCAGTTTCCCATTTACGGCTGGTTGGCACTTTGGCCAATTAACATTAAAGAAGCCAACAGCAGCCTCATTATCAAACATTGCACCATATTTAATGGCAAAATTGTGTTAAGAAAAGGGGAAAAGATAGATAGATAGATACATTAATTTTGTGGGTGGGAGTATTGGAGTGATAGCGACACAACAAATTCTTCATTGCATTTCTTTAATTCTCGCTTCTTCCTTATTGGTACCCTTCAGCCCAGCTGATTCATTCCTGAAACGGATGGAATGGTACCGGGCGCATGGCATTACTTCTATGAGTTTCAGCCATGGATTGAACACAGACAGTTCGTACTACTTCCGTACTGAACCATAGCTAGTGTCTACTGAATTGGAAGTTGTAAGCCAGATTCAACGAGTTTCTCCATATTTGTTGACGAACTCGAATCAGTGGTTAACCATTGACATTCCTCAGTTAAATTGATATATGTGCAAACGGTTTTTTTTTCTAATTTAAATTAGTTTTAAGAATGCACTTTCATTCTATCCTTCTTTATGCCGCAATGCCAGCTGTTTTCTTCTTATGACCTCCAACTTTTTGATACCTTTTTATGAAAGAAGCGAACCGTTCATGCTTCCCATAGAAAATTGCAATTTCTGCGAATTTTGCTAAACGTCTTTTGGGGTCGACAGCCTTAACATGACTTGCAATTAATCTTCCAAAAAACTGCAGAGATGGGCTAACAATAATCTGAATAGAGCAGTTAAGGAAGTTTTAAGTTACAAACATATCAAAATGAATTGATCAAACAGCTTAGGGTCTTAATGGCATAGGATTCTGAACTGGTTTTATTACAAGTTTCAATTTAATTGATATATCAAGAAATATGAAGAAGAAAGAAAGGGCATGAAAGGGCTTTAACCAATCTGTTAGTTCATATAATAAATGATACTTTAATTTATGGCACGCTCAAACGTTCATAAGTGATGGTACACATCTACAAACCACTCGACTATTTCTATGATTTCACTTAATTCAAAAATAGTCCCCATCGAATTCCACGAACACTTGAGAGACAATCCCAGAAAATATCAAACGGAAGATTATTTCAGGTGAACTCAGCATTAGCCATAATAGCGGGAAAAGAAAAGTAACAAAATAAATATGCATATTTTTAATTTTATTTGCGTGCGTTTTTATGTAGAAAAAGTTTCGCAAGGACCACTCGTGCTAAGCCAGATGTTGGTCATAGGCAAACACCTCCAAGGCTGATATCCCAGAAGAACATATTTATGCAGGGACGACTTAATTTATGACTTGAGCTGATCTAATAAACCACTTGGAGCTTGATCTCTTTGAAGTCCTTTCAATTGGAGCTGACTAAGTCGAATCAAAATAATTTTAGTCTTGAGTTACTTCAATATTTTTTTTTTTTTAAACAAGAATCGAAGGGCACTTTGGTTCCACTCATGCAGGGCTCAAAAATACATACTTAGAACTCTCGCAGGTTGAACGGATCATGCCTGAAGCTGGTACTATAGATGGTGTAATTGCTGGTTTAACAATCTGCCATCGAACCATAATATCCCACTTTTTAAAAAGTCAGCAAATATATAGTGAAAATAATCGCAAGACGAAATACCGTAGGTAGATGAGCCCACTAAGAGGCACAAAAAAAAATTCTAACCGGGAGCTGCGCTCAAAAAAGTCGAAACTAACTCAAACTCAATGTGTTGACAATGCATACACAAAAGAACAAACTAAATATCCGTGAATAAATGAATCCAATCAATGTCAGATGTCGGTCTAAGTCGTATTTTCTGAATCCAAGAACAAGAAGGACTGACTTCATACATGTCTTGATCTCGAATCACTCAACGAATTGATCTTAAAACCAAACTCGCCTTAGTCCCTTAGTAGGATAATATCGAGATGGCCCGATATTGGTTTATCTTGAAATCGGTTTGGTCCAGGTTTGGCCGAGATTAAATCAAAATCGGTACTCGAACGGCACTCAATCAGAAAAAGGATTGCTTTAGTAAAAACTGAGATTGACTTAACCAAGATTTTAGAAATTTATGTTACCCCAAATAAAGCTTTTCAAGGTCTTAATTATAAACCTTGTGATTTTCAAACCAGACTTGAGCTTCAACCACACGCCAGCAGTGCCATAACGATTTGGGAATTGTGGGGCATCATAAGTGCAAAAATCGACTCAAATATTATGCAAATTTTATTGAAGCCTTTGCATATGTGTGTGTACCCCTTAAACCTCCCTTTTTGTTATTGCAAGTCCGTACTAACTTCAATCTTGAGTCAGAACCATTTGATTTTTGGGTATCCGATCCTTGCTTGAAATTAGCCTTTCGCACTTGCATCAAGCTCAGAATAGTAACACTTTAATGTCACACAAATATGCCGGTCCCATTTGTGGACACATCATAAAACTTGTGTCGCAAATCCATCTTGGCAGAGGCCTACCTAAAAGCGATAATCTAGCTTTTCATAATTAAAATCATAAATTCCTCATGGTAACGAGAAAACGGCATTGCCAGCATTCCCACTAATGACATTCAACCCAATTAATTTTGTGTCAACAAAATGCGGAAAGACTTCCCACGGTGCACGGCCACCACATGGCTCGGCTGAAAAGTATGCTACAGTCTCGCGCCCAATACATGCAACTTCCCGCACTTTTCGCGTCTGTTGCGCAATTTTCGATTGTTGAGTCGGCACTTCATATGCAAAACTGCAACTGCAACTGCAACAACAACTGTGTTTATTTGATGCTGAAAATCTGGTATTTGCTGCCTTTGGCCTTTGAACCGCACTGCCAGCGCCGCAAGGTTCTGGAGCGCACTTGGCAAGACATGAATGCGTAATAACCAAAAGCGGAAGCAAACAGCGATAAAGCCAAGGCTGGCAGTCGGCACTCGCTACGCACTCGGGCGAGAGCTGAAGCCAGACGCGGTCATGGCAGCCGGAGCAGGCACATATGCATCAAAAGTGCTAGAAAAACAACGCCAAACAATGCAAATGTATTTAGCATAATGAGACAGGAGAAATGTGCAAAAATGCAAACATTTGCGGGCATGGATGGGCAGGACTGGAGCCAGCAGCGGGCTGACACTTTATGTGTGAAACTGGGGCAGGGGCGCCGCAAATGGCAACAACGATTCCATCCTCTCACGCTTGTGTCTGTGTGTGTGTGTGTGTGTGTGTAAGTGCGAGTTGGTTTTCAAAATGAAAGTCATATGCCAACTCATAACTCAACTTGTTGTTGCCGCTCCAGCTGCATGCCCAGGCACAAGTTATTTCATTTGGCATTTCAAGTTGGTTGGCATTTGAATGAAGTCATTATGAAGGTGGCAGTCAGTCAATGGAGCGGGGAGAGGGGAGTGGGTGGGGGGGAGGGGCAGGGCATAAGCAACTAACTACCCACGAGTATATGAAAATACTTACGTTTCTTCTTTGCGTATTCGGTGCGTTCTTTAGCTTGTTTATTGCCAGAGCAGTAACAAAACAAACGCTTCTAAATAAGCTTTGACTTCAGAATGCCAGGCCAAACACTCACACATGCACGCACTCACACACTCTTACACACACACTCACACTCGCACACACACTGGCAGTTTGAATGTAATTAAGTTGAGTTGCAAAACTTTTGCTTTTATTTTTATTTATTTATTTTAATACGCAGAATTTTGCATTGAAAAGGTAGATTAGACTGAACTGAGTTGGCCAAATGCGAAATTCATGATTTCAACAGTTTGCAAAATCCAACTTGTTTCTGCTAATGTGGCTAATGAAACTTCACAGAATTTTCCACAGTTCGGAGCCCCAACACAACTTCAAGTTGGCTGCGTTGCTGAATTTTATAAACTAAAGAGGAATTAATGTTCGGATGTAACATTTCTGAAATGATAATGCAAGCAATCAGCCCCAGCATCATCAAATATTTATAAATTTGAATGGATACATGCACACCTAGATCTTGGAGACTGGAAGAGACAGGGCAACCAATCTGGTTTCAAGTTTTACTTTTAATTTTAATAACTCCTAATCCTTAACACATCGGGCTTGCAGCCGAGATATTGGAGACGTTGGAATCTTTAAAATAATCGTAAGAACGTGGCGTTAATGTTAATACCGTTATATCGGCACTTATGCTGCTGACACATCCTTCTTAGCTCATGGCCCATCGAAAGTAGACCTTCAGTAACAATTCAATCCTTATTCGACGGAGACAGTTTAAGAGATGATGGCGCCAAAATTAATACACGATACACGATCTAAGAAAATAAGTGTATACCCAAATAAATTTTGCATTATTCATATAGAAATCTGAATACCACACGAAAATTTGGATTTTCAAAACCAACTGTTAGATATTGAAAGCTTAAGCTTGAAGTCCGTACAGTAATGGCAATGAAAAACATTTATAAACTTATTCTTCACACGCTACATGTAGGTTTTCTAAATAAAGGTTTAGGATTTCAAAGGCTTAAGGGAAAGTGAATTACCAGCCAGACTGACTCAAGCAATCCCTCATAAACTACACAACTAAAACTCAAACAATGTACAAATTTTGAAAATGTCAAGGAAAACGATATAATTCATTGATTGTCCCCGTTGGAACAGCTTTAATATAAAGAATAAAGTAGAGAAAACCAAAACTTTGAATGCTATGTGTTGAAAATCTACACAACACGTGTTGTTGATGCATTCTGTCACCGTCACTGGTCGCTTCCCCTTAATATTGTGATTTGACTTAACGCAGCGCGAGTGCTTGATAGTCGTATGGGCTGATATGCCGGCATTTGCGCTTATATTGCAGAGACAAGGTAAGTGAGTTGTGAGTTCAAACCCCAGATTAAGTGACTAAATCAATTTAAGTAGCAGGCTTTTCAGAAGGAAAACCTCCACCGCACTCTTGCCTCTTACTCACCCCCTCCTCCCCTCCTCACCACATTCCTTTGTATAAACCAGGGATGCAAACCACTCAAAAATAAGGACTGGTTCGGTTCAATGGTTCATACAGTTTCTGAACCGCCGGTTCGGCTCATTACATGGTTTTTGGAGTTCACAAAGGCACATTATGAAATATTATGATTGTTGTAGTAATGTGACTTGTCGAACGCTTTTGATATTTAATTCTTATAATCCATTTAAATATTTTTAAAATCTTTAGAAGAATGTCCAATGCTTTTTATGTCGGATTTCCAGGAGTCGTCTATAAGTTCCTAGATGAATACTCTTGAAAATTGAGAATGTTTGCTAGAAAAGAATACGTACTATGCTTCTTAATTATTCCATTTATCATATCCCTTAAGTTAGGTTCAGAACTGAATCATAGCTTAATCAGCTCAGAAATGAAAGGGCTGGTCCTGAATTCATGACATCATTTTATGAATTTTAGCCATGGATTTTACTCTGACATGTCCTACTACGTCATGACCTTAGTTTATTTTAGGCATGATTTCAGTCAGAGAACTGAACCGAACCGAACAGTTTTTATTTGTGGTTTTCGGTTCGGTTCAGCAATTCTGAAAGGATGCCGGTTCGGTTTGCGGTTCGGTTCACGGGCTGGAATAAGCGGTTCGGTTCGGTTCAAAACCGGTTTGCATCCCTGGTATAAACAGTGTTGTGCGAATGGTTGTATATATTTTTTTGAACGTCTTAAACTATGAATAAAGGTAACCTTCAAGCTACATGTAAAAGCCATGGGTGGAAAATATCTGTCAAACATTTTCAAATAGTTTTTATACAATTAGTTTTCTCTGTGCACCTCTGATACAGAGTTTAATGGGAGAAGCAACATGCCGAGACTTAAGCTGAAAGACTGTGTCATGCCACACAAGCACTCTGTCAGGCACCTGGGTATAACACTGAATAACCGAGCTGTGGCTGTCACCTTTTGCCAATTCTAACAAATTGGACTGGCTGGTAAAAGCGAGTCAATAATCATACCGACCTGGACCTGAGGAATCTGTCTGTGACACCTCCATTAAAACCACTAAAAACAGTGCGGAACATGATCTTGCATAGAATACTCGGTGCCACCGAGACAAAAGTCTCGCCATTCTCTCAATTTGATCTCAGATCAATCGCCATTCCAGCAGCATAACTATATCAGCAAAAAGGTCCTTTGGATGTACAAAAGGAAATCGTCTGCAATTAAAAACTGTTCTGATAAGCTGTGAACTTGAAATTTTGCTGTTAGTTTGTAATATGGAGTTGCAAAATTAACTGATTCAAAAGTGACTCAGAAGTGGCTTAAGCTTTGAACCTGAAATAACTTGTGTAGGCACGAAGTTGTGCATTATCCAGCTGCAGAATATACTCCCGGCCCGGCTGGTAAGAAAACTTTTTTCCTGATTAATGCGATTTTGCTGTTCGAAAGTGGGCTGAATTATTGTTTCTCGAAGTTTGGTAAGCAGGTCGATGGTGGAGCAACTAGCAAAATTAAAATTGCATGGCTGAGCACTACCAATTTGCATCAAAAAGGCCAAGAGAGAGAAAGAGCTTGTGCCAATACAGGGTACAGCACAGTCTTTCATGCTTCGTTTATATATTTGTTAATTTTGGCCTTGTACAGGTGCCGACTTTAAAAACACTTTCAATGGCTTGTACTTGGCACCCATCCATCCGTCCGTCCGTCCGTCCATGCCCACCCACCCCCTCCCAGTGGCCTCCAAGCCGGCTCCGCCTTACGCACAAACGCATTAAAGCAGCTTAAAAGTTCTTTTTTTTTCCACGCACGCAACCTGAAAAGTATGCAATGCAAATGTACCGAGTTCGGGGAGTGGGAAAGGCAAGCAAATATAAAGCACTTTGAATGGGTGCCCCTTCAAGCCTACCCCTCCCATCCTTTCGCAGTCTTGTATTTGCATGTAAGAAAAGTTATACCGCAGAGCCAGACAAACAGACAACGTGGAGACTTTCAAATGCAGATGTAGGCAGGGGGAGTGTGTGGTGGTAGGGGGGTGTAGCAGCGGGTGCGACATTAATGCTGCGTGCGTGTAAATACCATGAATCTGTTGGCATGTAAAACACTTTTGTTCCGCCCAAAGCCAGAGCAAAAACCAAAAGGGAGCTCGCAGCTCTGCAAAAAGTATTGTTGCAGCAATTTGTCAAGAAAAAATTTGCTCAGCTTATTGTTGCGGCTCCTGCTCCTGCGCCCGCTCCCGCTCCAGCATGACGGCTGACTTAAGGCGCTTTTGAAAGTTTGCCAAAGTCATGCGTTGTGGGAGCCCTGTAATTGCGCTTATTTGTAGTGCAATTATCAAAATTAAAAAACCCATCCACGTCGCCTCGCCGGCCATGTGCCGGCGCGCAGCGTCAACACAGAAGATCGGGCTTCAATCAAACCGGCCCCGCCCGTCCCCGGGTCCATTTAATTTATGCTCCGCATTGATATTTATCACTGGGAAAGCATCTTAATGGTTCATTAAATTCATTATTCCTCCAAAAGCGAAACACAAACACAACAAATGGAATAAAATAATGCACATATTTGTGTGTGCACATGCACAGGCTCGCCGTGTGAGGAGTGCTCCGCTTTTTTTCCTTGCGTCTGGTTCATTTTAATGAGTTTTCCTTTGCGTAAATTTATTTTCATTTGAATTCCTTTGCAATAACTCCGGGCGGCCGCGGGCCAAATGGCGGCGAGGCGTGCTCAAAAATGCGATTATGCATTCATTAACGAAATTAATTGCGGGCGATTGCAGACGGCGGGGCCATTTCGCATTCGCGTGCGTATTATTGGGAATCCCGCCAAATCCGACACAGACACAGAGAGACAGAGACAGAGACAGAGAGAGAGATGCGAGTTTGTTACCTAGCGGACACGGAGTGTGCATTACCCGGGCTTTTATCGTAAATGCCAACATCTTTTGCTTGTAATTTTCTGTTATGCTCCCAACACATTCACATTCGCATTCTCATTCGAATAATAATGGCTGCCTTTTAGTTGTGCAATGATTACGTGATGCCGGCACACACACACACACACACACTCGCGCCCTTGCACATACATGAGCGCACATATCCATTAGATATGAGATTTTTTGTCTCTGCTGTCTGTCCAGGGCCCCGACTGGCCCTCCTCCTCCCTTGTCACCCGCTGGGCTGTTGTTAGGTTTATGCGTGCATTTGGCTTCCACTTCTATGTCATCCATTTTTGACTCTAATAACGACACGCACATGCACAAGCTCATGCTGATGCTCATAATGATGCGACATAACAATGCACACAGTGATTTCTTCTTGTTTCGCCAACAACACTGCGTATACATAATATATAAATTCAACTTAGCCGGGGGGGCGGCACCATCATCCGAAATGGGAAGCCACAGTCGCCGTGCAATGCGATCATATTTGGGTAAAAAGAAATGATGACCCTTTTTCGAGTTGAGTCTGAAACGAGGATAATTTTAATTCGTGCTTGGCGCTTGGAGCGCCTGTTAACACCATTTCCAATGATGGCTCGCTGGCTGGCTGAATTCGTGTTTGAGCCATGAAACGGCATACCCAAGGCGAGACATTGGAAGCGTAATAAATGCTATTGAAGTCGTATTTTTGAGCTTTAACTTCCGGCGACATTCTGCATTATTCTGCATTACTTGAGTTTGATTCTTTAAGGACGATTCCTGATCAATATTTATTTGTTAATCAAACAAATTCAAATTTGACAACTTTCAAAATGATATGGAGAATGTGTTGACGGAATTTCCACGAGGAAAACGTGTCGTATACGTTATAGATTTGGAAACTTTGAAGCCAACTCACAGAGGTAAAATCTCAAACTAGAATTATAGGATTTTTTGATTTATGATGTACACCCGTCAAGGAATCATATATGACGCGTGTTGCTAAGGACTTGGATAGGTATGCATTAGTATCAGGGTATTCGACAAGCAACTATTGTCGTTTCAAATTTTCCATCTTATCTGCTGACAAGATGCCCTTGAACAAAGATAGTGAATATGCGAACTTCTTTCTCAAACTGTTTGCATTCATTCATCTAATTCTCCATCCAAATGCAATAAAAGTAAATTATAGTTGATCAAAGTTTAATCTAATGTATTCTTTCTTTCCATCAAACCAGTCACATTGATGCAAGAGCCCAACATTTGGCATGGAAAAATCTGGACCATTTCACTCGCTTAAACTTGACTTGGTTTTCTTAACAAATCGCTAAGCTGAGCTTAATGGTTCCAGATTGACTCTTTGCTATTGGCTCCTCAGCTTCATAATCACTGATTGCTGGCCCAAAAATTTCCGTATCGTTTCATTGACGGAAAATTGATGGGATCAAGTTAGTATGACAGGTTGCTTAAGTTGATGAGGGCAGGAGTCCCAGGACTCAGGTGAATATTATATATCCTTATATTTCACCAGATACAAGCGGGTATTCATGGCCTGTTTGTGCTCATCTGGAGACCAATGCTCTCTTATTTTTATTTGAATCTTTGTAGAACTGGTATAGCTGGCTGTTGAATGACTGCCGCAATTTAATAAACAAAAGCTAGATAAAAAATTGCAACTGAATTACGTATGTAGCTGTTTATTTATTTTTAAAATGTCTCTTTCCGCCTTCTGACTGTGACCATTTCAATAACATGTCAACTCATCCGTTTTGCTTTCGTCAGAGCTGCATGCGTTATTATACTGTTACGTATACGCAGTGTGGTACAGTTTACAAATAGTCAGTCACATTAATGTGCCTGAGCGAACGTTGCCACAATACAAAAACAACGTGCCACCGCCTGTCATTGGCAGCCACTCAGTTGGGGAAGTAGAGTTATGCTGCTCAAATGTTGTTGCTGCTGTTGCTGCTGTTGATGTTGCTGATGAGTTTAGAATGCGTTGCCGCTGCAGCTGAAGGCCCCAGCATTCTGTGTATGAGTACTTTCTTGTCAGTGGAGCAGAAGTAAGAGCCCAGATAGCATCCCCCTCATCACCCATCAACCCCTCCCCACCCCACCCCCTCCCCACCGCGCTGACTCACCCACAAGTCTGCGGGCACGCGTGGCCTGGCCTGTGTCTGCATTTGGGGCTGGGCAATGCTTTAGCCGCTTTGCTGGTTCGTTGGTCGCATTTCTCATTTTCATGTCCATTTTACCAAATCCTTGCTAGTCCCAGTCATATCCAGAGCCATATGAATGTATTTGTCAACGACAAAGCAACGGAGAAGAAGAAGCGTCAGCAGCAACAACAACAACAGCAACGAGCTTGGCAAACAAAACAACCAAATTAAAAAAGAGTACAAGCTGGAAAATATCTTGAGGGTGTACTTAGTGCTTGATTTTTGCAGTGGGCTGCTGCCTTTTGTCCCCGGCTCCGTGGGTTGGGGCTGGGGTCGGCGCTGGGGTTGGGGCTGGGCAGCGCTTAAGAGAATAGCCACCCGTTGTCTCCGTCTCCCATGTGGAGGCGTTTTGGCATTTTGAATTTGCAGTTTGCAGTTGGAGCGTTTGTGGGCTGAATTGTTGTCTTTGTCGTTATTAGTGCAGTTGTTGCTGTTGTTGTTGTGCGAGTTTGGCGCTGCTGCCTCGCTGCATGGAGCATAATAGTTTTGTAAGCTTCCCCCTGGGGCATACCACTATATGAGACTGAGACGGTGTCTTTATTTCCCAGGACAATCTTTTGCCACGAGTGTTTGTACACTTGTACCCGCCGCACCGCACCGCCCACGGTTTGGTTCGGTGTTTCTCCAGTTGTGTGTGTGTGTGTGTGTGTGCGCACAGTCGTATTTGGACAACTGAGTACAAAAGTTTCCTTGGCTTTACAGCGTCAACAAGCAAACACAAGCGGGAGGCAAGCCGGCAGGTGCAGGTACGCACCAGCGACAACGCCAACAACAGCGGCAAGTTGTTGATTTTGATATTCGAATGCAAAAGTTCTGCATGCAAAAGTATGTATGTTTGGGTGCCATGTTAGAGCAGCGCTTTGGGGAGCAACAGCAACAGCAGCTGCAGCTGCAGCGCAACGATGTTGCATGCCACGTTGGGTCGCATTTCACCTAAGCTGCAATTTAATTTAAAAATTGCATGCACCATCGGTATATAGCCAGCTGATAGCAGCCGGCAATGGGCGAGCGAAAGGAAATTGGTGGGTAAAAAAAAAAGAACGAAAATCGGAAGCTATTCAAGTAAGTGAGAAACCAGTGTACTTTGGCAGGAAGAATCAAAGGCAAGTGAGGATATTTTTATTGCACGGGAATTTCCGTGTGCGGGAAATAGTTCCATTTGCTAACCAAAATTCGCACTAAACCAGCTGCCAAGCAGCCACTTTTTGTTTACCTTGCAGTCGATGTCGACGTCGATGAAGGCTATTCACTCGCTTACAACTAACAGTTTTGATGGAGCAAGTATGTAGAGACCTCTATCGTCACATTCTCTCTCGGAGCCATTTGTTGAACTTTACAGTTTACTTACATCATCACGCTCAGTCCTCCATTCACACAAATTGCTTAATAAGTAGCTTAGGCAGCCTCCCCCCCCCCCCCCCCCCCCCCCGGCATGTGCCAACATTGCGTTAAGTATCCCATCAACGCAATACCAAACCCTTGAGAGCAAATGCATTGAAGCATTAATTTGCCAAGTTTAATTAAAATTACAGAGCACAGTCTTATCTACATGTGCAGTGGCCGAGGCCCATTCCGCAAAAGCTGGAACAAACACTTTTCCAATCATAAAACATAAATAGCAGCATTTAAAGTTTAATCTGATATCATTGACGGGCTCAAAGTCAAAACGAAGCCTATTCCCTTGCCCTTTAACCAATGAAAAACACACTAACAATAGTCTAGTTTTCTACTCCATTTGGGATACATAAGTGGGATCTAGGCAAAATCAGATTAAGTTTCATGTTCAATTGAAAAGAAGTAAAAAAGTCTACTAAGCCCGTCTCAGTATCTATTAAAGTTTGAAGATATCTGTTCAATTGACGGTGTTAGGATGTGTGAAGTGCTGCCCATCGCCGTTGAATTCAGTGCTGCCCAGCATAATTGTTTCATTTTCTTACAGCTCGACTATCGCATATATAAGGTTGGCTTTCCAAGAATCAAAACCGAGTATTGCCTCGTGGGGTATTCCAAGTCGAATCACATTTCGTATAGTTCCACTATATTTCTTTGAACAAGGCTACCAATATTTCAGCTACATTTAATCCCTGTCCTACTCAAACCACATTTTCGAACTACTCAAGCTTATTTACTTTAAATAGATGACGTTTATCAATAAAGGCTTATAAATGAGTTCCAGCTGAACCGAGACCAATTTATTACTACCGAAGATTAGATTTGGTTCTGAAAAACTAGAAATTATAAGCTAGTTTATATTATTTAGTTACTCTGCGGTGGACTGGAAACCGAAATGTTTTTAGTCTTCAATACGAGGGGAATGCCGTCTTGCAAGTATCAATTCCCCGCATTGGGAATATAAAAGAGGTAACTAAAACTCGTCGTTTTCGTATGTTTTTAGTCGATTCAATGTGATGTCTTATTCGTTTTAATACAAAAGGGGCTTGGTAAAATACAGTATGGTTGACCAAATCGATTTATTTTATTTGCAGCGAACATGCTTTTGCTCAAAACTCGACTCCTCTTCATTCACTCTTAACTACTCAACTTAGCCTTGGGCCTGATTTCTCAAAAGCTCCGGTTAGCTAACCACCAGTCACGTTTGTTCGTCAAGATAACGAGCGGTTAAGTCATTGGCTTTTCTCAGCAGCAGTTTCTCCTGATATCGATAAATGCCTATCGCTGCTTCTGGGTGACCTTATTGATTGACTTCGAATTGCATTTCCATTGCGTGGAGTTGAAAAATTCGTTTATTCCTAAACATTTTGTTTTGCAGCAAATAATTTAATAGACAAAGCAAGTGTGCGGCCAGCTGTTTGTATATCGATACAAAAATATCGATAATTTCTTTGGGGCTGAGCTCGCGGTTAAAGTTGACCGGTGGATGGGCAACGTTTAAGTGTGTTCCTCCGGCTACGCCACATGCATCATGAGACACTCAAATTCAGTTAAACTGCCCGTTAAGTTGACCAACTGGACTTTGAGAAATCGGTCCAAAAAGAGTCAGTTTCGAGATCTTATCCATGATTACAAGGCGATTACTTTCATGTGCGACTAAAAGAAGAGCCGAACAAGTCTCATGTAGCTGCACAAAATGTGATGATGATTCGAAATGATTCGAACATGAATTGAAACTGAACAGACGAACGGATTAACAATGACAGTTCAAGAGAGTTGCGGCTGCGGAACTATTTTCTCACGACATAAAGATCAGAAAGCGATCGCATTAATGACTATTTCAATGACACAGACCGACCCGAAAAAGAATCAAATGTGGGATGTGATTTTAATCAAAAATAAATACATTAAAAATCATCTTGAACACTGTATAACATGTGATGACGATATTTGCCTATAGCTCACTCACGAGCGAACGTTCATGCACGAAACTATGTGCTTGCTCACGATCATGTCGCTACATGTTGTGACACACCGTGACACGTTGAAATTCACTTGCCGCGCTCACCTCTAGGGCTCACGAACTTAAAACAAGTTGTTTTGCGGAAGAATCGACTTGAATTTTCTTGGAAAAGCTGTTTCCTGATTAGTTGGGCCCCGAAATACGTTCAGAAAAGAAAACGAAAAAAAGGGAGACTTCAAATGTTATGACCTCCCCCCCCGCTAAAGCGGTTCGGGTTCTGGACCGGCCCGCAGCGAAATGGAGTCCCAATTGTTCCCACGCAATGTCGAAAAGTAGCGAGCAGTTGCATTCGCTCCACTGTCCAACAAAAGAACACAACTCAACCGGCTTGGGTCGCGTCTGCCCGTCTACCAGTTGGTCTGATGTTAACTGTTTGTTTGGCCTGCTTGGACTAGGTGCTTGTACATTTTTGTTTATCTTTAAACTCGTTTGGCTCTCAAGACTTTTAGCGCCCATGCTCGCTCCCCAGTGGGCGACTCGGAGCTCCACTTCAACTTTCAGCCGCAGAATGGCAATGCCGGCTGCTGCTGCTGCTGCTGGTGGTTCGGGGAAGTCAGGGAGCGTAAAGCGTGCTACTTCACAGCGACTTTTATGGTCATCCAAAAAGTATGACAACTCAGGCTATTGCTCTTGTGTTGTCCTGAAGCCACGACCCTCAGCGCACACAATGCCCGGCACACACACACACACACACACACAGGCACACACATGCGGCATTATATGAACTCGCAGCACCGTACTTATTTATATACTTATAGTTTACGGCGCTGCGGGACATATTGTGCTCGAATATATATATATATATATTTTTGTTCTAATGAAAAAGTTATGACCATCAAATAAAGTATGCTGCTTGGCAGCAACAAAAAGCAGCAGCTCAAAAGTGAAGCTGGAGCCGGTCTCTGTTAAGTGACCGACCGTAAGACCTGCAATCGTCGTCCGTTGTTCTCCTTGTTTGGTCGCTGGTGACCTCGTCGACAGTTGACTCCATTGTGCTTCCTGTTTATGCTGCGCATTCCTGCCTTCCCCATCCTTCCTTCTGTTGTTGCTATTATCTTTTGTCTTGTGCCGGCTATTGCTTTCCTTCTGCTTGTTGCTGTTATTATTTCTCATTCGTAGTTCGTTTAATTCAGTTTTCATATCCACGTTGCATGTGGGAGAAACCTTTTTGCCCACTGGGCGTATACTTTATCATACAATATTGTTTCGTTTTTATTACATGTCACTCAGACGTGGACGTCGTCGTCCTCGTCGTCGTCGACATCCCTTTGTGGTCTCATGTATCTCTCTGTGTGTGGGGCTGAGCGTGTTAAGTGCGTTCTTTGGTTTTATATGAACATTTTTTTACAGTTTTTATGCACTGAACATTGAGATTTGTCCGTCAGGAGTTCCAGCTGCCACGTGCCGCTCCTGTTCCAATTTGGAACTCGGAGACTCGGAGCTTGGAATGGCATTGGGAAATGTTTAGAACTGGGTGCCGAACTCCAGATTCCCCTTTCCCGATTGGGCCAACTACACAGCCCAGAGGCTTGTTTGTGAATGTATATTTTTAACGAGCATTACCATAAAATTACATATGCAAATACAACATATTTCGAGCTGAGCGGCATAACCAGGCAAGGGCGCACAGCCAGGCCAAAGATTTAGCTATTTGTCTGCTCTGCTTTGCTTTGCTCTGCTCTGCATACGCAATCTTCAGGCTGAGCACGTAATACGTGACAATTACTACATTTTAGGTAAAACATGCTCATTAAATCATTTGAGCTTAATACGGGCAAAGGCAACGGCAACGGCAGCGGCAGCGGCAGCGCCCGAATGTGGGCCAAGCCTTTTGTTTTGCGGCCGCTCCGACTGCTGCCGGAGCGCATGTAAGTTGCCGTATTCGCACAGCATTCACCTGCTCCGGGCCCAGCCATTAGAAGACAGTGTAGGCCAACCAACTTGTCTATATGAACAATGGCAATGGCCCGGCTGCACGGATGGCTGGCAGGCAAAAGTGAGCAGCAGTAAAGGATTTGACGACGGAGCACGTTGACGATGACGATGACGATGACGGGGATAAGGCGCAGAACAAAGGCACTGATGAGTGGAGCCACTACAACTACACGCAACTACACGCCACAACAGCAGCAGCAGCAACTCGGAGGGCGTGTTGGCCATAACAAAGCCAACGGGCGGGCTGGCAAATGAACAAGCCGGCGAACCAGCCACCAGACAACCAGGAAGTGTAACATCAGCGCTGGCATCCTGTAGTGTCCTTTTGCCGCACTTTGCATGACGTTTAGCTTGCCCAAGTGCTGTCCGCTCCTCCGCTTGAGAGCGCTGTCTCCTCACATTACTTATTATGATTACTATTTAATGCAGCCACAACAGCGGCGGCAACAGCTCCCCGTTTCACCAGCCTAGGCTAGAGATGAGCACGCGACCGGCATAGCAGGTGCAGCACTCAAACTATTTGGCCAATTATGCTCACGAGGCAGCCGGGCTGATGGGTTTCCCGCTCCGCAAACCGTGTAATTTGTGGGCCCCAACTTGATTAGCATTGGGCTTCTGAAGTGGAAATGTCTGTTTGGATAAGTCGGGGCAGGTGGGATTGATTTGGCGAAAAACAACAACCAAAGAAAAAACAGATTTTAGTGTGGAAACCTTTTTGGTCTGCGGCAGCTAACAATTTAGTTTGATTTTTAAATGTTTTTTATTGATATTTGGAAATGTTATCGAAAGTTGTTGATAATTGCGTGTATTAAGCGGGCATCGAGGGAAATTGTTCCAAGCAGAGCTGCAAACCGGGTCGGAGTGGAATCGGTCCGGAGTCAGAGTCTCCGGGTTTTTTGGGAAGTCGGAAAAGAACCCAAACCAGAGCAAAAAAATGTTTCCCTGTCGAACCCGAACCTCAACCGGAGCAAAAAAAGTTTTCTTTCACATTCTTCCCAGCGATATCTACTCAACTTAGTACACTTGTCGCACACAAGTCTTCTGCACAATACTGTAATATCTATTCCAGGTGTTGAGAAAAACAATCTCACATTTTAAGATCAGTCCCAATCCTAACATTTGGATCCAAGAACCCAAACATTTTTGACCTTAGAACAAAAACAGCAACAATATTGTCTGAACCACGGTTCGAACCAGAACCTGGGTTCAGTAACCTTCCAAACCCTCTCCCTGAACCCGAACCTACAATTTTTCACGGGTTCGAACCACGGAGTGAAACCCTCCTGTTCTTTTCGAGGTTGGTAGTCCTGGTTCCAAGATACATGGCATGTATAAAATGGTCTTTTGGACTCAATTCTCTGATACAGCACTACCGACTATCGACAGGGAGGCTTCAACACCTGCCTAAATAGCACAATCGATACCTAAAAAGCCGCTTAGAAGGCAAAGCCATCGTTTTGATGCTTTGCATAAAAATAGGAGCGGCATAAGTTCAATATTTTAACTCAAAGATCACCTGCTTTCAATTGCTTTAATATTCTAGCTTGTTGTTGTTGTTGAAGCTTTTTTAACTTACACCCATTTCAAGGACAGAACATGGCTGGCAAAATGAACTTAAAATTCTAAAAGACATCCTCGTTAAAGAGAAAACAGGCAAACTTAAGATCAACAACTGGTTATAGAATACCTACGTAAGAGGAGTCAGGGATCCCCAATCAGCTTTTGATTAGGTAGAGCTTATCTTGAAAATACCACTTTCCCAGCGGCGCAAAGGGCCATTACAATCTCGATGCATTTCAGCCTTCAAGAATTACAATCCTGTCTATTTACTTATTACATAAGCTTGGCCGTTTTCGTGGGCCTCCTGACTTCAAAACAGAGTTCCATGTAATCGGAAAAGTGGGCGCTTAACACCCTTCGACTTTAGCTTACAATTCAATATATTTTTTGATAAAATGTTGGCGACGTTCACAGTTCACAAGACGATACACCTTGTGTTAGTTTGTATGTGGACTAGCTGTGCACGCATCCGCAAACATGATATTTGGAGTTGTATAACAAATGCGGATTGGATTGTAGATCTCCACGCACAACTATTTATTCGAAACGTACAGTAAGACACAACCTGCGCCGCTGGGTTTCTTTCACAATATCTTTTAACTGAATGCTGGTCAGCACTTTAAGGGTTAACTAGTTAGAATACACTAATGCCCGATTTCTTATCTTCTTATTAGCTTCTATATGTCAGATAAACTTAGATTTTGCGCTGTTATTTGTAGGTTTATGTGACAGATTGCACTAGGTAGTAGATTAGAAAACGGCCTTAACTGAATATTTGGCATTTTAGTTTAGGTAATAGCTGAAAGGTCTCAGCTGAACTTTTCTGCACTCTACTCGATAGTGTTTATTTAGCTTAAGAAGGCTAGACGGTAAATAGTAAAAGATAAGCTCTTTCTTCACTGAAGAATTTAAAATGTTTAAACTTACAAAATTTTATAATTTAGAAATAGTTTTATCAATTTTAGAAACTTAGCCTATTATTAAACTATTTTCAACCAAGCAGAACTAGTTTTTAAGAATTTGGAAGAGAAATGACATAAGATAGATTAACTAGAAGAAGTTTTCTCAAAAAACTATCCAAGGAGGATACTAAAATTCAGGTAATCAAACCACTGGTAAATAAAGACTGGGTCGGTTCGGGTGGAAGTTCGAACCTGTTCTCGGTTTATTGCATGGTTTCTGGAGCTAACTGGACCGCGGTTTCTGTTCTATGAGGCCTTGGAGACAACTCAAAGAACACCAAAATGAAAGTCTTTACAGCTAATCTTTCATTCCAAGAGGGGAGAAAAACTGACTGTATTAATTCAAATTAGAGCTCCAACCCAAAGAAGGCATTTTTACATAAAAGGCGAGTGCAACAGCAGCACAATAAAAATGCAGAAAAGGACGAAAAGGAAGCGTTGTGACAGATCCAAGACTCAAATATGTGCGCGATGTACGTAAATTCGTTAAAAAACTCAAATTGGATAGGACGATTGGTTGAAAGTGAATTGATTTCGCTCCGAGCAACGTTTCGAACAGGTCGCCAATCCATTTCCGGCAAGCGAATTTTGTGATTTTCCCAGCCGATGGGTACAAACTCCAACAAAATTCTCACGCCCTCATCCCTAGGCGTCGTCTCTGCCGGGGTCTATTGTATGGCGCTGTCCACTGCGTGTTGTTTGCATTGTTTTTTCCCCCTTTTGTCTTGCACACCTAGGCGGCGGCGGCGGCGGCGGCGGCTTCTTCTTGTTGTTATTGTTGCAGTTCCTGGCGCTGGAGCTGATGCTTGGGCACTGACTCTGCCTTTGCCTCGACTTGTTATTCTTTTGTTGCGTGCACTTTTCACAGCAGTATTTCGTAATATTTGTTAAGTATGCTTTTGAAATTGTGGTCTTCCACCATTATGTCATTCATTCATGTCGTCGAGCAGCAGCGGCAGCATCGTGGACAACAAAAGACGCCTGGGCGGAGGATGGCCGCAGTGCATAGTTCTAGTTGCAGTTGCTGTTGTTGTTGATGATGTGGCTGCTCTGGTCGTTAGACTTGTTATTGAAAGAGATAAAGAGCGGTTACTTAGCCACACGCCAGCGTCATTGTTGATGCTGCAGCTTCTACTTCAATTTGCAGTCGCCGCCAGTGCAATAATGTAACATAAATATTACTAATTTCGGGGAATTTATTTAACTGTAGTTAAATTTAGTAGCCTGCAGTCGTCGGCCGCTGCATTGCGCATACGCCGCTTGGCCCAGCCCCCTTGGCTCGGGGCGTGCTGACAGCATCTGGCAGGCCCACAGAAAGCACAACAGGCGATGGCTTGAGGGGGGCGTGTGGGGATAGTTGGCCGGACTGGCTAGCTGTGTTCGGCTTGGCAGCAAATTCATACTTGGATTGTCTTGAATTTGACAGAGCTCCATTGCATGTCCGCAGCCGACGGCTCGACGTTATTTAAACGCACAGCATTTAGGCTTAAATTGCGGTCTCTCTGCCTGCTTCCCATGAATTTGGGCCCCCACTCCGACACCGACTCCGACTCCGACATGGCTACATCCACATGGCGTGCGTGTGCTGGTGGGCGTGTCATTAGACAGAGACGAGCTAAAAGAGATAAATGGCGACAGTCGTTGAACTTTTTGCTTTGTAAGTTGTTTATGCATTTCAAATGAGGCGTAAGGCGCGAGCAAACGGAATGGCGTGCAGGGGGGTTGGGTAATTCATTTTATTTGCAATCTTAACCTTAATTTAGTTGCAAAGACTCGAGTGGCTTGACAGAGCGCCGGAGAGCCAAACCAGGGAATCTGTCGTCTGAAATAAATGAAAATGCAGAGAAGCATCAGCAAAAAGCGCAGCAATAAACATACAAACAAACACTCTGCCGCACAAACAAGCTGGCAGCAGCACGCACTGCGCCATCTTCGCTGCGATGGCAGGAAGTGGGGAGGGAGGGGAGCGGCTTTGGAGGGGGTACTCTTACTTTGTGCCAAAAGGCAATGAAAATGACTAATTTAGAGTTTAATTAAAATGCGCTAACGATTTGGCGCTCAACGGCAATGGGAGGGGCACCAATGAAGTCAAGTCCCCAGCTCCAACGTTACGATTTAAGCCAGCCTGTCGCTCGGCAAGATGTCTGCCAAATAAACAAGGAGCAGAGCCGCAGTGTTGGTAGGAGTCCAACAAGGAGAGTACCTACCGACAGAGCCGGGTGATGTACTCACAGGCTTATGGATTTGAAATTAAAATAATTGCTGTTCAAATAATGTCGATAGCTTTCGACTGGATGCTGCTGTTGCCATGGCGATTTGGAGTGAAGAAATATACAAATATAAAATTGAGTACTTCAATGTTTTGGTGTGAGAGTTGAGGTGTGGGATTGTTTAAGGGGGTTGCGTCCTCAGCTGCATCTCATATTCGTCAATCGCACCCTTGGCACCTCATTGCATTAATTGTAGATTTGATGAATAAATATTTACTTTGAAGGTGGGAACGCCACACCATTTGAACGTGTAGCTGCAAAAGTGTGGGAAGGTGCAAGGTACGCTGACACGCCTATATTCCATTCGATATCTGTTGAGTGCAAATAAGTAGTTTTGTATTCGATTCCCGGTCCCCTTTACTAGCTATTGGAGTTACCTTGTACGTATCTACACTTAAAAACAAGAAAGATAGTCGGTCAAGCCCAACTATAACATACTCTGTACCAATGAAACTATATGCTCAGTATAAATTATGATGCTGCAGTAGCAGCTGATGGCAGCGCTGCTACTGCGCTGCAGCAGCGAACTGTCTTTTGATCATAACTCGTCAATCGCTCATCCGATCTTCCGAACAATTCTTTGCCTAGCTATGAAATAAGAAAACTGGAAAGTAATTTCTATGCGAACTTTAAGAGTGGTCTAGCCAGAAGAAATATTCTGCCAGCACTGTTAGATTTATTAGCGACCTGCTATCTCATTAGCCAATCACACTGATCCATTTTCATATTGTAGAAGAGGTTTTTGACATGTGTGTTTAAATTTTATAATTTTAAATTAAAGGAAATACCCCTAATGGTCAATGTTGTTCTAAGGCAGTTGCTTGTGCAAGACTGTCCCCAGTCCACGTCAAAAGGCTTCGACGGCGCATCTAAAAAAAGATACGGTCTATTCTTATACCCTTGCAAATGATATTATAATTTTGCCCAGAAGCTTGGAACGCATACAAATATTCATTTCCGACCCCATAAACAATATATAATCTTGATCAGGGTGACGAGCTGAGTCGATTGAGCTTTGTCCGTCTGTCTGTCTGTTTTTACGCCAACTAGTCTCTCAGCTTTAAAGCTATCTAGCTGAAATTTTGCACAGAGTCTTCTAGGTTGCTGCACACTACTATTATGTCGGAACCGACCGGATCGGTTGACTATATCGCATAGGAACAATCGGTCGGAAAACTAGTGTTAGTGAGAATAACTTTTTTCTTTTCAATGGAAACGTCTCCAAACTTTGCCATCGTAGATTTTCTATGTTTTTTTTTTAAATTCTACCAAGTTTTATTAAAATCGGACAACTATATGGTATAGCTGCCATACAAAAGATACGTCTAAAAAACAGTTTTAGTTAGAAAGACTTTTTTGTTTTTAATGGTAGCATCCTACAATTTTGTATTTGTTTGTGGCACACGCTTTCACATAATGTTACTTAGAGCTTAGACTAGAGCTTAGAGCACCACCTTAAAGAAGTACAACTCCTGAATATCATTCATTATTTTTATTATTATTATCTTCTCAGTGATTGTTCATTAAAATTACTTGTTCATAAAACTCATAAAATTTACTATAATTAATGTTTAGTTTAAGTCAGAATATTTTTGCTTTCTTAAATCGATGTCAAACTGTGATTAGTGCCATAAGCATAAGTCTCCGTGTACTTGTAGCACTAAGATGTCAAATAAACAACAACAACAACAGACGAAGTTAGCTTAGCTTTCTCGTTATTTCTTTTTAAGGAAATGTGGTAATCCGTATCGCGGTCTTTTGATGCGTTTTAAGATCTTTTAGGGATACGTTTCAAGGGTCTGTTTCTCAATAAATTTTAAATCTTATAAAATTCTACCGTGTAGTTTTTCATAAAATCAAGTGTCTAAGTTTGTAAGTTTCTCAGTTCTACTTGCCCATTGAAGGCTCCCGCCATTAGTATAACAATTACGATGAACCCGTTTATCCTTGGTGAATTTTTCAAAATTTTAGTTCTCACCTGGTTTTACCTAGCAATGGATGTTGTATCTGTGTGTTGCTAGTATAAATGAGCCCATTAAGCGCGAACTTAGGGTGATTAAGAAATAGTGTGTGGCTACCTGATGTCTATAGTTTCCCAATTTATTGGTCCGGTTCCCAGGACATTTTGACTGTCGCACAGCGTAATGAAACATAATATAAATCTTCGATCCGTTACTGACATCTATAGATGGCGCTTACCATGGGACTCTACGATTTTGTCAACAGGGTTCAATTAGAAATAAATCAACTTCGTTAAAAGCTTTCGATTTTGGTTGGGTTCTTAATCTCTGATTGAAATAAGTGAGTATCATCTAAAAAAGGTACAGGTACTACAGGTACTAAAAAAGGTAAAGGTTCCAGGAAGCTAATCCAGCTTTTTAGACACAATAAAACTGATTGCACACACTCAAATCGATTAAAGTCCTATCACAAGCATCGAAAGCTTGTCTCGGCCAAATCATCTTCTGCAATTCATTGATTAATTTGCTTATTAATTGCATTAAAAACAATATTTATGGGGCAGAGATATTCAAAAATGTCCTGCTACTCAATCCCACCCCCTCTGCGTACTCCTTCTTAGCCATCTTATAGCCCCCAGTCTGCGCTTAACGATGCTGGCGAAATGAGAAATTAAGTGAGGTAACATTGACAGCACATTAAACCCCAACCGACCGATTTAATACACTCCGAAGTATTTTGTCCGCATACCAAGAAGCGGGGACAATAAATTGACGGTGCACCCCGCCGGTCCTCTGCCCGCCCTGGCGTTATTAATCGACTGGCATCCATAATTGTGGTTGCCATTATAATTGTCATTAAGTACAATACATGGATAGATGTTAGTAGAGCCTGTCGAAATGTCGCTCGCTGTCTGTTGTGCCTGTCTCGCACACAGTTCTGCTCTCTTTGTGCTTGAGTGTGTGTGTGTGTGTGTGTGTGTGTGTTTGTATTTGTGTGCCAATGTAATTGACTGTGAATAATAACCGCTATAATAATTTTCAGCCACAACACCAAGCGAGGCCAATAGGAGTCCCAAAAACCGAGCTGATTTCTTGGTTGACAACGAGAACAACAACAACAACAACGCTGGCAATGTTCTTGATGATGATGATGACGACGACGGCGACTGCGAAGAGGGACTCCGGGGTACACTGGCACAATTTGCGATTGACAATCCTATTAATAACAACAGCCGCCCGGAACGTAGGCTTCATAGACATAGTCGGAGGCATAAATAAACAATGTGAAGAAGTGATTTCCAGGGCACCGAAGTTGGCATGACCTATTCTGAGTTCTGAGAACAGAACTCTCGCAAATGGCCATTTTCATCCGCAGACTGAAGCTCGGACTCTGAACTCACACTTCTGTATTCTGTGAATCCATTTTATAAGGGACCTGGTGGGCATATCGAAGTCTTCTCCCTTGTAACAGAATTATACAGGATTATATTGTTCGTTGATAATTGATCAACTGATTGATTCAACTTTGATCAACCCCGAAAATGTAGAATTGTAGCAAAATGCCCCTCTGGAAAGGGTAGATGACAATATGAGTAAAGGGCTCTCTAAAGGAAGGGGGCCAGCGCCATCATAAATGACAAAGCTCAATTGCATTTTGGCTTAATTGTTTTTGGGCTTATGACCCGGCGATGAACAATGAAACGCCGCACAAATTTAACGCGACGCCAACGTTGCGATGCGTCGCTGCGGCTAATGCTTGAGTCGTTAAGGTGTGGGCTACGAGGGGAGGGGCAGGTTAGCTTTGGGGATGCCAAATGTCAGCTGCGTTGGCAGTTTCTCCATTGAATTATTGATATAATTTACAAAATCTGTGGCTAATGGGGCGTATGACTGTGTATAAATACCCTTGGCTATCTCTTGGCCACACAGGAAATTTACCTCTGCTTACACACATATCTGTACATGCACGGTGGCAGTCATCTGAATAGGTACAAAGTTTCATTGCTTACATGAGTTTGGGATAAAAAGTTCATTTCGACACCCCTGATGATTGTTGTAGCGTCTACCAAGCTGGGATTGTTGACATCCAGCAGGTTGGTTGTTGGGATTACGAAAGTTTCTTTTCTGAAAAACTTTAGTCTCGTCTCGCACCAACGACCACACGAGTGTCAACGCAGACAATCACAGAAAAGCTCTAAGCAAACTAAAAGCCCGGTGGTGCAGATGGTAGAACCGTTGCGTCCTATGCGAGTATGTGAGTTAAAGAGCACTTGCAAGCTTTCCATTGGTGGTATTTTTTCGGCAGAATCTCAGAACCTCTGTAGATGCGAAGGAGAGTGCACATCACCTCCTGACGAGCTGAGTCGATGTAGCCATGTTTGTCTGTTTTTATGCTATCTGCTCCGTCTGTTTCAAAGCTATCGTCACCAAACTTTGCACTAAGTCTTCGGGTACAAATACGATGCACATTTGTCGGTGCCGGCCGGATCGGATGCCTATAACATATAACTGCCATAGCTACGATCGGTCGAAAAACTAGTTCTAGTGAGAAAAACTTTTGTGTTTTCATTGCAATCGTCTTCAAACCCCGTACTTACTAGTTTTCCATGCTTAACCATGATTCCACTAAGTTTGGGCCAAATCGGACATCTATATAGTATAGCTGCCATGGAGAAGTAAGGTTAGAAAGATAGTCTTAGTAAGAAAACGTTTTTTGTTTTTAATGTAAACCGCTCTAAAAATGGCATATATTTATTTTACGAGCTTTCACACAATTCTTCAAAGTTTTGTCTAAATCTGATGACCATGGGTTATAGCTGCCATAGGAATGATCTGTCGAGAAACTAGTTTCAGTGAGAATACCTTTTTGGTTTTCAAAGAAATCGCCTCCAAATTTGGTATTTCTTATTTTGCTATGCTTTCAAATGAGACCATTAAGTTTGGTCGAAGTTGGACATCTATATAGTACAGCTGTCATAGAAAAGTAGAGTCAGAAAAATATTCTTGGAAAGAGAAAATTATCTGTTTTCAGTGAAATGTCCTTTCAATTAGTTATAAAAAGTTCTGCAGATTTTCATCCAAGTAAGAAAAAGTAAATGTACACCAAACTATAAGATGTGCTGTCTTTTTATGTTAATATAATTCCAAAAATTCTGCACTCAATTCCTAGATGCCTTAAGTAATTATTTAATGAAATGGAAGGTCAGCAAAGGACAAAGTGATGTGAACAAATTTGTCAAATACACATTTTTTCGAGTCGACTAGGATTAATATCGGTTTAAAAATATGCAAAATCCGCTGTCTAGTCATTAACATCTTTTTTATCATCCAAAGAAGCTGAAAGCCGTTCAACGAAAAAGAAAAACTAACATGCTTTGGATGATTAAAGACATATCCAGTCCAAATGGATCATTTTGGACCTCTTTTTTCTCCGAGTAAAAAGCTTCTCAAACTTTGAAGTACGGAATCGGCATTAAACTTTAGGTTTTCCTCGGTTGGATAAGGAATCTGCCTTATCAACTTCACATTTCGTCCATTATTTTCATTACCTTTTCAAATAAAACATTCAGTGCTTTCCATTCATTATACTTCAAAAGCCTTAGTGTGTAGCCGCACTTCTACCTATTCAATTGCCCTGCACTGTTTGTATGATTATATGTTTCGTACCTCAATGTGTCCCATATATTTGGGTGGTCGGTCTGCAATGCATGTCAAAATTAAATTTGTGTGTGTTTTGGTGACAGACGAACAACATGCCGCAACAGGTTAATTTATATATTGCCCTCAATTTATTGAATTATTATGGCTCATTAATGGCTCTGCCGAAATGTGATTTGGGGCCGGTGACACACACACACACTGTATGGGTTAATTGGGGGTTGGCCATCGCAAAAAGCGGCCTTAACTAATGCATTTCCATTGTTTGCTGCTTTTATCAGTTACATTTGCAGCTTGTTAGTCCAATTGATCAAAATCAGAGTGCCATCAATTAGTCCTTCGTGTAAGTTTGCTTTTTAAATTTAATATGCCAGCTCCAACCGCAAACTGCTGCTGCTGCTGCTGCTGCTGCCGCTGCATCGCAAACATAAAACTAATCTTATTTGACAGATGAATTAATTAAAATCAGTGGAACCCATCTAGCTGCTGCCTAAGCCCGAAATCTACCTATGGAAATGGTAATGGCAATGGGAATGGCAATGGGAATGGGAATCCAGATGGAGTTTGGAATGGAACTGGGGCCATGAACCACTTGCATGTATTTTCAAATTAATTTAACACTGTCAATTTGTTGTCCAGCTTACAGCGGCGACAGCCAGGGCAGCTGCGGAGGAGTGGGCTGTGTTACTGCATCTGCTGTTGTTGTTGTTGTTGCCGCCATTTGGCTGGTAAACGTTAACTAATTCCAGGGAAATGTTGTTGGCTCGGCTGCTGTTGTAACTGCTGCTATTTGCATTTGAAACCACAGCAATGGCCACAACACGGGGACAAGGACAGGCACGGGGACGGGGCGAGGACAGGCAATGGACGGGCGGGAGTGTCAGTCCATGCATTGCCCACAGCAATTGGCGAGACGCTGAGTGACTGACATTTAGCATGATTTAATGACACCGCTGCGGGGGCCGTCGCGTCCGAATCTAATGAAATGCTGTGCCACTGCACAGCCCCGGCCAACTGGCTGTGTCGTCCCGTTGTAAGATGCAAATGGCAAATCTGCAGAATGGCTCAAATGTAATTTGGCTTGTATGCAAAACGGACAGAAGACGAAACATTGGAAGCATTGAAAGCATTGTCATGTCACAGCAGCAGCAGCAGCAGCACCGCCAAGAACAACAACCACCAGCCCCGAACTAACTCTAAGCTGTAAATGCTAATGACTTTGCGTTGTTATCGATGTCAAAGTTTGCGCTAATAATAAACTTCAACTGAAACTAATTAAGCGAGTTGCTGGAAAAACGGAAACGGAAGCCGGACCGCTGTCATTTTTTTTTTTCGTCCTTTTTGTCAAAATAATTAATGAACTGCATCAGCAGGAGGTGGAACCAGTGCTACTCACACATGACGCCACCAACTATTCCAACTAAGTACACTCCCAACTTCCATGTCCAACCAAACTGACCACTTGGAGTGGCTTTTGGGAACATCTACGACCCAGGCCAAGCAATTCGACACAAATATTTCGTAGAGGGTTGCCTAATAAACTTTGTGAAAATAATGCATTGACAACATTAGGCAAAAGTTTGATAATAAAAATTCATCATTTTGGACAGGCACTGAGTACTATGAGGCGGCAGTGGGAACATTTTAAGAGCTTTTGAACTTTTACTTAAATTACCTGGGACACTTTTTTTTTTTGATATCTCCCTTTCTTATTCCTCAGGTTTGTATCCAGTTGTGAAGTAAATCAGAAGTAAAATTTAACTTTAACATTAAATTTTTGGGTGTATCCTGATGCGAATATATATATATATATATATATATATATAAGAAATTTTTCGATCACATTCGAGTCATTTTTGAGTCCCTAATCTGATTAAAACCGTCATAAATGCGCTCGTATTCTGATCATAAATGTTATGTGTATGTATGATATGTTTTGACAATTCGTAAAGAGTCGTTTTTAACCCGTTCTTCTGATCAATTTTGACTCAAATTCGAACAATTTGCGAGTGTATTTCAATTCGTATTTCAATAAATTACATTTTGAGCATGTCCTTGAGTCATTTTCGAGTCTTTTTTTAATCGCACATAATAGTAATTCATTTTTAATCATCAAAAGCTCGAAAAAGAAACATTTAGGTGATTTGGTAACGGGATCTTCCTAGTTCTTCTGATCAGTTTAGACTCATTTTCGAGTCATTCGAGATTATTTTCCGAGCCGTATTTCGAAGAGCTCGTTTCGAGCATATGCATGTGCCATCATCGAGTCTTCTTTGAATCGCACATGACAGTAATCTCGTTTTAATCATCAAAGGTCTCAAAAAAAGACTCATCAAGGAGATTTTTTTTAAACTGATCTTCCAAATGTTGGGTGAGTATAAGCCAGAGAGAGTGTGTAAGTGGGAGCGAGTGTGCCAGGGCACATACTTACAGATTTAGACCCGATTTCTCAATTTCTAAAAAGCTGCTAGGTGTCAGGTAAACCTAGACTTTACTCTGTTATTTGTAAGTTTAGCTCTATTTGTAGAATTCGGCCCTAAGTGTGGGTGTGAATCAGATAAAAAACAAGTTTTTCGATTTAAATCCGCGATGGTCATGCCTGGTCCGCAGCGCCTAAAACATTTCGCTATTCTTACGGGCTTGAGCAAAACGTAAGCCAAGGCCAGGGCAGGTCAGAGCTAGTTTGAGTCGCATAGCATGCATTACCGCTTTCTCCATCTTGCAGAGCACATCTCATGACATTGTTAGACACTTTAACTCGACATACGCAACAATATTGGCTCGTCATTTTCACTATCTATGAATAAATTAACACAAGCCGAATTTTATAATTAATTACCGCAGGGCATTCTCAAAACTGATGTACATCAACATTAGCAAACAACAATATAAACAAACTAAGCTGTAAACACAAAAACCCTTCCCCTAAAATTAGCCGCCTGAGAGCACAATGACAAATACGCTATACCATTTATAGTTGTATCATGGGGTGTACGGGGCTAACAAGTACTGCTAACTTACATGTGGAAGCTATGCTGGTGTGTTTCTTAGTTACTGCGCTACAAATAATGGTCGTGTTCAGCAGAACAACTAGCTCCCAGATTAATTATACATTTTCATTGATCTCTCTGCTGAAAATATCATGTCAACTAGCATGTATAAAGGAAATAGTACGCTCTATTCAAGGGTAATTGCTACCATGGGCTGCAATTGGATACCGATAGGCTGCCCATCGATACCGATATCCGTTTAATGGATCTTTTAATCATCCAAATGATCATTATTATACCCTTGCAAAGGGTATTGTAATTTTGCCCAAGAGGTTTGCAACGCACAGAAATATTTATTTCCGACCACATAAGCCATATATATTCTTGATCATGGTGACGAGCTGAGTTGATGGAGCTTTGTCCGTCCGTCTGTCTGTCTGTTTCTACGCCAACTCAGTTTTAAAGCTATCGAGCTAAGATTTTGCACAGAGTCTTCTAGGTTGCTGCACACTACTTATATGTCTGAACCGACTGGATCGGATGACTATATCTGATAGCTCCCATAGGAACAATTGGTCGGAAAACTAGTTTTAGTGAGATAAACTTTTTTCTTTTCAATGGAAACGTCTCCAAACTTTGTAATCGTACGTTTTTTTTTATAATTCTACCAAGTTTTATTTAAATCGGACTACTATATGGTATAGCTGCCCTAAAAAAGATAGGTCTGAAAAACAGTTAGTTAGTTAAAACCACTTATTTGTTTTTAATGGTAGCATCCTGCAATTTTGTATTTGTTTGTAGCACACGCTTTTCTATAATTTGACAAATTTTTGAACCAATCGCCATTGACTATATCATATAGCTGCTACGGGAACGATCGGTCAAAAAACTAATTTTAGTCAGAAAAAGCTTCTTTTTTTCAAAGCAAACGCTTCCATACTTTGTATTTATTAATTTTCTATGCTTTCCCATGACTCCACTAAGTTTGTTCGAAATCGGACATCTATATAGTATAGCTGTCATGGAAAAGTAGAGTCAGAAAAGTAGTCTTAGTGACAAAAACTAGATTTTTTCAGTGGAAACGTCCGTCAAATTAGTTAGAAAAACGTGCTGCAAGGGTATTCAAACTTTGGCCGAGCCGAAGTAAACTTTCCTCTATTTTTTCTCTCTGTGTAGCCTGTGTAGCAAACCGAGCTTCACTCAGCTTCTCTTAGCCTGTGCTTTTCTAATTTACGCACAAGAGAAAGGAACTTACAGTTTAACACCGAATTCGAAGTTTGAGAAGCTGTATCAAGGTTACTTAGTTATTTCCAAACTGGCGCCAATAGCTAGAGAAGGTGTGATGTATTAGATATCTTAAGGCAAAACCTCTTTGCTTAAATATCCCGATTTGGGATTGTTGCCAATTCCCATTGAACTCACTCGCGCCGCATACTCTGTAGACAAAATGTAAGCCAATTGAGCCAAAGGGTGAGTTAACCCTCGCTCAGTGGTTACACATTAGTGACGGAAGGCGTCAGTTAGACAGGCGTTTGAAAACTATTAAACCGAGTCCAAAGTTCACAAAACATTAGCGGGCAACGGAAGGCGGAAAGCGCGTGCTGTTCCCTGTCAGAGTTGACTGGTTCTGGTCCTGGCCTATTGTAGTGGTAGTTGTTGTTGTTGTTGTCGCTGCTGTTGTTGCTGTCGTGTCGGCGGTGGTCTAGGGCAAACAAACTAGAGTCTCTGCTGCTCCTGCTGCTGCTGCTGATGGCGCAGGCTTTTAAGCATTTGTGTAACATTAATTAAATTTATATTCAAACAGCGCGCGACTTAATTTCTAATTTCCGCTCCAGCTGTGGGTGGGCGGGGGCGGGCGGCTTTTTGCACAGCCTTGGGCCGTGCATGCGGATTCCTGTCCGTCGTGTTTCGTGGCTTGTGGCGTATAGTGCGGTGCTCGGTGGGTGGGTGGCTGGCACTTTAAGCAACCTGCCCGGGTGTCATTAACTTTAATGCCGCGCTTTATTTAGCAGCAAACAAATGTCATAACAACAACCTCAACACCGACGACCGAGTGAGCCAGCCTGATGAGGCCGGTGGCGGGCCCGGGACCAAACAGCATCGCCATCAGCACAAAACAAGTGCGAAACGAGGTTGTTATGAAATTTATGCCGGGCATACTTCGGTCATAATTGCGGCTCCTTTTGACTTGAGTTATTTTTTTGTGCCCTTGCTTTATGGCGGCGTGTTGAAAAGTGTCGACACTTTTGAAATATGGGCCAGAGTAAGTTCAGCAGGATGTTCATGCAAATGTAATAGCCCTGGCATTGGCTACAGTTCTGGCCCAACTGTCTGTCATTTGGGTGCCGGGTGACGGGTGACGGGTGACGGTGTCTGCTGTCAGCTTATTTCCTGGCTCAGCCGCCGCCACCTGAAGACCTTAGAGCCCGGTCCAAGCCCAGACCCCGACCCAGCACCCGATTCTATGGCCTGCCTGCCAGCCGCCTGGGATGCTTCATTTTATGCTTGTTGAGTTAATAGTGGCCAGCCATCTCTGGTTTAGTGCGTCCAGCTGCCCTCGGACGGACCGAGCCACCCCCGTGACTGCAAGTGCCGTAATTTGTAATTTCGGGCAAATGAATTTTTGGCTTTTCGGGTTGTGGTGCTGTCTTCTGACAAGCGTTTGGCAGGTCTGCCGGCTCCGGCATCTATGAAATTGCAGGTTATAGTGTTCAATTGTCAAACGGAGTCCTGGCATGCTTGTTTATTGCCTCGCCGGACTTTTAAATAAACCATAAAACACGACTATTTACTTCAGTTGCGTTGTGGCCATAACTACTCGTACATTTTGGGAAGCCGGCGGAGGAAGGGTGGCGGCGGCGGCGGGGGCGGGGGCTCTCTGTCTGAGCACTTTATCTCGTTTTTATCGCTCCTTTAGCTAGTGGATCCTGGTTGCCACTGCCTGGCTGGTTATTTTTAGTGTCAGCCGTGTTCAATTTCGTTGCTTTTTTGCTTCTGTACCTGTCCGGGAGTCCGGCTGGCAGGGACCAGCGTTCCCCAGGCGTGGCCGTTTCAAATGGGCAGTAAAGTGAAATTGTCAGCTACCAACAATGGCCTAAAAATAACTGGTTCGCTTACACTAAACACTTGCCGAGTCGGTGGCACGGATAATGCCAGTGCAAACTCAAGTACTCAAGTCAATAATTAGCATTCGTTTAATAGTTTTGGTTTGGGATTTGGCTTTCAATGCTTTTAAGTGCTAAACTGATGCAGATACCGTTGCCATTGACGTAGCTCTTGGCCAACTGTTTTCCTTTCAAAGCGTTTACATTGCAAGTTGCCGGGACGACGGTGGGCGGTGGGCGGTGGGCGGTGGGCGGTGGGCGGTGGGCGGTGGGCGGGTGTCGGGTGTCGGGATGGGGCGGCCAAAGAACAGGGAGCCGAGGGCGAACGTCAATGACAGCCCAGAGGAGCTCAATGGGTAACTTAAGATAATGCACTGTGGAATGATTCGAGGAAAAAAAAGGTAGATAGTGACAGGGCAAAGAGAAGTCAACACAAAACATTCTTTTCTTCATGCCCTTTGCCCTATTATTCTATTATTCTTAAGGGCTAATTATATCAAAGTTCAGCTTGCAAAAATTTAATGTGCTAAACTGCAGATTGGCTTTTTAATCAGATAGTTGGAGATGGTTGAATTTAAATTCACTAAGCTGTTGAGGCCACCACCTGCTCCATTGACAACTGCGCTGAACCAATTCTCTGCTCTTTGTTTATGTTAAATATTTTGTTTGGTTTAATTTGAAGCGAATGAAACTTGTAAACGGCTCCAAAGTGATTCGGTGCCACATTTGTTACTTAAGTTACAAGCTTCAAGTTTGGTTTGCAGGCTTGCAATGTGAAGTCTAGCCCGGTTTCGAACTTGTTTAAAAGTAATCTTGGTATCCACTTTTTGAAATTTTTCAGTGGGATGCCCAAAGTGCCAAGAAGAGCTCCTCTCAATCTGTAGGCCTCTGTGAAAAGAAGCGAGCTCGAACGGCAAAGTTTATAAAGCTTTTTCATGGCTATCAGCTTCATAGCTGGTGCCCATAGCTTGAGAAGATGACCGGTTAGGTAAGTTTTTTTTAAAGAAAACACTTTTCCACGACCTATTGCAACCTTCTCGCGTAAATCCTCCACCTATAACAATGAAAAACAAACAAAGTAAAGTAAAGTAAAGTAAAGCAAAGTAAAGTAAAGCAATGTATAGTTGCCGTTCATTTTGCACATGCATATCATAGGCATGACCCATTTGCAACCAGTTTAATACCAGTTTGCTTATGTGTAGCCAATTGATTTTCTAGTTAGGTTAAGTTGCATTCTGGGTATACTGTATGTCCGCTATGTTATTAAAGCTATTTATGTTTTATAACACATATTTTTACTCAACCATTATGAAGTACGCATTATTGCAATTAAATCTATTTTCAGTCGCATGATACACACTTTATCCCATTTGGCATTAAGATTGACCTAATCTCTATGATTTTTTGTACACCTTTAAAATTTCGTCCACTCTCAGTCAATTTTACCTTCAACGGCTGCAGCTGCACTGGTCATTGGTAGATACGAAAATTAACTCTCTCGGTGGGAACTCTTTTGCTAACAGTTTATTTCTACGTCCATTTAAAACTAGGTGTAGGACAGGATTTTCGTTTTACTAGTTGCCAGTTTCTCCGAAGTGATGTCTTACGGAAAAACAACTTTTTTGTTCGGCTCTTAGCTGCTGAGCATAAGAAACTGATCAAGTCGACACAAGTGCCCTCACAAGGTGTCTTCTTAGTTTTTGTTTCGTTGCGTTATGGTTGTGACGATACAAGCACAATAGCACGCATACACACTTGCAGTTTACAGAGGCACACGTGGAACATACATATATGCGCAAAAGACACTTTCTGTGGATTATGAAGAGCAAAGTGTGTCGTGCAAACAAATTCGCAAAGTGAGCTAAAAGTAACTATCGCTGCTTGAGCAAAGAGTGCGCTGATTAAAATCAGATGCGAAATGTTAAGTTGGTCCCCTTGTTCATGGGGTCCTAGTGTAGCGGTTTGCTTTCTGACTGTCTGTTAAAGAGAATCATCTTTAACTTTGGTGTATAGTTAAGTTTCAGATCGTTTAACCATCACTGAAAAAGAGTTACTTGTTTTACTGCGTTTTGAACGGAGTTTCGATGTCTCCACTAGAAGCTGCACGAGTAAGGGCCGATTTCACATCTTCTACATAGCACTATTTGTCACATAAACTAGCATATACCAAAGTAAATTTTGAGTTTATCTGACACATAGCAGCTATCTAGAAGATGGGAAATCGGCCGTAAGTAAAAAAGGAACATGCTACTACTCGCCGAAAACGATTAAAAATTAGTTTGATTACTTATAGTAAAATAGGGCATCGTAGGCCTCGTATCGTCGTGTGACATATTTTTCAATACTTTATTCAAACAAACAAGCTTTGCCATCGAAAATCCTTTCCTTTTTTTAATCCGTTAAGTGCCTGTCGCGTTAGCTGCATAGAAGGATATAAATATAACCACAAGTAAATATTCCGATAGTACAATTAACGCACAAATGAAGATGTACAAGTTGGTTTATTTTTCAGAACGAGGTACTTTGGACTGGTCGAAGATCCAACACACATTTTTTATATGTATCCAGCATGCATCAAGCGAAAGGTGTTTTAGCTCGGCTTGAAAACCGAAGAATCCATTTGAAAGGCGAGTATATTACACAGAATATGCTACCTCCGGTACAGAGTATAAAAACATTACCTAAATCTTGATAATTGAATTATATATTTTACAAGTTTGGCAAGGTTACGGTGAAATAGCTAGAGATAATAATTTGTAATATTTAGCAGTATCGGAATGTTTATTTCTGATATTTACAAATGGTAGAAAACGTCTATAACGTTCTATAATATCACCCCCACTTCCTACAAAAGATGTTTCAAAGATGTGCTGCATGCCTACAAATGAGTCACAGAACCGTAAATGAGATGTTTTCTCTTCTTAGACGCAAGATACTATGTGTAAGTTTCAGTTTGAACGTGAACCACGTTCCGTAGCTAGAATTCAGGTTTCGTTCCTTGTGAGTAGCGTGTACGTGGCCAAGGGCATCCATATCATCCTTATCTCCGGGTGGAGCTGGATGATAGTGCACTTACTAACCAGATTGACAGCTCCCTTATAATGCGGACATTTAACTACTCAGCTATTCTATGCAATTGCCTGCTTTAGCGTTTCAACAAAACACATTTAATAGGCTCTCTACGATTTCAAATGCTATACGTTGCTCTCAAAACTGATTACTTTTTACCTGTAATCATACGCTACCGGACTCACTCGTGCAGCTCTCTGGTGCCCACCGCTGATTGAAGGCATCAATTTGTTTGCTAAGCTGACTTTTCACCTATCATTTGTTCATCCCCTCTTTATACACAAATGCAATTTACATTTGCCACCAGGCCACACATTCCCACTGTGCCCCACCAAGGCGTCCTACAAGTCATCGTAAAACTTTAAGTGTTTGCCAGACATTTTCTCGTTAACTGCGCGCAACCAAGTGATTTTGATGCCAACCTCTGGACTGGGCGTGGCTGCTTAAAACTCTCGTTAAAATCAAAAATTAGCTAAAAAGTTTCCACAAACAAGTCGTAGGCGACATTGGCTTAATTTACCCCCCACCGAATAAGTTAAGCCCCGGTTTCTGATTGGTGCATCGCCGTTGCCCCAACCTCGACTCAAGCTGGGCTGTCCATTAAGAAATTGGCTGCATCCACTTGCCATTTCAGCTAAGCGTGCGAGCCCTGAGCGGCTGGAAAAAAAGCCGTACAAAATTAAGCCCGTGGGGGGGGGCCCCCCCAGCCCCCGCCAAGGATATGCAAATCCGCATCCATTTAATAAATACCACAATTTTCCATCCGTCTGCTAGTTATATTGCCACACGCTGCCATTGTAGTGCACATAAAATATTTTCATTTTATTTTCAATATACTTACGATACTCTTTTTTCGATTTTGCGACTACGACAAATAAAATGTGCATGATTTTATGATCTGTTGATATTCCATTACAATTTTGTAAATATTTTGTTGCTGCCGCTCCTCGGCCTCGGCCCGGGCTCCGTCTGGCTTGCTCACACATCCTCGCACTTATATTGCTCTTACAATAGACTTACAAACACATTCCATACTCGACTAGCTGCCCCTCTCGTCTCCCGTGCACCGTCCTGCGTTGAAAGGGATGTTTGAGGCTGTGCCAAGCGTTCGGCACAATGGGGAGAGTCCTGCCCGGCCTGCCGCCTGATTGCTTTTACTTGCCAGAGCGAGTTACGGAATATTTTCGTACTTGAAGCTTATTTTTTATCCAATATGCACAATGATGCTTATAAAATATATCTCTCTCATGAATATACATATGGACATATGTACGCTGCCGACGCACACTTCCTGCCCCCGGGCCCTCCCCTCCGGGGCTTATGTGTGTGTGTGTGTGCCTAAGATTATTGCATATTATGAGCTTTACAGCACTAAATGCAACAATTCAAAGTTCGAACAAAAGACAAACAACACGCTGGGGCCGCAGGCGGTCGGGCGACCGGCTGGCTCTTAAATTTTTAACAAGCAAAATTGCTAAACAAATTTCACTTAAATTTTTATGCCAACGCAAACAGCAACAGCAACTTGCATAAATGATTTATTGCCACAAACAAAATGCCGCTGCCGTTGTCGTCTTTTGCTGCCACTGCCACTGCCACAGCCACTTCAGCTGCCATTTCTAGTCAAGCATCAAAATTTGTGCCGTGACCAAAAACAGGCGGCCATTGCCAGGACCAATTGGTGTGGCACGGAGAGACCAAACAGAACACTCGAGACGAGGCCCAGCCACACGCTCGTAAAATTTTATATCCAATTTTACGATTTCTGACGCAAAAAGTGAAACTAACCATTTCGACATTAGACATGAACACATCTCGACCATGGTCCGTCCATGGCCCGTCAGCCAAGCGGTGAGTGGGGGGAGGGTGGGATGGGGGGGGGGGTCAGCTCCGGCTCTGGGGACCGTTGCCCGATGCTGCAGCAGACCGGGCGGGCGTCAACGAGCGAACAAACGTCAAGGATGCTGTGCATATTTTTTGCTGGACGCTCGCTTTCATTTGGCTTGGCAACGTTTTTTCCTTTCGATTTTGGTGATGACAGCCAGAGCGACATTAAATGCCCCGCTTCAGTTGTTTGTGCTTGTGGTCTGGCCCGGGCCTGGGCCTGGGTCGGGCCAGCTGGCCTGGCATTCCGGCCATATTGATGGTCCTGACGCCGCCCAAAAATGTTGGCAATTTTATGGCCCAGCGAGGGATGCCACAGAAACTCTGTCACAAAATAATGAAAACTTTTTCAGAGCTTATTGCAGGAGTTGAAGCGAGTTGTGCGAGAGCAGAAACAAAAACTAAAACTAAAAACTTTAATTATGTGGCACATTTTTAAATTATCTCTTCACGTCGCACTCTACTGTGAGTGAAGAGAACTTGAAAGTAGAGTTCCGCCATGTTTGGTATACCAACTAAATCCAGGCCATGTGAACCGAACCGATTATGTACACGTCGAACTCGATTAACACCTAAGCTCAGAAGCACAACTTTCCAAGAATTGGACGAATCAGTAGAAGAGAAGGAATATACGCAATAAATAAGCCTTTTCCAGGCCAAAGAGCCAAGCTAAGTTTCTCTTAGTCTCTTGGATTGTGTGCTTCTAATTTTCGCACAAGAGGAAGGAACCTTCAGCTTAACACCGAATCCAAACGGCACAGTTTGAGATGGTTTTTCTTGGCTAGTTACTTCAAAGCTGGCACCAATAGCTTGTGAAGGCGACCGGGTGTATAAGTTAAAAGGCGGGATTGAACTCTTTTAGAACTGCATCATTGTGTGGACAGAATACAATTCAGTAGAGCTGGGATCTCTATGTTGACTATCTCCGATAGGTTGAGTTGTACTGGTTGAGCAAGATTCTTCTTGATTTTAGAAAGGATAACATATTTTCTGTGTATAAGAAATGAAATGGAATGTGAAAAGAAGAGGGAGAATAACACAACAACAACAACACCAAGTTGCTTAGTAACCTCTTAAATTAAATGGTATTATTTTATATGGTATATTTTTGGTTGGTTGTTGAACAATTGGTTCAACAAAGTCTTTCTAAAAGAGATCATTAAAATTAGTAATAAGTATTTTTTTAATATTACCTTGTCTGCAATTATTACCTCGGTGATACCTTAGCATCTAAGGCATCTTGGCGCATTCGACTATCAGGCACTCGCGTGAGACTCAGCAAGCAAAGCACTCAGAACCTCAGCCAGCTCAATATGATTCGCCCCTTTTCTATTCCGAATGCAGGAAATTACAACTTAAGATGAATTTTTCTATTTTTTTGGGGAAAGTTACTAACCATCTTTCTAAATTGAGTTTATTTAATTCAAATTTATTTTTTTTTTATAATTTAAATAGCAAATTTCATAAAATAAGTGCGTTTCATTAACCTCAATGGAAGTCACCCTATTTTAAGATATTGTGCCAGGTTAATCCCTTCTCAATTTAAGTTACGAAATAGTTTTCTGAGAATGGAGGCATAAAGTTGCATACCAATTTTCCAATCTACACCCAGAATGCATAAAGCATTTTGCCAGCAAAAAAAGGTAAACGTCGACGATTCAAACTTATACATACAGCAGTTGTTGCCAGGCGACTTGGTATCATAGAAATCAATCGATACAGTTCTCAGCTGGTTTACTTTGGTATTTCGTTATTGAATGATGAAAAACATTGTCAATGCTATTATATTGAGTCGAGTCGAGTTTGAGCTAAAAAGTTTTACTGCCTCGAATTCCCATGAATCTCACAAAACTCTCAATTGAATCCAAACGCATCTAATTTGCTATCACATTGACTACACCATGTCCCTTTGCTGCTAAGACTTGGGCACACCAAGTATTTTTACACTGACAATTAAACGTGGCATGTTCTCGGGTGGGCAAACCGACCAGTTTACGTGTGTTGGCTAAAGATGGACTTTCTTACGTGTGTACTGATTCTTAGTTTAACCAATTTAAATTGATTTTTTCAGCCTGCTTTCAATTGACATTGTTTTTTCCTCATTTGGTTTACCCCCTTTCCGAATTTTGCCGAGTTTTGGCACAACCCTCGCTACCTGAACTATGGCTGGTCGACTTTGGGGTATTGACTGTCCCTGCGGCAGTGTTGATTCAAACACAGACTAAGTCACGGCCACACTTTGGATTGCATGGAATGGTCTCCGGCCGGCCTTGGCCAGGTTCGGGGCTCTTGCAAGTATTTGGCAAATCAATGGCTGACCGGGTGTCATTAAACGCTTGATCGTTTAATGTCCCCCGCCTCAGAACTACCTTCCAGCTGCAACAGCTGCCGGTGCTGCTGAAGTATGTGTGTGTGTGTGCCGGCTGCTCTGCGTCGTTGCTGTTTATCGTTTCGCACTTCCGTTTGTCCACTTCCGGCTGCGACTGGCAAAGCAACGGCGACTGGGGCCAAAATCAATTGGAAATTAATTTCATGCTTTGATTACCGGTCATGACGCACGTTTTATGACCTTGAATACGACACTTTTGTGTCGTCGCCGAACAACGGTGTCCTGTTGCCCTGCCAGGTCCTTGGCTCCCATGCCCTGTGTCCATTTCCTCACTAAATTAGCCAGCCAATGGCACGAATTGAATGGCAGGAGAACCTGTGCCAGAAACTGTGGGTCTGCTGATTGCCAATACTTGCTGATGCTTGCTGATGGTTTGCCGCTGTTGCTTCAATTTATCAGAGCCCCGGCTCATTCGTCGATGCCTGTCAGGTAGGTAGGTGGCTGTGTGGCTACGTGGGCACCCCGTTAATTGAAATGTTTATATGACTTTTTATGGCCTGCCAAAAAGGCCCATTACATTTACGGCCCTTCAATGAGCCAGCCAGCCAGCCAGCCAGCCAGTCAGCGAGCTAGGCAGGCTGATTAAACTAATTCGCACCAATAATTCTCATTCAAAGTGCGAAATTTTGTTATTGCTTAGTTTGCCCCTCAGCTTGAACTCTACATGTTAAAATATTGCATTAAATTTGCTTTGACCAAGTTGGCGCGGGGCAGCAGCATGGCTGCACTTGAAAAAATCAATGTGAGTCCAAGAGTTCACTCGCATATATCAAGCCACATTCAACACTTCGGTGAGACAACTAATACCAATTGATTTACTTTAATTGATTGATCCAAGACTATTTAGTTTTATAGGTGTGGGAGTGATTGGAAAAAGCCACTACAAGGTAGTTTTTTCAACATGAAAAATTGGGGTCCACAGTTGGTCAAATCCTACCTAGAAACGCTGAAATGGAAACTCCTACCCTACCATCGCTGTATAGCCCAGGCAATGCCCCTTCCGACTGCCATTTGTTGTCGTCGATGACGCTTGCACTTCAAAATGGGATAGATTCGTGTATCGCCTCAAAAGACGCTTAGTTTTCTGAGAAGGCATCCGAAAATTGCTAGAAAGTTGACAGTTGAATTTCTAATAACTTTTTCACAACACAGCTTCATGCGATATAGATCCATAGTTTTGTTAAGAATAGAAATATAAGATTCATAGCCAACTTTAGTCGTTCCTCAAAAGTGTATTGTAATGTGACCCAGAAAAGTGCAACGTTGAGAAGGAATCATCTCCGACCTGATCAGCATGACGAGCTGAGCCGATTGAGATTTCTCAGTCTCTCATTTCTCTCTGTCTGTTTCTATGCTATTATAAGAATTCATACTGAAATCCAGCATGTTGCAACTAAGCAACTCCTTGATTCATACGACTTTTCTGATGCCTTACGATTTAGTTGAAATCGGACATGCAATACGTTAGTTTTGACTTATTCGGTTCAGTATTCATGTCATGATTTTTGAAGTTCAGCGTAAATATTATTCTTAAATAAACTGCAAGGTTTTCGTTCTCTAAATTCTTAATCTTCTTTAAATAAGGAACTTAAAAGAAAATCCTAGGAATCCATTTATTTGATTAAAAAAGCTAACAAAAAATGCATCTTTTAAATTAGAAAAACGTTTCTATTTTATTTTCAGGACTCAGAGAAAAAGCTGTAAAAGAGTGCGATAATTTGAAAAATGCTTACATGAAGTATAATTAAGAGCATCATGGTCTATTAACAAGTTACTTTTACTATTTGTTGTCAATCGGATAAATAATACGAATTTTAAAAGCTTGTGAAGTGAAAGTGAAATCACAAATCGATGACAGGAAATCGATGGATCTTGTTCGATTATTGTAATGAACTATTGTAATTTAAAACCTGATTGCTAATTGATGAGGATCGATAGAAAATAGACCAAAACTTAAATTGTCATTAAAAATCAACACGATAACTTCCCCGCTTACCATTTTTATACTCTGTATCGTAGATACATAGAGTAACTATTATAAGTAAAGTATGTATCAGCCAGTAGGAAGCATCTCCCACCCCTATATATTCTTGATCGGCATCAACAGCCGAGTTATGTCCATCTGTCTGTCCATATAAAGGCATAGATATCCGAGATGGTAAGAGATAGAGGTTAACACATGTATGGAACATATGCTTCTTATGTCTGCAGGCAGAACTAGTTTGTTTTCAATTTTGGCCACGCCTCCTCCCTCGCTCAATTTAGAAAAAACGTCATATCTCCTACAGCTCAAAAGATAGAGGGTTTGTTTCTTCTGGACATATTTATTAATCAGAATAACTTATTGATCCGCCAAGGGAATGGTGAAGATTGGATTAACGGTTGTCGAGTTATGTTCTAAAGACTGTTCGCTGCTGCAGAGCAGTAGCAGCGCTGCTTCCAGCCGCTACTGCAGCATCAGAATGTAGGCTGAGCGTATAATTTCGTTGGCACAGAGTATAGTCAGGCTTGACCGACTTTTTTTCTTGTTTAAACTTGTCAACTGAAAGTGAAATTTCTCTGAATTATTCAGTTTCTTCTTATATAAATGAATATAATGATATTCAAGGAATCAGAACTAAACTTTGGTATTGGCTTTTCGTGATCGCTATTAAACTAAGCTTACATAAAAATTAATTTGGTTTGAATAGGTTAACAAAAGTGGCAACAGGACCTTAAATTGTGAACAAACCACATTCAACACACGTTCTCTTAAGCCTGACTTGCTAGAAACATTGGCCAACTTCTCCGGATAAATTTTACGAATTTTTTGAACTGTAGAAAAAAGGGAAATTTCTCAGAATAGGTTTTTTTATTGCAAACTTGTGTTATTTATGTTGAATCTCGGGCGGCGTTTTCTAAAAAGTAAATTAATTTAAAACAATTGTTTTTAACGAAACAGCAACGAATACTTCTTTGTGGAAAACTAATTCTTGAGTATTTTTTTCGGTTTTTCTCGCCAGATTCGCTTCGGACTATTTCCTCTCTACTTTGAATATTATGAATAAAAAAAATTCAGGTTGACCCATATTTTTCACATTTTACATACTAACCATTTCAAATTAAACTTTCTGCACTCATTTTTCTCGGTGTGTGTGTGTGTGTGTGTGTGAGTGCTGGTGCTGCGTCTTTCACCTTTTTGCATCCTTTGTGTCAGCAAAAGTTTTTCTGCACGTTTGTGCAAATCCATTCAATATGGCTGCCGTTGCCGTTGTCGCTGCTCAGGATACCCACAGACCCGGCACTGGCACCTCCTGTGGACAATCTTCGGCTGCCTGCCGACAGCCAGCCAGCTCATTCGTTTATTCAATGCTTTTCTTCGATTTTGCAGCAAACTTGGATTTGGCCCTTTATCGGGGGCAAAGACGCCGGCGACAGAATTGCTCGAAGAGGTGGGGGGGTGGGCTAGGCGAACGCATTTGAGGATAACCAAAAGGTGCTTTTATATGCTTAATGGAAAATCTAATTTATGACCTATGGCTTTTCTGTTCGTTGCGTTTTCCTTTGCAAACGTCGTCGCCTCGACCTCGTCCGTCGATGCCGCAGACATTTGTGCTTTAGATTTGTATTTGTCCTTTTGCAGCTGGCACTGGAGCAGCAGGAGCAGGAGCAGCAGCAGGAGCAGCAGCAGCGCCAGTCTATTCTAAAACAAATGAAGATTAATGCGAATCGAATGTGCTGCTGCCTTTGTAAGTGGAGAAAATGGCAAAAGGAGTGCAGGCTCCTGGCCACACACCATTCAAAAATTAAACATTCCGAATGCATTTATAATTTAAATGAATAACCCAGTCATTTCTTTTCTTTGCTCCAAATGAACGGAAGTTTTAGCGCATAAATTTGAATGAAGGGATGGGCCCCCAGTCGTTTACCAGATGATGACCGATGAGCTCACCACCGGCTTGAGCCAGACCCGCACAAGGCACGCCATAAATGGCCAAAAAATTATGTTCCACCCAAGTTGCGCCGACAAAATGGCGCACTGCACACTGCATTGCAATTGACGGCGATTATCGCAGTCGAAAACAGTTTTTATTAGTTAGTTTGTTTGTTGAGCTCATGGGTTGCTCGCTGGGTCTATTGGCATTTTAAACCTTATCGAAAACTAACGGAGAAAACTGCTAAAAACAAAACTATCGAACGATTTTGGCTAAAATGGCGTGTGGGTGTGTGTGTGTGTGAGTGTGTGCTCCAAAAATTTATAAGCCCCGGCTTTGCTTGCTGCAGTTGTGGTGCCGTCTCTGTGGTGCCAGCCAAAAAGTTGTTGCAGTTGCAACTGCGAATGTTGCACAGTGGGTGGAAATTGTCATTAAAATGATATAGATATTTGGTGGTTATCTCTTTGATCTCTCCAGCTGACCACAGATGGGGTCACACATAGTCCTTAAGGCACCAATTAACTTAGATTTCCAGGATGATTTTTGATGTTTTGTGTGGCGAATGCCAATCCTGTGCATCCAATGCATACATTTCCTGGGTTACTACGGAGTAACCCGTTAGGATGCCCATAATGAGTCTACAGACTCAGGCAGATGGAGCGTGGGATTTTTGCAGGGATGCAAACCGGTTCTGAATCGAACCGTTTTTGAACCGAGCCGAACCGCTTATTCCAGATGGTGAACTGAACCGCAAACCGAACCGGCTTCCTTTCAGAATTCTATTCGAAATTCGATCCGAAAACCACAAATTAAAACGGTTCGGTTCGGTTCAACTCTCTGACGAGTTTTAACTGGAATCGCTTTCCTCTAGCCAATGGTTTTTAAATTTGAATCATTTCCCGATGATAATTTTTAAACATTTCGTTCCACCCTCTACATATTTAGCGTTGTCGGAACGATATTACTTTTAAGGATGACCTAAAGAAAATGTTACAACATTTCTTCTGCAACTGCCCGCTGATCTCTTAATTTACCTAAATTTGTTTCTTCATTAGACAATATTTTAAATTTTCTGTGGTACTTCCTAAACTTTATTAAATCTTAATCTGACAATAAGTACGGAACTAAAAGACGAGTCCTGGGAATCCAACATAATAAACTTTGGACATTGCTCTAAGGATTATAAAGGAATCAAGAATCAAATTTCAAGCATGGTCGAAAAGTTACATTACTACAGCAAACATAATATTTTATAACGTGCCTTTGTGAACCACTGAACCGAACCGAAATCGCGGTTCATTTAACTCCAAAAACCATTTTATTAACCGAACCGGTGGTTTAGAAACTGTGCAAACCACTGAACCGAACCAGTACTTATTTAGCAGTGGTTTGCATCCCTGGATTTTCGTCTTTTGTCCTGCACATAACTTTAGAGATTCTGCATCCGGTTGTGTTTTTTCACTTTACCTCTGCTTTTTTCACTGCTATCTTCTCCTTATTCTGACTGCTTAGCGTCTGGATGGAGATTGGTTTGTTCTGAATTTTGATGCCATCTGCCATCTCACTTTCATCGATGCCCCCATGGCGAGTATTGCAGTATATTTGCGCCTTTCTGCAGATGCTGAGGGAATCTGGTGCCTTCCTTATCCAGAAATGCCAAAAAATCCCGCCTTGGAGTTGGGAATTTTGTTAATTAACCTTATAGCTATAAATCAAGTGAACAAATACCTTGTGTAGTGCTAGTGATGTTTGTGTTATGGTTCTTCTTTCCCAAAATTCTATAAAAACTTGTATTTTGAACTTCCACTAACGTTACTGGGACTCTAGCTCGGGTCCTCCGATAATTGAACTCCAAGAACATGGCGTCTTAAGGTTGTCCGCCATTGTCGATACACGCAATGTAGCTTTATATTAGCTGGCAAAATTTTCAGTAGGTTTTTTTTTTGTCGAAATAGTCACTGAAATATAAGGTCACTTTTCCCTTACATTCGTAATGTCACTTAAAGCTCTCCGCTATCATTCAACCGCGTAGCTCGCATATGGCCCGGGAATCAGCAAATCTTTTCGAAGTCGAAGTATGATTGTAATTTGAGAATATTTAATTTCGTTCCGCTCCTTCGCCCAGTGTGCAGCCTTGCCAGCTCAATTGGGAGCAAAGCGGAGCAATTAAGTGTAAAAATGCGAAACACATACGCGCAAAGTGCACACGAGACCACGGACCACCGAGCACTCTAACACTAACACCCCACCCCACCACCCAACACCCACCCACCCACGCGTGTTGGGGGGTGGGGCCATGGCCATGTCACCTTCTAAACGAAATGAGCAGCAAATTGGCAGTAAATTTGTTTGCTATTTTTCTTCTGCTGTGCTGCAATTTGGTGTTTTGCTCTTTTCTACAAATGTGCAACAGTTTTTGTTTTTGTTTTTTAGTTTTGGTTGCATGGCCAAACGAGTTTTGGGGCAAATAGTCCAGGGAGCGTGCTGGTGTACAGTCGTTTAGGGCCACACTACAAAAACGGAGAGCTGCTGTCGCCGTCCGCATCCCCCGCCCGCCCGCATCCCCCGGTTACTTAAACTAGTTCTGTGTGCAAATTTAATTTTTTCGCAGTTTCTGACCCACCGAGATTCAGATTACATGCCATAAATGCTGCTCCTGCTGCAGTTGTAGTTCGCCTGCACGTCGATTGCAATAACTCGAAATCAAAACGCAGCAGGCAGCGACCAGTTTGGGGCACTCTGTCATGAATTTCGCCGCTCACGCCCTGCAGTCCCACCCATGGATTGTATGGCGAAGTGGACATCATTTACGGCTGCCGCTGACACGCGCCTGAAACCTGCCCCGCTGTGCCATGGTCGAATGCCTAAGGATTGGGCGGCGGAGACAACCACATCGGATGACAGGCCCAGCAGCCACCGCTTGCAGTAATCGACGTCGAGTTGGGGCAATTGATTAGAAGAACTAGCTGAAAAATGTGCCCCAGCTGGGTCTTCGATACAGGAATCAGCCACATTTGCAGACTGAAACTGGCCCGGCCCGATCTGGCCCGGCCTGGCACGGCCCGGCCTGGCCTGGGCAGCAAATTGGCGAAAAATATTGGCGCACAAATCGATTGGCAAATGAATATGTATTGGACGTTTATAAGCATGTTTTATGGTTACCTGAGGTGTTGTGCAGAAAATTGCAAACTATATTGCTGTGAAAATGAGTGAGACATGAGTAATTTGATATTAAATGTTATGAAAGAGGAAAATTCGTTTTGCACGAAGTGAATCTCGTTAGCAGGCCATTTTAAAATCAAGCAGGCCACTGAATAGATACTTGGCATTTTGTTACGTTTAATCACTTAAATATTTTAGCCCCTAATTGCCGTTCATTCACACCTAGTTAATAAAATGGTTGTAAGAGCTGGTCGAGTTTGTATAACCGGATTGGGCCAAGTTGGTGCGCTGCTCAAAATTGAAGTCACAGGAAGCTGCAACTGACGCCAGTGGCGGTGCAGATGAAGGCTGCTTCAAAGCATAAATCATTTATTAGAAAACTTAACGAACCCAGCGATTAGTTTTTGTAACATTTTTGACTTCAACTTTGAACAAAATCAGCTTGGCAAATCTTGAAATCCAAAAAAATACAACTTAAGTCCGTAAGAAATTATATCTGATATTTTATTATTTACACTTTCGCAACTCAATAAAGCTAAGACTAATGACTTTATATATTTAAGCAGCTTAGCATTGATGTCCAATTCTATTCTATGCTGACTTTTAATTAATAAGGCTTATTTAAACCGCTTTCGACCAAATTCAGCTTAATGGCTCTCACGGATAATCAGGTATTTTTTAAAAATGCAAGCAAAATATGAAGCAAACAAGTAAAAAAGTCAATCAAGCTCGACCATAATATGCTCTGTATCGACGAAAGTTTATAGTTAGCATAAATGTTGAAGCGAACATTCTTTTGCTCATAGCTCGACTACTGTTCATGCGATGTTTACCAAGCGGCATGGTCGAAATCGAAAATATAATCCATCTGCCTGGAAGTATACAAAGTTTTTGTTCCATAAATGGCAAACCATTTACCATCTGTGAGATCTGCTTGTTTATACGGACGGCAGACGGACGGATGGTATATCAAGTCAGCTGTTAACACTCATCAAGAATATATATACTTAATAGGGTCAGGGACGCTGCCTTCTGGCTGTTACTTTCTTTAACACAAAATTTGTATTCGTTTTTATACCCTTGCAGATGGTATATTGAAATTGTCCAGATGTTTGTAACGCATAGAAGGAAGCATTTCCGACCACATAAACCATATATATTCTTGATCAGCATGACGAACTGAGACAATATAGCCATGTCCTCCGTCAGTTTTAAAGCAATCGCCACCAAACTTTGCACGAAGTCTTCTGGTCCAAATACGCTGCACATTTGTCGGAACCGGCCGGATCGGATGACTATAACATATAGCTGCCATAGGAACGATCGGTCGAAAAACGATTTCTAGTGAGATAAACTTTATTGTTTTTAATGCAATTATCTCCAAACTCCGTATTAATTAGTTTTAAATGCTTCTTCATAATTCCGCAAAATTTGTTCGAAATCGGACATATATATAGTATAGCTGTCATACAAAAGTAGAGTCAGAAAAGTAGTCTTATTGGGAAAAACTTGTTTGTTTTCAGTGGATATGTAATTCAAATTAGTTAGAAAACGAGCTGCAAGGGTATACAAGTTAACTTCCTATTAATTTAACTTTCCTATTTTTTATTGCTGTAATTGTTCAGATTGAGCAATTGAGACAACCGTTACAGCTGACAGTGGTTGCCGTATCTTGAAAAATATATAAGCATTGCTGTTTATCGGTAGATGGCGGCAAAATGATTTCTGCGCTCTCCACACAACTGAAAGGCGCCACTGTACAAACAGATCCAATTTAAATTACTGATCCGCCACTTTATTTCTTGCAAAAAATCTTGAGTATACTAATTCGACCACGAAATACCCTGCAAATCTTTGCAATATCTTGTTGTCCGCTAAGCAAATAAGAGGGCCATTTGTGTACCCTTCCAATGTTTAATCTAAAATTTTTATATTTAAATCTTAAAAGTTATTTTGTCTTTCAGTTTCTACAAAAACTAGCCCTAGCTTAAGCCATCGAGTGTATGTGAATAGTACCTTTTTACTATGCCCTCGCATATGACAGAGCCTGGCTGGCTAAGAAAAGAGGACAAATCAAACTTTTATATAATAATTGCGGTGCTCTTCACTGCTCAAAGAACTATGTTTTTTATTCCTTTAAAGGCACTTTGCGCACTTTGGTAATTGAATTCCTATTAACCGTTTGAATATCTTTAAAGTCGTTAGAAGAATGTCCAAAATTGATGATGTCGGACTTGCAGTATTCGTCTATAAGCCTAAAGGAATGTCTTTTGAAAACAGATAATGTCGTCTAGAAATGAATATGAACCATGGATCATACACACCCCATTTATCATATTATACAGAAAAATGAAAATATTGTCAACGAGAACAAAGAATTCAGATTGATGACAGGTATATAAAGAGATCGGCGAGCAATCGCAGAAGCCATACTGGATTACATGTTCTTAATTTGTGTCAAGTTATCCTCAAAGGTTATATATTTAGATCCGGCAACGCTAAGGATGTTCACTCATAAAACATTCGTCCTGAAAATGAGAAACTCTCCTAAAAAAATACAAATATTAAAATATTTTAACTAAAATAAAATATTTTGTCATTTACGGCATATTGTTCTGAAGCTTAGGAAATTTTCTATAAATTTGAATTTATTTTCTTAGTTTTAGGGTGAATTATGACGGATTTCATAGGAGAATTTCTCATTTTTAGTGCGAATTTTATATGAGTGTAGAGAGTCGAACGAAATGGAACGAAATAGAGGAAAGCGGTTCAAGATTAAAAGCTCGTCAGAGAACTGAACCGAGCCGAACCGTTTTTCTTTGAGGTCTTCGGTTTCGTTCTGCATTTCGAAATGATTTCAGCTGAAATAAGCGGTTCGGTTCGTTTCTAATACGGTTCGGCTCAGAACCGGCTTGCATTGCTGCTTTAAATACCAAATGAAAGATATAAACTATAAGGTTATTGAATAAAAACTGTGATCCTTATAGCAATATAATGACAGACATTCTGCTTTGTAGTGTTGGTTTAAGGTTATCCATTTCAATAAACATGTTCACTTGTTCTTTTTTTCCAAGTTTCTCTCAAATCGCACTGTAGTTCAGTTGTTCACTTGCTTATCAACTATCTTTGGGGCATTGTGAAAATAAGCAATCTTTCGATCTTATTTTAATCCTTTGCCTTGTGGTCACACAGCGAAATGTTGTCCACTTGTTGGCCACCTCTAAGATGGATGTGCTTTTTATTAAAATTAGTAATTAAACAATGGTCCGCGATGCCACACCAGCATGTTGCTTACATAGAACAAACAGACACGCAAGCAAAAAGCTGCTGAGCAGTCACCGAGCTGAGTGAACAATTCACTGAACAACTCACACAGCAACTGAACCAGAGCAACCAGAACCACTCTCACACAGAGAAGAAAAGGAAATTAAAAAGTATACATTGAATGATTTCGGTATCCAGTTGGCATGAATATATTCTAATATCCATTTTTGTATACTAAAATATTCAAATAATGTTAAGTAGATCTTAAATATTCATACAACCCAGCTAAAAATCATCCAAAGCATAAAAAAAAGTGATATTTCAAGATCAAAATAAAGTATATTATAATCTATCCATTCCAATCAATTCCAAAGAATATACATTTACATAATGGCATGTTTACTTTTTCAGTTTGTCCACTCGACATGAAAAAGTAATCAAGAAACACCACCATACCTTCAACATTCTGAAAAAGAGAGCAATTTTGTCTCCTTGCAATTAGGATCAGCATCACAGTCCACATAGCTAACACATACCAGCGTTGAAACCTTTAATTTTGATTTGGAATACCAGACTGCGTTTTTATCAGACCGCTGGGAAATACGGAATGGTTGGAATCAGTGTCTAACACAGCTTTGAAGCCACCGAATCGGTTCATTACATGGACTTAAAAAATAACTAAGGCGAGGCTTAGTTTAGGTTCAGTGTGTCACTCTTAGTTTAATATCAGGCCCGTTTCGATTAGACTTTCTAAGTATTCTCATTTTTGGATTAGAAACTATAGCAAGTTTTTGAATTGAACTCCCACAAAACATTTAAATTTCTTTTTTACCAGGATTTGCCCTTCAGTTCTTGACCAGGACAACGATGTGTTCGACTGCCTCGCATAAGTAGATGACAGAACAACCTTGGCAAGAGTACAAGATAGCTGGATTAAGTTAAAAAGATGCAGCAGAATATCAAGAACACTGTCCCAAACACCATATGAAAGATAGGGCACAAGTCCGGCTTGCAACTGCGACAAAACCCCACAGGAGCATATAAACCTTTCAAAACTATAATAAAAACATATTGTCCCATTGAACTTGTAACCCCCAACCAGGCGTAGAGCTTCCAAGTTGAAGTGTGTTAACGAGCATTTGATTCACTCCTCCTTCCCTACATTGACCCATGACATGATTTTATTTTGATATGGGTACGCGTGTCCAGTTCAACTGGGAACTGCTGACTAAGGGAGCCGAGAGCTTCATTAAAGGCATAAATTAATTAACAATATCGTCTTTCCATACGCTGCTGCTGCTGCTGCTGCCTGTTTCCCAGCATGGGAAACCGCATATAACAAGTCAAAATCTGAGACAACCCCCTTCCGCCCACCACCTTGGAGGCAACGCCCACCGCAACCTAGCCTTATGTTTATTTGCATAAGTAGCTCGGTGTTGGCTGCGACGCCGTCGTTTGTGTGTGTGTATGTGAACAAATTACGGCGAAAAGAAGGACGGGCCGCAAGAAAGGGCCAGGGCCAACTCAACTAGTTGAATGATGTCCTTAATAATGAAGGAGCAAACCAGAACCTTAAATAAACATGAGACATCCCGCTTGCCAGGCCCACCGCTCGCAAGCGGAAATATTTGTTTTCAGACAGTTTTATCTTCCGGGTCAAATCATATGTCATCTTTTGCGTATTTACTTGGCTGGCAATAAATTTGGCAACAGCAACAGCCGGGACAGGTGGATGATGTTGTTGGTGTAACCATATTAGGAAAGTTTCCCGCCCGTTTCTATCACATTGGCAATGAAAATTGTGGTTTATGTTAATCACGGGACAGCTGGAAAAAACGGAGCACCAAAAAATTTGACAAATTGCTCGATGCGAGTATGTTGGGAGGCGATGTGGTTTTCAGGGGGTGTGATTTATGTAAGGAGCGGGTTGAGCTTGGTCCTTGGGATGGCAATTAGGCAGGCGCTTGTCGATGCGATGCTTTCGCTTTCTCCGCGCCGAACACTCAAATTATGGCACGTACGGACGTGTTACAACCTAATTAAAATTAAAAAGGTCTCCAAGTCCTTGACACGAGCTACCTACCTACCTACCTACCTACCTACCACTAGGTAGTCGCAGTCCCCGACTCAACTAGCCGTGCAAAACGTCACACAAAGTCAAATTCTGTGACAGCCACGAGGCAAAAGCCACTCAGACATGGGCGTTTGTGCCTCCTGGCCAGATGAGGGCATTTCTAATGTGCACACAAAAGGTAATGGTTATGGGACTGGCAGCGGCGGCGGTGGTGGTGGTGGTGGTGGTGGTGGTGGAGTGAAACGCCCTGCTACCCGCACACACGTTGCGGTTGTCGTTGCTCTAATGTCAAATGTAAGTGGTAGTGTCAAAGCAGGATGCTGGTTTCCGACTGAACGCGCCTGCATCTGCATCTGCCGCCGGGATAGGCCTCCGAAAGTTCTGGGTCTGAATCTGAATTGCTGTTTGTCGGATGCCGCCTGATACCACCCAGGCTCAAGTCCCGCCGCCACGATTACAATCAATATAAATCACATTTACCCAAAGCGAAAATACTTTCTACTTCAGTGGAGGAGCCAAAAAATTCATACGCAACAGGGGAATTTGCTACATTTTTACGATTTACGTACGTACGTATGTAAATGTTTATATATGGTACAACAGCAGCAGCAGACACTGGCAACGCCCCGCGCCCCACCACTAGTATTTCCATTTTCGAGTTACCACGTCTATTTTTTTCCATTTGGCCAACGCAAAAAGGGAAAAGCCAACCAGGCAGGCAAATATGCAACAAATTCTCATTCAAAACACGCACGCAAATTTCTCCAATTCGCATACAAGGACCGGGAGCGGGAGCGGGACCAGGACCGGGAGCCGGAGCAAACTGTAATAGAATGAGGATCGAAAACGTACAACAAAGGATGGCATAATAATAAAAAATTTAAGATGTGTAAGAAACATAAAAAGAAAATTCATTTGCGCCAAATTTGTGGATTTCACCTTAATCTTTCGACGTCTTCATCTGCAACAACAATGTGCTCATTTCCCTGCTGTCAGACGAAAAGGGTTAACAACCCTCAGCCATGGTGCCTTTTTATAGAATTGCGGTGAGAGCGGCACGTTTCATACTCGTGTGGAGACCGTGACTATCCTGCCCCCCACCCCCATCCTCATCCCTTTGCCACTCCGTTTTGTGGTAGCCATAAGAGCCATTTGAGTTGACTTGTTCTGGACTTGAGTTTGACAATCGCTTACTCAGAACTACGTGCCACACAGACTTGCAAGTGTGTGTTTGTGTGTGTGTACATATGCACATAGAGGGTAATTTTTATCAAATGTAAGTTTCATTTTCCGATATTCAACTGTCAGAAATTGGTTAGATCTGGTAGGGCTGTGGCCTTTTGTGGTTAGACTTGGATGGCCTAACGACACATGAATTTGAAGAGAAATTTTGTGCAAAATCTAGAAGAGATTATCTAGGAGTCCACAATAAATCAACGTTTGAAGTGATTGATTTACCGTTGGGTATTCCAGATTGATTACCTAGAGACAGTCAGCGGTGATTCGTGGAATTCAAGTTTTCTATACGATGTATTGGTACAGCACTTAACTCCTATCGATAACTCTAAACAAGTAAGAAAGTCGGTGAAGACCGACTCTAATACGCTTTGTACCAACCGATAGTGTATGCTCAGTGTGAACTTTGAACAGTTTTTTTTTGGGTTTTTATACCCTTGCAAAGGGTATTATAATTTTGAACAGAAGTTTGCAACGCATAGAAATATTCATATCCGACCCCATAAACCATATATATTCTTGATCAGGGCGACGAGCTGAGTCGATTGAGCTTTGTCCGTCTGTCCGTCTGTCTGTCTGTTTCTACGCGAACCAGTCTCTCAGTTTTAAAGCTATCAAGCTGAAATATTGCACAGAGTCTTCTAGGTTGCTACACACTTCTAATATGTCGGAACCGATCGGTTGACTATATCTCATAGCTCCCATAGGAACAGTCGGTCGAAAAACTAGTTTAAGTGAGAAAAACTCTTTTCTTTTCAATGGAAACGTCTCCAATCTTTGTAATCGTAGGTTTTCTATGTTTTTTTTTAATAATTCTACCAAGTTTTATTAAGATCGGACAACAAAATGGTATAGCTGCCATACAAAAGATAGGTCTGAAAAACAGTCTTAGCTAGAAAAACTTTTTTGTTTTTAATGGTAGCATCCTGCCATTTCGCATTTGTTTGTTTCACATGCTGTCACATAATTTAACCAATTTTTGGCCAAATGAGAAAAAGAGTATTTTTTGAAAATATTTAAGCGACGACTTGCAAGGGTATAAAAACTTCGTCACAGACGAAGTTAGTTAGCTTTCTCGTTTAACTTTATTACCGTGTAATCCTTTTTCGAATTGAAATATAATCCTAATTGCTAAATATGTCCAAAAGGTGCGAAGCTTGTTTCTATTAATCTGTGTGAGCTATGACGAGGGGAGGTTGACCTTGTGTCCTAGGTATCCCTCTACTCAGAACACCTAGGCATTGGGCGAGTCTGCCTATAAGACGGGGAAACGTCATTGTTATCCCCAGAAGTAATTTGAGTTCCCTTATGTGGTGCATATGCTTGGTATATGGATTTAGGTTAAATGTTGGCCATTTAAAACGCGCCACCGAACAGCAAAGTTTTTTTTTTTTAAATTTGGTTCTTGCAACCCTTTCCATTATGGGATTTATAGACGAGTAGAGTGAGCATAAGTAAGTAATCGTAAAAGCAATCAAAGTTGTAGAGTGAAGTAAAGAGTTAAGTAAAGTAAAGTTAAGACTCATGAATCAAGAAATTTGTGCTGAAAATTCCCTATCTCTGATACTTTCGGAGGTTGGTTACTAAGCGGTGACCCTGTGCTTTGAGTCTCGTTCCACGAAGAGCTGGGCAGTGTCAAAGAAGTAATAACGTCTGTCTTTTCTCACGAGGCAAAGACCGGATCTAAGTTAGAAGATTTCGTTACTTTTGCGGCAGAAGACTACTGATATATTTTAGCTTAAACGTGAGCGTCCGGAAGTTTATTCTATTGTTCAGTAGTTTGCACTATTTTGTATTCCATTCATCCGTTCATCTCAGGGAGGAGCTGAATAGTAGTGACCTGTTTAGCCGAGACAGAACTGGCTTTCCCTAAAAAAGGTGCAACGACCCGGCGAACACGAAACTACCGAGCGAACTCATTTAGGGTCTCCAGCATTCAGTGAGTGACTAAAGCAACGAATATTAAGGAAATCAAAAACAAATTTGCATTACTAAATTGCTTAATCGTAGTATTTCATTTCAATTTAAAGTCCTAAACCTCTAAAAATAAAACCCACACACACACACGCTCTTTGACATCTGCATTTATGTGTTTTTGTGCACACATGAGGGTCTATTATATCATGGATGGCCCCGTAATAAGGAAACCGCATTTATGGGCACATAGAAAGAATCTCGTATTCACACTAGAGACGAAACCCAAATTAATGTCGTTGACGATCGGACGGTGCCCACAACGTACTTACTTAGCATGATACTTTCAATTGAATTAATTGAAATTCTTGAGTCAACTAAGTAAATACGAGTATGTAAGCAGGCGGAGTGTGCATGTGTGTGTGTGAATCTCTGCATATAGAGGAAATCTTGTATATGCAGTCATACTGTTAGTTGCTTCATAAGTTTCAACTTGAAGTGTATGTGTACAATACGATTCACTTGAATAGAGACCACAACTTGAATGCAGCGCGGTCTTACGTATTTGGGGGGCAGTCGGGTTCGATGTCGAAGTTAATATACTCATTGCGGTATATTTTGGTATTCAAACATTGACTGGCATTACTCAGAATAGAATTTATATCGGTTCTTAAAACTCCGAACTCTTCTCGCATTTCGTTTTAAGTGATTGTAGCATTCCAGCATCCCATTTTGATTCACAACAGAAACCCATTGGGAATTGTTTAAGAAATTTGTGAGCTTACACCAATTACGTATTCCGGTTGACTTTACAATTTGTAAAATTTAACGAAATATATTTTATACTTATTTTAATAGTAAATAGTTAAAAAATTTTAAATATTGCTATCGAAACTTTTCAAATAGTTCAAAATTTCATTTTTAATGTATTTCGGGCTCAAGTGATCAAGTGCATACACTGAACCCAAAAATTGAGCCGCTCGAGATTAACTCAATCATGATTGACACGCAACATAAAGCAACGCCAAAAATGCTCAGTAAGGTTTGCCAATTTACCATAAATAAATGCTAATTGATGTCCATTTTATGACCGTCATAATCGACCTAACGAACTGGCTATTCAAGGTATTATGACACAAATTCGCTACAGTTTGACCATTTGAGACTTAAATCTGACTGGAGAGTGCTCGCCGAGAAGAATATAGCTGCTATCTCAATAATTGGGCTTGTGTTCTTTAACTAAGGGCCGATTTGTTATCTTCTAAATAACTGCTATCTTTCACAGATAAACTTCGATTTTGCGCTGTTATTTGTAGGTTTATGGGACAGATAGCTCTATGAAAAAGATCACAAATCGGCCTTATGTATCAGGACTTCGCCATGAAACCGTTTGACGTTCGACAAAGTGATTCGTTTGCTGAATGGAAAATTAATGAAGAAGCTCACTTTTGGCCCAATGGGTTCGTCAACAAACAGAATGGTCGAATTTGGACTGAAGAGCAGTCAAAGGCAGTTTAAGAGTTACCAGGAAACCCCGAAATCAAACAATCAATCAACGAAGCAAAGTTTTTGGCGATGATAACCGATATATTTTGCCTTATATAGAGAATTGGACTGGGTTGACATGCGGTTTCAAGAAGATGGTGCCACATGACATACGGCAGCCGATTTTATGGACCAATTGTGAGCGAAGATTCTTACCAGTCCATTGACCGACAAAATCCTGCGATTTGATCCCACTAGACGACTCTTTGTAGGAACACGTGAAGTTGGAGCTTATGGATGGATCACCTAAGACGTAGCCGTGGTGCAAATATTCTGTTTTCTTTTCATTCATCAGAAAACCAAAGCTTTACAATTAAGAAAGTCGATCAAGACCGATTGTTATGTACTCTGAACCAACGAAAGTGTAAGCTCAGCTGCAGCGCTGCAGCAGCAAACATTCTTTTGCTCATAACTTGACTATAGTTTAACCGACTTTTACTTTTGCCTACATTCCACGAATCCGCATAGTTTAGGGGTGCTCAACAACTTCTTATGAGTGAAACTTTTACTCACACAAACAAAATCAGAAACAACAACTACTACAAGAAAACGAAGGAGAACCCCGACTACTGTCGATCGATACAGCGCTGTCTGCACGTATTGCAGTTGCCTTTAATTCCGCAAGAGCATAGGAGAGAAAGAGAAGAATGGCTGAGGTGTTCGCGCATTACAAAAGTATAAGCGCTTGAATCCTATAAAGCATGGGCATACCTGGCATAGTTAGTAATCAAGATTAGGCTTCAACCTTCTAGCTCTAAAACTGTGGGAGATATAACGCTTTTCCAAATAACGGGGATATGAAGGGGCGTGGCAAACATTGAAAATAAACTTCATCTGCCGGCAAGTATTTGAAGTTTTTAACCATCTATCTTTTACCATCTCTGAGATCTATGTGTTCATACGGACGGACAGACAGACAGACGCACAAAAAAACGGACAAGCAGGCGGGCTTGGGTATAACGACTCGACTGTTAATGCTGATCAAGAATATATATACTTTATGGGGTCAAAGATGCTTCCTTCTGGCTGATTTACATTCAACCGCACAAACTAAATATACTCTGTGTACCTAAGACTGTGCAATTGAATGAATTTTGATGCAAGAGTTCCTACAAAAAGTTCTACAGATTTCCGGTACACCCCCGACTTATATTTAGTTAGTTCTAATTTAATATCCCTCAACCTGGCAGCCTCAAGTTGATTTTGAAAAATAACACACTTCAACCATCCCCAAACTGACCCTTATTATGCTCATTCTCAAAATGCACAATAATCCATCATCTTTGGAAACATTCTTGCATTGCTCATCCAATTTGCTATCCAGCATCTGAGCAGAGGGGGGGAGAGCGTGCCGAGGGATTGCCCAAACGCTCGTACTGAGGACCAGCCTAATCTGTTATACAATGTCTGGACAATCTGTTTGTGTGAATAGCCATCAACGATAGCGATTTAAGATCGAGAAAAACTGTAACAGGCCAGCGTTTAGAGCGGGATGCAATAATCTCAGATGAATAGGGCAAGGGAGGGGTTCGGATAGTTCGACTACTTCTATTTCCAAGCAGCCAAATGCGGGACAGTTGCAAACTGTAACTGCAAAGAGCCTGCCGAGCGGCGGGGTAGGGAGAGAGATGGCGGCATCGCGAAATTGATGTTGATGTGTATATGATGAGGGCGGCGTGCCGCACTCACACACACACCCGCTCGAGCAGCACACCCATACACAGAGAGGCCGGACCGTGAGCTGCTCCGTAATGAATTGGATGGTTATTTTCAAAAATCCAATGACTGTCCGCGCGATCACTGCACAAATCAGTTGTGGAATCGCCCTCGAGCGGCAATGTGCTCCGCGCTCTCGCTTACAAGACTCGGCAAAAAAAAAAAAACAGAAAAAACTGAATATGGTGAAAAAAAATATAAGAAAAATAATGTCTGAATAATATATATACATACGTATATATGGAAAGGCGACGAAGTCTGAGACACGAACGCCGGCCACTGCTGGTCAGTTCTCCGCGCGGGGTTAAGACCCTTCAGAAGCCGCGATAATCACAATCGGCGACGCTGGAGCTCAGCTGTACAGTGACATCGTCGGGTGGGTGGGTCTGCCACATGCTCTGCGTTTCTGTGAAACACACATAAATAACAAGAAGTATGTAGAGTACAGAAAAGTGCAAAATATATCCCAGATTTCCACCTTTCCCCCCACACATCTTCAGCTTATTGTGCTGTAATCAGCTTAAATTGAATTCAAGTGTTCTCCTTGTCGCTCTGAAAGCACAGGAAATGCAGCAGATTTCAATTGACGCTGCATTCAGACTAACTAAGTAATATTGTGCTCTTATTAATCAATGCAAATATTCTAATTTAGCTGATGAGTGTGCATTCAGGGCAGTTTTGTGAAATTTGTTCCTTTTTTTCGGTGGACAAGTCGTGCTTGATGCTATCAGAATCGAGACAAGCGCAACAATAAGACTACTGCCACAGATGCACAATGTGTGTAGTTTTATTCGTTTAAATTCAATTGACTTTGAATGCTCCACAATGGACAAACGCTCTGGCGCTGGAGTCAGCTCGAGCTGGCTGACGGCGAATATTTGTACGTATACGGGCAACGGGCAACGGAAAACGAATGAGGGTCAATTAAGCCAATTTAAATTTAATAAACTTATGTATTATGAGCAAGAGGTTACTAGCCAGAGCCGTGCCGCCGGCTGGGGCGGAGGGGGGTGGATGGGAAGTGGGCAATGAATTATTTTAGAAGATTTTGTACAGCTGCATGGCACATCTGCACCGGGGCGGGGGTTAAGTTCGGAGATATTAAGTTCAGAATACATTAACATTGCACCATACTCTTTCAGTTGCCCCGACGGATGCTTCAAGCTGTCAATTGTCAATGGTGACTGTGAGCTGCCACATCATGTGGGTTAAGTATTGGCCGGAATTCGAGTGAGTTGGTGTTGCCGTCCAATAATAGTTCGTATCTTTGCAGGGCTGAATTCAGTTGTTGTTCAGCGGCTGACTTGGAGTAACTAAGTGTATGTATTTACTTACTTTTTTTGGTTGTGGTTGTTGTTGTTGTCGTTGGCTTGGCAAACGAAGCGTAATGCTTTCCTAAGTACTAGTGCCGCAGGAGTTAGGTTCGTGTCCGCAATACCTCCTGCTGCCCAAGTGCTTATTAAAGCGGCGAGTTCTTCAACGGTTCGACAGTGAAACACAGTCGGCATAGTTTCCATTTAATAGTAATTTTTTTTTTTATTATAATTTAATTATATTTAATATTTTTCTATTCGTTACGAAAACTATGTTTGACAAATTAAACTAATCTTTGCATGTTTTTTTCCCGCACACAGTTTACGGTTAATGTATGTACACTGCACGTCCTTAGGATAAAGCCATGGATTTTGAAGCTGGCGCCTGAAAACTTAGTACTAACTCTAGGCAAAAAATCAAAAAATTATATTATCTTTTTATCTTAACTCGCTAAATATCAAATTGACATATTTCCTGATCCAATTAATACGATGATGATTTCATTATGATAGAAAGTAACCAAAATTTTAAGTGCGGACAACGCCTATTCAGTGAATTTCTTCATTTTTGATTTGGTCGACAATTCTCTTTAAAATCTTTTAAGAAAACCCGATAAATATTGCCACAATCCCACACCTTTCACAAGCTGTCCAGCGAGTATATTGATCTCTGAACTATGTTGGAACTGAACTATTTTGACTTTGCCATTTTTCCACTATTTGGATGGTATTTATTAGAAAGCAATGAGTATAGATGGTACCTATTTAACATAATAATATGGACGTTAAAGCATTCACATTTTAAACATAACTTTTCGTAACTGGCATATCACATAATGGTCCATGTTCCCTTGACAACATTAATTGAAACACCTTAACTATCATTCGTTCTGTGCGTCCTACTCAAAGTGAGGAACTAAATTCGTGAATAGAGTGAACTAAAAGTGGTCACCCTAAAAAATCATGAATAATGCTACCTAAATGACATTTCAACTCTGTCATTTCTATATGCACTTTAATCTTAAACCTTTGAGAATGTTGTTCGCTAACTTTCTTAATATGTTTCCATGTTTCGGAAAGTGACAAGATATGAAACAATGAAAACCTGTAGAAACCACAGCAGAGTAAGACACTTTGACTCGTCTTACTCAGTTGCCCAGCTGGTTAAAACCGAACGTAATTATTACTTTTCAAACTGTAATCGTAACACTGATTCGCGAATTCACCTATAAAGAAAGGTGAAGCAGAAAACACGAGAGTATCCAAGACAAAAGTCACAGCGGCGCACAGCTAAATGTGATCTGTTGAAAATATGCATTACGCCTGTCGGAAAAGTAATGAGCTACAACTTCTGCATTTCCATAAAGGGATACTAAATAGACTGCGCACAATCCGCATTACAATTCTAAAAAAGTAATGCGCAATTGTAAGGGGAATCCGATGGCAGTTTGGTTCTAGCATACAATTTTTATTACCAGTTATGCAGGTTCTGCGAACCCCGCGGCCATGCATATGGCAAAGTAAACCAGACAGTATATGATTATTTCCGTCATACTGTAGGCAAAGTAATGAAGGAGTAATCCATTATGTAATGTCGATTTGCACCACTGGGGTTCTCTTGAAAGTGAGCGAATCTGTATAATTTGCAACTGTAATTTCAATTTCTGTAATGTATTTTTTTTCGATTTACTATCGATATCAGCAATAGAAACCGTTGCTTGAACCAGGAGCGTTTCCAAGGTGTAGGATGGAGCTTTATACATCTTTTACGCTCTTCGGAATGTAAAGTTTAAAAATTCAGATAAATACTAGCCTAATTCCACCAAAGAAATTATGTATAATTTTTTGAGAATTACAGAAATGCATTTCTAAGCGCATACACCTTGGTATCTGGCAATACTCGATACTCTTGAGCAATATAAGAGTCATCAACAAGAGTCTGTAGCTTTGAAGTTGAGTTTTTGTCAACGTGGCACTGTCAAAGTCATCAAAGTGAACTTGGTATGGATTGGAGACGGCAAATCTAAAAGAAATGACTTTGAATTTGAGGTCTTCTTTGTTTAAGTTGATGACACTTGGACCAATCGTGTGTAACCATGTTGAACATAGGCGTGTTTATTTAAAAAGAGATCGATTCGTTCTAAATTTTCAAGAATTTTGATCTCAAAATTGAGCTAAATTCGTTCTCAGTCTCGAAGGAAGTGGGGTAAAGAAACTGAGAGAGGAGAGCAAGCACATTTGAGACCATACAAATGGGTACGCTCTCACAGTTTCGTTCTTTATGAAAGAGGGGTATATGGGGAAGTTACCAAGCGCAGAGCGACATCGATTTTTGTACTCATGGTGCTTTGGAATTCCCAAGCAGTTATAACATTGCTGGCATGTAGGAACGACTGTTCGACTGACAAAGACTGATGCTGCTTTGTGATGTTGTACATTCCTCAAGCCGGCTAAACTTAACAATACACAAAATCGAAAACACAACTGATTCTAAATTGTTGTATAATCGGAATCTGTAAAGCTCTTGATTCAAAAGTAAACGATCTTACTCTCTTATTTTATATTTGAGAATGTTTGGAACTTGAGCTTTATAACACCGCCAACATTTATCTGCTGACTCAGCGAATGGTTTTCTGCTGTCTAGACTCTCTGCTCCCATTGTCGACCGCTTAGTTACCTTCAATCACAGACACAGGGGTAGGATGTTTTTGGAGCAAACTAAAACAAAGTGCATATCTGAAAGAGGGAGAGATTTGTTTGATCTCACACTTGACCCTCACCTCACTGGTCTAAAACAATCAGATGGCAGCACAATTTCTCAACCAACTCAATTTTTCGACCTTGGATTGGATTTCCCGAAGCGTATCTATTCACCAATTTCAAAGACATTCAGAAACAATATCGATTAGGCTTCATTGGATGATTAATACAAATAACTGAGTCCCGTACACATTATCAAAATTTTGGTATGAACTGAAACACTATTTTACAATTCCTAAACAGTCTATAAGCCCCGCGGGTTTCAGCTGGCCAACTTCAATTCATGAATCTCTGAAATTCAAATGGGCTCTATCCTAATGACGCGCAGTGTATGTTTGCCTTGGCAGAAATTCTCTAAGATACATTTATATACTTTATTTTATGCTTTAGTTTCAAAAGGTTTCCTCCTCCAGGAGGGTGTCCACCACTTAACACTTGATGCTGTTTTTGGATACGACACTCCCACATCCCGGATCTATCCCAATGCTACGTCTATATGTGGCAGCTCTGTTCGCTCTTCTGGTTGGGTTTGTTGTTGGCCATCGAATTGTCCTATAAATGCCTTATTAATTCCTAGCTGGTAGCCATCCAGAGTTAAAACTATTTATGCAAACAACACACATAGAAGCGAACATTTCGTTTTGTTTCACAATAAATTATTAATTATGTACAGTTTGTTAAATATTTATCGTTGCGATTCCAATTAGAGTTTAAACAACGTCTGGAAAAACTGGCCATACAAACGTATGCTTGACCGTTTCCCCTACCTCTTTGAGTTTGTACGCTTATGTATATATACATTCACATTATTTCCTTGGCTTACATTTAGGTACTTAATATGCTAAACACTTGAGTTAATCGAAAGGAAAATCAATTGGTAATACTTTCACAGAGGATATGACATGATATTCTCACAAATGTGACTCCTGCAGTTCTCTGCGGGGTCTGGAAGAGTGCAGGTCCTGTTTCGATTAAAGGGATATGGGGGCGTAAATTAGTTTGCGGTTGGTTTTCTCGGTTGGCTTTAGCCACGACTTGGATAAGCATTAGCTGGGTTAGGCAGAAGGATGCCCGGCGATATGTTAAGATGACAGCTCCGGACCCTCCTGGGGATAGGTCGGTCACAAACGAAACGATATGTTGTCCTTGCTCACGGTATTAGGCTTAATTACAACAACAAACGGATGACAGTGATTATTTACAAACACGCGTGGAGTGTTACAGTCACACTTTTGGCATTGATTCCACGATTAATGCATTAAGTACACAGAAGTTGCTTACAAGTAAAAGAAGTCTTTCCTCAAACCATGCGAATGAATAGGTCTAGCTGCTAGGATATTATTCGATACGATATTCAGTGTGAATGAATACAATTCTAATTTTGTTTTCTTTGTACACTCAGCCATGTATATATATACTATATATATATATGTAAGTAGTAGGTAAGTAATATGTAGAGTTCATGTGTGTGTGCATTTATATACAACTTTCCTGTATGCGATTCGAAGTCGTGACAATCTCCGGCCCAGACCGAAACCGATGCTCGCTCAGCGACGAGGTTACCGACGGATTATTCGGACTGAGCAAACTGACCTCCATGGGCTGCGGTGTTAGATGGTATGAGGATGAGGGCGTCGATGTACTTACGCTATAGTTTATCAAACCCAGCGTGGGACTACAGGTGGTTACGCCCTTCTTATTGAGTGTGGCATAGCTCTGTAGAGGTGGAAGCAGAAGAAGAACAGAAATGGCACCATGACCCAGACTTAGCCTTAGCGGTAGATAGACCCGGCACCCCACCATTTCGGGTACTTACCATGGCGTGCTTGTTTGGGCGGAAGGTGTAGTGCAGCACCTCGGTGCCCGAGTCGGTACCGCCCTCGCCACCATTCTTCACCAGCTGGGCATCGAGGAGATAGTCCCTCTGCAGGGTGCGCATCGAGGGACTGGCGAAGCCGGGTGAGGCCACCAGACTTTTCAATGGACGTTTTTCTACAAGCAAGCACTTTGAGTGGTTCCATCCCAACAAGGCAAACAAACAGACTTACCATACTGATTCGGTATAACATCTGGATCGGTATCATCGATGTCCGCCTGATCGCCCAGCGGACTGTGTCGAGTGCGTGCCGTGGATCGCAACGTGTCGCTGCCAATGGCCATCAGGCCATTGGGTGAAGTGGCTTTGACCCCCTCAATGCCCACACTCACCTCGCCCAAGTTGGCACAGTCAACCGCGCTCCGATTATCACAATTAATGGGCAGCAGGCTGTGGTGGGGCTGGTGGTTACCCTGGTCTTGCTGCTGCAGCCCACTGCTGTGCGCGTTGGGATGCAACGGGTCCAGCTGGCAGTCTGCCGGAATGGATAATTGTGTGTGCTTCGCGGCTTTCAGATTGTTATCGTTTCGTCTGAAATTTAAATGAGGGCATTAGGCAAAGCCGAACCCATTAGCCGCTGTCGCCGCCCGTTCAACGTACCGATTTGAGAACCGCCTATAGAAGGCGGCCATGATGATGCCGAATATGACAAAGAGGAGTCCACAGATGACCGCCAGGCTGGCCACAAACGGTGAGAGTGGCACAGAGAAACCACTGGAGGTGGCTGCCAGAGAAATTGGGGAAAATTAATGCTTGATTGGTTTTCAATTGCGAACAGCTTCTGGCTGACAAGGCTCACCGGTATACTTAGCCACGCCCTTGAAGTTAATGTTATCGATTATCGTTGGCTCGGAGCGACCCTTGGCATTGACGGAGAAGATAACCATGCGATAGATGCCAGCCTGGTCCAAGTTATCAATGAAAAAGGTGGCCGGCGGATGCTAAGGGGGTTTCGATAACGTTAGTCTGGATTTTCTACGTTCAATGGATCCCTTATAACTTCAATCTAGGTATTTTTTAAAAGCCAAAAACTCGACATACGCCTAGCTCTTTTAGAAGCCCCAAAATTATGAATTGCCCATAAGTATGCAATGGATCTTGCTGAAAAATTTCATGTTTTTGCATTGCATTCCTTTGGGCAGAAGACAATTATCTTATTTTAAAACTGAAATATCTTTGCTTGAAAAAATTGTGTAATTATTTTTAAGTTTACTAATAGAACTTTACCATAAATCCCACAAATAGGAATACAATAGGAATTTTTGGCAACTTTAACTAAAACTTACAACAATTGATACGTGATTTCCGAAAACAGATATGTGTTCAGCACACGAAAATCATCTCGAATCATCACCAACCCTTCAATATTCTGAATCTTGTTGGATGTTTGCTGACTTTAAGCTCGGGCCTTGACGACGATGAATTTAATGGCCGTCCAAATGGTCTCATTTAACAACTCCACAAAAGGATTATGGACGATCGTTATCATAGATGACGCTTGGATATATCACTACACTACACACAGTTGAATGGTTTGAGCCTGGTGCCATCCAAGACGACAAAAAACGATGGAAAATCTTTGAATTTTTAACAGTTTTCTTCATTTCATATTAGGCAGCGGACTTATTGAACCATGCTAAGATACGTGGGTATTAGCCATGGCACAGCAATCTTTAGAAAGTGGAATCAGCTTGGCTCAGGCTCAATGGTACAATAATAAAAATCCAAAGAGACATGAAGTTCCTGGGTGTAAGGCTGGACACCAGGCTTTGCTTTCAAAAACATTTGACTTACGTCAATGAGAAGGCATCGAAATCAAGCAGCGCCCTAGCTTTAATCATTCTAAACTCCAGCGGACCAAAAAAGCGGCGAAGAAGGTTTTGTCAAGTCCTGGCATTGTTCCACTGTGTTCTCTTGCTACATAAATATGTAAGGCATAACGTCTAAGTGAGCTAGGGATACATCTGCATATCGTACATTCATGATAGATGCTGCTTTGGTCCATGCCTGAACTGGTCACAAAATCAAATGAAAGGTACCGTGAGTGGTTCAAGTCAACCAAACAGTGGTTCACACCGCAGGAAGACGCAAGTGGCAAACCGCATTGAGACCAATCCACCAAGCATACTGCCTACCCATAGCCTACTTCCAAAATTATTTCCATGACTGTCTAGCAAGCAAGAACTTTCACCTAAGTCAGATTTTCAGTGGACTTGGCTGTTTTAGGAGCTATCTGAAAACAGTCGGCCATGTTGTTATCGAGCAGAGCGGAGAAGGCCATGTGCAGGACGTCAGACTCTACTTATTTGAGTATGTAAGGTTTCACACTAAAGGAGCGGAATTATCCAGGATGAATGGCGGCTAAATAGCAGAAGTTGATGTATGATATAGCAGCAAAATATAAACTCTTCGGGCTAGATATGCAATGTAGAACCAGAAAGTGGGCTGGTCATCAAATCTGCAAAGCAATGCCATGCAATGCAAAGACACTACTAGGCCTAACGATCTGATGCATCACTGAGCGTTAGTTCGCTAGCTAACCGCAGCTTAAGCATCTCAGAGCCAGTTCAACACTTGAACTTCAGTGTGCACCCATCACCCACGTAACGAACGGTAATGCAACGTCGTGCCGATCGGTACATTTCATTCTCATACTAAATTAGTTGAACAAATACTCTGCTGGTGGTTGGTTTGGTTGCAAGTGCTGTCTACGAGGAGTTAGGGAATTCGTTAGCACTGAACCAGAGGAACCAGCATAAGTAAGTGGTTTCTACAAAACTAACAATATAGTTTGTAGTATGCATAACTATATTTATATATAGTTTCCTGCCTCATGATTTTAGCTTAATTTACTGCAGAATGCAAGTGCAAACCCAAGTTTGACGCCATCAACTATCGTTACTCCACTTACCGCAACTGTGATATTCCTGACCAATCGCAGCGTGTTTAACTCCACCAACTCCAGCAGGAATCCCTGTGGCAAACCACCATCGAAACCCTCAATGCAGTCCACTTGCAATGATTCCGCAGATTGATTGTTCACGCTGCAGTTTTGCACTGGAAATGGCCGTCCTGCGAATAGCGTTCGCCGTGTAAGATCTGAACAATTAGTGGTGGCCATTAAGTATTTACCCGCTGCGACAATTTGAAAGATGCACGGATTCTTTTGCATTCCGATCGAGTTCTTCGCCCAGCAGGATACGGTGCCATAGTCCAGGTCCGTCTTGGGTGTATAACTCAGCACCGACTTGCCCGTCTGCAATGGCAGCATATCGATAACATGGAGCAGCCACCGGCAACTACCGTAAGTACCTGGCTTACCTCGCTGGAGTGCATGCGGGACAGCAACTCCTTTTGTTCGCCGGACGAGTTGAAGGTCCAGTGGAAGGAGTCAGCGGGCGGCGAGGAATCCACTTGGCATCTCAGCGACAGTGTCTCGAGCTTCAGGGCGCCCAGCACTTCCTCGTGGTGGATGGCACAGATGGGAGCATCTAGAAATTAGGTCAAATAAGTAAGTATTTAAGCAAAATGGAATGGAATCCCAATAAATGAAAATGAGTGCTCCGCCGAGTTGGTCTTTAAAACTTGTTTGAATTAATTTCGAATTTGACTGGAGGAATCGCCCTGGTCATTTGGCAGGCAATGCATTCATTGCGCCATAATCTTGGTCATTAACGTGGGGCCGGGGGGCGGTGGCCCGCCTAGTTGTCTTTTGTTTTTGGACCTGGGCCAACTCAACTACTCCCCGTAATGGTTTAAAAGCCATTCAAACTCAAGGATTAAATTGGAAATTACATAGCAGTCAAAGCCAAACTGTGCTGCAGGTGCGGATGCGGGTGCGGGTGCGGGGTGCAGCCAGATTGTCTGCCCATTTACTTACAGCGTATGCGCAATGTGACCGAATTACTTGGACCTTTGCCCTCCGAGTTGACAGCCAGGCAAGTGTAGTCCCCAGCCGAGGCACGAGAGACGCTCTGCAGGACCAGCGATTGATCCGACAGTATAACGCCGGCCGAGATGTTGTGCTGCAACTCCTTGCCCTGTACATAAATATACATGTACATATATATATATATATATCGGTTGAATGGGAGACAAAGGTGACGTATGTAAGTTCATCAAAGGTAATCATTATAATCATGCTTACGTTGTGGAACCATGACATCTTGTAGGGCTTGGGATTCGATTTAACAAGGCATTCAAAGTAGGCGTCGTCGCCCTCCTTGATGTCATCCGGATTGAGCGAGGAGCCAATTTTCAGCGTGGAAGTGGGTTGGTCTGGGGGGAATACGGAATACGGAATACGGAAAGTACATATCTGTCAGATCTGCGGCAATTAGTGCTCCGTCGGTGTCTTCCACTTACAGTGCACAATGAGGCGCCATTTGTCCTCGATGGCGCTGCCTTCGATGAATTGATTTTCTGCCCGGCATGTTAAATATTTGCCATCGTCCTCGCGCCCGGGCGTCAGCGTCAGTATGCTTAGAGATTGATTATCGGGTTCATTAAACTAAAAAAGAAACGCAAACAGAGTCCATTAGGAAATGAATAATGGAAAGCTTTTGGCCAAGGCCAACGGCGAAGCTGAAGCCGAAAGCGAAAGCAGCGCCAATTATAAGCAACGCACATCCTTTCCCCCGCCACCCCCTCCACATACACAATTAATTCGCGTTTAATTAACGAGCCGGAGGCTTTGTGCATTCGTTATGAACTTACGTTTTTAGTTAGCTTCTTGAGCTGTTTGTTGCCCTTCCACCAGGTAATCAAAGCGGCCGGCTTGGAGCCGGAACTCTTGCACTCGATGTCATAGGTGCGATCCGCCGAAATGAAACGATCTTTGGTAAGGATATGCACGGCCATGGGTTTCACTGGAAGAATAGGTGTTCGTTTAAAGGATGCGCCTAGGATCGTGGCTTAAAGAACGAACAGTACCTAGCAAGCCACATCTCATAGAAATGGGGGAAGTATGTTTAAAGCGGGAGTACTCAGTACTAGGTGGTGAGTACTCGATGCTTAGTACTAAATCCGGCATACAATTCACTCAGTACACTGTACTCGATACTCATCACTAAGTTTCCTATTTACTTAATAGTCAGAGTCCGTAAAACTGAATACTCAGTACTTGATACTTATTACTTAACACTCGGTACTTGATACTTAGATTTCGAAACTTAATACTAAGTTGGTAATAAGTAAGCTGTACTCAGTACTTGTTACATCACGATAGTCAGTATTTTGTGCCCATTGCTCGATACTCAGTACTTTGTGCTCAGTACTCGAAACTCAGTACTAAGTACTCGACACATGTCACCAAATACTCAGTGCTAAGTATTTGGCACTAAAAAATCAGTACTCTATGTTTAGTGCTTTATACTCAGTACTCGATACTCCGTTCTCGGTATTTAGCATTTGAATCTTAATATCAAGTACTCGGTAATAAGCACGCTGTTCTCAGTACTTGATGATCTATGTACTTGGTACACAGTACTAGATACTCAGTAATAAGAACTCGAAAATAGTCAGTAAGTACTCAATGCTAAGTATTCGATACTAAATAGTACACCATACTCTATACTCAGTACTTGATAATCAGTACTGAGAACTCGATACTAGTCACTTAGTACTCAGTGCTAGTTATTCGATGCTAAATAATCAGTACTCGATACTTAATGCTTTATACTAAGTTACTGATAGTCTCGATACCTAGCACTCGGAAAGTAGTACTTAGTACTCGGTAATTAGCAGGCTTTGCTCAGTACTTGATTATTGATTATTACGATACTCGGTACTCGATACTCAGTACAGTTTTACTTGAAATCGGTCACTAAGTTTTAAGTGCTTGATACCCATTACGTGATACTCAGCTATCTAAGAACTAAGTACTCGATACTAATCACTGAGTAAACTAAGTAGTAAGTACTTGATAATAAATAATAAGAAGTCAGTACAATATGCTTAGTACTTCTTGTTACCATTAATTAGTACTCAGAAAGTAGTACTTAGAACTTGATACTCAGTACTTCATCCTCAGTACTAGATACTGAGCACACAATGTTCACTACTAAGATCTTGGAAGTTAGATCGCAACACAAAATACAGGATACTCAGTACTCATAGCTAAGTACTCGATTAGTTCGCAGTACAAAGTACTGGATACTCAGTACTCATTACTTGGTAATCAAAACTCAGCACAATAATATTTCTAGTTTCTAGAAGCGAAAGGTTCCTCTTAATCGTGTCGCATCTAGGTACTGCTCATGTTCTTTGATTGCTACCCTTTAGATTCCCCTCCCCCCCCACTTACAGTTCACATCCAGGATAATGACCTTATTATTGGGCGGTGTTAGATTCGTATTACTGGCCACGCACACAAGCCGTGAATTCAAATGTTGCCTTCCGATGTTGGGATAAGACAAATGATTGACGGTTTTGCCATCGGCACGTTGGTCGAAGGACTCATCGATAACGGTGTTGTCCAAGTACCACGTGACATTGGGACGCGGCCGACCTGTGCCCAATTAAAGCACATATTTATTTCCAATTACACTTCAAGTCACAGGCACTCAAAACTTACCGCCGCCAACCTCGCAGGCCAAAACAATGTCATTGCCCTCGTTAAAGGACTCCACATTGCTGGTCTTGTCGTGTCTGCTGGGACCATAGATGATGGGCTTGTCTGGCGGCACGATGACAGTCAGATTTATCTTCAGATTTCGGGTGGGCGAGTTGCGAAAATCGACTCGACAGCGGTAGACGCCCTCGTCTTCGATGCGTATGTTGTCGATTTTAAGCTGGGCGGGATGCGAGGTGCTGCTGAAGTGGGCACGTGGCCCAAAGGCCAGCGGCGAGGACCAAAGGCGCGCCTGCCCAAACTGACGACCCCGCACATCAAAGCTGAAAACGGAGTCGGAATGTAGAGACGGAAACGTGTACCCATTTACCTAACACACTCACTTGTAGATGGGCTCCCCGTCGCCATCACGGTACCAGAGCACCATATAGACCGCATCGTCACGCTCCAACGGAGATATATCGCAGGGAAGCATTGTCTGGCGCCCCAGCACGCCCTGTACCGAAGTCAGTGGCACTGGTCGGTCCAGTTCGTGCATCAGTTCGTCGGGCTCCAGGTACGAGCAACGAGCCTGGCTGGTAACCAGCAGCAGGCACATGCCCAAACCCCAGGAAGATGAATAAAGTGTACTCGACTTTCCATGCATCTTCAGTTCCCGTCCCCTACAAGTTACTTTGTGTCTTCGTCGCTGCCTTGGATTCGGCCTAAGCCGTTGGCAAATGAAACCCAACCAGACCTCGGCCTCAAGATGCATAACTTACTTCGCTTTGGTTTACTTTTCCTTATCTTGTTTACTGGAAGTCCTCGATTGCTAAGTCTTTGCCTTTGCTCATATTTATTGAGTGCTTATCACTTTTCCATCCATGTTGTCTAGCGACAAATTGCGGACGATGCATTTGCACGGCAGCCGGCACAGACGGAGGAGGATAACTAAGTTTGACAATGTCGGTAATCCTTGCCTGTGGATGTAAGAAGAAGACGATGAACAATGCAATAAGTCTTTTGATGAGTGAATAGAAAGTGCCATTAAATCGTCAACGAACTGAAAAACTGTTCAACCATAAATGAAAAAAAATATTTTACATATTCTCAATTCCTTGTGCGCTCATCGTTCATTGTTGCTATTGTTTTCAAGTATACGGATTGCTAACACTACACAATTTCAGCCAGAGTTTAGTTTCATCTGTTAGGAGAATAGATTCAACTTAATTTTGCTTGCACAAATACAATACAATCTTAAATAATGCTCTACATTTGTATAGAAAATTAAGTTTTATATTATTTGCACAGCTCCACGGATCGACTTGTGTTTTATTGTGGATAATGCTGGTACTAAAAGGACTCGATGGAAGATAGGTAGGCAGCTTATGACAAAATCCTTGGATTTATTTGATTCCAAGGAATCAAACTGCACTGATCCCATAATTAAACGCCAACCAGGGATAGTTTAGGTAAGGATTCTGCTATGAGTAGCAACTTTATCGTCACATTTTTGTGAGTCCTACCACAAACCCAGAAAGCAAATGTCATACCAATCTTATAACTATTCGAAATTCAATTAAAGCCAGTTTATTCTTACAAACAAAACCTTGTTTTGAAACTATTCTCTGAAGATCTTTTGATCTTGGATCCCAGACAATTTATTCGTGATATAAAGCAGACATAATTTAAGAAATCGAAGCTTTATTCGGCATATCCAAGCATATTCTGTTCGTACCGTACACTCAGAAAAAATCCAAGAACTTTGTATTTGAATGAAGTACAAACTGTGTCACCAGTACGGCAAGTACAAAAATACTTGATTCAAGTATAAAATTCTTATTTCAAGTACAAAGTTTTTAAGTGAAGTATAAAACTCTTATATCAAGTACGATTTTCAAACGCCGAAACACTTGATTTAAGACCTTTTTGGATGTATTAAGTATACTTTAAATTATTTTCAGAATCATTTTGATAGTACTTTTAGCTTATAATGGCCTGAAGTCATTAGAGACCAGTGATTTCTAGTGCCAGAAAGAAAATAAGAGTATTTCAAACAAGTACAAAATGTTCTTGGTTTGAGCCCATACAATTCGAAAGCTATTCCCACTTTGTTCTTAAACGAAATGTCTGTATTGAGTCAAAGAAATATCCAAGAGCCAAAACCGAAGAGCATGTTGGAGCTACTGTAGTTCGGAAATTTACCATCAGTCCATAACAAAAGTGCTAGAGCCAGTTGGGAATTTTAAGAACGGACTCGCTTTAAAAAATTGAAATTTTAAGAACGGACTCCCTTTAAAATAAATTGTATTTACTTTTGCACACTTTGTGAAGCTAGCAAAATGAGTCTATTTTGTACTCAATCTAACATATTTTACACTTGAACTAAAAATTCGCTTTTCTTTATCTTAGCCTCATAGTCATAATCTCCCGTCCAGATTGACACTGAGTTATTCCTCATCGAATGGAAAGGTAGCATGAGTAGTTCTGAAACAAAACTGACATTAACCATCTCTAGAATCAAATTTTTGGAGTTCCAAATCAGGATACAACAACTACATATTCTCAGGCGTCCTTCGTTCGATGATTTAAATGTGTATTTCGGCGTATCGAAGTGACATGGTCGCATTCGACTTCCTGTTGTAGTGAGTAATTCTATCGAAAACTGTCAAAAATATGAACAGCGACTCTGGGCCCCTGGATTTTCTGTGTGCTTTTAGCCATTTGGTTTTATACAAAAGGACACTTACGTGTCTTGGTTCCATATCGATCAACAAAAAATATCTAATATCATGACTATCCACTGGTTCTTTAGTGTGATCCATACTAATATTCCTTTTTAAAAATTCGAAACGTATTGTATTTGAATAAGTTTTGGGTTTTAGCCGACTCCATGTTGTGTTTGTTGTAATGTGTTTAAGTGTAAACTATTAAAACGCCAATATTTTTGTATTTTTCTTTTTCGATATATTTCGGTTTCCTTCGCGGTCCGACTTCAGGGAAAAGTCGCAGCGTCTTGCCTATCAGTTGTGAAGTTTGAAACTGAATTTGTCCATTTAAGATTTTCAAAAAGAAACATTGAAACTCTATAATACAGATTTTCTATTTATCCAATTTTAGTTATTGTTTGTTTTTTACATATGGCTTTAACTCTAACTCAAGTACTGTTCCAGAAGTTTTGACTGTACTTTAAAGATTTTCTTCCAAAGATAATTTTGACAACCGCCTTTATAAAGATATTTATATAATGTTAATATAATGCTTAACTCATTGAAAGTTTTTTGAGCTTTAAATTATTTATTTAAAATTTGTGTGCAAACAAAAACCATCTAAATTATTTATCAAGCAAATGTCCTCAAGCCCGAATAAGAAATTAAAAGTAAGTAATTTGATAAAATAAATGAAAAAAATGTGAAATTCATGGAATTTAATTTATTTTCAGAAAATTCATCGAAATTCACTTGACTTGATTTCTTACTATTTACGATTCAGAAAATTGTCAACGGAAGGGATTTTGGACGACATTTTTTCATAATTTCTTTTATAAATTGATGTCAAATGGAACTTTATTTGCCATTGTTTTTACATAAAAACAACTAATTATATTAAATTCTCCGATGGAAGCCACTTGACAGTTGTACATGCGATTTCATTTAGCTTGACGAATTTTAATGGCCCATACCACCTAAGACTGACCGATGTTGATGAATCAGACAGCATTTGCTTTTATTGTTGACATTTAAAGTGAATGTTAAGCCTTTAATAGCAACCGTTTCTTTTCCGAGCAAATGTTTGAACATGAAAAAATTGAATTTTAATTATTAAAATATTTCACTCTGGAAAATAATAAAGTCTACACAAAACACACACACACAAGGGCGTAGCCAGAAGGAAAATTCACTTTTTTTAATTTTATTTTATACTTTACGATTTTTTTTGAAGATTGCATCTTTATTTTAATATTTTATGCTTAAATGTTTCATTAAAGGATTATTTAAGAAACATTAAGACAAAGCTGTCCCTTCCATTGTGAAAAGCTGGCTACGCCCTTGCACACACACACACACATTTCGTTTAAAATGATTTCATAGTTTTACACCTTTGCACCAAAAGGAGGGGTCTAATTAAAATCAATTGCACTTGTCATCTCGGTATAAGAAAAACAATCTACAAAACTGGTGGATTGTACAACAATTATAAAATCGACAACTGAGATTTGATACAAGTTTGATTTGTACTCACTTTCCAAGTAGAAGAATTAATTTTGTTTTGTTTTTTTTTAATTATTTGTAAAGTTTTTAACATCTGGGCATGATTTAAGAATGCTACTTTGTTCACGGTGCACGATTTATGCACTGCATATTTTGTCCCTCTGAGGTCTAAAGATTTTGCGATCTTATCTAGACTTAGAGCATTCTTTTGTACGGGTTAAGCTAGCACATTGGCATCGGTCTTAAGTGGCTATCTATGGAGTAATGAAATACCGATTCTCCCTCTTTAATTACCAGTCGTAATGCAATCGCAGGTTTGTGGTTTTAAGAAAACTGGTCAGTTTCAACTTCAGCTCAGTTTTTAAACACAAAAAACAACGGGCATGATCAAGTATTTTAACCTAAGGTAGTTAGGAGATAATAAGAAGTTGTTAAAATATATGCATATCTAATGTACACGGCAATCAATACTGGGAAAATGGTTAGAAGAAACTACCTAAATTTATCAATTATAGTTCATAGATGAATTTTAGGCTCACAATTTCCTAAAATGAATGAAGTAAAATGTTTTGAGTAAAGCAACTAAATTAGACTTTTACCAGTATACCAAAGGGTTGGCGACACTTATAGATAATTTTCGTAGATTTGCAACGAATCTGTTTTCAGATATGAATATGCACAATTTATGGAGAACCTATGCCAATGTGTTTAATTATCTTTGATATAATCGCCAACAATTACTTGTTAACATTACACTCAAGTATCCCAAACAGCTGTGCGATATCTTAAACAAAGATATACAGTTCTTAATATATGCTCAGAACTATTAAATGGATTACTGCCCAAAAATATGCTATACAAAGTCACTACATCCAAATTGAACACATGTAATCTAGCTGGTATATCTCTGTTAAAAAAAATCGCTGAAATATTTGGGATAGTTAATTTCATGGATAATACATAGTTTTTAACGATTCAATGTGAGTCGAAACAATAGTTAATGTTTCACATAATCTGAACCTAAATGAGAAAGCTAAGCTAACTTTGTCTGTGCCGTTGAGTTATGAGGGCGAATAAGTTAAATCAAAGAAACAGACACGGTCGACTCAGGGATGGGAAAAGCCTCAATCGACTCAGAACATCACCCTGATCAAGAATATATATAGTTTATTGGGTCGGAAAGACATATTTCTATGCGTTGCAAACTTTTGGGCAATTATAAATACCCTTTGCAAGGGTATAAAAGGTCCAAATATACCTTAAAAACCAAATCTAGAAGTTCATCTAGAATCAAGGCCAATATACTGATAGCTTTGTTCCCTAGTCTTGTCCACCCACAGCTTAGACCGCACCATCCTAGAGATCTGGAGAATCTGTGACAAACAACGTTTGTTGAGTCGTTTAGTCATTGAAATGAAGAAAGGAAATCTAACTAAAACTGAAAGAAACAATAAATTGTTTTTGTGAAAGCTATGTGATTCAATAAGTTTCGAGAAATTAGTACTGTAAAACTTGGGGTATTACGTGGGCTCAGGCGAGACAAATGGTTACAGACAATTGTTTTAAGTGATAAAACTGGTAATAGACAACTTAATTTATCAAGAACTTATCGTATCTTATCTTGAACTCTGCTTAAGTTTCGATCTGGGGGTTTCAAACGATCCAAATGTTAAATTCGGATGCTGTTCCTTTGGTATTTAAGGTTATGGTTCGATTATCGATTCATAAATACCTAGCTAGTTGAAATTATTTTCCATTTATTTTCGGTCAAAAGGTATACCTAATCGTTAGAGGAAAACATTCTTAATTGGATCCCAGCTTGTTGGAGTCGGAGAGTACTCCACAGGCGCTCCTACTCCTGCCACAGCTAAACACGATTTCAGATTGACTTTGACCTAAAGGGAAAATAAAACTCAAAGAGAACTATTGCTTTAATGGGACAAGCTCAAGTAGCTCTACACAGAAAATTTCACACTTTTGTTGCCTCCTGGAAGATATTCTACTCAACTCCGTCATTTTTTGGAACTTTGAAACTTTTATCAGTATGAACGTTTTTACTTCAATCTCCCCCATCTCCTAAAGAGAGAAAAAAATTCAAGTAGCATTTCAGACAAGTATCCAAAAGTGTGTGCTGCACTCCAAAAATATTAATAATTGTTTCAAGTCTTTAAAGAGGAAAAATTACCATTAAACTTACGGTCAAAATGTCTTATTGGTTTGTTTCGTAAACACATGCCAGTTCAATCGCCCATTCGCTTCAATAAATCACTAAAAATGCATCTCACAGAGCTATCAAGTTTGAGTAACTTTGTTCTTGTTTGTCCACAAGAACTTTTGCTAAATAATCATTTTTGCAATAATAACCGAAAAATACACCAGCATCGAAACTCTGCTTGGCTCTGCACTGAGAAATGAGCTCATGGCCAGGTTAGAATTCATGACGCAATTGCGGTCCACTTGTCAAAGCTGATTGGTGAAATTTTTACTCTCAAACGCAGTCAATCTCGACTGTCAACATAATATCTTTAAAAATGTGAAGTCATTTATTTGGCACATGGCTGGCATGGCCAAAACCAAAACCAAAATCAGGAAAAGAACAAACTGACAACATCATTCACCACAAAGTGAGGCAGCTTGGTGGCTTGGTTATGAGTGCCAGAGAGTATGAAGTCGTAAATGCTGATGACCACCGGAATGCGGCGTGGCCAGCATCTGTACTTTTCAATGGATGAGCGTTTGGGTTCCCCTTTATGGCCAAGATCTTAGCTGATAAGCGAAAGAGTGATGGCTCCACACAAATTTCCGAGATTCCAGTCAATCAGCCATCGTCATAGCTCATACGCATATGGCCGGCCACTCAAAGTTATGGCCATAATGCCCCTTTATGGTCATTTAATATTATAACTTAATTAATTAATACGAGAAAAAAAATGCTGCTCGTAAATATGCCGTACACAATTTGCCTATGAATGTGTTAGGGTCTGGGGACAAGGGCTAGTTTTCCAAGCCAAATATTTCGAACCGTACCGAACCGGTTCTATCAATGATCATGAGCTGTTGCCTCTTCAAAATTCATTAGTTTTTATCTGTTTTTATGGCCGCCAAGAGCGAACAATGGGTGCGTTGATTTATTAATTTTTCGTATTATTTTACAAAATAATGCAAACAATGCAACAGCACAATGTCCGGCTAACAAAGTGCTTTTTGCTGTTGACTGAAGGTGTCGCATTTGTCCATTATTAATTTCATACGCGACCAAAAACCCAATTCAATTTAATTAAAATTTACACTTGCAATTAAGAGTCCCTTGACGACGGACGGCCATTTAGAGAGAGCGCTAAGCGATTTCTAATGAAAGCAATTAAAATAGTTTCCCTCCTCCTGTGCGCCTAAGATACGATAAACTTGATTTAATGTGCATTTATATATATATATATATAAGAGGCCCCGGGGATGTTTTGTTCGCACATCAAGGTGCAAATTTTTTCACACGAAAGCAGATCAAAGATACTTGAAACGAGGGCAGTTCGATACGAACAACTGTTAGCGGACTAGAGACAAATGGTTAGATTGTGCTTAATTAGAAACGAGATCGTAAGTTAATGTTTGTCCTGTCGGACTTCGCGACATGCAAGTAACTCAGAGGAAGAAGTGTTTAAAAGGCTTATAACACATTACGATTATGTAAGCAGACAGCATTTGTTGCGCAGAAAACTGTGCAACGCTTTTTTACAAGCTCTATAATTCTACTATTTGGTTTGCTATCTTTTTTAAAATTTCATAAATTATATTTGTTATACACAACAGCGCATAATGTGAGGTGAAAATAGTAAAATTTGTAGCCGCTACTCAAGGGAAGGGGAAGTGGCATTAATTAGAAACAAACTTCTTCTGCCTGCAGACAATAGGAGTCCAATTACACAATTTGATTGCTTTAGCTACTCTAGTTTCTAAGTCTAGGTGTTCTTATGGGTTTATCGGCTCGACTGATGATACCGATCAATATGCTTCTGCACATATATTTGTGCTTTAGTATACATTTTCTTCGGTAGTTTAGATCTTCTGACAGTTTCATTATATTCATTTAATCTTTATGGAAGGTTTTAAAATAGGGGTTTTAGAAAAGCACCTAATGCTAGCGCAGTCACTAACACAAATAAAACAAATATTTTTCAAACAACAACAACTGGAATCAATAAATAACAATTTTGAGTTATATATAAAGATATCTTCTTTTACTTTTTTGGCCCTACATAGATATCACAACCATTTAACGGAATGAGCCACAGTTTTAGTGCTTGCCAATCGTTGGTGTTTTAGGCGAGCTGACAACAGTTATTCACGCTAAGCTTGGCAATAGTCATTTCATTTCAGTTTTCGTGTCCCCTCCTAACGACACTACTTCTCAAACTCATTTACTTTTCGATTGTTCTAACAGTTCAGAACCAGTTCAGAAAATAAGTTGCCTTCCACTAAAAATCAGAACCAGACTTTCTCATCAAATTTACGAATAAACATGGGCATTTCCACAATGGCGAACGCGTCTTTAAAGTTCAAAAATCATAAAGAAAAATACAACATTTTTTGTTCTTCATTTGTCAAAAATGGAAGTCGATTTCGGCTGCACTAGATTTATAATGCATTTAAAATATCTGCGATATATATATTTTATTTCAGTTAAATTGTAGCTAAAGCATAATAATGTGGTAATTATTAAATGTGTTCATATTTCTTTATTGACAAAGTTATTTCGCTTTAAGCTTTCAGGATTATGAAGATGGCGATTTTGCACTCAGCATTTATAATTAAAAATATTATTCAAAAGCTGATTACGAACAGTGAACAAAGAAAAGTTGCAAAGTAGATGCATATTGTTAATGAGTGAATCAAATTGAACCAATGTAAATGTTGCCAACAGAACTTTAGTTCCGATTTAACAAAAAATATTTACTCAAAGACCATAAAATAAAAATCAGAAATCAGGAATATAAATCAGAAATATAAATCATTGCTGAAATGCATAGATTAGCGAAATAAAATCGAATTTTATTATGTTACATGTTTTCATACTGGTACACCAAGATGATGAGTTTTGTTTATGAAAAATGTACGTATAATCATTATTTACGGCCCTGGTATAGTTGCCAACTTCCTCATGGTAAGAACTAAGAAAAGCGGTAAGTACATTAAACTAATTAATGGTAACTTAATTTTAGCATAGTGCTAATATAATCATTCGTTTGTTCATTAATATTTTAGGACTCGGTTGATCATCCAGAGTTTCCAATGCTTGCTCATGATTTCACCAAGATTGGTCAAAATGGAAAAACTTAACAGTATAGCTGCTATATAAAAGTTAGGTTTGAAAAATAGTCTGAGTAAGGAAAGCATTTTGTTTTTAATGGAGGCGTCCTCTAAAATTCAAATGAACTGCGAGGAACCAGCTCAATTGGTGGAAAGCTGCATTTCTGGTAAGTCTAGCATATGTCCAAAGAGATATAGATATTCAATACACAAGGCACAATGCGAGATCCGTTTATAACCTGCTTCAAAAGCAATCAAAACAAATGTTTCCTAACTTAAAAAAATTGTTCTTGAAGCGAGAACATTGAACTACCATTGAGAAATCTCGCTCTTGCTTATTCGGAGACCAAAATTCTGGGTTTTATACTCTGTACCAAAAGTGGAACAGCCACAAGGAAGCACCCACCCTATAAAAAATGTACATATTTTTGATCAGCATCAACAGCAGAGTTGGCTCTCCTTTCGTCCGTAAGAATGCGAAGATCACAGAGATGGTATGAGATGCAAATTCGACATGGGACAATCATTAATAATACTTGCAGACAGGTCCAGTTTATTTTCAGTTTTTGCCACGCCTGTACCTGTCTCCGCAGTTTGGAAAAAAACATCAAATCTCCGTTAGTCTACTACATAGAAGGTTCGTACATTCAGGACTATTTATTGATCCGCAGAAGGATTGGAAAATGACTTAAAGAATGAAAAGAAAATTCATGCTGAGCATACACTTTTGCCTTAACAGAGTACTTGGTTTATTCTCTGTGTAGGCGAAAGATGCGCTTGACAGAGATCCAATCGGAATGAATAGTCTTTAATATCCTTTTTTGAATATTCAAATATCAATTTTAATAAATTATCAACTTTATATAATTTGGATGATTTATAGCTCCGTTGGATATAAATTAAGGATCCATTAAAAAAAAAAATTTATAAAAATTGGTTCATAAATAAACAAATTTTTTAACAGATATGCTAAATAGACTCATTTACTGACCTGGCCTTGATCTTGATTGGGACGACATAACTCTGCTGAATACTTCCAAACCTTACTCTTACTCAGACTATGATTTCCAGTGATATGGTTTTCAGTTGTAATCTTAGTTATCAAAACACTTTCAAAATATTTTTTTCATTCATGATGAATGCAATCATTTGTTATAACTCAGCACCACAAGACCGTTAGTAATGCAATTAGTCGCGGCTTTCTAAATCAATTACAAACTCAAGTCATTATTACCGACTTTAACAAAGCTTTTGATTTGTTCGAATTATAAGCGAATTCTGGTTTTTCCTCCAATTTATTTATTAACCGATGAGTCCAGGCAGACCTTTTTGGCGTTGAACATATTTATAATTTATCAATTTAATTTATATTAATGCTATTGATTTCAATGTATAATATAATGATATTGATAAAGTTTTAAAGTTGATGCACAAATATCTATCTTTAATATGTGGCTAGACACTTGCAATGATGATAAACCCTCAGGTTAAGTTTAGTATCTTCCTATCTTTCAAGCTGAACTTAAATATAATTTTTAAAGAATTTATCTTTCGAAACAGCCTTAGAGGTAGGTGGGACCTTTATATTTTGGTCTGTTTATCAATGAACTTCCCCTGGTAGCTCAGGTCCTGATGCATGCGGAAGATGTTAAGCTGGTACATACTTTTAACCGATCCAGAACCTAAACCTGGAAAACTGGTTCAGTACGAGTTTTGTGGGTCCCTCGAACTGAAAATTCTAAGTTTATCACCTGCCATACCGAACCTCCTTTTTTTCGAAAAATGCTCGCTTCTCAAAACAATTTATTTCACTTTTTTTGATATTATTTCCCTCAATAAACATAATCCTAATAAATTGGAATATTAATATAGGGTCTTGGCTTGACTACTTTCAGTGTGACCAGGTCAGATGGGTCATATTCATTCAACAGTTTTGACATTTTAAGGTCCATCGTTTTGTTTAACTGGTAAGGCTTTTAAGAGTTGACCTTGTACTTTTGTTGTTGTTTTCCAAGTAAAGAGTGCCTCAATTTGATATTTGAAGTGCTCAAAAGTACCAACTTGTCACTGTGTCCTCAACGTTGTATATGCCTCAAACAGCCCTCGTTCCCTTGTAGTTACGAGTATTTGCATGCAGAGGATGGCTCGAGCAACTGCAACGTTGTTCTGCCTCCTTGGGGAGTGCTTGGCCCCATCTTTGTCCTCTGGTGGCGTATATTTATATAACCTTCTTGATGGGCAGCCGGTTATGAGTTGGTCAACAGCTTTAACTATGGTTTGTTTATTTGCCTGACCATTTGTACATAAACACCTTAACTTCTACACAAAATATGACAAGAAACACACGAAACCGGTTTCGGGTTTCAATGTTTTAAATGCTTTAAATGCTAAAAGATGTTTGGTTTGGTTTGGGTTGGTTGGTTGGGGGGCAGGGGTGGGGGACTGAGAGTGCTGGCGCTGGGCCAGTACCGCTGCCGGCCAACTCTGCGGTGTTGCTAATTAAGATTACAGACATCGATACTTTTCGGAAAGCAGTGGCACGTACAAACGCACACACACACACAGGCTATGTATGAATACCAAAAAAAAAAAGCTGCCCAGCAGCCCAGTCGATAGCTCCCCAAAGTGCTACATCAACGCCCGTGACAGCATCGAGATTTCCTTGGCTTATTAATTATGTAGTTTAATTTGCGATTATGCAGATATGAGCATAAATTTTGTAGAAAATGAGCAACCTGATAACTCACCTGCTAATATATGTGCATACACGAAACGAGCTCACTCAATGGGCCATGTTGATGCTGTGATTTTGGATTAGAGTTATTGTCATTGTTCTCTGGGGCCAAGTGGATTGGCGATTCTGCGGCAATCAAGCTGAGTTTCACTTGTGCACACGACCACTGCCAAGTGTAATCAAGTGCCACTAAAGATCCCTTGAATCTTGTGCGTTTTGACAACTATTACCATAACAAATCAGCGTTGCCTGGCTGTGACAGGCCAATTGAACCGCACATCGAGCAACAAAAAAATATTTACACGGCACCGAATATCGAAGGGCTGCTGCTCCGCCTCCAACCAACGAGAGCCGCCGTCAGCAAACAAAGAACGAGGACGAGTCCAGGGACAGGGGCCTTGCTTGGGGGCTTATCCTTGTGCCTGTGTATGCTCCTTTCTGTTTTCTGTTTTTTTTTTTCTTTTATGCCACAGTCGTAAATTCCAATTATCGACGAAGTCGAAACACGGCAACGAGAGTCGCGCGGCACAGGAGGCGCGGTCAGGAGTGAAGTGGAGCGATTTTCAAAGTCAGCCGTGGCACGAGCACACGAAAATGGTTGTTGTTGTTGTTGTGGTTGTTGTTGCTATTTTAGTCACTGTTCGTTGCGGGTTTTCATTAATATATTTAAATTTTTTTTGGTAATCCCCTTTTCTGCGGCTGTAGCCGGCCAGCCGATCACTGGGATTGGTATTTGATATTCCTGTATCGAAATGAATTTACATTTTATTTGTAAATATTTGTTTCGTTCGTTTGGGCACTCGATCGAATCCTGGAACTCTTCACTGACACCTTAACTACCACTCACAGATACGAAAACGCGCTTTGTGTTTGCCTGTAGTCGTAGGTTGTGCGTATGCGTGTGTGTGTGTGTGTGTGTGTGTGCGTTTTTGGATACTTTAAGGCGAACGGATTGGGCTACATTTCAAAGTAATGCGTTCGCATTTTCCGACAGCAACATGTGTACCGTTATAGCTTCGCGTATCTACTGGATGCCCGTCGTCGTCGCTGTCGGTGAGTTGGCCGCCTCGCTGCTTTGATTTTTTTTCGAAATCCGAAAAGCAAACGGCCAAAGAGAGCCGACGCCGAAGAGATACGAAACTTGGCACAGCGACGCGATTCGAATATCGTAAGAGTGTGTGTGTGTGTGTGCGACGGGTGGGTGGAGTGGCGGCTGATTGTAAGAGTTAAGAGCGGAAAAGTCTTTAAAGTCAAACTACGCACAATAACATGGATTGACAAATTTTCTTAAATGGAAACTGCTGTCGCTGCTGCTGCTGCTGCTGCTGATTCTGTTGTTGTTGTTGTTGTTGCTGTTGCTGTTGTCGGGTGGAAGTGGGAGGGAGGGGGGCACTTTATTTATGCTTCTAGATTTTGCTTCCAGTTCAAGATATGCGATAAACGATTAAAGATGTAGCCGGTGAGCTTGTGAAAGTAATTAAAACTATACGAGATATGGTATAATAAGCTTTAAACTCAGTTAACTGATGTTATTGCCACAGAACCGGAATTATGATTGTGGTTAAGTATCGAACTTTAACATTAACTGGATTGATTTACCAACTGTTACAGGCTAACATGCTTAAAGGTATTGTATTTATTCATTTAAGAGATTCAGCATTATACACGTTTTAGTGATCAATTTGTTAAAATTGGGAATCAACTTATTCTACAAATTGCAAAAATACTAAGGGCCGATTTCTCATCTTCTTCATAGCAGCTATGTGTCAGATAAACGAAGATTTTGCTCTGTTATATGTGGGTCTATGTGATAGTTCTATGTGGTAGATCAGAAAACGGCCCTAAGTTCTATTTATTTAAAAAACGCTGCAAATATATTAGAAAACATACTTTTCCAGAAAACCCAATAACAACATTTAAAACAAGTAAGTAAGTCGGTCACGGCCGACTATAACATACTCTGTAGCTCCCCAAGTTTGTGAGTGCTGCCCATCGCTGCTTCTCAGCCGATGCTGCCCAGCATAAATGCTTGTGCTCCCTATAACTCAACAAAGGTTCAGCCGATTTTCACCATTCCTTCTTCGAATCCATAAGTAATACTAATAACTAAATATTACCAGAAGATGCGAACCATTTATCTCTCAAATTGTGGGAGATGTGATGTTATTTTGGAATAATTGTGGAATAAATTATAAATAAACTTGATCTGCCGGCAGGTATAAGAAGGTATAAGAACCTCTATCTTTTACCATCTCTCAGATCTGTGCGTATATACGCACAGAAAGACGGACATAGCTTAATCGATTCGGCTTTTGATGCTGATCCGGAATATATATACTCTATGCTTCCTTCTGGCTATTACATACTTTTGCACAAACATTATATACTCTGTAAAGAGTTTATAAATTGGAGCAAATTCAAAATAATCACAATCGACTATATATAACGAATCTATAGAACAGACCTTTCACTCTCTGAGGAAGAATTAAATACCAAGGAATACACCTAGACAGAATTTCTTACTTTGACTATCACAAACAACTAGAAAAAGCCCAAAGGACTTATTCCGATTACAAGAGAATGATAAGTTCACGTCAATTGAGTATCAGAACAGAAGCAATAATGGAACAGTTATTTATTATACCAATACTGTCTAATTGTTTGGTTCACTATATCTCCATTATACATATAAGGAAAGGTTCCGTCAATTCGAAAGAAGAAAATTAAGAGCATGCATGTCCAGAAACCAGAAACTAAATGGTGCATCTGGTGTGTTAAGAATCGACAATCACTTCATTAAATGAACTGGAAATTTTGTGCTGAGATCTCTTGATAACATAGACAACATTCTAATAAAAGCTCAGCTCTATAAGAGCTAAATGAGTTCAATTATGTTTCTCAAACGGCTTTACTCCTCCTGATATATTTATATATCTGAATAAAAATGGGATTATAATGGGCATACCTACAGTAAAGGCGGATTTTGTATATTCTTAAACAGATTTTAGTCCAAGTAGACTGGGGCAAATACATATGTTTTTAGCAAATTTGTTCACTGCATTTCGTCTGTAGCTGTGTGTAATCATATAATTACTCTAAGCGAAAAACAGTTGACAGTAAGATACAAATTCTGGTGGATCCAAAGTACAAGATAAAACACACCTAGCTCCGAAATAATGAAAGCCATATTAATGGTGATTCCTATGATAATTGGTTTTTCGTTTCAAAAATGCTCAGTAAGGATTGCCATTTCATCATGAATAGCCTAATAAACGACCTACGCCTGCTGTTCTTAAGTAGCAGAATTTTCAATTAACTTATCAACCATGTCAGCACTGAATACTTGTTATACTCTTTACCATAGAAAAACAGAGTATATTGTGCATAAGTATGTGACAGCCAGTAGGAAGAATCCCCGACCCCATAAAGTAGATATCCGTCTGTTTGTTCTTCTATTCGTATGAACAACCTGAGTTGGTAAGAGCATTGACAAGTACTTCTTATACTTACAGGCAGATAAAGTTCAACTTAACTTTTGCCACGCCTCCGTAATTTGGAAAAAAATGCCATATCTATTACAGATTTATGGATATTTAATATTTAACAATCAAATATTTGATCAAAGATTAACTGTATGACCAGTTATGAGCAAAAGAAAGTTCGCTGCAGTATGCAGCATACATTCCCATCCAACATTTGGAAGATCATTTTAACAAAAATCACATTGATGAGTCTTTTCCGACCCCTTTGGATGATTTAAAAGATATTTCTATTATGTGCGAGCGATTTTATGGATCTTTTAATCAGAACGAGGACTCGAAAAGCTTTTTGATGTAGGTCCTTCGCTAATAAAAACTAATTATTTTCTCTACTCGCATTAAATTAGTAACCTCCATAAATTTCATCCAAAGGATAAAGGGAAATGACATCGGGTGTGATGCAGCGTGTGGTGTGTGTGCCTGCTCTGCAATAGGAAAGCTACACAACTGGTCATCTTAAACAGCTATTGGCGTCAGCTGTGTACTCAACTTGCCATGAAAAACCTTCTCTCAAACTTAGCCGTTCAAATTCGACGTTACACTCGTAAAAACAGACAAACCAAGAGATTCAGAGAAGCTCAGCTTAGCCCCTTGGTCAACTATTATAAGGGAAATCTCAATATTCTGTATATGCTATTAAAGTTAAAAGTTTATAGTTAATAATAAAGTTGATTTTTGGTCCCGAAAAACAAAAAGTTTGCTAGTCTCGGACTCATCCCTCTTTATAGGGAGAGTAAAACAAATTGAAGCATAATTTATACCATTTGTGCTTTTAATTTGTGTGGTGTCAAAATGGATTTTCATATTTTAAATTAACATCAATCAATATGTTGATTTCGGGGCCATAAGTTACTGAATTTCCTCAAGTAGATTTCCGTTTCGTACTCGCTCATATTTATTTTGCAGAAAGCATTTCGTCTTAATTCAGATTCCGCCAGCTGTTATTCATCATGTGCCTGTGGCAGTGTTGTTCTTCATCAAGTGATTGATGCGCCATATTCACACAATTTGATAGGGAAATGGAAAGGAAGTAGTAAAAATGAAAGCGGCAGCAGAAAACAGCCACGCAATGGCGCAGGCCAATTGACTTTTAGAGATCAATATATGGTGGGGCCACCCACCCAAATATAGCCAGCCCCCGAGTGCAATCACCTGGTGTTGGATCGAAAACTCAGTGGGATGCCCGGCATTAAATCGTTATAGTAACATATACAAATTAATGCAAACAAATACAAGAGTGCCCAGCTTCAGTCATTCTTCAATGCGTTCTTTGTTTCTGAAGTTTTGATTACCCAGCATTAAGGGTGAGTAGGGTATAATATGTTTGTGCAAGCGTATGTAACTTAGATAACCTTTTACAACTTTTTAAAGCGTACCATGAGAGTTTGGTTTTTCGATTTAAGAATATCAAGGTATTTCAAAATATGACACCGTTTGTTTTGGCTCTTAACCTTGTATCGTACCCTTGATTTTCCCTGCTTTTAGAACACAAATCTACACTCACAAAGAAAAGGCTACCGGCGTTCTAGACCAAACGGGATAGTATTTAAGCCATTTTGTACTTGAAATTTCAATTATGATTCGTTCTGGGGTGTACTTCAATTAAGTACGAAATATTCTTAACTTGAAATATGACTGGTAATATTATTGAAATAAGAACAAACCTTCCTGACTCAACAACATTTTGTACTCACAGTAAGATAAAAGATTCTAGTTCTTAGTTGATTGAGTACAACATAGACCCATAATCCTAGCTCCACAAAGTGCGCAACAGAAAATACGAATTATTTTTAAGAGAGTCTGTTCTTAAAATTCCCAACTGGCTCTAACACTTTTGTTATGGAGTGATAGTAATTTTCTGAACTTGCTCTTTGGTTATGGGCCTTAGATATTTCTTTGGTTCAATAAGGAGACCTCGTTAAAGAACAAAATGGAAACAGAAATACAGAAGTATGGGCTCAAACCAAGAACGTTGAGTACTTGTTTGAAACACTCTTATTTTCTTTCAAGAATGTTTTTGGGCTGGCATTAGAAGTTACTGCACTTTAATAACGAATGTTTTGTACCTAGTTTGAGACATAAACGGGCTTGACTTAAGATCATTATAAGCTCAAAGAAAATATTAAACTAATTCAAAGCATACTTAATATATCCCAAAACAGTTTAAAATTAAGTTTGGTATGCAAAAAATCGTACTTGATTTAAGTATTTTGTACTTAAATCAAGTATTTTCGTACTTGCGGTACGATTGACACCGTTTGTACTTAATTCAAGTACAAAGTTCTTGGTTTTTTTTCTGATTAACAGATTATTTCGGACTAACAGCTTGCCAAGTACAGGATATATGTCAGTCGAGCTAATTGAACTTTCTTACTTGATTCCTTTATTGTTGTTGCAGGCGGGCGTCCGACTCAGAGCTGCTCCAGATCTTGTCAATAGTTACGACTTTCTGATGTGCCAGGGAATGCTAAACAGATCAAAAGCATGGCACGTGAGCGGCCCCCCAATCCCCCCACCGCTGTAACTGTAACAGGGGGAAGGTGTGAGAAATCTCAAGTGAGATGGCAGTGCACTCAGTCCCTTTCGTATTCCCATTCCCATTCCAGTTCCCAATGTGGACTTAGCACTGGGGATTTCTGGTTTATTTTGGGCATCAGTTCGGCGAGCTCATAAACTAGCTGTGGTCATATTATCAATAAATTTGGTTTGGCTGCTGCCGTTCAATAAAAAGAAGAGCAACGAGCAAATTAAGAAGAAAAATACAAAATGTTTGGAAGGAAAAGAAGTTACGCGGGTTGCAATTTAAAAATAGCCCAACACGATGTAAACAAATCTCTCGAATGCATCCGAATGGAAACGTGAAACGCAACGATCGCGTGTGCCCAAGAAATGAACTAACTGCCAGGGGTGAAGAATATTTTCTTGGAAATTCCAGTCCATTGTGTATTCGTGGGCATTTGCATTTGCTGAGGCATTCGTTATGGCCGCATCTGCTACAAATCTATCTATGCAAAACTGAGGCCGTGGTTGAAACGTTTAAAAGCTCATTTCTACACGCGTTACATGTGTTTCTTTCAGCTCGAACATTTATTATACCAATCTCCGAAGGAGTGCCCATGTGCCTATGTGTCTGCCTCCGACTCTTTGGCCAATTTGCATATGCCATGTTTTTGTTTGGTGCTTTCGAACGAATTGCCGCTCACAACAACAATTAATGGCATCTGCCAAATTAGTCGCAGCCTCGCCGACTGATGACTTAATGACAACTTCCTAATAAAAGCTCAAGAACTTAACCAATTTATTTAATTTTACAATAGAGATGACTGCGATTATTTGGCCATAAAAATTTACATATCAATAGGAAATGTCGCTTACAAATATTTTGTTTACACTCGCATAAAAGGTGTTTCGTGATTTTATGATGATGTTTGACAAACATGAATGGACGCAAATGGTATGGTTCAAGATCAAGGTAAGTTGAAATTGATATACTCTATACTTGTTTCAATAAGAACTATTTAAAGGAGATACCCTTCCAGACTACTTGATGATGATCTCTCAGCCCCATCAATTAGATGGAAATATTCTTAAACCAAAGTGAGTAAAAAAAAAGTTCCAACTAGATCAATCAAAAAGACTAAGCTGAACTCATCTGTGCAGAAGTTTGAAGCAGGGATGCAAACCGGTTCTCAACCGAACCGGCTTTGAACCAAAACAAGCTGTTGAATCGAACCGCAAGCCGTACCGGCTTCCTTTCAGAAATGCTGAGCCGAACCGAAAACCACAAAGAAAAACGGTTAATTTCGGATCAGTTTTTTGACAAGTTTTAAGACTTGAATCGCCCGCCGATCTCTTAATATACTTGTCATCCATTTGAATTCTTTCCTCTATTTTCAATTTTCTGAAGTACTCTTTGCCTTAATTCAATCTTAGCCAGGAGAGCTTTTCTTCTTATAATATGACAAGATAAGATAAGATGCATGGTACGTATTCTTTTCTAACCGACCTACTCCGATTTCGAAAGGCATGAATCTAGGAACTTATATACGAATCATGTAAATCCGACATCAAGCTATATGATTCACATTCTTCCAAGGATTTTAAATATATTCAAATGTTTAATAGCTCAATTTGCAAAGTGTGCGGAAAACCACATTACGACAAAAATCAGATCAGTTTTCGGTTCAGTTCAGTTCGGTTCGGCTAGCTCCTAAAACAATGCAATGAACCGGACGAACGCAATGAACGAGCAGAAACTGGTTGAACCACTGAACCGAACCAGTAAGCATTTTTAAGCGGTTTAAAGTCCATTGCAAGTTCACGTTTCACGTTTACGATGGTAAGATAGTGCAATACAAATTATTGTGAAATTTTCAGGATAATCCAAAACAACTTTACTTTGGAAACAATTTTAGTCACCATTTGTCAAAATCAAGATAATAGTCTCGAAACAGAGACGAAACGGTACAAAAAATTGCACAAAGCAAGGAAAATCCCAACCCAAGATTATAATCTTAAAGTAAATCTAAATTCACCACTTGGATAAAGATCGTTTCTACTCGACTTTATTCTTAAACAATCTCATTTTTAGTATGAAAACAAATTGAAAAAAAAAATCAATAAGCTATAAATATAAATATTTGATATTTTTAATATTCACTATCTTCTCTCCTGTTCTTGACAAACCTTCTCAAACTGTATATTTTCAACCCTTTTCCGTTCTGCGGTTTGAACTCGGTACTTTGGGGGATTGAACACGAATTTGCATGGCAAGTTAGTCCAGCGGCTATCACCTCTCAGCCCGATGTTAGAGAAAATGAAACCGTTGCCTAAGAACAAACAGATCGCGAGTTCAAGCCCCACTGGAGACATATATTTTTTTCACATTTTTCTGGAGCAAAGCTGAAGGTTCACAGAGATCTGTAGGGTTGATAATTTAGTAGAGAAATTAAAAATCTGATTTTTAGGATTGAAATCTTCTCGAAAATGAGTTCGTCAATCTAGGCAATAGGTTGGAATTTTTTCTCAATGTTTAACAGACTCAGGGACTGTTTGAATTGGCGGAGCATTCTTATTAGAGACGACAACGATTTTTGTAATCGATAGATCGAAATAGAGCCTTAAATATCTTTAGGTCTGTCATTCAGCTGAAAATCTGTTTCATAAAAACTGCACAGGTTGACTCAAGAGTCCACAGGTGCCAACAGAATTAGCCCTAATGGCAAAATTGTTATTATAAATCACTCAGAACTCAGCAATTACAGATTTTTAAGCATCTTAGGAAGTAAAAGGTACTGCAAGGGAATTCAAACTTCGTCGTTAGCTTTTCTGTTTCTTTTTATTTTGTTGTAGATTTTGATTAGCCTCTTCTGTGATGAATTCAAGTTTTATGCACGATCACAAAGCATACAACATTATCGAAAATTTCCGGTGTATTGACCCCTTTTGGAGGAGTTGGAGAGTTTGAATTAGGCCGCACCATAAATGAAGACGACTAAATCATATACAATTAGTTGGCAAGTGGAATTGTTTATTAACATGCCAAGCAAGAGAATATGAGATAACTACTATAACAACTCACGCTGTATATATTTTGATCACTCCAACACAAATAAGTAGTTCTTTGCTTCTTCAACTTTCAGCTTAATTACATGAATAAGTGTGAATAACACCTTTGGAGTAAAATTCGTATACGATTTCTGAATATAGAATTTCAACAAATTGGTGAAATTATTCACATAAACTAAATATGCGTAATTCGATTGGATAATTACCCAAATTGTAGAATTGTGCATTCAGCTTATTCGCCAAAGCGCACTGCTATGTGTCACCGTCACCGTCGTCGTCGCCTCTGCCCGTCCCCCCCGTGCGGAGAGTGTCGTGTGGCGGGCGGCTCATTAACGTTTATTAGAAATTGATGATAAACAATGATTTCGGTTTTGGGCAAGGGCATGTTGCGGGTGCCTCCGGAATCTATATATCCATCGATTTATAGCTGCACACATGCAAACCGAGCCCCAAGCCACGTGCTTAATACGTGCTTAAATGTAACATTTCAATTTGCAATTTCGACGGAATGCCTCCGTCTGTCAGTCTGTTTGTACATACATATATATCTGCCCGTCTGACTGTCTGTCTGGCCGTTACGCACTCGCCACGCCCGGCATGCTGAAATGTGTTCCAAACATGCAAAGATCATTTGCACACACAGCGGCTAGCACTCCAGCTAAACCGAACCCTTTGACATGTTTTTGGTCTTTGTTGTGGTGTTCCCTGCCCAAGTTAGATACGAGTGAGTTTGTATAATCAAAATTCGTAGGCACGCATTATTGAAAAAGCCCCCCCGCCCCCCCCGACCCAAAATAGACAACAAGAATACTCCCAGCGCTACATAAGTATCGTATCCGTATCCATCGTCCGCTCAATGGCTGTTCCGAGATAAGATACTTTATTGACATTGCGTGTCTAAACACTTTACCGCTCCGATGGTTATTGTTGTTGTCGTTTTTTGATTGTGATTGTGCGCTTTAAGCTGATTTGCATACTCATATTTCTTCATTCGGTGAGTGGCTGTGTGCGTGCGTGTTATTTAGCCACACATGAGCAAACACATGTATCTATTAGATACATTTAGTGTAGTTTTAATCAGAAATCCAGTATAAGTTGCACAAATATAATACAATTACATTAATCAATATGCTAGATGTCAGGTTGGCACGACACGAATTGTGGATTGCATTTAAAAGAGCGGACTCGACTGAAAGCCATTGGTGGATTGGCCATTCTATCGATTGTTTAACGTTTAATGCTCTAACGTACTAGCTTAATTTTCTATAACTCAATCAGCTTTTCCCGATTTCGGACAATAAATGTCAGTCTTTGTCACAGCAAATTTATAACGGAAAATAGAGACATATTTGGGGACTGTATGCACCTGACTTTATAAAATTTGAACGTCAAGCTGATTGAGTTGCTTTAAATAATACACTTGGAATATTGAGTGGAAGTGTTCTAGATTGATCGAGGTAGAATTCATACCGTGTCGTCTAAGATCAAGTACAACATATCTTGAATTGAGTACAAAAAAAACCTTACAAACATTATTCTGAAAAGTGTGATCTCAAAGTTCCCAACTGTCTAACACTTTTCTTGATGGAATGATGCTAGATTTCTACACTCATAAAAAATTCGCCTTGAAAATAAGAAAAATTAAAGAAAATTATTGTCAAGTTTAATTCGTATTTTTCTTAGTTTCAAGTTTTCAAAACTGTTTCCATTTATTAAAAAAATTTGTAATTTTTTTTATAGCAAAAAAAATTTTCAAAATAAGGCTGACTTCTAAAAGTGAAGCCAAATTTTTTTCTGATTGTTACCTCTATGTAGGTGCAATATTAGTCTTTGGCTGTTTTATGGCCCCTGTAAATTTCGAGCCTGTTTTGGTTCATTTTCAAAAAAAATTGTTGTTTCAAGAATGTATTGGGTGTTGACTTTAAAATTTGTTGATCTTGAAGAAAGAATATTTTGAGAAAGATCAATAATTGTCTACCGTCTACATTACAACATAAAACGAGAAAGCTAAGCTAACTTCGTCTGTCCCGAAGTTTTTATTCCCTTGCAAGTGCTCGCTTGAATATTTAAAAAAAAAAAACACTCCTTTTCCCATTTTCCGACCGATCGTTCGTCTGGGAGCTATATGATATAGTCATCCGATATGGCCAAAAATTTGTAAAACTATATAAAAGCATGTGAAACAAAAAAATACAAAATTACAGTATGCTACCACTAAAAACAAAAAAGATTTTCTAACTAAGACTGTTTTTCAGACCTATCTTTTGTATGGCAGCTAAACCATATAGTTGTCCGATTTTAGTAAAGCTTGGAGGAATTATAAAAAAAAAACATACAAAACCTACGATTACAAAGCTTAGAGATGTTTCTATTGAAAAGAAAAAAGTTTTACTCACTAAAACTAGTTTTCCGACCGATTGTTCCTATGGGAGCTATGAGATATAGTCATCTGATCGGGTCGGTTCCAACATATTAGTAGTGTGCAGCAAAAAAGAATACTCTGAGCAAAATTTCAGCTCGATAGCTTTAAAACTGAGAGACTAGTTCGCGTAAAAACAGACAGACAAACGAACAGACGGACGGACAACGCTCAATCGACTCAGCTCGTCACCCTGATCAAGAATATATATAGTTTATGGGGTCGGAAATGAATATTTCTATGCGTTGCAAACTTCTGGGCAAAAATATAATACCCTTTGCAAGGGTATAAAAAACAGAGGAAAGTTAACTTCGGCACTGCCGAAGTTTTTATACCCTTACAGCACGCTTGTCAAAATTATTTGTATTATTTGTGGGGGGTACCAAGCAACAACAAACCGCTGCTTCAAGTGGCTGTCACATGTGCTGAGGATGACGTTGTCGCCCCAAATCATTAATTTCACAAAACGTGACTTTTTTGCCATATTTTGAATTCTAATTCCACTCATTAGAAGGCACAGTCCGCTGCTGCTATTCTAAACATAACTTCAAAAGGTGCAGACTGCACTTGTGACACGTTTCGTATTCTCTTGGCTGGTTGGCTTTCCATGCCCCGTCCCGTCCCGGCCCGTTCCCGTCCGCTCTTTGCCGCTCTTTGCTTGGCTTGTCTTGACACAAGTCTTTTTCGCATTTCCCATAAGCAGGCGACGGCAAACAACACACGGCAGGCATCCAAGGAGACGCAGATACAGATGCTTACGCGTACCTGCTTCTAAGTACATTTGTGGAGGCCAGATAAGCAGTAAGGAGCTCTTCAGCAGAAGCTATTTCCGCAGCGGAAGGCAGCGTATTTACGCTTACCTTTTGTGCCTAGGCAGGCTCCGGCTGGGTCTAATTAAAATAAGCATGGTGGCAAACGAAAGGTCGACATGGCGGATCCACTTTCTGGCTTGTGGAATTGCATGCGCGGATTAGGCCGCTGCAAATGCAAAAACCCGTTGCATAATTGGCTGTTTCTGTTGCTCTGTGTGTGCGCACATCGTTCTCAATCTTAATTAACAAATATACCGTGGAATAAAAAATACGCGGAGACAAAAAGCCAGCGAAGATGCGCCATAAAATGCAATTTACGACTTGTCATAAAGGGAGGCCCTGCATATAGTAAATCATTTTTTATGTAGCCAGGCGGAGGACTGTGCCAAAAGTAGCCGTGGCTACTAAAAACGCAAATAAGCCACGGTTAGGCCGAACATAAAATCCTTTAGCACCTTTCAAACGTCAGGCGAGGCGAGGCCAAGAAAAGGGCCTGTTAAACGGCGAAGTTTACACAATCAACAAATGACATTAAAATGCTGCTGGCTCGATGGAACACACACACAGTACGACAAACAACAACAACAAAAAAATTGAAATTGCATGACAAATTCCCCAGGCGGTTGGTGGGGGGGCGGGGCGGAGTGAGATGCCGCAGCAATGATGGACGATGATTATACGAGTATAAGATGCAGAGACAAAACAATAACAGCAACTGAACTGAGCGAGCGGGTCTGGGCATAACAACAACAACAACATCTTAAGTCCTCAAATTCCAACATGTGGAGCAATAATAATAATTTTATTGTTTTAACAAAGGTAACAAACGGAAAGTTATTTCAGCCACAGCTGAGCGGCTTTTAAAAACAAATCGCAAGGCGGTAGGCAGCCAGCCAGCAGGGGTGGGTGGGCAGCAGGACATCCCAGTCAGGATAAGCGTCAGGCAAGCGTAAAGAAGACACTCACACACACACACACACGCATACAGACCAACGTTCATATTACGGAAAAAGGTTTTCGCCAAAGCCGCTGCAAAATGTATACAAGCAAACCAGACACATTCATACGAGGGCTGACTTCTAAAAAAAAAAACGGAAGTTCAGCATCTCCGACCCCATAAAGTATATATATTCTTGATCAGCCTAGTCGATATAGCCATGTACGTCTGTGCGTATGCCTCAGAGATGGTAAAAGATAGAGGTTTGACTGGTATGGGGCAACAACTTCTTGCCTGCAAGTAGCAAAACAGGTTTATTTTCAATTTTCGCCACGCCCCCTCCTGCCCCCAAAATTTAAGAATTATGAATCAGTATTTTTGATCGATTTGCCGAAGAAATGGTGAAATTCGGATGAGCGACAGTCGAGTTCTAGGGAAAACAAACAATTATGATGGGCAGCACAGGCTGGGCACTGGCAGCGATGGGCAGCACTTAAAACACCTTAGCACTTTGCGTAGTAAATGAGTGCTTTGGAAGGTAAACAGTACACTCAGACAAAAAAAAATATAGCATTTCATACTTGGATCAAGAATGTTCGAGGTCAGAAGTTCGATAAGAATGAAAATTCTTAATCTAAGAGCAAAATTCTTAATCCAAGTATGAATTTTTACTCCAGTTTTTCTTCACCCAACAGTTTTAATACGTGGTTCAAGTACGAATCATTCTCAAATCAAGCAGAATAGTTTTTGAATCAAGTCCTAATCATACTCAAATTCAAAATTGCTAATTATTGAATCAAGAGAATACATTATGGTCATAAGCCGAGAATGTTCTTCCTATTATCAAGAGCTCATCAGATTCAAGATTAAGATCGTTTACTCTTAAATTAAGAGTTTCACAGATTCCAATCATACAACAATTTAAAATCAGTTAAAAATCTAATTGCTGAACCATGTGGCAAGTTTTAACCGACTTGAGGAATACATAGCACGTGAAAGCAGCATCAGTCTTTGCCTGCCAACTGTCAGTCGCATAGCCACCATGTCAGCCATGTCATAGCTGGTTGGGAATTCCAAAGCAATATGAGTGCAAAAATCGATTGCCACACAGCCCTCTCCCAAACTGAGACAGCGAGATCAACGCTGTGTTATCTCAAATGTGCTTGCCTCAATACACTGTGCTGAGAACGATATTTTAAAGCCTTTTTGATTATACTTTGAGGTTGTAATGGTCTTCATTCGAACCTCATTGTGTCTCAAAATAAGCGCAATATAATCTGTCTAATATTCTATTATTCTATTTATTCTATTGCCATTCCAAAAACATTCTAGAATGAAAGTACTCAAATACTTTAAACCAGTACAAAATGTTCTTGTTTTAAGCCCATAAAATTCCAAAGCTATTTCAAACTTGTTCATGAAAGGGGTCAATGTAGACTGGAATTATTCAAGGGGTCTAAAACAACCAAACATCAAGATGAAATAAAGGTAATTCTTGACATTTCTATAGACTTATTCGTACAACACCTATAGGATAACAGAAAAAGTCAATAGATTCTCAATTTTTTTCATGCCTTTGCCTTTTCTTAAACCGAAAATTCGTTTCAGGTTTCGGAACAGTTTCAGGTTCAGCTTTTATAAGAGGTCCGGTTCAAAGTTTGGCTTACAATAAAACGAAAGATAGGAGTGAATAATTTCCAGCAATTCAAAAGGCAACCCTCTTACCAAACCGTGCAAACATACCTACAAACAAACATAACTTCAACACGAAACAAATAAAAATGGCGAAATAAAGCAGAATAAGATCTGTAGCGAAATATTTTTATTGCCTTTTTGGCAAAGGCAAAAGCTACGTGGGCGGGTGTCTCTGACGCTGTGTGTTTTTGGGTGGGTTGGCCTTATGATATACAAATAAATACACGGGGATGGAATGCGCCGAGCCACCATAATTTACGCGCCCATAATTTGTCATTAAAATCTTCCCAAATAATTTAATGTTGAAATGCAAATTTTGAATTTATACGGCATTCTCCTCGTGTCCTTTTGCACATACAAATGTTGTGTATGGTTTTTATTTCCCAATAAATTTGCCAACACATATCTAGCATCTGGCGCTACCAGCCGACACAGGAGCAATCCCGCCAGGTGAAGAATGGCTGGAATAACTAATCCTGCGAGATTGCCTTCATGGCTTTTGATTTAGACACATAAGCTGAGGTAATTGACTGGAACCAGTAAAAGTCTGTGACCGTGTCTTGTGTCATTATTTTACCATTAAAATTTTCAATGCACCCGCTGAGACAATCAATTTGTTAGATGGTAGTCCCTGGAGTACCCGCAGCGATGTGTGGATGGCGGATGTTGATGGAATGGAAAGTGTTTGGTAGATAATTTTAAAAATAATTTTAAACACTGGCGTTAATGTACAGAAATCAGGATGGTATTTGACCTTAGCTGAACTTCAACATCTCTTTGTTAGCCAAATCTCTCCCATTTAGATACCCGTTTCAGCTAGAAATAGAATTCCGCGCGCCCTGCCTCTTTTTGGCTCTCGCTCAGAGCCGAGAGCCGCTGTTCGAGAGCCGGGAGCACTAAACGTCTCACAGCTCGTGAGCCACAGCTTCTGGCTCAGAGCTGAGAGCCGCAACTCGGGAGCTGTGAGCTATCAACCGGCTCTCGGATTGTGAGTCACAGCACTCAGCTCTGAGCTGTAAGCCATAGCTCTCGTCTTGTGAGCTATTGCTTTTAGATCGTGAGTCTTAGCTCTCCTCTCGTAAGCCATAAAATCAACTTTGGCACGATGTATTTTGAATTTCATTTTTAATTTGAAAACTAGAAATTCTCCTGTGAAATCGGTCCTAAGGCGATTTACCCTAAAATTAAGAAAAATATTTTCTCATTAATTGAACATTTTCAAAGTTTCAGAAAATTTTTCCATAAATGAGAAAAAGTTTTCTTAATTTTAGGGTGAATCGCCTTAGGACCGATTTCACAGGAGAATTTCTAGTTTTCAAGGAGAATTTCTAATTTCCAGGCCGAATTTTTTTATGAGTGAAGTATATGTCCTAAAAATGTCTATCTTACCTCTTTTAGTGGCTATGGCTAACGAGCCGAAAGTTGGTTGATGGCTCACGTTTCCCGAGCTGTGGCTCCAAACTCAGAGCAGAGTGCTATAGCTCACGAGCCGAGAGCGGGTGAGGGCTCACGAGCCGAGAGCGGGTTGAGGGCTCACGGCTCTCCACGTAGGGCTCTCAGCTCAGAGCCAAGAGCCGAGTGTTATGAGCTGAGAGCAAGAGCTGGCTCTTGGGAGCTGCGAGCAAAGAGCAATTAAGAACCCTGATTTTAGCTTAAGGGTGCTTAAAATGTCTCTAATGATAAGTTGTAGGCGCGATTGTTTTGACTATTTTTGATATTAATGTACAATTATGTTTCTTTACATCAAAAAAGACTCACCCAAGCAATTTTACGATTTTGTTAAGCGAAAATATATCGTTTTCAATTCGTATGCTCGAAATGGCACAATTGTCTGCTGCAATGCAAAAATGATTCATTTGTCCAGAGTTCTAATGAACAAAACCCATTGCCAAAATGTGTTTTCCTAATTTATAAAAATCGCAAAACTGTTTGGAGAAATTTATATCAATTCTCCCGACTATCCCTATAGGATAATAAAAGAATGTAATGGACTATGGTTAAGAATATATTGCATAGTATCGCAATCCAAAAGAAATTTTCTGAAAAATAGTTAATCATGTGGCAGCCGAGTTTCTAGGTATACTTCAGTATACCATAACCTAAAATTGTCATTTGCGCTCAAAACTTCATGTTTTATCACATTATTTAGGGAATAAAATCTAGACTCGACTCAATTATTATTAATTTAAGCGATTAATATTTCTTTGTGATTCACAAAACTTTTTGGACCCAAAATCGAACCGATTCCCATACGATTTGAGTAGTTCTTAGGTCGAAAGCGATTTAAGAAACTCATAGTAGTACCGAATTAACTACTTAAATAAAGATATATTTAGTAACTAACTAAAAATACCAACTTTTTTATGTTAACATTGTGTCAAGCATGGGCTGAACCAAGGTTCGAACTAAAATTTTCACCCAAAAACTATGAAAACTGAAATTTTTGAACCTTAACCATTGCTAATATATGGCTGGGCTTGCAGCCCTGTTTATTAAATTGTTTGACTTGCAACTGCTGATTAGCGCTAATCAAAATACCCTTATTACTCTCCTCATTTAATCTGTCCCGCTCAACTGGCAAGCCAAACGCTTGTCTCGCTCTTCCGCAATGCTCATTTTAACACCCTTGCTCTTGATTGCTTGAGTGCAATAAAATGTTCCCAACATTGTACCCTGCTCCGAAAACAATAATCTCTTCGGTAACCAGAGTAATGGTTTTGCAGATTTTCTGCGTCCTTGACTCGTCATCGAATACTTCTTCCATTTCCTTCTTGGGTGGGGCCGTATGCCTTGTATGTCTCATTTGTTCCTGCATTTAAACTGCATCAAAAAGAGTGAAAATGATTTTCTAAATTTTTCACCCAAATCATTTGTGTACATTTTCACTGAATTTCATTTACTAGCTGTCACTCTTTTGCATGTTCATTAATTCTCCACTCGTTTAACTGTCGTCTATAAAAACGCCAAGACAATTGCCACACACATGTTACACATTGTAAATATTTAATGGACTTGGCAAATATTTAAAGAACTTCACACTTGATATATGAGCTGCACGAGAGGTTTACTGTCAACCGACGCAACTGTGTGACTGACTGACTCACTGACTGACTGACTGACTGACTGCCGGGTGGCAAAACAACAAAGCAACATAAATTCCAACTCCACTCCTGTTTAATCTTTATGGCGCCTCTGCGGGCCCTAACTAAATCATAATCATGGCTAACGCTGGCAAATACTGCGTGTCATTTGAGAGCACACACATCATAAAGCAGCAATTAAGACAATGTAAAAATCGTAAGCGTCAAAGATGTCATAGAAAACGCGTAGCACAATAAAAAGAAAAACAGCCATAAAAGCGCACACAGCGGGAGCCAAGTCAACGTCAAGGCGAGAGGCAGGAGCTGGAGGACTGATACAGTTGCCAACGCACTGCTAATTGTCTGACAAAATTCTATGCACAGTAAAAAGATGAGATAAGTGCTTGGTAACCGCGTTTGAATGCCTTTAAAGAAACCAATGTTCCAAACGGTCTTGTCTCTCCAATCACTAAGTGGGATCCGCAAAGGACTTTATGGGGCATTCAACCTGGGTGCAAAGTCACAGCGACAAAATTAAGAAATGAATTCAACTCAACTCTGAATTCGACTCTTTAATAAATACAACAACATTATGATGAAATTGTTTATAATCTTATGGATTTTCCTTTAATTAAAAATAGTTGTTAGTGCATGGTCAAATGTTTGAAATGTCAAAAGAAGTAAGGACTACAAATTGTTAATTTTAGCCCATTTTGATCCGTTCCATGACTGCCACTGGATATAGTCATTTGATTTTGACCATATTTTGCAAGTACCTTTCGAATCATACAACATGCATTATGGCCGAAAACAAAACATTTTCAGCTATACGCTATAGTCTTCCGATGTTAACCAAAAGATGTACAGTTAGGTGAAAGTATATAACCAAAGATTTATAGATATTATAGATGACGCATGTGGAACAAATTGAAAACTGGTAGCCAATGTCAGCTACCAGGAATAATCGTGTTTTATTTTATATGCATCATCTATAATAGCTAAAAATCTTTGGTAAAACGCTCAATGCGTCATAGCAAAGATATATAGATATTTATAGATGACGCATGAGAATCAAATCAGAAATAAGAAGCCAATGTTGGCTACCAGGAATAATCGATTTTTGTTTCACATGCGTCATCTATAATATCTATAAATCTTTGATATAACCCAAGTTAATATTAAAATTTAAGATACCAATCAAACCAGAGGGTAATATTTATTGCAATTTTCTTTTTGGCAACACTGTTATTGGCAGTTAAGCTGTTATCGTGTTACATGCTACTGTCAAACATGTTCAGTTTGGTCTATAATTCAACCATAAATCGATTTACAATCGAACAAAGCTTGCAGATTATTGAATATTACAAGGTGTGAAAAAATCAAGGTTTTGGAAAAAGAACCGAGATGAGACCCTTAAATACTGATAAAAGGGACTTCCGTAAGCATCACCTCATATTCATTTTATCAACTGTACTCCCGGTTCGCATTCCCAGGATACTCTTGTACCAGAAAAACGTAATTGTTATCATCGAATTATCCGGTGATGGCTAAATAAATATCAAGATTTTTAGTATCCGGGACTAAAACTGAATCGAATATTGTTTTCGGTGAAGGCATTTTGAATGGTGGAAAGCAGTTCAAATGTATTTTAATTCATATTGTAAGTATTGTGCCAAATATAGATTTAAATTGAACTTTGCCCGTAAAAACTACATCTTTGACTCACCGAAATAGTGTTCAAATCAGGGCTGCAACCTTTGTGTTTGACCTTCTGCCTACCGACTTCATTTGTTATTTGGTGCGACTGACTTCTAAAATGGCCTGGAGAGTGAAAAAAATTTGATTTCCTTATAAAATCCCTACCCATAACAGTCTCAGCTTTTAAAGCTCCTCGACTCTAAAGCTTCTTGAACAATTCTCAAAAGCAAGAGTCTAACATTATTTTGGTAACATTTTTCTATGTTAACCACGAAATGAAATTTCACTAAACTGTAAATTATATATTGAATATTTCCATGTTTTCTACTTACCAATTCCGACCCAAATACCACTCGGTTCCCATACATTTTGGGGAGTTTTTAGGTCGAATGCTAAACTTAGTAATGTTGTACAAAGCATGGTACGAACCAAAACCTTCTCCCAAAAACCTCGAACCTTAACCATACGTTAATTTGGGTTCGAACCAGTGTACCGGAGATCCGAATATTTCTTTTGGTTTGCAGTTCTGCTTCAAATGTCACAGTGCTCAATTAAGATTGTGGTAAATGTGCAGCTTTCCGGTGCAAATGCTGAAGTGGTGCTTTGACAATTTGTGCATATTATTTGGTCAAGGTATTTGCTTAATTTAAAAACGAAGTCATACAAATTATACAATATTTGCTTATATTGCTTGCAGGCAGCAAGATGAATGTCATAAAAGTTTTTTTCCAAATACAATAATTGACCGACACAACGAATGTATGTATGTGCGTAGTTTCCAGGACCAAGTATCAATCCAAATTGCAAATTTCCATGCTGAAATTGTGCAAATCGCAACAATCACCGCAAAAACCGCACACATCAAACATACGAGTGGTATGAAAAACTGCCGCTGTCGCCTATATTAAGGAAACGGAAATGACTCTTAGCGGCAGGCCCGACTTTGGTTCGAACTAATGCCGACCTAAGGCAAATATAATTGCGTGTGTGTGTGTGTGGGTAGGGAAGGGAGGGCAGGGCACAATGTTACGAGACATTTGCATGCAGGCGTCATCTGGCTGGGGTTTTTGGGTTTGTGGTGACCAGAAAGACAACGCCAAGCGGTCCGACAATTGTGCTGAGTCCGAGTGTTGGCCACTTCTGCTCAGCATCCATGACAACTGCTGCTGCTGCTGCTGCTGCTGCCGCTGCTGCATACGTGCCCAACAAAATATTGATTTAAATGAGTTTCGGTTTTCATTTCCCCCAAACGAAAATTCCAGCAATCAGCAAATTGTGCTGCTCAATGGACTACTTTTTCCTCGAGCACACATTTAGTGCTACTCGTTAGATGTTTTCTAAGCAAAATGCATGATAAGCAAAATATTGCACATCGATGATGAGCGACTGCTGCGCCTCCTCTTGCTCCCGCTCCAGCTCCCGCAGAAGTAATGGCCATTGAATTTATGTACGTCCGCTCCCTTAATTTTGTTTAGTCACTGGGCACAAAAAACACATCAATAATGGTGAATAAACTGCAATTTAAACTTGATAACTTATGGTGTTATAGTTTTATTGCTGTTAAAACTATCCTCTCGTATTTTTTTTTTTTTTTTTTTGTTTATTGCGCGCAAACAGCCTGAAAAACCTTTCGACTTCGTTGGCTACTTTTTGTTTTGAGGTGGAGCAACTTGACAAAAGTCGTTTTAAGTCGCAGTGGTCCAAAAAAGCCGCAGACAGTCAAGCAAAGCGAAACTCCAGCAAAGATGTTGTAAAACTTTTGCCTCAGTTTCATTTACCTAGTGGCATAGAAAGATATTTGAATATAATTCTAATTTGCATACTATTTGCCAGTCCCGAGTTTCGGGGCCAAAAAAAAAAAGAAGAAAATAAGGAAAATCCTCTGGCATACATAATGGTGTGGAAAATCTTGACTACAAGACGGGGCAATCTGCAAGATTGCAGCAGCTACACGGTGGAGCAACCGCAACAAAGCTCTTAAAGTAATTAGTGGCATAAATTAAATCCCCGCCCCAAACTAACAACAATGGGCAATTGTTTCAATGACCCTTGTGCCACTTTTAATTGTTGCAATGCTGCGAAACTTTCGACCTGACCAAGCTCGAAAAAGAGTTGGAAAAAAGGCCGCTGGCTTTTTGTCACCGTTCGCCAAGCTACTGCCGGCCCAGGAGCCGGGGCGGGGCTGGTGGTCACTAAGCGCCCCAAATGGCCAACGCGCTGCAACAAAAGCGTCCCCGGGGGCATAAATAACTTTTTATACATTTCATATGGTTTTTACAGAAGGTCGGACGACCCCGATGTCGCGCAGCAAAAAACAAAGCTGACACTTTTTAACTTGTGTTTGGAATAAAATAAATTGTGCGTAATTTGAAATATTTTGTCACTGTGACAACTAATTACTTTCGGGCAGAAGGGAGGGGGGCACTGGGGCTGGCAATCGCCACATTGATTTCCAATTGATTTTGGCTTTTGTCGCCTCTCGTCATAAAAAGACTCATCGAAAATTACATGCCAAAATAAAACAAGCTGTTGACTTGCCAAATAGCCGTGAAATATTCCCCAAGGGCGTAGGTGAGCAGGTAACGGCAATCGCTTCGTTTGCCGAGAATTTTTGCTGAGACAACAAATGTTGCTGGCCACCATTTGCTGTCTGTCTGTCTGCCCGCCCGCCTGCCTGCCTGCCTGCCTGTCCGTCTGTCCGGCGCGTCTGCCCGTCCGGACAGTAACGAGCCCCGGCCATGAGCAGCACTGAGGAGCAGGATATCGTAAAGCGACACACAATCACACATAAAATTTTACAACACGAGGATGTTTTTTATTGTCCTCGCCCTGGTCCCCCAGCGACGAACTTAAGTAGCCAATTACTGGAAAGTTCGAATTCCTTGCCATGAATTTTACTCCTTCGATGGAAAGTTTGTTAGCGCAACTCGCAGCAACAAAACATTTTTCTATTTAATTAAAATGAATTTACCTTTTCGCTGCACCGCAACGCACAGTGGGTGGAAATGGGCGAACGATGGCAATATGAGATATAATTAGTCCAGTAATGTAGTTTAATTGTATGTTTGCAGGTTTGCCTGTTTGCGTGTTTGCATGTTTGTTTATTGGTATGTTTGTACAAAGAAAAAAAAGAAAAAAATGATCCATTTGGATGATTTTTAGCTCCGTTGGATGCTTAAAAGGATATTTAAGACATATCCCGTCCAAATGGATACCTAAAATCATCCAATGGATGTGCATGTTTGCCTGCTTGAGTGTTTGTGTGTTTGCCTCTTTTATTTTTTGTTTTTTTTTATTAGTATTGTAAACTTTTTGTCACCATTGATTTGGCAACTTATTTTAGATTGAGTATGCGCTTTTTCATATTAACTTATTTCTGTATAAGTGTGCATGTTTGAATGTTTGCTAGTTTGTGTGTTTGCAAGTTAGTATGTTTATTTATTGGTATGTGTGAATAGTTGCGTGTTTGTATGTTTAGATGTTTGCATGTTTGTTTGTTTGCTTGTTTGTATGTTTGCAAGTTTGCTTGTTTGTATGTTTGCAAGTTTGCTTGTTTGTATGTTTGCAAGTTTGCTTGTTTGCATGTTTGCAAGTTTGCTTGCTTGTATGTTTGTATGCTTGCATGTTTGCATGTTTGCATGTTTGCAGGTTTGCATGTTTGCATGCTTGCATGCTTGCATGTTTGCATGTTTGCAGTTTGCATGTTTGCAGTTTGCATGTTTGCATGTTTGCATGTTTGCATGTTAGTAAGTTTGCATGTTTGCTTGTTTGCATGTTTGCAGTTTGCTTGTTTGCATATTTGCCTTTCTGAGCCGGTTCATATTTCAGAAATTACACTAAAACTTCAACAATTTCGAACTGTTCAAAACTGTTTCATATGGCCATATCTCAAAGCTATGATCCTTAATTATGGTCTACATGCTTGTAAAATGGAATTAGACATTTTACTGGACTAAGACCGGTTCTGAAAGTGCAATCCGGATCTTGCCTTACCGCTCCTCAATTCCATATTGCCAGCGCAAATCCAAATTTTTGGATGGCTGGCCCAATGTGCCGAGTACCGCTGATTTATGGATGGCCGCCAATAAATTTGCACCGAGCGGCAATTTAAATCACGAGCTGCGGTTTTAATTAAAAGGAATTTATTTTCCACTCAACTGCAGATAAGTTGAAGGAGCAGCAGCCAGTAGGAGTCACATTTAAAATAATTTACCTTTGCACTCTGCGCTGCAAATATTTGCTGCCAAGACAATACACACACGCACACACATAAGCCATTTGTTAATTGTGGTCACACAACAGCCAGCAGACTTATTAAGGCCTACGCCTTGTGCTCTGTCGCCCGTCCTGTTATTATGGATGAATAACTGGAACTGGGGCTGAGGCAGATCGGGTTTCGCTATTAGCCAGTGATTAATCATGCGGCTGGTTATAATAACGGACATTGTGTAATTAAATGGTCGTCTCTCACATGTATTTAGAAAACGGAAGATGCATACCTAGGCGAAAATTGATGGCCTATTGATAGAAAATTAATCACACAATTGCACTTGACTTCGAGTCTTGTATGAAAAGTAATAAAAACAAAAAAAAAACCCGAAACCCTCCGACTCAGCCCTAACCAACCACCTCTCAGGGGCCCACTAAAAGCTCGATACACACACTTGTAGGAAATCGTTGGCGATAAATCACCCATTTACCTTTAAACTCACAATACGACTTTCATTTCGGAAGGCAGACCCGGTCTGCGTCGGTTACAGTTACAGTTACAGCCTTAAATCCACTAACAAATAAGGGAATAAATTGCCCATAAAAAGGATTTTGCAAATGTCGACTGCAACTACAAGTACAAAATCCTCTTGTGTTTTGTATTTCCAGCCACGGTTGGCGCTCTCCATCCACAAATTTAAGTAGTAAATAGAAAATATCTCCTCTCTCCTCTAAAAAATGCTAGCCAAAAACAATTCTAGTGTTGAATTGAGCATTTTTGATGCCACATTTAATTGTAAATAAACATTTTCGAAACGAAAGTTGTGTGTTGGCAGACAAGAAGAGTATACTGTGTTCGAACCAATTTGGGTACTTAATGCAAAGAAAAAAAACAATAAATGTTTGTACTGAATGCAGAAATGTTTCTTTAATCAAATGAAATGTGAAATGCATCAATATTTCTGTCATTTCTCTGCCATATTTGACTAAATCTGAATTCGTCCAACAGATTGGTTTTGTTTCAGGCTTTGACATTACTTGTCAATCGACGTTGAACCAACTCGTATCTTGCATCAATCTCTCACCTGAACTTGGACATGGCATTTCTGCAGCTTAAGCTTTTCTAACAAAAAGCGCCTAGTTTAAACGCGAATCCAAGGAACGTTAATGCAAAATTGACTGCTTCCCACCGAACGTTTGGACGATCATTTTGGCAAAATCAGCTCTTTTTCGAGCCCATTTAATGATTCTAAAATGATAACTATCTTGACCGACTAAAACCCAGCAAACATTTTATGTAATTTTTGAACACATTCGAGTCTTCTTCGAGTCCTAAAGCCGATTAAAATAGTCATAAATGCGATCGTTTTCCGATCATAAATGATTCTTTAGTCGGGAGAAAATGGTACCCTAACCGAGATACTTCTTAAAGAGTCGTTTGTATCAGTTTCGAATCAGTTTCGAGGCTTTTGAGAGTCTTTTTTTTAGTTGTGTAGCACTAAATCACATTTTAAGCATATTCATGAGTCATTTTCGAGTCTCAATTAATCACAGACGATAGGCATTTCTTTTGGATTATCAAAAGGAGTCGGAAAAGACTGATCAAGTTGCTTTTTATGAAAATGATCTACCACATGTTGGGTGGGAAAGAAGAATCAAACTGATCAGTAAAGCGGGTTAAAAACGACTCTTCACGAAGTGTCGCGGCGAGGGTACCATTTTCTCCCGACATAAGTATCATTTACGATCAGAAATTGAGCGTATTTATGAATGTTTTAATAAGATTGAGAACTCAAAAAAGACTCGATTGTTATCAAAAATTTCATAAAATGTTTGCTAGGTAAAAGAAGACTCCAAAAAAGGACCATTCAAATGCTCGAAATGTGATATATTGAAATTCGATTTGACTCGAATATGAGTCGAAAAGGATCAGAAAAGCGTGTTAAAAACGACTCTTCAAGAAAAGTTGCTGCTATTGTACCGTTTTCTCAAGACGAAAAGTAACAAGCGCATTTATGACTATTTTAATCCGTTCGAGGATTCGAAAAAGTCTCGAGTGCGAAGCAAAATTACATAACCCAGCAAATATGTTGTGAAGCGACTTTTCGAGCCCTTGGTCTGATCAAAATAGTCATAGGTGCGCTCATTTTCTGATAAGAAATGTTACTATAGTCGGGAGAAAATGGTACCCTAGCCGAGTCTTTTCTAGAAGAGTCGTTTTGAAACCGTTCTTCTGATCAGTTTCGAATCATTTGAGAGTCTTTTTTTAGTCGTATTTCATTAAATGAACTAAATCAACTGACTATTTTAATCAGATCGAGGATTCGAAAAAAAACTCTAAGGTGATCAAAAATTTCATAAAATGTTTGCTGGGAGGTGTGAAATCGACCCTAATGCTAGGTACTCACCTACGTGAATTCATCATCGACATCACGATTTATTGAAAAGATGCCTTGAGGTATTTATATTGGCAGCATTATTGCATTCTTGTATTCTTGTATCCATTGAATAGCTGATCTTGGTGTTGTTTACATCTCCAGACACTTCTACTTGTTACACTCAGGGAAAAATGGCGTAGTATAACCTAACACAATCATATTTTATTTAACCATGCCCCTTCTGTATTAAAATGAACTAATAACCACTTTGAATTGACTAAAAACATATTAAATTGGCGAATTTCAGTTACCCCTTTTATATTCTCTATGCAGGGAATTCCAACTTGAGAACTACAAGCAGTCTTATTTTTGCAAAATGCCAGAAAGATATTTATAAATAACTGTAGGCTATTCGATATAAGTAGAATTTTAGCCATCGAGAGCCAGCTTACGCGATGGCACAGCTAGTTGAGACGCCATTCCAATCGAGTTCAAGTCCAGAGGTCCCGAGTTCGAGGGTTCGGCTTTTTTGGGGTTCGCGAACCGGACCATGAACCAGACGTCTTACATTTTTGACTCCTCGAACCTGAACCCGAACCGGACCACTTTTTCGAAAAATGAGGTTCGGTTCACCAATTTAATATGCTTAATGAGAGTTTTCAAAATTCGACAAAACAATGACTCAACGTCTGATTGCGAAGTCGATAAGTTTATGACAGCTTTAAACAAATATCAAATATAAAATCTGTGAATGATGTTATAGATTCGTTTAAAAAAATGTCCAAGATTACATCCATCGACAAATGTTTCAACATTTTGGTAAGGCTTACAAAATATTCCTTTTACTATACTAGCTGTACCAGCAACTCAGGTATCAGTTTAACGAGCAGTTGAGAGCTAGTATAGATGAACAGCTCCTGGAAGATAAAGTGCCAATTAACCTAAACTAAGTCGATTCTAAAAGCTGATAATTGAAATAAATTAAGTAACGATCATTATGATTAAGCATATGGATAAAAGGTAAATATGTTTCATTTTAAACGTATTTATGATTCAAAAGTCAAACCATTCTTCTATGTGCAAGCGAACCAAGGTTCGAACCAGAACCTTGGGTTCAGGGGTTCCAAGAACCGGTCCGCGAACCGAACCTTGGATTTTACAATGGGTTCGAACCCCCGGACCGAACCTCATGGATAATTTAAAAGGTTTGCAGCCTTGATTTCTACCTAGTGTGTCCTCGGTAATTCTTAGAGTGCCAAAACTTCGACAAAATCGTTTTTCCGCCATAATTCAACATAAGAGCTGAACGAACAAAACCAATGATGCAGTTTCGTTCATTGCAATCTATGTTAACATAATCTGATAAAAATAGGCCTACACCAGAAATACTGTTGAGTTGTGTTATCGTTCATCCGTTCTCCACTATCGATCGATAAATAATACTGATTACTAAATCTGTCCACAAGGTACAATCTGTTGAATTTTGGAAGATATGACGTCAGTAATAAGTATTAATTTAAACTCTAAAGTATTACCCGACGCCGAATCATGTATTTTAATTGAAAATAATAAAAATATATCACTTTTTTAATCACATCTTACAGGTATCCTCGCATTCCTGTTGACTATCAAAACTATTATTGTTGCCATGGCAGCCGCTGTAGAAGAATCGAATGCATTGGTTGGAATTCTGATGGTAGGTCCACATCTTGTGCATGGCACGGCAATCTCCCCTTTCTCCAGTCGACTCCAAGCAAACCACTAAAAAATGGAAATGTTTAGCATATTTATTTTAAATAAAGAATCCAACTTACAGTTCTTCGTGGTGGCCAGACAAGCGCCCAGCATGCAACATAGCAATAAGCAGATCGCCAAATATTTCATTCTAATGCAGTTTAGACTTGTTGTTTCATTTGTGTCATAAATGAGACTAAAAATCGAATGCCAAATGAATAAGCCCGCCAGCTAACTAAGCTTATCTCCTAAGGTTCAAGTGTGAGATAACCCTGATTTGAATTTTAAAATTATTGAATACTTCAAAGTTGATGCAAAAATCTAATATTTTCTATAATTTGGTTGAGCGAAAGTACTTATGGAAGTGGAACCATATGTGGCATTTGATTGTAAAAGGTCTTAAACCTTATCTGGAGTATCCAGCTTATCTCTTAGCTATTTCCATTAGGCGCCTAGCCATCATAGTTTCAGACCTAACCAAACAACAAGTCCCGCAAATGTCCTTCGTGGCGTATCGGTTTCCGTTGCTCCTGAAGAGCGCCAAGCAGCGTTTGTTTTATTTCTTTAATTTTTCTTGCCTGGCGCGACAAAATCCGGTCGCCTTATACAGCTAATGCCGGAAATTAGTAATGGCAGATACATATTCACTCTGGCAGCTCAGGCAGAGGGAGGCTGCCAACAGTCTGCAGATTAATTTAAAAATAACAAAGAGATTTGAACCACCAATTGGCTGGCATGGTTTTTGGGTTTTATATGGGCAAAGATGGGCTGACTTGTCTGCTTCGACTCCTTTCAAAAGACAATTTGAACTTAAGCTTATGACTAAATGGATGCTATTTCCTACACAAAAAGTAAAATCCGAAGTGTTCGGAATTAAATCAATCTCAATCGATTTCAGCAGTCGGTCAATCCCGGACTTCCTCAAACCAAATACGAGCAGGAATGACTTCAGCTTCGATTTTGTCAATCCCGGAAGTCTTGTCTTGATCCAAGCTTAAGCGGGAATAATGGAAGCTTCTTATTCATACTTGAATTCATCCCTTAGTAGGATCAAACCAAGAAGGCCCATTATTGATTTAAGCTTGAAATTTGTACTTGATTTGATCTTGAAACCGACTTGGTTCAGTGTTGTTTCAGTTTCGAGCTGCATAATCCTGGTTTCCCTCTTAAGCAAACTTCAGCTTCAATTCGTTCAAAGATGTCAAAAACAAAATCGCCTCGTAAAAATATTCGAAAATGACATATCATCTTTTTTAACATAAATATTGATATTTCGATAAATAGATTTTATATCCGGAATCCCCAGTTCAATCAATTTTACTCAAAGGTCATCCTAGGTCATGTGTTTGACAATATGAGACGTTTCGAAACTATGTTTATTGTGGCAAATTAATCAAAATTGCGGTTTTCGAGTCGACTTTTGTGTAAACATTAGTGTTTCGAGCTCAAGATGCACTAATTAGTTTTTAAGTGACAAGACAATGTGTCCACTTCTAGATCTCGACGTAATTTGCTCTTGCAATAAAATCATTTGGCATTGAGCAATCGGCTACAGCTGCTCAAACAACAGCGAGTTTCTTACACCTGATCTAGTAAACGGTATATATTGTACCTTCAACACAACGTAATTCAAATTGGATACAAAATACTGACGTTTACCCGAACATCGTATCGAATACCAACATAGAGCCCTATATAACAGATTACAATTCCATCGTTTTGAACTTTTTTTTAAGAATTTAAATTGTTTAGGTTTTTTAAATATATATATAATACCGTAAGGATCGATTGGAACGGAAACTATGCATTTTGATTTGCCGATTTCTTATCTCCTCCATAGCCGGTAGGTGTATGTAGACAGCTCTATCTATAGGACGAGATATCGGTTCCAAGTAACTTAATTGAAGTAATCTAATTGCTTTGAGTATTTTTCTAATCTAATAAAATCTTCAATCACTTATTTGGCATAATTTGAATTTGAACTGGCGCACTCAGTCTCACCAACCAACGCCCTCTAGCGTGCATTAGTGAAACTAACAAGAAAATACCAAATATACGGCTACACTATTAACTGGCAAATAAATTCCCAACCAAACAGGCAATTTCCCAGCCTGTTAATTAAATGGGAATTTCCAAATTACGCTAAACTAAATATTTTTGGTTGGTAAATTTCACAACCCTTCTTCAGCCTTAGTGTGGCCTTAATCTGCGATTAGGTCCCACTAAACCAAATAAGGTCACACTTCCCATCAGATCGTGCGTAATTAGGTCACACTGGCCGTTTTTCGTAAATTTCCCTTCTGGGACTTTGCATTTCCCTTTGGAATTGTAGTAAACAATGACAGCCTCCGTGTCTAGCTGCATTTAATAAACAATTAACAACAACAATAGCATTTTAAACATACAACGAACGTCATTCCAATACAACAAATAGATTTAAGCATAAGTGCGCGTCGTTTTATGACAGAAATCACGCGTTCTTCGAAAGGGAACGGGAACGTGTTTCGGGCTAGTTTTTCTCTCTATTTTTTTTTGCGCAAAAGTGGTCGCGGCTGCGACTAACTGTGATTTGGGCCACAGGAGCGGAGTGCCCAGTCCAATCAACTCGAGCCGCTTCGCTTGTGCTGTGGAGGCCAAACGGGGGCGTTTTACGGGCAGAACAAGTTGCAGCGCCATTGCATTGGTATTGGTGTTTGGTGCTTAGGGAGCGTGAGTGTGTGTGTGTGCGTGTCTTGATGTCTGCGAAGAAGTGAACACCACAGGTGAAATATTGGTGCAATACGACGCTGCTGCTGCTGCTGTTGCTGCCTTGGCGAAAAAAGCCAAAAGCCACAGCCAACAATAGACAACCACGAGCAACAACATCAACAAAATGCTGCGTTTTCTAAGCCGTCGCAAGGTGCGCAACTATGCGGATAATGCGAGCAGCGCCCGAGGCGGTGCCGTCATTGCCAGCAGCAGCGGGTCACAGATTAAGCCCCAACGCATTGTGGTAAACAAGAATAAAATCGACTGTCGCGTTATACTGCTGGACAATACTGACCTTTCCATCGAATTATCGGTAAGTATTGAATTACAGTCGGTTCCCCATGTTTTTTCCCCCCCACTGCTTAAGTTGCCCGTTTTGGCTTAACCCATTTCGGGCCATGGTAGTTAATGACGGAGTACACGTTGCAAATGTAAAAAGTGACAGCATAAAATCTGATTTGAGTTGAACCGAAGTGCCTTTAAAGCTGTTGTGCGGGTTCACTTTAGTGGCTTACAGAGGTTTCGAAACACAAGTTTGGTTCACATAATTGTTGTTTTTGGAGTTGGCTAACAAACGTTCTGGCCATGACTCAACCAGGCCGGGCGGCGCAGAGCACTGCTTCCTCAAATAAACCGCAATTTTGACACCCGATATTTGGTCAGATATATCGATAAGAAGAACTGCAATCTTATCTTTAAAATAAGCCTTTTGGAATCAGGCAAGGCTACTTTCATTGACCTAGGTTAAGATTAAATCGATGGCCGAAATGACATTTCGTAATTTCGAATCACGCTTTAAGAAATCCGGCAATTTGAGTTATAGAACTCGGTTGAAATTTGGCGTAGTATGCAAAAGAAGTGCTAACAAACCTCGGTTCAGAGTCGAAAGCACAATCATATAAGCCGGCATGCTCTTTTATTTTTCGATTTTGAATGAAGTTGGTTCCATCGACATCGGCATTAGAAAGAAAGGATCGTTTGAAATTAAGAGAACCTTCCTTTTAATTACTACCTGGGATGCAAACCGGTTTTGATTTGATTATATTGGTTGATAGTTCAAGCTTTAATTTAAGACTAATTAGGAACATATAGCACCTCGGCAATTTTCCATATGCTTGATCGAAAAAGGGGGAAAACAGGGTTTTTTGAGACTTTGAGTCCAATTTTTACAAATCTCGTAATTGACGCTTTTGGAGGATGAAAATCCTATAAAAACATTCTTATCCGATCTTTGAATCTGAAAAATGTAATTTTTTGCCAAGCACTGGATTTAGTTGAGTCGCCTTTATGTTTTTAGAAGATTTTGCAGCCTGTAGTGGCATTGATCCTACCCAGTTTTAAAGCGTTGATAACTCAGGTCCTTTAAGGTATGGTAATCCTCTTTGGAAGTAAAAACTATGCCGTAGTAATGCCCCATGGAAGTTCAATAGTATTTAGATCTGTACTCATGGCCAGCTACTTCAGATTTGGGTCTCAAAATACCAGGGAAAGTCTTGCAAGTGATTTTGATTTCGTGAGACCAGATAAACTGTAGAAAATGACAAAAAAAAAAAACTGTCAAACTAAAAACGAAGTCAGAACCAGCCTCCAGGTTTCCTGCAGGTTATCTGGTCACACCAAAATAAAAATTCGAATCAGTATCACTTGCAGGAATCCTGCAGAAAATACTGGAAAAAAAAGATATCAGAATTAAAGTAAACCTGATGGCTTATTTGGATTTTTATGTTTGAAATTTTCACCAAAAAAAGAAAAAAAAATCGCAAATTGTATTCAAAGATCTGCAATAGTACATAAAACGTTCCCAAAAGCATAAATAAGTAAGATTTTATGATTTTTTTTTATATTATTTATATTTCGTGAAAGCACAATCACGCACGAAATCTGCTCACGCAACACGAACAAGTCACGTTGACTCGTGCGTGTGTTTGAAAAAAAGAAAAAGAAAACATGATAATAAAATTCAAACACTGTTCGTTTGTAAGTCGATTTTTGGTTAAATTATAGACCAAACTGAACATGTTTGACAGTAACATGTGACACAAAATCAGTTGAGCTGCCAAAAAGAATATTGCTAAACAATCACCCTCTATTTGACTCTATGGTAAAGCACTGAGTCAAATCCAACTTGCATTTTTGCAATCTTTATGGAATGGTGACATGATTCAAGGTAAAATGACACGCCCAACTGATCATAAATGATATTGCAAGTCAAATAATGGTTTATATTTGCTGCAAGACTTGGGATAGACCTATGGTGAACCAATCCTTGAATTTTAAACCGGTTGCAAAGAGGTTATAGCGAATTTGTAAGCATTTAAATATGAGGAATCAAATTGTTGAGTATTGATGAAAAGCTTCTTTACATTGTGGGTTCAGAAACATGAAATTCTAGCAAATCTGTAGGATTTTCCGTGTCTTTGTCCCTTTTTATGACCCCCTTTGGTGGCCACTTTGGGGTTAACAGAGAAGGTATATGCAGATACACATTACCTGCAAACCTGCACAAGCACTGGTGGCTCACTGTCTGTGTGTGTGATAAACAATTTACTGCTGATCGTCACATAATGTGTATAACCCGCTAAGCGAACGTGATTAGTACCAGGGTCACTTCGATTTGCATACCCACACCAACAACAACAACAATACCGTGCGAATTTACTCTTGACACTTTTATGTTTCGATTGCAGAAAAAAGCACTGGGCAGCTTCTTGTACGAGCAGGTCTTCTATGCCCTGGACATCATTGAGAAGGACTATTTTGGTCTGCAGTTTATGGATGCCAATCATGTCAAGCATTGGCTGGATCCCACCAAACCCATCAAGAAGCAAGTGAAAAGTGAGTAAACTCAGACCGAACCAAGTTGGGTATCTACCTACCATTAATTCATTTATCCATTGCAGTTGGACCACCGTACACATTCCGCCTAAAGGTCAAGTTCTATTCTTCCGAACCGAATACTCTGCGTGAGGAGCTGACGCGTTATTTGTTTTTCTTGCAATTGAAACAAGACCTGCTCGAGGGACGTCTTGACTGTCCAGACGACAAATCCACCGAACTCTGTGCCTTGGCCCTGCAATGTAAGTGTTTTCCTTATGGGAATCACTTGGAAATCTGATTTATATGTTCTTCTTCACAGCGGAGCTGGGTGACTATGATGATCAGGTGCATTCCGCGGCCACCGTCTCCGAGTTTCGTTTTGTGCCGGAGCAAACGGAGGATTTGGAAATTGCCATATTAGAGGAGTACAAGACATGTCGGGGACTGACGCCCGCCCAGGCCGAGACGGCCTTCCTCAACAAGGCCAAGTGGTTGGACATGTATGGCGTGGATATGCACACGGTGCTGGGCAAGGATGGCTGCGAATATCATTTGGGTCTGACGCCAACTGGTATTCTGGTCTTTGAGCGTGATCAGAAGATTGGACTTTTCTTTTGGCCCAAGATTAGTAAATTGGATTTCAAAAAGAAGAAGCTAACATTGATTGTCATCGAGGACGACGACGAGGGTCGCGAGCAGGAGCACACCTTCGTCTTCCGGTTGTACAACGAAAAGGCCTGCAAGCATTTGTGGAAGTGCGCCGTGGAGCATCACACGTTCTTCCGGCTAAGGGCACCGGTCAAGGGACCCTCGGCACGGCAGAACTTCTTCCGCATGGGCTCGCGCTTCCGTTACTCCGGCCGCACTGAGTTCCAGACCACGCAGCAGAGTCGTGCTCGTCGCACCGTGCAATTTGAGAGACGTCCGTCGCAACGTTTTGCCAGCCGACAATCGCATTTGGTACGCGAGCGACAGAAGGCTTCTCAGGAATCGGCGGCCTCTGCCGTGGCCACAGTAAATGCACGTGCCGCGGCCGCTGCTGCTGCAGCTGCAGCTTCCACGCAGGCAACTACTGCAGCACCCGTTATCCTGCCGACTGACAACAACAACGAAACATTTGACTCGCTCATTTCCACAGATCAATTCATACCAGTCACACCCTCGCCCTCCGTGCTTACTGTCATACAAAACTCGGCCATTATTGAACCCGATGCTGCCTGTAGTGCGTCCATTAGTTCCTCCACACAGGCGGCAGCTGCATGTGCCTCATTGGGTCGGAATTCACTCAGGTCGAACTTTAGCAATGATGATCCGGCATATAGTAAAATTGGATCCATTGGCAAGGCGTCGGGACTTACTGTGAAGTGAGCAATTAATCCATCCCCTTGTCATTACCATATAATCAACCTCTTAATCTCTGCAGATTGGAGCCTGACTACACACCTCCATATTCACCGAATGCCACTAAGAATTTTGACGAGACCAATCCGTTTCGAAGTGCAGCAGCTTCGCATCATGGCAGCTTTGGCAAGGCCTCCATTAGCTCCGGCCAGCTCAGGTATATTTATATCCGTATTGCTTGCTCCCTATTGCGCTTCCGTTTTTTTTCTATCTCTTGACTAATGCGCCATTCGTCTGTATGTTTCTCACATCGTTTGTGTTATGTTTTGGTCTTGTGTATACCATTTGAGCAGTGTTAAGAGCGGCTTATCGGATAAAGATAGAGAGCTAGACTCATTGCTTAAGTCCATTGTTAAAGATCCATCCCCATCAGTGCTTGCAAATGAAGCCATTAATGATGCTAACAGTATCAGGTAGCGTAATCAATATTGGAGACATGCATGGGGATTTGCACATAATTAATGAAACGTTGTGTTTACCTCCTGCCAGGGTTACCATTAACAAGACCTTTGACATGGATCACAATACGGAGACCCTGAAGCGACTGTCGAATGCCAACGAGAAGCCCAACAATCAAGTAAAGCTGGCCAATGTAAGCGCCACAGCTTTGCCGCCCGGCAACATCAAGTGCAATATACTCAAGGGTAAGCTATGAAATTTGAGTGATACGAGGATTGTTATTTATATATTTTGGAGTTTGACTATTGACTTTTCTGTGAAAGCCATTTTTAGTATGATATTTGAAAATTTGTCAATTTTTACTTTGAGAATTGCCAAATTTGCCAATTGTAGAATATACTCTCAAACTGCTTTATTGTGTTCTTGGGATTGAAAAGAAAGCTTGCCCTTTCGGATGGACATTAAAAGATAGGAAGCTTCTCTAGCTTCTCTTGCGCAGAAACCAGATTATGATTGATAATCTCTTGATAAAGTCAGCAGAAAATTGTGCATTAGATTGAAGATGATCCGATCTTAGGCAAGCAGTTATGATAGCATACAAATCTAATCATATCCGATGTAATACACCAACTAAACACATAAGCCTAATCTAGTCCTAAGAGGACAATTTTATCCACATTCATTCTTGTTGCCTCCGTTTGAAATGCAATGGCCGTAGGAAAATCTAGAATTTAGGAAAACTGGTCTATTTTAATACTTTGAATAAGCTTTGAAAGTGGAGTTTGAATTGAAGCATTCATTCGTGATGTAACACTTGAGGAAGTAAAGATGATGTCCAAACCCTGTCCACGGGGGTATAAGATGCTGGCCTTTTCTATAACCCATTATGTGCATGATCCTTCAGAAGTGTCATTGCACTTTGATACACTTTTAAGCCCAACCCTTTTTCCAATACTAGAAATGCTGTGGTTGAGGTTCAGGCTAATGAAGATTGTGTTATACTTTAAATGGATAGAACTGCGGATGGATTTGATGACGAATGTAGCGAAAAATATGCGCCTTGACTGCAAATTTCAGCGGAACATTTATTTAGAACGCTTGTCTTAATTTGTGTCTACAATCTTTGGAAAGGGTATGCCTGTAAACAACACAATTAAATTTAATAATTTGCAAACACTAAGAACATTTTTTAAAGTCTTAACAACAATTACTATACCAAACTAGAGATACAGAACCCGGTTTCACTAAAACAGGTTCGTACTAGGGATGCCGGAAATAATATCGATTTATCGAAATATCAATTTTGTTGTCAAAAAATACGATAAATCGTTATATAATATTTTTCCAGTCTCATTGGATGCTTCGTCCATTGCACTTCCAAAATGTTTTCCAAAATTTTCAATATTCAAAAATTTGTATGGAAGTTTTTTTCGAAACAAAAAAACTTTTTTTAATTATAGTTAAAATAAAATACATGTATCTTAATCTATATTTTGCAAGGCTGCAATCCGGGCGTCTGAACTGATTCGGTTTGGATTTTTTGGTCTATGAAACTTGATCCAGAATCGGGAACTTCTAAATTGTTAACATACTGAATCGCACACCCCTCTTCTTGGAACCTGGAACTTTTCGAAGAATCACTTTAGTCAGTCTTTTTTCAGAAATTGAAAAAAATGATGAGTCGGAGAATTATCATTTCTAAACCATATCCAAGCTCGGCCTTTTTACAATTTTGAAATGAATAAAAGCATTAGTCAACAAATTCACCTATTTGAAGTTAGACTAGCTTCTATTTAAAAGACCGAGCAATGGTAAGGTATCCATTAAGGTATTCGTAAAAGTTTTCAATAGCTCTTTAGCTGGACGCTTTCTCATTAGCAAATATTTCACCAAAAAATGTATCCGTGAAGTCAGATTCCCTGAACCAAGCTTCGAATCTCAACCTTAGGTTTGATTAGTAAAGAAACCGGTCAGAGAACTGAACCTTAGACTTTTCAAAAGTTTTGAACCTCCCAACCGGACTCTCCTCAGAATATCAGAGGTATGCCGCATTGATATTTTGTAGTGTTTTTAAGCTTTGATACCTAGATTTTGAACTCAGTTCGAACTTGGCTTTTTAAAGTTGTGCAATGACATCTTAATTGCTTAATGACCCTGTTTTTGGAAAGAAATTTATATTTTTTTAAAATATCTATTTTATCGATAACCTTACCCTTTAATACATACTATATATCGAAACGATACTTCTTCAATATCGTCCAAAATATTTATAGCGAATAATTATGTATGAAATATCCGAAGCAGAGGTTGAAATCGTTTATAAAGCTTAAAACAATTATGTTCAACTGCTCTTTCATTGAAAAAAAAGGGAAGAGGACTAGAGATCGGAACCAAAATTGTACAGCCTTGACAGAATAATATTTAAATAATATTTAGTTTTAAACATTTTCCTCTTTAAGATTCAATTAGATCCAAAATCCAATTTCGTCAAATCCAAAATATATAAAACATTGCACTTTGCTAAGCATTTTCCTAATTTAGACTTCCCTTCCCTTTCGTTTGTAGCCCGCGTGGAGGAGGAAATGGGCGCAAGCAGTGGCAATGCCAAATTGACCAATCAAATGTTTGTCCCTGCCGCCGCTGCAGCTGCCCATGTGAACAACAACAGCAACAACAACCATCATCATGCACACAGCGATGGACCGGATTCCTTGAATGCCACCTACATTTCAGTGGTAAGTCAGACATCGAATTGAACCAGTTTAACCTACAGTTTTTGCACTCATTTCATGCTTTTATTTTCCGTATGTTTTTTTTTTTTTAATTTCATTTGTTGTGTCTGCACTTTATGTTTTTGTTGTGCCCTCCCCCGTAAATGTGGGTGTCTCTGTGTGTGTGTTTGTTTTTGTGTGTGGTTTTGCGTGACTCTGCAAAGGGCGGCGATAAGCTGACGCTCAGCATACCGGAACAAAAGCCGACGACAAGCAGCAGCAGCGGCAGCTCCAGTACCAGCACCTCGAGCACCGCCAACGGCAACTCACCCTTCAGCAATGCCACATTTGTGTCGGGCTACAATGCCCCATTAACGCCGCCATCGTCGCTGCCGGCCACCCTCAATAATACCACCAGCGGCGGCAGCATGGCCACCAGTGTGACCACCATTAGCACGCCCAGCAGCCCAACTGTGGCCGCTGGCAATGCCACCGAGCTGCTGACCGCCAGCCCTTCGACTGCTGTGCTGAGCAATGCCTCGGCAGCTGAAATACTCATTAATGAAATATTCATTAACAATATTATAAACAATAATGGCAGCGTCAGCCACACGGCAGAGGCAAGCGGAACGCCCAGCGCTGGCACATTGCTCTTCTCCACGCTCAGCGAGCAGGAGCGTTTGGAGACACAGAAGACGGCGACAAGCACAACGACGACTCAGAATCATAGTGAAACCGATGGGCCGCCGCCGCCGCCGTCTGCAAGTGAAAAGGTTTGACCCACAACCTGTTTTTTGTTCTTGTTCTTAACTTTCTCTGTCTGTCACTAACATGGTTTTCCTTTCTCATTTCAATATGCACTTACCCACCCCTCCCCACTTCTATTTCGATTTGTAACCATTGTCTCCGTCTCCTTCATCCATTCACAGAGAAACAAAAGCAATCAGCCGGACAACAATCATATGGTCTCACCCTGGCTGGTCTCATCGGAAGTTGTGTCAGCCCCCAAGGGACGGGAGCCGACCATTATACGCAAATCCGTTATTACAACACAGTTGTAATTATTGTTTAACACTTAACAACTCTTTTTTTAATTCGTAAGCCTAAATGTTCGTATTTATATATCTGGTAGCTATGCAAAATGTATTTTAACTATAGGGAAACTTTAGACAACTTTTAAGCATTCCATGCGAGGAGCCGCATGCGAAACGAAAGACAATGAGAGAGCAGGCCCAATCAAAATGTAAACTGTCCATAAATGTGCCTTAAATGATCTACACCTACGTATATACATATTTACATGTGTACAATTAAGCAAGGAAACGAAATGTGCTAAACACACACACACACAGCGTACTTAATAAAGTTAACAATTTGATACCGACAAGTGGTATATAGACTGGATTCTTAACAAAAACAAAAACATAAACAAGTGATGAAAGCTCTCTGCTTAATAAACAACATTTATATGTTAGCCGAGAAATGTGAGGGGAAAACAATTGATTGAGAGAGCAGTATTCCAATTGAGTAAAGTCAAAAACAACGAGTAATATTTAAGTATACGAAATGAAATGCGAACAGAGAGTATCTACCTTATTTTTATATAAAATGTAAATTCTGGATCATTTTGAATCCCCCCGAAAAAAACGAAATATTCAAACAAGTTTCTCTGTTTATGTTAATCAAAAATCGAACAAATTTATGGTTTGGTTTTTAAGTGTAAATACAAAACAGAGAGCTCCCGTTTTCACTCTCCAACAAATTTTTCATAACTAAAATTGGCACTGGATCAGAGACCAAGTCTCTAAATCACAAAAGTGAAAATGTTATCAGGGCTTTACTATCGCCTTTCCAGCTTACAATTTTTTCCATTGCATCGGCTGAAGACCTTTGTCCAATTCAATTATAAACAGTCCTGTATTCTACCATATCTATAGAGGAGAGTATACAAATAAAACAAAAGATTCATAAATAAATACATTTGCAAAGACTTTCTTTTTACCCTTTGTCCTGGCAAGGAACATGAATGCCTAGAAGAGAACTGCAGTAACTCGCAATCCAAAAACTCGTTGTAAAAATCCAATTTCGGGATGTTGAATTTGGCAAAACTTTTCATACATTTTTTGTTCATAACCGACAATCCTGTTAAATTTCTCACGCTACATGTAGAAAACAAAAGTTAAGCGTGTGGTAAAACAACATTCTACATGTAGAATGTAAAAAGTAAACGAGGCATGCTGAAAAGTTGAATGCTGTGTAAACAAAGCCAAAGGATAAACGATATGAGAAAATTAGCTTATTTCCTAATGACACACAATAATAAGGGCTTTCTACATTAAACCTACATGCGGATGGAAATATTTAACGAAAACCTATTCGAATCGTGTTGTTGATCCATTCGCTTGACGTCGCTTGTCGCTGCCCTTTATTTCTGTGATTTGTGGCAATGCCGCGAGGGTGCTTAATAGTCGTGTGGGCTAAGATGCCGGCATTTTTGTTTAAAATGCAGACACCAGGTGACTCACCTTGGGTTACGAAAGTGAGTTGTGGGTTCTTAACCCACACAAAGTGAGTGAAAACAAATAAATTTAAGTTGTAGGCTTTTCATGCCCCTTCCTCCCCACTCACCAAAGCTAATTGCCGAATGTGGAAATGTGAAAAGTTTCTATCAGAAAGCAACTATCTACGAGATGTCCCTTAATATTGTAATTTTTATACCCTTGCATAATATTGCCCAGAAATATTCATTGTGGACCCCATAAACTATATATATATTCTTGTTCAGGGTGACGAGCTAAGTCGATTAAGCTTTGTCCGTCCGTCTGTCTGCTTCTACGCGAACAAGTCCCTCCCTAGTCGGATGACTATATCTCATAGCTCCGCAAGGAACAATCGGTCAGAATACTAGTTATAGTATGAAAAACTTTTCTATTCAATGGAAACGTCTCCAAACTTTGTTATCATAGGTTTTCTATGCTTTTTTGTAAATTCGTCACGTTCAATGAAAATCGGACAACTATATGGTATAGCTGCCATACAAAAGATAGGTCTGAAAAACACTCTTAGTTTGAAAAACTTTTTGGTTTTTAATGGTAGCATTTTTGAATTTTATATTTGTCTGTTTCGCATGCCTCCACCCAATTCTAGAAATTTTTGTACACATCGGATGACTTTACCATATAGCTACCATACGAACGATCGATCGGAAAATGAGTCGGTTAGTGAAAAACAATTATTTTCGAAAATATTTAAGCCGAGCACTTGCAATGGTATAAACTAATCCATTCTAATTTATGTAATAATTTTCTCAAAACCAATCGAAGGCTGCCATATCAAAAACCGATGGAAAAACCGAGCTACCACTCTGCCTCACCCATATTGGCCAATTTAACAACACTCGGGTCTAGTGTTGGCAAGGCATTATTTTATTTTAATATATGTCATATTTAAATCTAAAATTTGGGAACATTTTCACATATCTTTCCCACCAACGAAATGAAATCTCTCGAAGTTCTAAGACGCCGACGGATTTTTCGTGCAATTTGCCATCCAACCGAACACAAAATCTTTAGAGATTTGAAATTTGATTTGTGAAAGCTGTGCTGCGCAATCTCGACTCGACTTACGAAACAAAATGTATGAGAATTGGATAGCATTTGGATAGAAACCGACTTGTAGAACTCATGAAAAAACAGGAATATTCCAATAATGATTTACCAATGCATTCAAAAAACAAGAAAGAAAGTCGGTCAAACCGGACTATAACATACTCTGTACCAACGAAATTATACGCTCTGCATAAATTTTGATGCTGCAGTAGCAGCTGAAAGCAGCGCTGCTACTGCGCTGCAGAAGCGAACAGTCTTTTGATCATATCTCGGCAACGGTTCATCCGATCTTTACCATTCCTTTGGAAAAAATTTTATTAGAAAATATGTCCAGAAGGTTCGAACCTTCTATCTATAAAACTGTGGGAGATATGAGGTTTTTTCGAAATTGCGGGGGCTGGAGGGGGCGTGTCGCAAAATGAAAATAAACTTGATCTGCCTGCAAGTATAAGAAGCATATGTCCCATACGTGTCAAACCTCTATCTCTTACCATCTCTGAGATCTGTGCGTTCATACGGACAGACAGACAGACGGACGGACAGACGGACATGGCTATATCGACTCGGCTGTTGATGCTGATCAAGAATATATATACTTTATGGGGTCGGAGATGCTTTTTTCTGGATGTTACATACTTTTGCACAAACTTATTATACTCTATGTACCTTTGGTTCAGAGTATAACAAGAGGCTTATATGGGTGGGGGAATTAAAAGTAGTTCTGAATAATTTTCTAGATGTTTGATTGACTGACTAAATAAGAAGACTTCGCTGGGCAGTGGGTCAACTTCTTTTATATCCTTTGGTTTTGTTGAATCGAACCGAAATGCAAGGTTCGGTAGAAGCTGAGATTTTATTATTAAAGAGGTCGTCTCACAGTAAATTAGATGTCGCAGTTGCGGGTTTGAACCGGTTTGGTTCAAGCACGGTTTGGAGTCCTGGTACAGACTGTAAAAATGGGCTGAGCTCAAAACAACATAGTACAATGGAGTATGGGGAAAAAGAAATATGCATTCAAAGAAGAGAAAGGGCAACACAATATGATCTTTAAATGAGTTCAAAAGTAATGGAATTTTATTTTATGATTTTCGTTGTGGAAAAAGACTAAAAAAATTGATCAATTTGGTTTTGTTTACTGAAATAGAGGTAAATCGTTTCCGAAGTCTGATCTAAACTTGGATAATACACTCAGAAGAAAAATCATGCCGATCGTAAGACAGAATGTGCTTGGATCCAAACACAGAATACTGATATCAAGCTTGAGTTTTCAAAACGAAAATTCTTGCTATTAAATTTAGTCTGCTTCATATCAAGAATACATTTTCTGCAAAAGATTTTCGTGGTTTCAAGCATATAAATGATCAATTCCAACAACAGATCTTCTTGGTTGCAACAGTAAAAAGTCTCGATTTCAAGTATGTTTCTATTCGCTCGTCTTAAAGGAGGTAAAAATCGAAACTGAAGCACATCTCATGCCTGCCGATACGTGCTAGATTTCTCTGGCTAATCGTACTTAATAGTTCATATCTTGCACATAAATCTAATGAAGATTTGTAAAATATCGGATACAGTTCGTTCTAGAAACTATGTCCCTTCTACAACATGCACCCAGATACCAAAAAAGTACATACAAATGTATAAATCATTCAATCAACATGCAGTTCTGCAATTAGATGCCTCTATTCCAGTCACAAGTCTATTTTTGAACTAAACAACATCCCATTCCTGGAAGCCAAAGGAGACCCATCTGCCATGTGACCCGCCGCAGTGTGTTCAAGTACAAACAGTATCCACATCCACATCCACCACCACACACATGTACTTGAAATTCCAAGATATTTTCGCAGCCCCCGAGGGTCGTGGCACTGCAATTAAAAGACAGCCGTCGGTTGGCTGTTGGTTCCAAAAGACGATGTTTGTATGTATGTATGTACGTCCGGGTATACGAACACACATTTGATGTTGTTGTTTGGCTTTTGGGCTTTATTTTTAGACCAACCCACAACGATGACGACGACGACGACGAGGGGGTAGCGTTCTGTTGACGATGGGCAACATACAGCAAATGTACCGTTTTGGAAGCAGCCAGATCCAACCTGGCATCTGTGCACATACATACATACATATATAGAAAAGTATACCTATGCGAATTTGCATCGCAAAATTTCGTAACTTCCTGCGCGCGGCTATAAATACCTATTCGATTCGATGGAAGATCGGAACGTCCGTTAATTTAAAAGTGGATTCTATTTATTTATTTGTAAGACTGTAGAATTTTGTATGCTTCCTTTCTTCTCCGTCAACGGTTGACGCTTCCAATAAATATTAATATAAGTATAATACATTTCATTGCTGTCTGGATATCGATTGCGATTGAGTCATTAACTGATTGTCCGTCTGGTGGTGGGCAGGGGCAGCAAGAGGTTCAACTTAAAATTAATCATCTTTAAGCTCTAGGCGCCGGCTGGCCGACGCCATTTTGTTGTGTGTTGTGGTTGTGTGTTGTGTGTTTTGTTGTGGTGTTGTGGCTTAGAAGCACTTGCGGTGCACAATGCCGGGGCCGGACTCGTCGTACTCCTGCTTGGAGATCCACATCTGCTGGAAGGTGGACAGCGAGGCCAGAATGGAGCCACCGATCCAGACGGAGTATTTGCGCTCTGGTGGGGCAATGATCTTGATCTTGATGGTGGATGGCGCCAGGGCAGTGATCTCCTTCTGCATGCGATCGGCAATACCTGGATACATGGTGGTGCCGCCGGACATGACGATGTTGGCATACAGATCCTTACGGATGTCCACATCGCACTTCATGATGGAGTTGTAGACGGTCTCGTGGATGCCGCACGACTCCATACCCAGGAAGGAAGGCTGGAACAGGGACTCGGGGCAGCGGAAACGCTCGTTGCCAATGGTGATCACCTGACCATCGGGCAGCTCGTACGACTTCTCCAGGGAGGTGGAGGCGGCGGCGGTGGCCATCTCCTGCTCAAAGTCCAGGGCAACATAGCACAGTTTCTCCTTGATGTCGCGCACGATTTCACGCTCAGCGGTGGTGGTGAAGGAGTAGCCGCGCTCGGTGAGGATCTTCATCAGATAATCGGTCAAATCGCGACCAGCCAAATCCAGACGGAGGATGGCATGGGGCAGGGCATAACCTTCATAGATGGGCACGGTGTGGGAGACACCATCACCTGAATCCAAAACAATACCGGTGGTACGACCCGAAGCGTACAGCGAGAGCACAGCCTGAATGGCCACATACATGGCGGGGGCGTTGAAGGTCTCAAACATGATCTGGGTCATCTTCTCACGGTTGGCCTTGGGGTTCAGTGGGGCCTCGGTAAGCAGCACGGGGTGCTCCTCGGGGGCGACGCGCAATTCGTTGTAGAAAGTGTGATGCCAGATCTTCTCCATGTCATCCCAGTTGGTGATGATGCCGTGCTCGATGGGGTACTTCAGCGTGAGGATACCTCTCTTCGACTGCGCCTCATCGCCCACATACGAGTCCTTCTGGCCCATACCGACCATCACGCCCTGATGGCGCGGCCGACCCACAATCGAGGGGAAGACGGCACGGGGTGCGTCATCACCGGCGAAACCGGCCTTGCACATACCAGAGCCGTTGTCAACGACCAATGCGGCAACCTCATCGTCACACATCTTGCGGGCTGTTGGGTGGTCCTTACTGCAAAAGACCAGTTAAAGAGTCGGGTTAAATTTCTCCGGACTATGGGGAAGTGTGTGTGTGTGTGAGAAGTGTGTGAATGAATGTTTTCTTTTTTCTGAAAACTGACTGGAAGTCTACTGACCGTTTTCAAAGGCAAAAGAAAATCTAGAAATCTAAACGCAACACTTTCGCTGTAGAACTGCGAGTGGCCGCTGGACTGTGCCGCGCTAATATTTATACCATTCCGCGTCCCAAGCAGATCTTCCACGCACACACACACACACACACACATGTGCTCTCCGACATCTGCAGCACTTGGATGCACATCGCGTTGAAGGGGAAATTTTGAATTTCTTTAAATATAATTTTTTCATAATTTTGGGAGAGGCAGCGCGAGCGCCGGGGTAAACAACAACAGATCGGACACAGAGCACCGTCGTCGTCGTAGGCGGAGCGCTCATCTTGCTGGCTGCTGCTGTTTTGTCTAATTTTTAATCAACATTTGCACGTTGGCCCAATCCATACATGGTGGTTTGGATGGAATTCTCTCGCCGAAGAGCGCACTGGTAATTGGGAAACAGAACAACAACAAAATCTGTGCGCCAATTAAGTGCGCCATAATCTGTTGGGTGTGGGTGGGGACTGGGTACCCCTACCCCCACCCACCCACCCCCCATAAAACGCAGTTCACAAATTTGTTAATAGAGCGCAGCGGTAGAGCACTTGCAGTTGGCACAAAATCTATTGCATTTCGGCCATCGGAAGTGCCATTTATTATTAATCTGAGGCAAGGTAATTACATTAAAGGCCTTAACATTTAATTGACTTATATGGCATTCGGCATTCGGAGCGTTTAAAATTAATAACAGACAAATACATATGTTTGTTGTTTACACAATTCCCTTGGTCTATGTATGTACTTATCACGGATCTCTCGTGTGGGTGGTGGGAAAACGGCGTGAAATAGAAACATAAAATACAAATCGTGCGCTCTCACGTTTTTGCATGAGATTCTTGGCCGCTTACGCGCAGAAACAAATCTAGAGTATGGAATTCTATTTTTGAATCATTTTTTTTGTGAAAAAAAAACACGAATTATATTTAAATAGTAGAGGTACACACATTGATACATACACATGGATTTGCGTTGGGCCAGATAACACAGGTGAGATCGCTACCGTGGATCGCTATCGTCAATTGAATGCCCTACAGAGGCAAAATGATTGCTACATGATAGTTCAACATTTCTGTCTTGAAATTATTGGCTTGGCCTTCAATTTTATATGTAGTGTGTAAAGGTACACAGAGTATTTTAAGTTTGTAGCAGCTAGAAAGCAGCATATATATTCTTGAACAGCCGAGTCGATATTATGAACAAACAGATCTCACACTCAAAAAAAAAAAATCAATCCAAAACGGGATTATAAACAGAGCGATCCCGAATATTCTTGAGCTGATTACGGAAAAGATTGATTTCAATACCACTTTTTCTTTTCTTTTTAATCCCGAAAATTTAGATCACTTCAAGCCTGCTACGGGATTACCTTGTTTTTAATCCCGATTTTTAATTGTTTTTCTGTGCAGAGATGGTAAAAGATAGAGCTTCGACATGTATTCGACTTCCTATATTTAAAAGTAGATTACATCCTCCCTGAAATTTGGAAACAACCTCATATATCCCACAATTTTATAGATAGAAGGTTCTTACCTTAGACTTACCTTACCTTCTTACCTTCTAGACATATTTAGTAATCAGTATTATTTATCGATCTGCCCAAGGAATGGGGAAGATTGGATGAGCAATTGTCGAGTTAGAGGGAAAAAACAAACATTTATGCTTGGCAGCACCTGCTGAAACGGTGATGGGCAGCACAGTTCACACTGTAACACTTTGTGCGGTAAATACAAACTTTAGGAAGTAAAGAGTATGCTGTGTTTTTGGATTTGAAACACTCAGAAAACATTCGCCCCGAAAACTAGAAATTCTCCTATGAAATCCGTCCTACGGCGATTCACCCTAAAATGAAGAGAAATATTTTCTCATTAATGGAAAGTTTCAGAAAATTTTTCCATAAATGAGAAATTTTTTTCTGAATTTTAGATTTCGCCCCGAAAACTAGAAATTCTCCTATGAAATCCGTCCTACTGCGATTCACCCTAAGATTAAAAAAAATATTTTCTCATTAATGGAAAGTTTCAGAAAATTTTTCCATAAATGAGAAATTTTTTTCTGAATTTTAGATTTTATAGGAAAATTTCTAATTTCCAGGGCGAATTTTTGTATGAGTGTATAAACAATCTTTCAATTAGGTAAAATTCAGGGAAAAATGATGTGATATTTGTATATTTACACGTGGATTTCTCTATTTTCACCATTGAATTAGCGTTAAACATGATATTCGAATATCTTAAGAGTATGCACGCTATATTTACTGTTGGACATAGCTAAAAACTTTTTTGATACCCTGGCAGAGGATATATTGAAATTTTCCAGATGTTTGTAAAGCATAGATGGAAGCATTTCCGACCATATACTTTATGTGGTATTCTTGCTCAGCATGACGAGCTGAGTCGATATAGCCATGTCCGCCTGTCCGTCCGTTTCTCCGTCTGTTTCTATGCTATCTTCTCCGTCAGTTTTAAAGCTAACGCCACCAAACTTTGCTCGAAATCTTCTAGTACAAATACGCTGTACATTTGTCGGAACTGGCCGGATCGGATGACTATGACATATAGCTGCCATAGGAGCGATCGGTCGAAAAACTAGTTCTAGTGAGAAAAACTTTTTTGTTTTTTAAGCAAACGTCTCCAAACTCCGTATTTGCTAGTTTTCAATGCTTCTACATAATTATGCCAAATTTGGTCGAAATCGGACATCTATATAGTATAGCTGCAATAGAAAAGTAAGGTTAGAAAAATCACCTTGGTAAGAAAACCTATTTTGTTTTCAACGTAAACCTCTTTAAAATTGTCATATATTTATTTTATGAGCTTTCATACAAGTCTTCAATGTTTTGTCAAAAACGGATGACTGTAGGTTATAGCTGCCATATAAATGATCGGTCGAAAAGTGGTTCTAGTAAGAAAAACTATTTTGTTTTTAAAGAAAACTCCCCCAAACTTTATATTTCTAAGTTTGCTATGCTTTCCCATGATTCCACAAAGTTTGGTCGAAATCGGACATCTATATAGCATAGCTGTCAAACAAAAGTAGATTCAGAAAAGTAGTCTTATTGAGAAAAACTTGTATGTTTTCATATCCTCTGAAAGGCTTAGGCCGAGCCGAAGTTAAACTCTATTCTCTATTTTTTAATAAGAGAGGGACCGGCTAAGTTTAAGTTTCGGGAGGTCATAAATTCATAAGTTTCGGTTCGAGGTACGGTTTGATGGACCCAATCCGGAAATGTCGACTCAGCATTCCATGCCTCACTGAAGAACATGCTTTATATGCCCAAATGTAGCAAGTTGTTGACAAAATAAATATATACCCCTGCCCGACTTAAGCCAAATGTTTTGTATTTCCATTCGGATTCTGCTTTGTAAATTAGTTTTATTCATTCTAAAATGTAAACTACCAACTATCCTTCTATATAGACTTTCGTACGTATATATATATATATCCATGGGTATACAGGTACCACAGCGTAAAATTCATTCAGTCAAGCACATCGCTCAGCTCGCTGATTCATATATAATTCGTGCAAACATCCAAATGTTGTTCGGTCCACATTGGCTAGCAGCTGATTGAATTGTGTTGGCCAGCAACAACAAAAACATGCCAATTTGATGATACTGCAACAAATGTGTTGTCTAAAAATATTATTTATAAAATTTATGAAAAACACACATATATTTGTATGGCCGGCCAACTGGTGCGGTGTGCGGTATGCGGTATGCGGAGCAGCGGCCAGTACAGTGGGGCACCACCTTTTAAGGATGCGCCAGCGACGGAGGCGAATGTCGACGACAGCTTGACGCTGGCGGCGTGCGCGCTTGTTCGGATTTTGACAAGCAGCCGCAACGGCAACGCCGCAGTGCATTCCACGGCATATTGCAATTTTGTATTTTTAAATCGAATAATGTGCCAAAAAAGAAATATTATTTCAAATATATTTGGGTATCTTTTTAAACAGGGATCCGAACTGACGATAAACTCTCAGTTTAGGCATTGTACCTGATCACAATCCACTCGAGGACAAAGACGCCACCGGCAATTAACAGGAGGCCACTGGAAAAGGCGAATGCTCCCTGAAACTGTGCCAATTTCAAGGCCTTAAAGGGATCCTCCCGCACACGGTTGATCTCCTCGTGTATCATGCGCACCATGTCCAAATCACGAGCCCATTTCTGCATATGTCCCGACTCAATGATCAGCTGGATAATCCGATTGATTTGATGCAACAGATGGTAGTTCTTGGGCAGCAGCATGTTTACCAGGTAAACATACAGCGACTCCCGACGATCAAAACAATAGAGGCCGTCACGTTGAATGCGCGGATTATAGAAGGAATGCTGTCGCGAGACGACCACGGCGATATGCTCATCTGCCACAGCTTGATTAAGGCAGTCCACAATGTTGTAGCAAATCTGGAACTTTTCGCGTATGTACTTGAACATCTGTGGTGGGCGAAGGGAAAATATTAAAACAAATTTAATTAGAGCAATTCGCATAATCACCCACCTCACCCTGTTTGCTCAAATGGCGAACATGCTCCGAGCTTCCCATTATTATCATACGATTCAAATAGATCTCCTCCAGCGTATGTATCTGATACGAACTGCTGGGTGTGGTCAGGGTGCTTATCAAGAAACTCTGATAGGTATTGCTGAAGAAGAAGGCCATAAGAAAGGAGGCGGCAAACAGTTGTCGCAGCACCAAAGTGAAATTCTGGGCAGGAATTGCTTGATTCAAGAGTATACCCAACATGCGAATGAAAATGGCCAAATAGTTGTTCAAACTGCGCAGGTGAAATCCAGAAACACGTTGAGCCATAAGCACGGCCAGCGAACAGGTGACAATGAAGAGCAACACCAGAAACCAGGTGTGACTATCAAAGCTGGCCAGAAAGTTAAAGAAGCCATGTTTGCGCTTGGCCTTGGCCACACACCAAGTTAGATCATCCTGCAGGTAAGGTATGGAACTGGTAACAAACTGACTGATGCTGGGATCCTCATCGATGCCGCCCACAACTAGCTCGATCTCGCTGGAAAAAAAATAGGATGAAAATAACTTGAGTTTTGGCCCTACCCGACTTGGAAATACCCGTTACTTAGGGCAATTATTGTTTAATAACCTCATGTAGCTCAGATAAGTATGCAATATTTTTTTAACTCTGCCATTTATTTTCCGATCCTTACGAAAGTTTGTGATATTGTCGAAATTGGCCACATAGACAACACTGCATAATCAGAGCCCAATACCTTACAAAATGTAGAAGTTTATCGGAGATATTTTTTTATTGCATGGGCGGGAGGGGAAATTTGGTGGCTCTACCTCTTCTAGTCTCTGAGATCTAGGTGTTCAAATAGACAGACGGGCATATATCGCCTCGACTATTGATGCTGATCAAGAATATATATACTTTATGTGGTCGCAGATGCTTACTTCTGCCTGTTACAAACATTTGCACGACTTTAGTATACCCTTTTAATCCTTGAGTAACGGGTATAGTCGTCTGTAAAAGCCGCATCTTTATCAAACATTTTGAGTATGTTCAGCCGGTTACTTGTAAACTGAGGAAGTTTAAGCTATTTTAGTCATTCAATATCAAAAATATCAAAATGAATTATACGGCTTTGGGATATTAACAACTTCGAAGGTCCGGTTAGATGAACCCAAAAACCCTCGGAAAATATAAATTAAAAGAACAACAGAAACTTAAACTGTTTCATGACTTTACACTGACGAAGACTTCGTTGAGTTCAAGTTTTGACTGAAATTTCTGAAAGTATTAATGATTCGAAGCACCGTAATACTCGTCCTACTTAGATGTAACACACAAATGTCATCAGATCTCAATTGTAGCTTCATTTCTAAACATAAAGATGTGTAAATATTTCAAATTGACGAAAAGCAGTATTAAAAATATCATCAAAAAATATCACCAAGAAATGTTCGATATCCGATATATCGCCATGGAAAAATATGCGATAGCATACATGCATCGTATTTTTAGACAAACATATGGATATTCCGAAGTTTGGAAGTATTTCGATTATAAGCAAGATGTTTTTCTCATGAATTGAGTGACCAGAAATTACTGAACGGACTTGGATAAAGCTTTAAAAATATTTTAGATAGTTGATATTCTGAAATTAGTGGCTCAAATAGGGGGGTTCAGAGTTATACGGTAACTATCCCATTTTGCTTAACTTTCATTTAATGGTAGAAAATATTAGAAATGTTTAGTTGTTAAATGAGAATTTGGTGGCATATATCGAACGAATTCGCTTTTTATGTAAACAGCTAGATAGAAATAATCTACACTGAAAATTTTGATACTGAAAGCAGCGCTGCTACTGCGCTGCAGCAGCGAACAGTCTTTTGATCATAACTCGACAACCGTTCATCCGATCTTCAGCATTTGGGCTGATCGATAAGTTATCCATATTACTAAATATATCCAGAAGGAACGAACCATCTATCTTTAAAACTGTGGCAGATATGACGTTTTTTCTAATTTGCGGGGGCGTGGCCAAAATTGAAAATAAACTTGATCTGCCTGCAGACATAAGAAGCATATGTCCCATACAAATCAAACCTCTGTGTCTTAACATCTCTAAGAACTGTGCGTTCGTACGGACAGATAGACGGCTCGGCTGTTGATGCTGATCAGGAATATAAATACTTCATAGGGTCGGAGATGATTCCTTCTGGCTGTTCAATACTTTTGCACAAACTTATAATACTCTGTGTACCTACGGTACAGAGTATAAAAACAGGATCGATTGAAGCCTGTTCCGGGACTACCCTGTTTTCAGTCCCGTTTCGGATTAATTTCAGGTTTTTATACTCTGTACCGTAGGTACATAGAGTATTATAAGTTTGTGCAAAAGTATGTAACATCCAGAAGGAAGCATCTCCGACCCTATAAAGTATATATATTCTTGATCAGCATCAACAGCCGAGTCATGTCCGTCATGTCCGTCTGTCCGTCTGTCTGTCCGTATGAACGCACAGATCTCAGAGATGGTAAGAGATAGAGGTTTGACATGTATGGGACATATGCTTCTTATGTCTGCAGGCAGATCAAGTTTATTTTCAATTTTGGCCACGCCCCCTCCCGCCCCCGCAATTTAGCAAAAACGTCATATCTCCCACAGTTTTGAAGATAGATGGCTTGTTCCTTCTGGACATATTTAGTTATTAGGATAACTTATCGATCCGCCAAAGGAATGAAGAAGATCGGATGAACGGTTTTCGAGTTATGATCGAAAAATTTTCTTGGTACAGAGTATGTTATAGTCGGGCTTGACCGACTTTCTTTCTTGTTTTCTGTGTAGAATCATTAAAAATTTGTACTGTGCCAGTAAGATAGTGGTGAAGTATAGTGAACCTCAAATAGAGCATGGAGGATGACCATCATGAAATGTTAAGACACTTCTATGCAAGCGGAGCTCAGGAGAATGCAAAAGTAAGTCGGTACGTGGACCGAAAAATTGGTGAAATGTGAGAGCTGTCGAGGAAATTGAATCCCATCGTATTTCTGATACTCCGGAATAATCACAGGCGCAGTTGAGATCTGCAGTTTTGCAGCAGCCGGCGAGCAATCGACGCCAGCAATTTACAATTCACATCAGACTTAGAACTTTTACCCATTATACCAACTATTCATAGAATCTTAGATTATGATGAGACTATCAAAAATTATGCTTAAGCATTAATTATCTTGAAAGCGGTTGAGTAGACGGATTCCGCAAATCGAACTTGCTGTACACTCCAATAAGATTTAATAGATGCTGGCATGATTGTATACAGTTGAGCTTACCCATCCATCAGTTGCTGAAACAGATAATACAAGTTGTTATTCGACATCTGTAAGTGAATGCGTATATGCAGACGTTGTGCTATGGTCTGTACCATTTGGTATTCAATGCCGAGTAAGTTCTCCTTGCCACTCGACGCGTCAGTACCCGTTTGTTCTGGCCCCGAGTCTGAATCAGCGTATCCATCATCTAGGCCGGCATAGCTGTCGGCTGAGCTGGAGTTGTCATTGTCAGACATCTCATCATCATTGCCTACGCTGTAATAGTAATCATTGTTATCCGAGGCTTCGTCACTGTGATAGATGTATGGCTCCCAGGGTCGAAAGGCGCCAGTCAATGGACAACCGCTTAGATCTTGGGGAAATTTATCTTCAAATTTAGCTCGACAGAATTCCTCTATTGTTACCGATGGTGGTGTTGATAGGCTGGTGCCGTTGCCAGGCTTAGATATATTCTTCTCGATATCATCAAACATTCTCATGGTAAGATTCGTGTCAAAATTAGAATCTTCCACAGCTTCATCATCCTCATCCTCATCCTCTGCCTGCTCATCTGCATTTTGATATTCACAGGCGTCCAGTAAATCCACCGCTATTACCCGATTCCCACAATTATTATCCGGATGATAGGGAAATACCGTTTTGCCATAGTAAAACTTATTCTCCTCACTCTGCCCAATCACATTGACATTGTAGATTTTCTTATTCATAAATGTTAGAAGCAGCTCCATCATCAGGTCGGTCATTTCCTCATCTGTCTCCTCCACCGAGGCCAAATAGACCACAAACTGTGCCAAGGGATTCCAATTGAGCATTAATTTCCAATTGTCAAATATCTCATTCAAATCCTCATCCTCTAAACTCTCCACAATCACGAAATAACATTGAGGTTTCTCATGCATGATCATTTTTTTGTATGCTGGTTTTGCTTTATGATCTGTCATCAGGATGGTCCAGGGATATCCCTCAGAGAGGTGGATTTCACGCAGCAGTTGCTGTTGCAAGTCGGGCAATTGTTGATTGTGACTCAAGCAGAGGATATTACCAGAAAGAGCATCTCCCGAGTCGAAGTATTTGCGTAAAAGAGCCAGAACACAGGCTGCTTGGGATTTTTCCTCAGTAGGCACTTTCATGAGGCTAACACCAAAGCCATCTTGACCCAAAGTAGGTGGGGTCAGTTGGTGGAACAGCAAGGCCGTTAGACACAACGAAATGGAGCAAGCACCAGCTGACATTGTTAACTTAAGTGTAGACATGCAAACGACAACTGGCTGAACCACGCCTTCGTCCACGCCCTGACCACGCACTACACACACACATATCAAATCTCTGGGGAACCTCTCGGGCATGCTTATTATATTCCAATTATGCTAATTTTCAATCTTTGATTTGTCCCCTTGGCAATGTACATACTCTTTGTATGTCATGCATGAAATATTTTTGTTGGTTTGTTGACTCTGTGGCTTGGGCATAGAGTTGACTTTGGATTAGTTGCGGTCAGGTATCGTCATCAGGTATGAGGTTCAATTTTAATTGTGTCTGCTTTGTATACCCTTGCGGAGGGTATTATGATTTTATGCTGATGTGTGGTAGCTTTGCAAATGAGTATACAAATTACTTAAACTTAAAAGTTGATACTTCCAATTTCCAAAAATAAAAAAAACTCCAATGGGAGTCTTAATAATAATTTTGAGACCGATAGAAGGACGAATTTTCCCAATATTCCAAATTGGAAAATTATTTTGGTAATATCGTTAACTGTGAAGCTTTGCAAATACTTTTGGAGCTGATCGAACTAATCAATTTCATACAACAGTTTTCGTCAGATTTGGTAAATTTTGGAGTTCGAAACCTATAAGCAATCAAAGTGCTTAGCGTAAAATTTATTATTTTGCAATTATCTTAAGCAAGTTTTTCCAAATATTGAAATTATAGCGTTCTTTCCTTTCATTAAACTATGAAGCAGACTTTCCAAAAGGGGTTATGTTTAAAAAAAAATCAAATTAAAAATGCTAAAATCAAGGAAATTGGTAAAGTGGAAAATTACGTTTGTTTTGTATGTTCCGAGCTCGGTACAATTTATTGTAGTCATTGAAACGGCAATAAGAAACATAAGTAAGTGGAATCAGGGCTGCAAACCTAGAAAAAATCATGAGAAGTGCACTTCGGAGTTCGAACCCGTGAAAATTCTTGCACGAGGTAAACCTCAAACCAACGGAAATGGTATAAAAAGGCGCAAATAAATATTAAAATGAGTATTCACATTATTTTTTGTTTTATTTTTCAGCGTACTATGACATTAGAATTTGGAAATAATACTTAAAAATTTGAAATAAATAATATAATAAAATCCAGAAATATTATTTCTTAAGTTGAGAAAATGATCAAACTAATAATTGGAAAAAAAGATTCTAAATCTGAACAAAAAAATATTTAATTGTACAAAAATAATAACCGAATCAAGGAAGAAAGTCGGTAAGGCCCGACTATAACATACTCTGCACCAACGAAATTTTACGCTCAGCATAAATTTTGATGCTGCCGTAGCAGCTGAAAGCAGCGCTGCTACTGCACTGCAGCAGCGAACAGTCTTTTGATCATAACTCGACAACCGCTCATCCGATCTTCACCATTCCTTTTCGATAAGTTATCCTAATTACTAAATATGTCAAAATATGTCAAACAAAATTATCAAGATAAATGCTCCATAAAGTATGCTATACTTAATAATATTACTAATTCAGGAAAACAATTCTTTTATAGTTGGCTGACTACTAACTCATTTTAACAACCTTCAATTAGTCCGCCAATCTTAGTGAATGTCAAGTATGGATTATGTATGACGCATTCATATCTGACTCTCAGTTACTGAATTAAATTGAGATTTATTAAAAGCAATGAAAATGACATACTTTTAGGGTATTCATCATGATATTCTTTTTGTGTATAAACGGGGTCTATAAGAAATAGAGCCACAAATTTTTGGATGAAGGTAGATGTGTGCAAGTTTGTTTCCGATTTAGAAAAATTGCCCCCGTCCCCTCTTATCGCCAAAAAAACCGTCTGATCCTAGACCTAAAAAACCGTCAGTTGCACAAGTTAGAGCCTCGTGGTTTAGTATACATCAAGCTTGGCCCAATATCTATCTATTCTAAAAAGTACAATCAGATTGGACAAAAAACACCGGAGTTACAAGCGAAACAATTGAGCTGATAAGGGCACCCTTCGAGTTGTTAGTCAGGACTAAAACCGCTTAAAGTTCAAAATAATGTTGCCTACATATAGGATGACATTTTAATAGCTGTTACAAAAACCGGCTACATTCAAATTCAACAACAAATAAATGTAAACATATGAACTTACTTGATTTTTTTGCCCAACAGTTTTCTGTGAATTTTTCTTATTTCCGTACAGAATTTTTCGAATCTGATCTTAGTACTCACTTTCCGCACAAGACAAATCTACTGGAGTCCATTTGTTTACGGTTCTTATGCTAATTCTTCCCTCAGAGCTGCAGCCATCTGGACGAATCTGGAATTATTTCCAATTACGTGGAGTTCTATTCGTATGTGGGGAACTGGTAGCACTAATGTCAATAGTTAAAAATAGGTAATACCAAAATGAAGATTGACATTTTGGATGTACTAGCGCTATTTGTGTTATTTATTTGCATGAAGAACATTTTGAAAAACAATACAGCTCCAATTCCATTCCCGAAATGTTAATAGTACTTCACGCGAGACACCAAACCCAAAAGCGTTTGTTTTAATATGTTTAGTATGTGATTATAGAAAGGGTATACAAACTTCCATAGACTTAGTTCGCTATATTTGATCGACTATCACCCCAAACCACACACACACATATAAACACAAGCAAAACTTGTTAAAGACAAACCTGGCTGCTTAACATTAAAGCCACGTTAACTGTCGCAGAAATCGAAACAGCGGGAACAAAATACAATGCAAGGCCTGACATTTTCGAGTAATAAATAACACAGCCAAAAAAAAATTCATAAAAAAATATAAATTCAGTGAATTTTCAAATCTCGTGGGCATTTTGCTCCAATTTTTTTTGGTTGCAACATTTTTGATTAACGCACTTTTCGCCTCGGCACAGGCAATTGCAAAATTTGCATAAACTAGTTAAGACTTGAAGTCTACGCACAAAATTCAAAATCTACAAAAATCTATATTTATTTTTGTGCCTATGAGCGATAAGCAATAAGCTTTTTTAATTAACACTTAATTAAAAATAGAAGCAATAAGCAACCTTAATGGCATAATTTGCATGTCACACATTTCATAGAAAATCGTTAAAGAAAAAACTCAACTTGCCAATAAAAAAGTGCAGCCAGTTGGCTAATAGATTCGGTCATGAACTATAAAATTAATAAAAAAAATATGTTCAATAATTTTGTTAGATTCTGCGATAAATAGTTTGTTAACTTGGCGTTGGCCGTTTGTTCGCAGAGTGCAACATTTAATCTCAAGCGATATAAATTTAAGTCTTATTTTATGCCACTGTGTCATTGATTCCAAATTCTATTATCAATTGTATATATTAACCTCTTTTGTCGTTCGCTAGACTTTGAATTTTTAATTTTGAGCATTCCGCAAAAATCCATGCAAAAATCACTTGCTTAGTCGGTATGATAATTTTGTTTTAGTATCGAGAGTATGCATTAATTTTTAAGGTTTTTTAAAGCAAATATACAGTCTGGTTGCAAAAACACAAAATTCAATTTATTGGCCATTGCCAGCCAAGGATTTTCTTTTCGTTTTCGGGCTGCATTCAAGCTGTCAGTGTCCGCCCTGGCAGTCAATTGATTGACGCAATATTTTCATGTACAACCAACTTGTATGGAAAAGAAGTTCGATTAACTGGTTGTTTCGTGTTGCATCGATAACGCTAGACAGAAATCATACCACCATAAGTATATTTTTGATGAAATCGAAGTTGGGCTGGGCTGAGCACAAATTCGATGAGAAAGGCTTATGCAAGCAACTAGCTTGCAATTAGCAAATGAGATGGAGGAGTTGCCTGCCACTCCTCACTCACTCACACACGCCATAAAAGGCACACCATAAAATGAGCATAAAACAGACGCACGGCTCTAAATAACCACCTCCAGCTCTTAATAACTGAGGACTGCAGCAGCACACTGAGCCAATGAATAACGCGTCCAAGAAATCTTGGACCAATCTTTGATCTCATAAGGCTGGAATATTAAGCAGTGGGAGAAGCTCCATAAGCAACATGTGCAGTCCATGACTTCTAGAGTAGCTGTGGAAATGAATAGAAAATAGAAAGGATTCAAAATCTTCTTTGCGACTGCATCTGGGTAAACCATTCTTTGAAGTCCTCAGTCTGTCAAATGTGGCCCTAGAAGTCCTCGCTCTTTTGATCGATTCCTCAAGATTGTTCTTAAACCAAGGCTGCAAACCTTCAAAATTATGCGGGGTTTCGAACCCATTGTAAAAACCAAGGTTCGGTTCGGGGACTGGTTCTTGGAACCCCTGAACCTAAGGTTCTGGTTCAAACCTTGGTTCGCTAGCAAGAATAGTTTCGCCTTTTGATTTATTAATGCCTTGAAAATAAAACATATTATATATACCTATACCTACCTCTTTCCATATGCTTAATTTAAATGATCATTACTTGAGTTATTTCAATTATCAAATCGATTAAATGACATTAAAAGCGTTTATAAACTGCTTAGTTTAAGTTAATTAGCATTATATCTTCCAATAGCTGTTTATATGGTAATACTCTCATTAAGCATATTAAACTTTCGTAAAAGTGGTTCGGTTCGGGATCAGGTTCGAGGAGTCAAAAATGTAAGGCTCCTCCTCCAAAAATCCCTAACCGAACCAATTATCTGGGGTTCGGTTCCGGACCGGTTCGCAGCCTTGTCTTAAATAGAGAGATTACGCACAACCCGACCGTCAATACCCTTTTACACCGCACCCCTCTGTCCACCCACCATTTCCCAATTAAAGTCGGCCCTGCCCGATTTCGATATACCCCTTACTCAGCGGTGTTAGAGTCTAATAACCTTCAATATGTTAATTAACAGAGCATTAACATTAATTTCAATATTTCAACATTATGTAAGCAAACAGCGCATGCGGCTCAGATAAGTATGCAACGGTTTTTATAACCTGTACCAATCTGTCATTTTGAATCCGATCCTTATTAAAACTTGTGACATTGTAGATATTGGCTACACTACACTGCAAAATATAAGCTCAATATCCGAAAATTTGTCGGAGATAATAAACTTGTTTTAAATCTGCGCGCAAACAATACTAGTCTTCATTTAAAATACGGCGGCTCTAGCTCTTCTAGTCTCTGAGATTTAAGTGTTCTTACACACAGACGGACAAGGCTATATCAACTCGGCTGTTGATGCTGATCAAGAATATATATATAGTTTATGGGGTCGGAGATGCCATTCGGTCGAGAAACTAGTTTTAGTGAAAAAAACCTTGTTTGTTTTCAAGGCAAACGCCTCCAAACTTCCTATTTTTTTGTTGGCTATGATTTTCCATGATTCCACTAAGTTTGGTTGAAATGGAACATATGGAATAGCCGTCATACAAAAGTAGATTCAGAAAAGTAGTTTTAGTGAAGAAAACTTTTTTGTTTTCAGTGAAAATGTCCTTCAACTTAGAAAAACGCAGCTGTAGAATTGGTTTTTTTCCCCATATTTCGTAATGCTAGGTGATTTGAATTCACTCGAATTGACGAGGTAGCAGGCTGCTCAGAAGTGTCACTCTGTGATTTATTATTGTAAAAATTTGGTAAATTACTTCGGTTCGATTTTCATCAATCGTTTCAATTTAGAATGTCTGTGTAAATGAAATAAATGACATTAGGATTGTCAGAATGTCCCAAATACGTTCTTCTCAATCACATGAGCCACAAGATACAGCAGTCGTTGCCATTTGACTTGGTATCATACAAATCGAAGGAAGCAGTTTGCAATGCAAACGAAGTTGTAAATTATGCAACAGACTAATTAAACTCACTGGACTTGCCAGGCATGCCACCACACCTTCTACGACTGAAAGTTGGATCTCCGGTTATTTTACTTCGGAATTAAAGCCCACCACGTCTGTGCAATGTCAAGCGATTGGTCACTAAAAGATTGATGAAAAACATTATCAAAGCTACAATATTAAATGATAAATTCCGAGCCGAAAAGGTTTTACTGCCACGAATTCCAACGATTTTTGAAGACGTACCAATTGAATGAAAGCGAATCCAATTTATTTTTGCATTGGCATTCGCCAAATGATGTCCTTTTGTGGCTTAGATTTGGGCACACCATGTTTTTCCCAAGGACAGTTATACGTGGCGTGTTCTCGAGTGGGCATATCATCAAGCCTATTTGTGTTATCTAAAGACCGACAATCACAAACTATCGTACACTCAATTGCCATACAAAATTAACATTGATTTTCTTTATTTTCCTAAATATATTCCCTTTTTTCAAACAATGATGTACGTTTTGTTAATGAATAATGTACATTGAATTGAGAAAAACGAATTGCTGGTGTGATTATTTTTATTTTTTCGGCTGTCATAGATCCCATCCCGATTCATTTACAAAAGATTCATTATACTATAAGTATTTTATTTATCGACCGAAATATTTACCATTTATATGGAAGAACAACGTTTGCCGGGCCAGCTAGCTTTATATAATAAAGGGTGATTTTGTTTTACCAGCTTTAGAAAATGATTACAGAAAAAGAAACATACAACTTAGGAAAATGTGTGAAGTTTTTATTTGTGTCGATAGAATGATCTGCTACTTGAGAAGTCGAGACTTATGTCAACAACCAATAAGACATATTCAGGGCATACATTAAATTCTAGACTTTTCTTGGATCCAAAGCAATACTTTAAATAGAAATTAAAGAAAACTCGTCTTAAGAACTGGAATTTAGATCTCAAAGATTCATGCTTGAGATCAAATGAAGTGCGTCACCAAGGCCACCGTAAGAGGAGACTTACCTGAGGTTAGAGTCCAATCACCCCTTCAATGCAACTCAGAGCTGGATCATCTATGAAAGATGTACGATTGATTGATTGATTGATACTCCGCCCAACGTTGAGACCTAGTCATAAGTTGTCTGTTTAGATATTTCTTAAATTTTGTAGGATCTTCTAATCAGTGGTGGGCAGTAACTGTGAGACAAGGTGCAATCCAACAACAAGAACAGAAAAAAACTTCCCTTACTTCGCAACGATCAATTCAAAATACATGTTTATTTTTTGCAGTTGTCTCCATCGCGCAGTTAGTTTGTTTTAAGACGCTTCCAAGCGAATTGCACTTGTCGCTCTATCTACTTGTGCGCGGCGGCACCAGTCGCTGTTTTTAAACAAAATACTTTTCCACTTCTGGGTTAAAAACAATTTGCATATTCATTCTACTATTTGTGAAGTTAAAGGTGCACAAAATGTAACGGTCAGTTAAGTGTATTAGTTGAGCATTCATGCTTTTGATTTTGTTAATTAAAAATTTTTTAAAATGGTAACCAACTTGCATGTCCACTGCACTTCACGCAACTTTAGACCACTCCAAGTGTGGCCACAGGCGTCAAAGTCAGAAACGGCTCTTTGAACATGGAACTGGCCTTCGGCCAGAGAATAGAAATATACCAGCATATGGTTTGATTTATTGGGCCACCGTTAATAATAACTTGCTGACCGCAGTGACTAACTGCATTTGTATTTTACATACATATTGTCTGTGTGTGTGGACCGTATCGTGGAGGATATTTATAATCTGGAAGGTATCGCAATCAACTCAACAAACTGAAAGTACAATAAAACCACAAATCTTTGGCATAGTTTGTTGCATAGTGGGAAACCGGCTGCTGCCACACCTTTTGCGGAGGTGGAGCCTTCTAATTGGTTTAATGGTTCACTCTTATGGAAAACCAAAAGCAACCACTTAGGAAACCCATTAGGGGCGCTTAAAGGCCGCATAGATCCGTTATTAGTTAATTGATGTTTGGAACCAAATACTTGCGTTCGAATGCAAAGGTAAGTAAGTAATAAATTCAACAAAAACTCGCTAACAAAATGCCACAAATGTTTACCCCGTCAACACTTCGAAGCTGTTAATGAAATTGTCAACAAAAAAATCAAAAAAATACTTAAATACCGCAAATGGGTGGTCAACAGACGCTTGAGATTTAATTGAATTAATTTATAGAGAAGCCCAATGCGAAAAATGAAGCAATGCCAAGTGGATGATGACAAAGCATGTGGAGAATGTCCAGAGGGAGGAGTGGGGAGGTAAAAAAAAAAACGATAATTTCGTAATGGCAACGACCACAGCACAGCCAAAGGTATACTTCAGATACTTCACATCTAAAAGCCAACCGAGACGTTGCGGCTATTAATCTTCAAATGTGTGAAGTTTGCGCTTGCACTGGTTTTGTTTCCCTATAAATTGGTTACTTTCGAAAGAGCAAAACGGCTAATGAGCAACTGCAGGGCGTTGTTGTGAAAGGAGAAACAGAGCCCTGTGGCTATCTGCCAGCCACCTACGTGTTCCAGCTCCGATTTCGTAATGGTCAAGTGCAGAAAGCATGCGACAATATGAGTATGACTTTGAAGCCAAGAGATTATGCAACCGATCATCAGTAATGGGAAATGTATTCAGTTTTTGGTATCCAAGTGAATGGCTACAAAATATACCTAGAAAAGGTAATAGATGATCTGTTTTGTCAGTACCTAAATAGAGGAAAAGGAACTGTAAAATGTTTAAGTGTTTAATATTGATTGATTCAACAAGAAAGTGTGAAACCAACGCCTTTGTCAAAGCCTTTATAGGTTCAATTAGTTTAAAGCTAGGTACGGAGATAAAAGAAAAGAATTATTTTTTATTTTTAAATTTTCAAGATCGAAATCGAGCTGGTTTTCAGTTTAGTTTTTTTAGGCGCTGGGAGTGGGGTAAAGAAAATGAGAGAGGAGAGCAAGCATATTTGAGAGAATAGCAATGGGTACGCTCTCTCAGTTTGGTTTTTTATGGAAGAGGGGTATGTGGGGAAACCACCAAGCGCTAAGCGCAAACGATATCTTCCCTCATGTTGCTTTGGAATTCCCAAGCAGTTATAACATTGCTGACATGGAGCAACGGCTTGTCGACTGCTAGTTGACAGGCAAAGACTGCACTGCTTTGTGATGCTATGCATTCCTGGCTAACAATTAGTTTTCAATTAAATAAATTCAAACAATATAAAAAAAACAACTGATTTTAAATTGTTGTATGATTGGAATCTGTAAAGTTCTTGATTTAAGAGTAAACCGACTTTTTCTGAGCTCTTGATAATGGGAAGAACATTCTCGTTTTATGACAATGATGTATGCTCATGATTTCAGAATGAGCAATCTTGGATTTTAGTCAGCTTAGAACTTGATTCAAGAATTTTTTTGATTGATTTGAGAATGATTCGTAGTTGTGTCAAGTATTGAAGCTCTTGAATCAGGAAAATCAGAATAAAAAATGCATACCTGGATCAAAAATTTCCATTCTTATCGAACTTCTGACATCGAACATTTTTGATCCAAGTATGAAACTCTCCATTTTTTTTCTGGGTGTAAACAGTTTTTCGTTGGAAGAAGGTGGCCCTAATGAACAGCATTCTGTTAGCGACAGCTGACGCTATCGAAGAGCTACGTACGCTAAGGGTGGAAGCGATTGTGGCTTACCAAACGCAACTCAAATAGTTAGCGATTTGGCGTATGAGATGTCTCCTGACAATTAACTTGGGACTAAGAGATTTTACTAAACTAAGAACGACGGTGATTATATGATACCATATCCAAATCTTGGACGACATCTCCTCATCAAAGCCGATGCAATCATAAGTACATAACGTCGATCTGCCATGGCCTAAACAATCCCATTATACCCCCCTTAACAGTTGTTTTTATAGCTGACTGTGGGCTTGAAAAAACAACAGTGAAACTGTTCTTTTTTGTGGATTTTCTGATTGCCCTTGTATCTTCCGGTAAGTAACTGTTAGCCTACTAACTACCACTTTTGATTCCTGGTTGCCTCCACTAGCGCTTCTTTGCAAATGACATATCGCTATTGTATTTAGTAACTGTTTCATCATTGGAGGCCAACAAAACTGTTATCTTCTTCATTTCTGTTATGTTTGGTGCCAATAATAAACGCGTATTGTTTGCTAGTAGATGCGTGCTCGTAGAGCGTACGAGTCAGACTGCTTTATTTATCGATAAGCAATTAGAATTAGAGATGTGCATACAAAATATATAGTTAGTGATATCGATAGGTGTGGCTGTTAGTCTATTGATTTTATTTCAATTTACATATATAACACATCTCCACCCTAATTTGATAATACAAGAAAAATTATCTAGTTAGTCTGAACTCTAAGGCGAATAGCGCTGGACTTCGTGGCGAGTTCTAGCACTTCTGCGGATTGGTATGCAGGAACGACGTCGGTTGGATGTCCTTAGAACTTCAGGTTGTGGCAAGACAGGATCTGGATTAGGTTGTACCGTAGGCGAAGTAGTTTGTACTATAGGAAGTGTAGTCTGCTCATCTTGATTTGCTTGGGTTGGTTCAGGTGACGGCTGGTTGATTATGAAAGGATCAGGGAGCCACCTAAATTGTTGATTTGCGATTTCTGTCTTGCTGGTTGTGAACCTTGGCTTAAGTTGGTTTACATGGCGTTTGTGATTACCGTTTGCAGTGCGTACGATGAAGATCATTTTTCCAATTTGACGCGCAATGACAGCGTCTAACCATTTTTCTCCTCTAGAAAAGTTTCGAGCATAAACTTTTTGATTAACTGCATACGTTGCTGTGTTGCGATTCTTTTCTTCAGACTTTACAGGAAGTTCGAAAAGCTGGGTGAGTAGCGTACCGAACTGGACGACCATGGAGTAATTCTGCCGGAGTTTTACCTTGGAGATTAGGTGTAAAACGATACGATGCTAGGTACTTGACAACTGCTGCCTTTGTGGAGAATCCATCTTGAATGTTCTTACTGACTGATGTCTTGAATGTCTGTACGAAACGTTCTGCTAAACCATTCGAAGCTGGATGGAACGGAGCTGTTGTTATGTGTTTGATTCCATGTAGATTACAGAATTCTCGGAATATATCTGATGTCAGCTGTGGTCCATTGTCGCTTACCAAGGTGATAGGATATCCTTCGATTGCGAAGATAGCTGATAATGCTGCGATTGTATGATCAGTTGTAGTTGATGGCATTTGTGTCACAAAGGGGAACTGAGAAAATGCATCAACGCAAATAAGCCACATTGATCCGAAAATTGGGCCGGCAAAGTCGATATGTACTCTTTCCCACGCAGATTTTGGATTTGGCCAACTCTCATATTTTTGAGCTGGAGCAGGATTTACCTGTTTACATATGGCGCATGGAAGCAGTTTTATTTGCAATGTCTGAATCCATACCAGGCCACCAGACATGTTGTCTCGCAAGTTGCTTCATCTTAACTATACCCCAATGTCCCTCATGTAAGAGTTTGAGTATGTTTTGACGTAAGGACCCAGGAATAATGATACGATTTGCATCAGTGTTTAGGCATAACACATCGTTGATGAATGATAACCCAAATCGGCGGTTAAAATATGGAGTAATATCCTGGTCACATGACGGAAGATTCTCTGGCCAACCATTAGATACATAGTTGCTTACTTTTTGAAGAGATTTGTCTTTTTTGAAATGTTGCTTTATGACTTCTGCATTGATCGGTGGGGATAACGAATTTACGATATAACATGCTTCTTTCTTGTCAAAATTCTCATCAGTGCCTAAAGGTAGGCGTGATAAGGCGTCTGCATTCCCATGAGCGGTTGTTGATCGATACTTTATGTGAAAGTTGTAAGCCATTAGAATGACTGCCCAACGTTGTAACCTATTTGTAGACATTTGCGGTAAGATGTTTACTCGGGTTGAAAATAGTTACAAGCGGTTTATGATCAGTGATGAGAATAAATTTTCGACCATAGAGATATTGGTGAAAACGCTTTACTCCGAATATGATTGCTAATCCCTCCTTTTCAATTTGACTGTACTTAACTTGATGCTTGTCAAGTGTTTTTGAAGCAAAGGCGATGGGCCTTTCGCTGCCATCACTTTGGATGTGTGACAAAACGACACCGATTCCGTAGGATGATGCGTCTGCGGCTAGAGCTAACGGCAATTCCTCGTCAAAATGAGCTAATTGTGTAGCGTTTAGTATATGTGATTTTAAAGCTTCAAAAGCTTGCTGCTGTTGAGACTTCCATGTGAAAGGAACGCCTTTTCTGCGGAGTTGATTCAGGGGTGCAGCCAATTGTGAATAATTGGGGATAAAATTGTGGTAGTAGTTCACCTTGCCCATGAACGCTTCTAGTTCTTGTAAATTAGACGACGGCTTGAGTTCTCTGACTGCTTGTAGTCCAGAACGATCAGGAAAGAACGCCATTTTCACTAATGCGTCGACCCAAATATTCAATTTCATCCTGAAGGAAGAAACATTTCTCTCTTTTGCATCTTATGCCGTTGTCGCGTAGTATTGATAAGGCTTGTTCAATACGTCTGAGGTGCAACTCCATTGTTGGTGCTGTGATGATGATGTCATCTAGATAGTTTCCGCAACCTTCTACATCGCTTAGAAGTTGTTCAAGGAAACGCTGAAAAATTGCTGGAGCGCTTGCTATACCGTATGGTAGTCGTTGATATTGGAATAAACCCAGTGGTGTATTGACTACCATGAGTAGCTTTGACTGTTCATCCAATTCCATTTGTAAATATGCGTCTCTTAAATCAATTTTTGAAAAATGCTTACCATGACGTATTTTGTGCAATAATGAGTCACGTGTTGGCAATGGATATTGTTCAATGTCAATTTGCGAGTTGACAGCTTGCTTAAAATCACCACATATACGTAGCGCACCGTCTGGCTTAGGAGCTAGTACTATAGGAGATGCCCAATTTGCTGAATTTAATAGGCTTCCAAATGCCTGCTTGAGTAAGTCTTTCGGTTTCCGCTTTGAACTTTGATAATTGAGCAAATGGTATTTGTCTTGGCTTAGAAAATTTTGGAGTGGCATTTTCTTTTAGTACAACACTTGCTTTAAAATCTTTTATAGCCCCGAGAGCTGGTTCAAATACTTCATTGTATTTCGCGCACAATTTTGATATTTCAGGAGCGTAGTCTTCAACCAAGTTCGATACTTGTTGAATCCCGAAACCGAACACATTAAATAGATCCAATCCAAATAGATTATTTGATTGATCTATGCTAGTGACAATCAATGTTATTTGCTTCACTTTATTTCCACATTTTGCGACAGTGTGGAACTCGCCCATAATTGGAATTGTCTGTTGACCGAATGCGTATAAGACACGAGAGCATTTCTGTAGCTTTGGACAATTTAACTTTTTGTACGTTTTGTAATTAATAACTGAAACTGTGGCACCAGAGTCCATTTGAAACGAAATTATTTCATGTAAAAATCTCGACATCAATTATATTTTTATTTGATTCGAATTTCACCAACCCGGTCACACTATGCACTTCGATTGAATTTGCATTGCTTATGTTTTTGTTTATTTGCTTTTCATAATTTTTGCTGTTTCGATTATCTTTTCCGACATCTTTATTGTTACGTTTGCTTTGCATACAAACGGCTGATATGTGCCCTTTTTTATTACAGTTGTGGCAAATGGCGTCACGGAACTTGCACTTCTCTCGCGAATGAGAATGTCCGCACCCAGAACATGATTTTGCACTGTATTTGTTTTCCTTTTTCTGATATTGTTCTTTGTTTGTTTGCACAAAATTTACGGGTTTTTCACAGTTTTCTTTGATTGTTGCGACCGTTTTTGTTGTTGCTTCGTAAGCTTCGGCGATTACAAGCACATCTTCAAGAGTTGGTTGCACTTTTTGAAGAGCAGCAGCACGCACTGGATCAAAAGGCGTGTGCACGATAATCTGGTCACGAATCATCTCGTCAACGAAATTTGAGGAACCACCCTGTAGCAGAACAAATGAACTGGCATTCGCGCGCAATTCCACGAAGCTCAGCTATCCATTCTCTATGTGTGTGTGAGTTTTTCATGTCTCTTTTGAAAAAATCGTAGCGGGCGGCGACGACATGTCGCTTTAGCTGGAAATGTTCCGTTAATTTGTCGATCAATTGCATGTACGAATATGCAAGCAAATTTTCACTGCCAAACAGATTTTTAAGCAGCTCAAAAATATCTGCACCTATCCACGAAAGGAAATATGCTTTTTGTTTTTCAGCACAGGTCACAGAGTATGCACTAAAATGTTGGGATAATTGTTGTTTGTAAGACTCCCAATTTTGCTGGTCTTTGTTGAAATTATGAAATTGTGGACATTGTATAGTCGATTCGCCCGGGATGCGGTGTGAACCACTAGCATTGGTCTGCTCAAGAATTTGCTGCATCCACGCTTGTTGTTGTTGTAACATGTTTCTAGCGAAAAGTTGCTGTTGTTCAAGCAACGCTTTGAAGTTTTCTTCATTCGGCATCTTCACGGAAAATTAGACTACCGACACGACAGAAAAGTTTACACAAATCACTTTTGCGGCTATTTACTTAACGTTTTTAATCCTCGTCGCCAATTGTTATGTTTGGTGCCAATAATAAACGCGTATTGTTTGCTAGTAGATGCGTGCTCGTAGAGCGTACGAGTCAGACTACTTTATTTATCGATAAGCAATTAGAATTAGAGATGTGCATACAAAATATATAGTTAGTGATATCGATAGGTGTGGCTGTTAGTCTATTGATTTTATTTCAATTTACATATATAACAATTTCCCTTCAAGTTAAATTTGTAATCGAAAGAGCTAGAGGTGAGCCTATAAGAAACTAGAGATGGGTGCCTTATTTCGCACTTGCTATCAACGAAAGAATTGCCAGAGATTTCGAATTAACTAGCTTAAATCACAAGTTCGATGTCCTAATGACAACTCAATCTCATTTTTGACTTGGACAATGCTAGTTGAGTAAGTTGAGTAATTTTCATGGTTAGTTTGATAGATTCATCGGACTTTTATCAAACTAGACAAAGCTATGCTGAAACAATTTCTGCTTATTTTTCTAAAGTATGAAAATCGCCAAAACTAATTCTCATGGCTAGCTATCTTATCGTATCTTATAAGATATCGGGTTTCCGATGTTTTTGAAAAAGTTCCTCCACTTAAGCTTCACCCGGCCTCATTAAGGACCCTAAGGTCTATGTGTGACCCCATCTGGGGTCAGCCGGAACTACCTATCCTAACCTATGATCCGACTTAAAAGTTATAAAGAAATTTAATCGGAAAACTTGGCCATAAATGTCGATTTCAAACAAAAATGTTATGCGAAATGTGGAAAAAACTACATTTTTTTTAAATTATTTTAAAGTTTATCAAAATACATTAGGTTAAAAAAAAACCTTAGGTTAATTTGGCAGTAAGAACAAAACTTTAATAAAAGTCCGCAATCCCACAAATCAGATATAAGTACTTTTCGAGTAAAGGGTATAAAATAAAGCCCTTTTTCTTTTTATTATTTTCTATTAAATCTATTATCTATTATCTAGGAATCGAACTCACGACCCTCATTCGGTAGTAAACACACTTAAGTCGATATATCAAGGCAGACGTCAATAGACCACACGCGCGACAGTGCGACAAATCAAAGTAAAGTACTCAGCCACGCTACAAATCACAGTACAAGTTGCAAGCAAGAAACGCCGGTGGTGTAGATGGTAGTATTCTGGAAAATGATATTTTTGTTCCTTCTGGCTGTTACATAGCTTTGCACAAATTTAATATACTTTGTTTACCTTTGCTACATAGTAGAATGATTTAAGTTGAGTGTATCTAAGAATATGGCTTACACCCAGGTATTTGAACATTATATAAAATAAGAGAATAATCTGCTCTCCATATTTGGGAAATCTTGCCCGATGCGCAAGAATAAAAAACGAGAAATTCTAGAGATATAGTGATCTATTCAACGTTACCGAATTTCAAAATGTCATCAATTAAACATGAGAGGGCCATTCTATTTGCAAATTAATTGAATGCATCTATATTCATATTTTGAATTTTCAAGTGGGCGGTGTAACCAGGGGGGCGTGGCTTGATTATTAAACTACTTTTTCTACACTCTTTAATTTATATATATGTGCATTAATTGTTGGCAGCTTTGAATATTAAATAAGTTATTAAGCAACATTGCTGCAACTTGTTCTACTGGCCAACCTATTGGGGACGATTAGTTGGCATGGAAAAATGGCTGGTATCTCAAAGTGGGCTCAACTGTAGGATTGGCTTGCTTTCGTTGATTTTACCAGAATGAAAACACTCCAGATTGATCCTTCGAGCCGGATAATTTATAGGTATTATAGGTATTATCCACCTGGTCTATTAAATGATCCGAATATGGCGCTTTCGGTAAGATATAGGGTTTGATACGTTCGTATTCATGAAGATTTACATACGCAGCTCGGTTAGCTACAACGTTTAAGTGAACCGAACCGGTGATCTCTAGTGCCTCAGCCAAATACTATTTAAATTCAATTTGTAATTTTCTTGGTGCTTTCATGAAGCACGTAGGCAGCTCAGCCCAATGGTTGGCGGTGCAAAAGGTGAGCTGCTATTTGGCTAGAATGGGTCATTTGGGTCACTTCAAACAAATAGTTTTTATTAGACTCTTCTTCTTGGTAGACAATTATCTTAAATCTACCCCAACCCTGCATATGACCAAACAACCTTGAGTTGGCTGGAGGGTGTGCTTAGAACCGGTATATACTAAAAATCTAGTCAATAGATCATAAATTGACATTAACGTTGAACACCCGCCAAATACAGAAAGCAAAAGACTACAATTAAAAGAGCAAAAGGCCGGCAAACGATAACAACAAAAGTGAATGTGCAGTGCTTGGGTTAGGCCAAATTGAATTTACATTTCCGAACTGGATAAATTAATGATACCAGGGCAATTAGGGCAATTGTGAGATGAGAGGCAGGTGATTTATAAATGCGCTCCTCCCCTTCCCCAGTCTACATGTCATAGTCCACACATATTCACCAAATACGCTGAAGCAGTTGTTGCCCTGTCAACTTGGCTAATTCTGGCAGCAAACCAGTTTCAATTTTGTTGCAGTCGCCTTTTTTGCATAACCCCTTTTCACGTTTTGTTTTGTTTTTTTTTTTTGTTTGATTTTGGTTAACTATTAAATCGAACATTTTCGGAGAACCTTAAAGGAGTTTCAATTAAACTGGGACCCCAAGTCAATTTTGCGCGTTCACTTTCTATTTTTGTTTGCTTTAGTTTGTTTTTTTTTTTCTTGATCCAAATTTAATTTCGGCCAACAAGTTTCTTGATATAATCCATTTTTAGCTCAATGTTGGGCTTTCACCTGCCAGACATTGGACAGTTCTCCATGCTCTCGGGACTGGGCCAGTTTAATGCAAATCTATGTCCATGTTATGAAATGCAATTCCAGTTCAGTTGGCCAACTATCAACCCGTCTCGTGGCATGCGCTAAGCACTTGCACCTGTTTTACGAGCTGAGCTGCGATTTAACCAAAGGTTACATCAATTAACCAAATATAAATGTAAAACTATAAATTTGAATAATAATAATGTTGTATAAATATAGCGGACTATTCATATAGAATTATAATTGATCAATTCCATGGGCCATATTGACATTTTACAAATTAGTTAAAGACCATTGATTAAATGAATTTGTTCTGAGGATTGTATTTTGTATTTTGTATCGATGCACTTGTCATTCCGTAGTGAACCAATTAAGCTTTAAGTTGAAGTATGTAGATGTCATTACGCAATATTGGTCTTAAACAGAGTTACCAATTGGTAACCCAAAACATGTAGCTCAATCAAAGTGGTCCATACAAAATGTTTATCAGGCTCTAACAACCCAAAGTCAATTGCTATACTTCGTTTTGTTGTTTTCAAATATTTCAAATTTTTAGGGTTTTTTTTTGACAATTATTTGCTGAGAAACAATTCTAAGACATTTAGAATATTAATCATAAATAAGCCTCGATGCCAACCTTTTCAGTTCCGAAGCAGTTTTCCTCGTTAGCTAAAAAGCTCGGTTTGAGGAAAAATTCCTCCAGCTAGTCAATCTGTAGTTTTGGTTTGAGCTTTGGTTCTTTATATCTGAAGTCTTTGAAACATTTTGGCCATTTAAATTTGTTAAAACTTGCTCGGAGAACGCTTTTAATTAAATATATTCATCCCCCTTTGAATATCATCACCCTATATGAATATTTATACAAATATTTCATTAATTTATCTATTTCTTTTTTTATTGAGATAAGATTAAATATTTTCAGTTAAACAAAATATGGAAAATTACAAAAGTACAATGAGAATTCAAGTGTAACAGAATTCTGACCCGGTGGGGCTAGTTTAATTGCTATGATCCAACTCACAGCAAAGGTGGTCAGAGTGTACGTTAGCTGTAAATTGAAATTTTTAATTAAGAAATGACATTAAGGCGCTTTGTACATTTAAGATAGAGTAATCTATAGAAAACAGGTGATAATAATCATTATATGCAAGACACACATAGAGGAGGGGGTCTCGTTGAGTTTAAACTTAGTTAGGCGAGGCGGGAGGTAGATTGGCGTATAGTGGCGAGTTAATCTGGGTGGTACTGTCAAAATGATATGGCTTAAAAGACACACGCCAAAAGCATGGCGAAATCTCCGGCATTTGAGGGAATGAAGGTGAATTAGAAGTAGTCATTGTTCGTAGTTCCCAGTTTAGGTCACGAACTGCAAAAATCAGGAACAGCTTCTGAACTGATTCAATATGATACTGGTATGTTCTATATTGCGGAGACCAAATACAGGGTCATTTTTTTTTTGTAAAATGACAGAAATATATTCTTACACACTCTTTGGCATTTCAATATAAGTAGTGTTTTAGCCGTCTAGCAACCAGCGTACGCGATTTCACAACTGGCTGAGACGGCATCGAATCGTATTCAAGAGATAAAGCTCCGACCTCGAGTCTCCCCAGAGTAAATTAACATTGTTTTCAAATCGATATAATTCGTTGTTTTCAAAACTAAATCTAAAGCAGCTGGATTCATTTCAAAATAATTTGAAGTTTTTGGTGTTTTTTTAAACAATTTTCATATTCAAATTAAAGTGTGTGAATAAGGGCAACAGTACGTATGAGTGATATACTTTAAATCCTTTGCGCAGACACTAGCACGCAATTTTGTAATATTTTCTTTATACCTTTTTTACACCAAAACGTGTAGTATGACCTAACTTTTTTCCCTACTTCAAATGTCCGCCCTAGTGCACACCTAAGCTATACGAATATCACATTTAAAGCTAAATCAATGGTGAAAATATTATAATCAAAGTGTAAATACTAAAATATCAGATCAAAATTTTCCCTGACTGCATTAATTTTTCATTGAAAACTGTGAAGTTTTATTTAGAAAAACCTAAGTTTATACGAAAGCCGACTCGGAATTCGGAACAGGGTTGATTAGACGATTAATTAGAAGGCCCAAAGGGGCGTAGTAAAAATCAAAAATTAATAAGTAATGATACAATTATCATAAAAAGATTCTTAAATATTGATAGCAAGTATAACCCATTGTGGCAAACTCATAATCAAAATTTGCGTGCTTTGGTACAATATCCGCTTTTGCAAACATACAAGCCATTTGCTTGAAACCACAATTATACATATATATTTATATTATTGGCTAAGAATTTAAAGTGTTATTGTAATAAAATATTTTGTATTTTTATTTCTTAAAACAATCGCACTGAAACCAGTTGAGCTCACGGAAATTAATCTCCGATTTCCTTATTGATATTTAATGATCGCATTGAGGAACGAAAGCATTTTCACATCTTTGTCTTATCAAGTGAATGCCTTAGTGCCCTTAACACTTGCTCTCATATTTATTTCTTAAGCAGATTTGCAAATAAATCATTGGTGCCAATAAATATTCATTTAATTTAAATTGGTTGCCCGTGTTTACATTACATTTTTAAGTAAATAACATTAGCATTTTGAACTGGATTTTCAAATTTAAAATTTATAAATTCCAACATGTGGGAGTACATTGGTCCCACCATTGACAAACGGCAGAGGTTATAAATACACAAACTGTTTACCACGAAATATAATTTATAGGAGTACATTGGACTTTCCACCGACAAATGCGACATATAATATGTGTGTTAGCATGCAAATAAACATGGATGCGCCGATAGCGATAATGAACTTGTAAAAACCAATTCCCATAACAAACAACAGATAATTTACTTGCCGCAAAGCAATTTGCCAACTTAAATGCAAATGTGCGGAAGACATGCCGCCAGCTGCCAAAGTTTATGTTCAAGTAATAGCCGCAAAAGATTTTTCACGCCGTCCAACGGAGCGTATGCGTAATAATTGCCATAAATACGAATGTATAAGAGAACTGCAGTGGTGGCGGGAGCCTTTTTAACGCCCGTTTAGATTTAACGTATGCACAAGTCACTCTTATAAAATTCGGTGCGCCTGCGAAACGAGGCGCAGTCGCAAAGCAGCAACCGCAGTGCTTGGACGTGTCGCGTTCAACCAACCAACAATAACAGCCGCAGCCAGCAGCCGAAAGTGTCTCAAAGTAAGCTAATGCCAGATGAAAACAACATGGGCAAGCAAATTGGCCGGTTCGCCTGCATTGGCAACCCAAAGAAACAAAATCACGAAAAAAACCAACAAAAAAACAAAAGACTTAAGCAACAAACGCGAATGCGCCTGCCAGTTAAGCACGTCGCGTAGTGCGGTTTTCAACGGTTAAAGTGCAAATTGCTATACATTTAGTTAACAGCTCGGCTGCACCATCGAGTGCAAGGCGTTACCATTGCCACTCTCACCATATGAATTCAAAAATCGATTGTAATATATACAAAAATCCAAGGGTAGCCTGCAGTTGTGCGATCAACCAAATAGAGTATTGTGAATTATTAGCCACAAACGAAACAAAAAAACAAACACATTTCTTGTGCGGTGCCCAAAAGTAGAACAAACTGTGTTAATTAGGTTTCGTTGGCAACGCATGTTATTTTGTTTTACTTATGGCAACCATTAAAATCGATCGCAACCAAAGTGCAGCCGCACTACGTGCTGGCATGGACAAGACATTGATTTATACATGGGAGACTTTGGGTGCATGAACATTTATGGCTGGTCACAAGGAAGCATAGAAGCTGCGACCTTTTTGCAATTGGCGAGCAAAATAAATCATTTGCAGCCAGGTGTTAATTGGCCATGAGCAGATTTTTTTTTCCAAATTTTGATGAACTAATTAAATGAGATTTAAGCTTTGTTGAATACAAACATCTATACTTAGTACCGGCAGAGACTTACACTCGAAAAAAATCTGTTTGTGGATCACATTTTATATGGTTTGATTTCTTTTAATTCACAATAATATTCATACTTTTAGAAAATTAGTTGTTGGTTTATGTACAAAATTTCTTCAACGAAATTAACTAACAATTATAAACTAAAGAAGTATGCTACTAAAAATGCAAGTTTTTACTACACATATCTACCTTCGCAGTTCCCAACTGATGCTCTCAGTTTGTAATTATATAAAGTAATGCCTAACTTTTTATCCAATCAGCCTTATACTTTCGATTCCCAGACTAAGCAAGGTGAAACATATAAATTTGTTTAATTGATGGCAATTTTGTCTTCACAAGTCCTAAAAATACTGGTTTAATTCTTTTTTGCAATTGCATTTGGACATTTTTGTGTAAATTTTAATGTAAATATCGTAAAAGTCAACAGTAATCAGATCTTAGTAGGAGCGTCAAAACTCTGAACTCTGTTGAAATGATTTTTCGATTTGCATGAAAAAGATTTGTACCATTTTAAAATAGTTTAGAAAACATACCATATACAACTCAGATAAGTTGCATTTTCAATTGCCGATATCTCAAATGAGAAGGGTAAAAAAGACCTCTGCTTACTGTGAGTTGGCTGTCTAAATGCTGATTGAAGAACTCGGATATCCTACTTCTTATGCAGATTTTTATATTTGTTTGTGCTTCTCAGATTAACTATTTCCTTAATCTGAAATCACAATTGCGAAATTACTCAAGCTTTATTCAAACTGTTTAGTTTTATTAATAAAAATATTAATAAAAAGCCAACGAGCTATTCAGAATAAAATAAATCCCAAACGTTATCAGAAGTCAAGTACGAGAGGATTGTCTTAAGTACGGACTTTTCAAGGGTGAAATTCTTGTTTTTTTTCTGGAGACCTTTTATTAAGCTCTATAAATTCTTAACTCTAACTCTAGCAATACTCAATTATATCAAATAAAACATGTACTTAGATATTTATGTATTCGCTCTTAACTTGCTGTAATAGTTTTGCCTATCTTATGAAATTAACAGAATTAATTTAATCAATGCAAATCGGTTCTGAAACGAAACTAACCAAGCCGAAGCCGAAGCCGAAACGCTAATTCCAGCTGACAAACCGAACTACATACCGTATCGGCGGCCTTTCAAAATTAATGAACCGAACCACAAAGAAATACGGTTCGGTTCGTTTCAAGTCGACCTTTGGTAAAGTTAAAGGAGACCGCTCATCGACCGAATATATACTTAGCGTCATCGATTGATGTAGCTTTCAAGGGTCAGTTATTATAAGACATGTGATTTCATATATCAAATGCAACCTGCCATCGAGTCATCAGACTGCATTCCTTTCCTTATTGACGAGAAAGAATCCCACGTCGTGCAATATGCTTAACATTCTGTCGTATATATGTATAGTAAATTGTGAGTGTACCACTGAACCGAAGCGGGAACCACGGTTGAACCAAAACGCATTGTGAACCACTGAACCGAACCAATACTTGTATCTATTCGGTTTGCATGCCTGATCTATTTCCTATAGGAGGGAAAATGGTGGAAAAGATCTAAGACTCTTACTTGGTACACAAAAGCTTTTCTTGCCTTACCAGAAGAAGCAATCAATACAACCTAAAACAAGGTCAATCAGAAACATGTGTGGCTCCATAGTTCTACGATCTTCTAGGGTTGAGAAATGCATCAGGGCACTTCCTCTAAGAGATCAGAAATGTTAAGAGGTAGAAGAGCAAATATCACAAATCTGTTCTGTACCCTTTCGAGCCTCTTTATATGTATCGCACTAGAGGGAATTCAAATAATTGAAGCATATTCTGGCTTGGACCCATATCAATGTCCTCATCCCAGTTTGATGAAATTGGTAATTAAAAACATACAAATACATATACATATTATAAAGGCATTTGCTATATCTGACAGTAAAGCATTTGCTTAGATTAAGTGGTAAGTGACTCACAACTCCATAAGCTCGACATTCGTAGCTTATTTGAAGTTAAAGTCGTCTTGGAGCAAGAATGACATCTAAAAAATTGTGGGCGATTTGACTTTTTATTCAAATCGGATGGGGCAGCTGCTTCCTTCTGGTTGTTACATACTTTTGCATATACTAAATATACTCTGTTTACCTTTTGGTGCAGAGTATAATAGTCGAGATTGACTTGAGCTCCATATTCAAACTTGTCTTATATAACAAGCTTTTTAATTTTCAAACTAGCAAGTTTAAAAGACAGTAGACTTTTGCGAGTGTGTGTGCCTCACTAAATTGGTTTGCGATATAATTCTGCTTTTGGTTTCTATTTGCTCTATTTTATTATCGTTTTTTTATTTGAGTTGCTTACCCACTCAAATCTTGATGAAGGGTTAGATGACCTTTAGGATTCTTACTTGGAATGAGCATTCTTCCAAGCCTTTCGTTCTTATATCAAGTAAAATCAAGTACTACTCGTCATTTTTTTTTTTCTGTTCAAGAAAACTCTTTGAAACTTTGTAACCATTTTAGTGAAACATATCTCAAATAATTTTAATCATTTTCATTATGAACATGTTATTTTTTTTTGATGGGCTACAAAAAAACTATGTTGTAGGCCAAACCAATAGTTAAATGTTAAATTAGAAAACAAATATGTCTGAGCAGCCACAGTGTAATTATTGGCCATAAAACAAGACAGCTATATTCCCATTTTCTGTTGCTCAATTTTGTTTTGCTCTGATTTGTACAAAAATTTTTAAGAAAAAAAGTGACCAAATCGACTTGGTGTGAGTTTTTGATTGCAGACTTGAGATCGCTTCAAAGTATCCCTATCTTTGCCTTTAGTAGATCCAGAAAGGTTTGAATTATCTGCTGAAGATAAGCACTTTGTACTCCAAACTTAGGGAGATCGAACATTACTAAGCCAATGCAATTTGAAGGCCTTTAATTTCATTTGAATCTTATAAGTTCTGTAGGCATTTATACAAATGAGCCGCTTTTCAAGGGCTTCGCACAACTAGATTATTCATCAGATTAAGTAGAGTTGCAAAAACACAAAAAAAGACCTTGCGCGACTGCAATATATGCTTCACTCAGAACAAGAAGTGCCGAAAAGCCTTCTCTAATGTTCATTAACAGATCATTAACATTAATGTTAACATAATAACATTAATTTTAACATATGAACATTAATGTAAACACAACTGAAGTTGTGTCCTTTAGGAAACGCCGAAAAGTATGCAACGTATTTTCGATTAACCCCAAATGTGTACATGAAATTCTAATTCTTAAGAATAGAATCTTAAACTTTAACATTTTCAGAAATCGCCCACAGTTTTGGCCTTTACAAAGCATTTAACTACTTCATCTATTTTCTGAGTGTAGAGCAACTTCACTTAGTGGCTGCTTCACTTAGAGCGGCAATTAAACCTTTCTGAAATTTGGATGTGTGACCTAGTCCGGGTCGATGTGATCCATTGTGATACCATTGTGAGAATACCAACAGCAGATACGTGAGCCAGGTGAACCAGGCACAAATAGAGATGCAGATAAAGTGGCATACTTGTAGATTGAAGTTAGACAACTGTTTCAGCCCCACTGTGAACTCATTTCAGTTTTCATACAAGCATTTTAATTAGCTTCTGTCGCTAGGGAGACAGACTTTAAGTACGAATAACGCGATATGAAGTTTAAAATGTTAGCTAATTCGTTTAGTTTCGCGTGTCGAATTGCATTAACAATCTCTTGCTTAAAGGTTACTCAATTACACAAGTCAAAAAAGTGCACTCATTCGTTTGGCCATGGCTATAAACCAAATAATAAATGTCTTAATTTTTGATATAAAGAGCAAAGTCAGAGCAGTTTTTTTCCGCTTGCCACTGTCATCAGGAGTTGGCGGTAGGCCCATTATCAGATTACCGCAGTTGTCATAAATGATACACGTATTTTTTTTTGGGGGGGGGGAAATTATTCATGTTTCCGCTTACACAAGGTTGTTATGTGATGAAAATGAATTTCTTTTATGCGTTTGGCGCCCGACTTGGCTTTGACATTTGAACAATTATGTAATTTAAAAAAATTCAATTAATTTGGCTGTTTATCTTAAACCAAAAGAAAGTGACAAGCCAAATCATTTGTCATGTATGGAAGTTTGTAAAAAAAAAACAAATTGCTGGCCAATTTGCTGGTGCAACAGAGCAAACTAACGAAACTGCAAGTCCATTTTGGGAGTTGGTTGGAATAAACAATTTTGAAAGAAAAAAAATTCCAATCACAAGATGTCAAAAACTAAAAGCCAAGCCATTTGTAATGTTAAATCAAACTGTCAGTTGACTTGGGCTGGGCACTTTGCAATTAAAAACGCATGCAAAAATTTAGCCAGCGTGTGAAATCGAGTCACTCACACTTCAATTGCAGATACAGATACAAATACAGAATTGCACAGATACACAGTGCTGTGACTGTCAATTGCTGCACACATACCTTCATTTAAATACAATAGCAACCTCAATCTGATGCCGGAATTAGCACATTAGGCTAATTAACTATCTAGAAATGGTAACAATAGGGGCACAGTTACGAATACGTCAATTTATATACTTTAATTTATGCAATTGGCAGGGTTATCTAGTAAAGTTGCCACATCTGCATTTTTGAAATAAACAACTTTTTAATTGTTTGCATTGAATTTTCATTTAATCAATTCAATATCACGATTCATTAGAAGGTACTTTTTGGCCCTGTTTGTTGCTAGCGAGGTTTATGCTGATTTTCATTGTGATTTGCCGTGTTAATACAATTTCAATTGAATTTATTTTATTTCCACGTGGATTCAATTATTTCCACAATGGCAACGTTAAACATTTATTACTTTTAAATGCCTGCAATAGAATAAATTATTGTCAGTTATAAATTGTAAATTTAATTCAGCAATTAATTAAGCCTACAACAATTTATCAATTAATTCAAATCTACAATTTTCGCAACCCGTTCTAAAAGGCAATGAGAGGAGCTGATTTATTAGCCAACTTGGCGAACCATCACTTCAGTTTGCCTCAGTATTGCCTTAGTATGGAAAATAGCCCTGTTGTGAAAGGTAGGCCTTATCAGTTCATGCCGCTCAATCCGTTCATAAGTGAGTTACAGGATTAGTAATTGACTGAACTATTCAGTGTTCTGTGAGTCTGTGAAAACTCTGTAAAACTTCAGTGCGCGTTAAACCATGTCTTTTGATAAGTCTACCAATATTTGAGTAAGCTTTATTCATATTCAAAGGATTGACAATAATCTCTTCCAACCAATTCTAAGTATGTTTCGCTGTGACCAAATATCTCTCTTTTTTTAGTAAGAGATTTAGCTTGCTTCACCATTCAACAAATATTGATTACCAAAAAAAAAAAACACTGCAGTACCAGGCTTTAAGTGCTGAATTTTTCAGAGCTGACTCAGACCTGAGCAGTAAGAATAATTTCATGCCTGAAATCAGAAATGTCTTACTACTTCTCACCCATGAGTTCAGCGCTGAAATCATGACTAAATCAGCAAAGGTCATGTCGTAGTAGGACATGTCTGCGTTAATTTTATGGATAAAACTCGTATAAAGGATGCTACGAAAGCTGGTACAGAACCCTTACATTTCAGGGCTGATTCAGTTCTGAACCGAACTGAAGGGAGGTTTGTGAAATGTCAACAATGGGCGCATTCAGCAGATGAATCCGATTTCCGATTAATGATTTGCCGATTTGACCTGTTGAATAAAGTGATTGCCGACTGCGATTGTCAAATGTGACCATACGGATTGCTGAGATGGAATCATCAAAAATTTATAAATGGAGAGACTATTTACCGATTATACGCGAAAAACTGACAGACGAACAGTATTAAAATCACAAAAAAAAATTTGTGGTGCCAACATATTTTATAGTTCCATTAAAGATGGGCGCATGATTCGGGATTTTCGGGAATCGGGAATTTTTTTCCGGTCCCGATTTATTTTTCTTTATCTTCGAACTAACCGAAGTGGTCACACTTAAATACGAATGCAAAATTGGGCACTCCAACAGAGCATTCAAAGGAATTCCAAAACGGTCACACTTATAAAAGACATTGGCCGTGTTTAGCAGCAGGATTGATCGCTTTCTGCTGATCGAAGTGCGACATTTTTGTTGACGTTCCGTGTCAGCATGGAAATTGCATAATAGCGGTCAAACTTAAGTTTTTACATATTTTTGAGTTATTTCAAACTGTTTATCGCCCATAAAATAACTCATTTTTAAATTCAGTGCACAAAATAAACCAATATGCGAGTATCGTTATCGAAAAAACCTATCGATATACAATTACAACTGTGGGTACACAGAAAACAGGGTATCTTTTTCCGGGATCAGCTGAAGAATATCCGGGATCACCCCGTTTTTAATCCCGTATCGGATTGTGTTTTTATACCCTGTTCCCATTGAAAATGGGAAAAGGGGGATCATGAAGTTGTGCGAATGTATGTAACAGGGAGAAGGAAAATTTTCCGACCCCATAAAGTATATATATTCTTGATCAGCATGAACAGCCGAGTCGATATAGCCATGTCCGTCTGTCCGTCTGTCCGTCTGTCCGTCTGTCCGTCTGTCCGTCCGTCCGTCCGTCCGTCCGTCCGTCCGTCTGTCTGTCTGTATGAACGCGTCGATCTCAGAGACTATAAGAGATAGAGCCACAAATTTTTGCACGAAGGTAGATTTATGCTGTACGCAGATCAAGTTTGTTTCAGATTTGAAAAATTCCACCCCGTCCCCCTTTTATCCCCAAAAAACCTAGACCTCCTCTAGAAATCCTAGACCTAAATAGGCGTCAGATCCACAATTTTCAAGTTAGAGCCTCGTGGTTTAGTATACATCAAGCTAGGCCCAATATCTATGTATTCTGAAAAGTACAATCAGATCGGTCAAAAAACACCGGAGTTATAAGCGAAACAGTTGAGCTGATAAGAGGACCCCCCCTACTTGTTGGTCAGGACTAGAAAAAAGTGTTGCCTACATTTGGGATAATTTTATGAAATTCAAAAACAATTAAATGAAAACAAATGAACAGGGTATTTTGTGGTCGGGAAACTCGACTGCAGCGCCCTTACTTGTTTTTTTTTGAGTATAGCAATATCACTTAAAAGCAGCATTCTTTTTTCTCGATACAATCTCCTCTATCATGATACTATGAGCAGAAAGATCGGGAAAAGTATGATTGATCAGGTAGCAAGTTCTTCTGCTGAACGCGGCCATTTTCAAAAGATTTTGTTATATTTCATTAAGAATTTTAATATGTATATGTAAACATTTTTTTAAACTGAATTTTTCTTCATAAATAGACTGTTCTTAATGTACACCTATTTAAGGTCTGGAAGGGTCGGGATCTTGACGGAACCGGATTAAATTTATAATTTGCATTTTAGCTACCAATATTTAACTGTGTTCATTTCTGCTTTGGCCATTTAATTTAATTAGTTGGCAACTCAGGAGATACAATTCGGTCGACTATATATCACAAAAAAATACTAATTTAGATTGTTAAATGCTGTTGCATACCGTCTGTGGGTGTGTATGCACACATCCGTATCTTATGCAATCTCACAAAACTGGCTCTAAGCTGACCACTATTTTGGCCATCTACAATTTCGAGCTGTCGATTATGATAGCTCCTGGCATTTTTTGTATTTATTATTGTAGTAATAAAAATCAAGGCAAAGTTGCTTATATCCAAAACTGTTATTTCAACTATCAATCGTTCATAAAAGAAAATTCCAAGCAATTTCAAGTTTAATTCAGAAAAAATGAAAACACTTTGGAATTGATGCGGAACTTGTTTTTAAAAGTCAGATAAATTGAGAACGAGCATATAAAATTCTTGGCTATACGCAGCTTAAAGGGTTAAGCTGATCTTCTTTCTATCTTATGGCTTGTGTGCTTCTAATTTTCGCACAAGAGAAAGAGAACTACAGCTTATCGACCGGACACAACAAAGATATATTAAGCTTATAAGATTTTAATGGATTTGTTTAGATATTTATGAATTTTTTTAATATTATTTCTATATCAACTTTTTGAAAGGGGAATCGATTCGGGTAATTGCAATCAGAAATCGAAAATGTTGGACGGTTCTAAAAAGTTTAGCTTACGTTTTGGTGGAATAAAAAGTAATTGTGAATTAATGATCCCTAGTACGGCCCAAAAATGGTTAGTGTAACTTGAAAATCATCAAATTTTTGATTCAATTAAAGAAATCGACCGCTTCCCTTTTATGTATCTACTGCTGATCTCGTGTGGTTCGTGGTTTGGCAAAAGAAAAATAAGATGAATTTCAGTCAGAATTGAGAATTGACAACAGCAAAATAAAACCTATGAAGCATTTCCGATTTTAAATGAAATTAATACTTGAAAATTAATCGTAAAACCGCTAAAAAGAGGGCCAAGCCCGACTACTCTGTATTCCCAAAGTTTTTTTTTTATCGCACGAAGTGTTGCAGTGTGTAAAGTGCTCCCCATCGCAAACGGTGCTGCCCAGCATCATTGATTGTTTAGCCTATAAATCGACCATTCCATTTCTTCGGGGAATCGATAAAAAATCTTGATTATTAAATCTATCCAGAAGGTGCAAACTTGCTGAAACAAGGAAAGGAAAACAAAGAATATAAATTTGATCTGGCAAATCACATCTAACCACTTAGCCAACGCCTAAATCGTTAGGCACTCAGCTTATTTTCTCTTACCGATTAGCATGTTACAAAGAATTTTTAGTAGATACTTTGACTTTTACAACTGCTCAAATCTATACACTTTAAAATTTTACTACTGTATTTTATTGACATACGCTAGAGCCTCAACAAATGTAGTAGTTTTTTCTCTAGTGATTCATTGTTAAGTCATAAACTATTTAAATACACTGAAGCACCGAAAATTAAATAACTTTTTCTTATTTAAATGACGAATCATTTTTAGAACCGAATCTATTCGGTTAGGGTTTAAATTATAAAAATCTTTCAAGGTTGGCTCATGGTTCTGTTCCGAAAAAATTTGCTTAATGGTGTATTTACAGCCGAAAGTCTCCTTGTGGAGTCGAAAAATGATTCGTCTTTTTTAGTTTTTTTCATTTGAGGTCCTAGAAATTGTTTACCTATTGAAATGTATGAACTCGTTCTAGCTGGTTTGTGGCCTGTTTGAAATCGTGCATAAAATGTTAGTGCATATTTTCAATCTAAAAGCCAACTTTCTAGTTTATAAATCAACATCTAAGATAATTAGAGCAAGGCTCCAAACTGGTCCTCGCACAACCCCTGAGAAACGGTTCTTGTGCATTATTTATTGAAGATGCGGGGATAAGCTCATTTCATAATCTTCGTATAAAGGTGTTTTGTGCACAAAACTGAAAGTATAAATTTGTATAAATTTCAGAGTAGGATATATTTCATTTTCAGAGGCATGATAGCCATTGTAGTGATCTTTGTAAAGTACAACACTAATGAGCTTGATCTAATGGCTATAGATTGAAGCTTGGTTAATTAAAAGCGTCCTCTTAAGCACAAATAAAGCAGAGCATTTTGAATAATTTTATCAAACCCCCTGAAAAAAGGAAAAAATTTCATTTTCGAATTTCAAATTTGATTTTTAATACAGCAATTAGCTAAAATCCTGTTCGCTAGCCGAACCTTGCTCTTTACAATCGAAATTTGGGGTTTTTAATACCATGATTCAGAGACACTTTTGAAGCGGCTCTCTCTACTAAATAGACTAACTATGTCAACCTTGTTCTCAATTCCACTTCCTCAACAATTTGTTAGATTTAAGACCGGTTTCAAAATTCTGGAGTTGGTCTCCAAATCAAAAAATATTTTGCGGAAGTGTAATTAAAACAAGGCTAACTTTCTTTAATGACTCTCAATCACCCTTGTTCAAACATGAAAGCTTCTGATGGCCCACCTGCAGCCAAAATTCAAAATCAATGCTAAAATAACTTCTTAGATGGGGCTCTGAACCTCATTTGAATCTGTTAACTCTAATAAGGCACCATTTTTGGGGTGAACCATGGGCATTACTTTACTAAGCTCGAATTAGGTAGGGGTTTGCCAGGTACAAAGTATTTGGTGGTTCTGTTTTAATGGGTAGTCTTTGGATTCCAAACCTGAAACCGAATTCGATGTACTTATTAAGAGCCAAACAGCTTTCATAGGTGAACCGAAATGTAAAAACTATTGTAGTTCGATTTCCTGAATTTGTTTCCCTTATTCTTCGAAAGCTTCAGAATGACACATCTATACATACATACAAATAAGAGTGAATGTATGTATGTTTGTTCCTTAAAGCCGTCTAACCGCTGAATCGATCTTCATCAAATATTAACAGTATGTTCGAGTCAGTCAGGCAAGAGGTTGAAAAGTGGTTCAGAACCATATCCTTGACAGTATTTAAGCTACGAACAAGAAATTTGATCTGTAGGTTGAAAATCTGAAGTTGTATATTTTACTAGCTCAGAGCCGATTTTGAAGCGGTTTAAAACTTGATCCGGCTGTACAGTGGCTTATAAATTGTTAAAGCAAAGCACTTGAAATTTGGTTTGTAGATTGAAAATCTGAAGTTATATATTTTACTGGTTCAGAACCGGTTTTGAACTGATTCTAAAATGGTTCAGTGAAATATCTCAGAAGTTATTTAAGGTAAGAGATTGAAATTTGGCCTGTAGGTGGGTCTTATCAAATTGGATACATAACTGGTTCAGAAACGGTTTTGATACTGTTCAAAAGTGGTTTAATTAAGAAATTCTTTGTATATTTTATATAAAAACAAGATATTTTTCTTAGTAAAGAAAAAAAGTATATTAAGATCCGATTTCACATCTTCTACATAGCAGCTATATGTCAAATAAACATAGATTTTGCTCTGTTATTTGTAGGTTTATGTGACTGATGCTCGATGTAGAACATTAGAAATCGGCACTTATTCAGATTTCTAAAAATTATATGAATCATTCTTTTGAGTGTGTCCCTCAACTTGTAAGAAAGAGGGTCTTATTTCTAAGAACTAGAAAATAAAGTTTAATAGTTTACAAACAGCCTTTGAAATCCGACCTTTAGCAAAGAACGTGGTAAAAATTGAACTCCTTCGATCAGTATTGTGCAGCATTCAATTGAATTCATTGCCAAATGTAGTTGCCCGTCTGTCTTTTCCAATTTCCATAATGATTTTCATAAATTATGGTATGCAAATATTCATTTCAAACCAATTCTATTTGTTTTTTTTTTTTTTGAATTTACTTCCGGAGTTTGCGCTTTCAAATTCAATTTGTTAGTAGTCAAGAAACCGGTTCAACACATTTAGAACCTCAGTGTTGACCCAGTTATGCAGAGAAATCGTATGAGGCCAGACTATAAAATTAAATAAATATATATTTAATAATCATGTAGAACCATTTATAATTTGCATAACTTTTGCTAACTCTTTTTAGCTGCCACTCACCATGCTTCGCATTCTTGCCACAATTATATTTGCACTCGTCTGGCCCTGTAGCCTCGCCCTAACACCTGGCCTTCAGGTGGCCAAGCAATGGAAACTCTTGAGATACAATTTCCAGCCGCAGGCGCCTGTCAGTGATCCCAACTTTTTTAATCCACAAAATGTGTTGATCACCGGAGTAGCCGTGTCGGCAGATCGCATATTTGTGGCCACACCCAAACTGTTTTCGGGAGTATCGTCCACCGTGAGCTGGGTGCCGAAGGCCAAATTTGGGGATTCACCCACACTTCAGGCCTATCCGGACTGGTCCTTCTCCAACACAGCACGAAAGAATTTCAATTGCAGCGATCTAGTTTTGACCTCAGTGTATCGACTACGCATCGATTCATGCAACCGATTGTGGCTGCTGGATGCTGGAGTGTCTCGTTCGCTGGAGGATTACGAAATCACCTGTCCACCTAAGATACTGGTGGTGGACCTGAACACAGATCGTGTGGTGAGGCGTATTGATTTTCCCGCCGAGGTGCTGCGCGGAGAGTCGCTGTTCACCAACATGGTAATCGATGAGACTACGTCCAAGACTTGCGATGATGTTTTCGTCTACATCACGGATACCGTGGAGCCGGGTATTATTGTCTACGACAGCGGCAAGGATGTTACCTGGAGAGTATCCCATCCGGCTATGTACCCGGATCCAGATTTCGCTCAATCGGAAATACATAATGATAAATTTGTGCTGATGGATGGCGTGGTGGGCTTGACCTTTGACGAGCGTACAGGCGTGGTTTACTTCCAGCCCTTGGCCACCGATCGGTGAGTGCTCAAACCCATTAGGATCTTAGTGGTATTTATGCATTATTCCCTGCAGGGTCTTCTCGGTCCATAAGAATGTACTACGTGCGGGTCCACTGCCCAACAGTGATATGTTGGATGTTAAATTGGTCGGCAAGAAGTCCTCTCAGGGCATTGGCTTGGCTGTCTCACCCTTCGACAGCAGCCTGATCTTCAGTCCATTGACTGAGACGGCCATTGCCTCTTGGAACCCGGGGACTAATCAGCAATCGGTTCTGGCCTTTGATCGCGACCAATTGCAGTTCGTTGCGGACATAACCACCACTCGCTCAGAGCCGGGCGTCATTTATGCCATTTCCTCCAAGTTCCATCGCTTCTTCTTGAAAAATCTTAATCCCGCTGAGTTCAACAATCGCATAGTACGCCTGGAGTTGCCCCAGACCAGCAGTTCCCTGCTGGGCCACCAGGTGGCCTTGCCGGCCCCCCCTACCCACAACAGCTTGTTGCACTATGGACTCTACAATACACATGCGCAGACCTCCACCAAAGCCCTGCAAACCTACTTCACCAGTCCGGCCCTAACGACGCCCATTACCACCAAAACACCATTCCAATTCGGCACCACCGGCATCAGTAACTATGGCCTGCGCAATACATTCACGGCCCTAAATCAGGGTGAGGCCTTTCCACCAAGCAAAGCGACCAGAGATATCTATCAGCGCTCCTATCTAGATACTCTGGTGGGCTCGAGTGCACCAGCAACGGCACCGGCCGCTCCCACGGTATTCAACCGCCATAGCGGCTACTACTACCACCGTGCTAAGCGATCGGAGCAAGGGAGCGAACAGCATTAAGACATCGATCAAAATCAGAATTCGTTCTTCTATTACTCACCGCAAATGCGCATTGACTTGCCCAGATGTAAATACTTTTTGTGTATTTTATAATGATTAAACTAATTTAACAAGAATTTCTCACAATTCCAATTGTTGTGAGGTGTGATTATTTTGCATGTGGTTCTAGTTGTAGGGACTCTATAATCTAAGCAAATTATGGCAGTTAAGTGGAAGTGTGAGTGGAGGTGAGTATGTATATGCAGGTGCAGGAATATTTGTCCACTATTTTACACTAATTTTTACCAAAAACATATTCCAATTGACAAACAAACAAACGAACATAGAGGAAAGTTAACTTCGGCTAGGCCGAAGCTTGTATACTCTTACAGCACGCTTTTCTAACTAAGATACATTTCCACTGAAATCAAACTAGTTTTTCTTACTAACACTATTTTTCTAACCTAACTTTTCTATGGCAGCTATACTATATAGATGTACGATTTCGACCAAACTTAGTGAAATAGTGGGAATGCAAAGCAAACTAGGAAATACAAAGTTTGAAATCGTTTTCTTTGAAAACAAAATAGTTTTTCTCACTAAAACTAATTTTTCGTCGAATCATTCCTATGGCGGCTATAACCTATAGTCATCCGATTTTGACAAAACTTTAAAGAATTGTATGAAAGCTTAAAAAATAAATATAATCAAATTTTAAAAATGCTTACATTGAAAACAAAAAAGTTTTTCTTACCAAGACTAATTTTCCAACCTTACTTTCCTATGGCAGCTATACCATAAAGATGTCCGATTTCGACCAAACTTGGCAGAATCATGGAGAAGCATAGAAAACTAGTAAATTCCTAGTTTGGAGACGTTTGCATTGAAATCAAAAAAGTTTTTTTTTCGCTAGAACTAGTTTTTTGACCGATCGTTCCTATGGCAGCTATATGTTACAGTCATCCGATCCGGCCGGTTCCGATAAATGTGCAGCGTATTTGTACCAGAAGACTTTGTGCAAAGTTTGGTCGCGATAGCTATAAAGCTGACGGAGGAGATAGCATAGAAAAAGACGGTTATACGGGCAAGGCTAAATCATGTCGGCTGATCAAGAATATATACGCTTTATGTGATCGGAAATGCTTCCTACTACGAACATCTGGACAGTTTTTATAAACCCTCTGCAAGGGATAGATCCTTTTCAATTCTTTCCTTAACCCGCAGTAGATAACATTTACGTTTCCTACGTTTCCAATTAACTAACATCTTTGCATTATGCTTGCGGTCTGTGTTTTGTGAATCGCGTGTGCAATCAGAATTTGGATAAAAATTGCTCTTTTCTGGGGTGCCAAAATGTTTAAATTTCAATGCTGTGGCTCTTAGCTCAGAGCCGGTAGATGGCTCACGCGGGACGCTCGTGAGCAATTTCGAACTCTGGTTTTGTATAGAAGCCACTAGGTTAAAGCATAAACAAAATTATAATAGTTCTTATTTCGCGATAAAACGAAGCATTCAATTTTTGAACCAAGTGTATACTAGAGAATTACCTAAAATTTCAGGGTTGACACTTTTCATAATTCACGGTTCATCGAAGGGATTTTTTTTTGTAGTTTTCTGAGAGCAGGATGCTGTACTAGACAATTGACGGGTATTGCGCAGAGGGAAAAGGTACATGCTTCTATTTCGAGCACTGATCCCCTTTATACTCCTCTTTCTAAGGATAACTCTTCTGAAGGTGTGTGTGAAACAGTCATACTTGTCAGGATTAACTGAGACATTCCTTGGTTAATGCATCATAACCATATTATGACTTTCCGAAAAGTTGGGAAAGTAGATAAAACAAAGTGATGCATGCAGAAGATGAGCAACAAGCTCAAAACTGACTTGCGAGGGAGTAGCTTTATTGAAGCTCTCTTTAGACCAGACTCTGCATAAGAGTTGGTGCTTACACCCATGATGCAACAATAAAGGTGAGGCGAAGTCAGTGTGATGCGTACTTTTGCCAAAAGCTTCGCTTCAAAAGTACTCGCAGCACTGAGCGTGGAGGTACTTTGCAGAGAACTCACACTGAAGCAGCTTACACCTGATCAATTCTTCGTTCCTCCCTGCATAATGAGGCATCCGTTAGTCTCCGAGCTTTTTGGTAAGATTTACGGATCTTAATAATGCCGAATAACCTTTTCCCTTCCTTACGCATGCTTTTTTTCTGCTCATTCTTTTCTTCTCTCATCTCACGCACTCATTATCATCGTACCATCGGCGTTTCCAAGAATCTTCTTGGTTCAAATATCCAAAATATCTTAATAGAGATTGCTGAAAACCGTGCTTTAAAAATGGAATTGATCCCTGACTCATACAGTTTGCTAACCTTAGGCAAAGTTTAAAACAGTTTGCCTACTCGATTATCATGTCTCATGCATCGAAAAGTGTAATCCCATCTTAAGTCCCACTCAGACAATTTACTGTTTGCTAACTTGACTATAAAACAACAACCAAATTGAAGGAGTTGTGGGTAGTAAGTAGTTTGCACAAGCATGAACCGAACCGTTGAGCCGGCCCACCGCAAACTTATCTATTAATTGGTTTTTGGCAAATTAATTTAATTAAAATCGGACATATTGATATCGGCAACACTTAATTCTAACATTAATGAGGCATAAATTCACACACTAACAAGTTTTTAGTGTCTTTTTGGTTTCCGTTTTTCCACCAACTCTTAATGCTGTCTCCAACTCAACCAACATTGCGGTCTGGTTCTGGCATCAGCCAGCAATGTTGTTACTTCAGCATTTTTGTGGGTTTGCATAGATTAAAACAATAACGGCAGTAAGACACATAAACTTGTTTAAAGTTAATTAATGAAAATTATAAAGTAGCTCTTAAGTTAATTAAATTTGATTGATTTTGATGAAAATATTACCATCTTGGTGCAGCGGTTTCAATTAATGTCACAAATTCAATATGCGAAACTTATCATTATCAATTGTTTAGATAAGCTTTTAGATGTTAACTAAAATTTCTGGTTCAAAACCAGTTGGTATCTGAACATGAATTTCAACGATCGTCTTTATTGTATTTCGAGTCTCGAACAGACTAGTATAACGTGGAGAGTCGATGAGTAAGGATCAGTGAATTTTATAAAAGCAAAAATGTATGTAACAGCCGAATAAACAAGAATTCAAGGGCATTCCAACTTAATTGAATCATCTTTTAGGTTTGTTTACTTTTTATGTTTAACAACCGCTTGCCTGAGTTTCGTTGTCAGCCAACAATATCAAAAACTTCATCGCTCCGGAGGAGTATTTAAGGAGCTCGATACGGTTTATGAATGGAAGAATTTGGAATTTGGCTTCCCCAATGAAACGGAACACGCTAGCTCCTTGAAAAATGGTCATTATAATCCTACCAGTCCCATACCCATAGACATTGATGTTTATTATCCACGTAAGTCGAATGTTTAGCTATCGTTTAAAAGCCAAAGCTACTATCCAGTCCAAGCTACTATTCAAAGAAAGTTGTTCGTCCATCAAAAACATAAAACATAAAAAGCTTATTTTAATACCGAAAACCAAAGAACGCTAAACATGCTAATACAGAACAGACGAGATCGACGCTAATTTGCAAAAATGTAATCCGAAGATTTTTAGTTAAAAGACACCTGAAGCAGTGGTCGACTATCAAACCCGAGTATGCCCCACTAGGAGAAGAAATGGATAATTTCATACTTCGCACTATATCAATATGAGATATGAAAATAAACCGCTTAAATGATATACCGACCTATTTTCATAAGACTTATAGACTATTAAAGATAGCTATATGAACAGTTTATACAATGTAGAATAGGATATAGGAAATACTTCTACATCATTAAACTCAAAAAAAGAATTTTTATACCCAAAGAGTATTGTAATTTTGACCAGAAGTTTGCAACGCATACAAATTCATTGCATTTCCGACTCCTTTAACTATATATATTCTTGTTCAGGGTGACGAGTTGAGTCGATTGAGCTTTGTCCGTTCGTCTATTCGCCTGTCTATCTGTTTCTACGCAAAGCTAGTCTCTCAGTTTTAAAGCTATCGAGCTGAAATTTTGCACACAGTCTTCTTTTTGCTGCACACTGCTAATATGTCGGAACCGACCGAATCGGATGACTATATCTCATAGCTCACATAGGAACAATCGGTCGGAAAACTAGATTTAGTGAGAAAAACTTTTTTCTTTTCAATGGAAACATCTTCAAACTATGTAATCGTAGGTTTTCAATGTTTTTTATAGTTCTACCAAGTTTTATTAAAATCGGACAACTATATGGTATAGCTGCCATACAAGAGATTGGTCTGAAAAACAGTCTTAGTTTGAAAAAGTTTTTTGTTTTTAATGGTAGCATCCTGCAATTTTGTATTTGTTTGTTTCACATAATTTTAAAATTTTTTGGACAAATCGGATGACTATATCAAAATGGGAATAAGAGTATTTTTTGAAAACATTTAAGCGAGCACTTGCAAGGCTATAAAAAGTTCGAGAAAGACGAAGTTAGCTTAGCTTTCTCGTTTTGGCGAAAGCGCTAGATGTGTTGTTTTAACTCGCTTCGAAGTGAGAAAATTGCGCTTGTCGTTCTGCCAGCTTGTGCGCAGTGGCGCCAAGAAAAGATGCTATTTTTAATGTGACTGCGAGGCGCACGTAAAATAACTCTAGGAGCAATGGAAACAATGGCTTGCCCACCACTGAAAATCTTATTTAAATGAACTTCAAGTGAACTTCTCTGGTTTAGGTGTAAAATTTTGAATATATTTTGTTCCTTTTTTCACTTTCAGCCAACGGAGGTGCTCCACGTCATTTCATTACAGCACCTCGATTCGGCCAAGGTGTTCCCTTTTCCCTGGCCGAGGTGACACAGGTAAAGCGATCGAATGGCAACGAAATTAAGCCCTATCCCAGCTATGATTGGCACAGTTCACATGGCGCTAACTGCGATGGCCTCACTTCCGTCTTCCGCACACACATCGATGCTTGTGGTCAAATGTGGATACTGGACAGCGGAGAGATTGAGTTCGTACAACATTGTGCACCCCAAGTTGTGGTCATTGATTTGGCCACCAATCAATTGATTCATCGTTATCGTCTGCCAGAGCAAGTCTACAAGGCAAAGATCAGCAGATTTGTAACCATACTGGCGGACATACAAGATCCCAGCCCACAGGGTCAATGTCATGAGGCATTTGTCTATCTGTGCGATCCCACTGGCATGGGTATTGTTGTTTACGATGTGCTAGGGAACAAATCCTGGCGTGTGGAAAACAAATATACGCATCCGGATCCAAAATTTGGTACCCATACCATTGCCGGGAAAAGTTTTGAGCTCCTGGATGGGGCTTTTGCTTTGGCCGTAACTCCACGGGGACAGAATCAACACAGACATCTGTACTTTCACTCCCTCTCTCATGATGTGGAGGTATCCATACCACTGGAGGTGCTTAATAATGCCACCAATTGGCATTTGGGCATCAGCTCTTCACTCCGTGAGTTCAAAGTATTGGGAAATCGAGGTGTACAATGTGGTCCGTCGGCCATAAGCCAGAATGGTTTTTGGTTCTGTGGCTACTTGGAGCCCATTGGTATTTTTGGTTGGGACATCACCACCGCCTATATACCCGCCAATCAGCACCTTTTGGCCTCTAATCCCAAAACTCTGCAATTCGTGAGTGGCATGAAGATCATCCGACGACCCAGTGATGGCAGCGAAGAGCTGTGGCTGCTCTCAAATCGCCTGCAGAAGGCATTTACCGGTGCTCTCGACTACCAAGAGGTCAATTATCGTGTGCAGCGCTGCAAGGTGGATGACATGCTGTTGGGACGGGGCTGTGCGGGCTCTTAGACTATGTAAATAATCTCTAAGCCTCCATAAAAGGTGTCTATAAATCTACAACATTCTTATACCTGCGACGTTTATTTGTTGGCTGGTCAATTAGGGTCTGTTAGCCACCTTTTGGCCTACCTGCGTGTCAGTCTTCACGCATCGTCCGAGCGGCTTGGACGTTTCACACAATGGCAACTCCTCCTTGTATCTACATACTAATCTGGATGATCTTGACGGTGCAGACACAGCAATTGCAGATCAAACAGCTGTACACGCTTCACAAATGGACAAATCTTGGTCTAAGCTTTGATGGGCATCATCTGCAGAGTGGGAAAAGTGATTTCCTGCCGGTGGATGTGGATATTGAGTACGGTGATGAGGGTAGACATCGCACTTTTCTAACCATACCACGTCTGAGTGCAAGTACACCATTTACTCTGGCCACAGTCGCTGCCAGTGACAATCAAGTTGTGGAAAATCCTCGCCTCGAAGCCTATCCCAGCCTGGAATGGCATCTGACGCCAAATAACTGTTCGGGTATCATCTCTGCGATTAGAACCTATGTGAGTGCATTGAACTAGTTACGAAGGATTGTTGCTTAATGTATGGAAGAAGGGGGTGTGCCTCCGATGAAAGTAAACCAAACGACTATTAAGTGCCAGCTGAACCCACTTTGCATGTTGGATTGCGTTTCCGCTTCCTAATAAAAAAAAACCCGTTGCTTAACGCTTGTGTTGGAATTAGCTTTTGTGATTGATGATTTTTGAAAACCACATTCAAATTTCATCAAAGTACCACGAACAAGATTATCATAGATATTCGTGCAATCAAGTGCTAGTTGCAGTTTGGTTGGGTTCAGTGGATTCGCTAGATTATAAACAACTCATTCTCAAAATATCAAAATCGATAATATAAAAAAAAAGGTAAGGAAAGTTAACTTCGGCTCGGCCAAAGTTTTTATCCCCTTTGCAGCACGTTTTTTAAACTATATACTATATGCTATACCATATAGAACAAACATAGTGGAATCATGCAATAGCCTAACAAACGTACATGTAGGAAATTTTGTACTCGATTCCATTTAAAACACAAAAAAGTATATTGTCAATAGAACCTATTTTTCGATCGATCATTAGTACTGCAGCTGTAAGCTATAGTCATCTGATTTTGACAAAACTTTGTAGAATTGTGTGAAAGCATAGTAAAAAAGGAAATGCCAATTTTAAGTACAGTTCCATTGAAAACAAAACAGTTTTTCTTACAAAGACTACTTTTCAGACTCTACTTTTCAATCACAGCTAATCTGTATAGATGTCCTGATTTCGACCAAACTTAGTGGAATCGTGGGAAAGCATAGCAAACTAAGAAATTCAAAACTGGGAGGCGTTTCCATTGAAAACTAAAAAGTTTTTCTCACTAATACCTGTCTTTCGACCGATCGTTCCTACGACAGCCATGAACTATAGTCATCCGATCCGGCCGGTTCCGATAAATGAAAGCTTTCAGACAAACAGACCAACGGACGCACAGACGGAAATCAACTCAGCTCGTCGTGCTGATTAAGAATATATATAGATTATGTCGTCGGAGATGCTTCCTTCTATTCGTTACAAGGATATAAATATATATATTTGACTTAACAGCCGTAAGAGCCCAGCGGATCTCTTGACACGTCCAATATTACCTGGCCAAATAAATATTATAATATTTTTTCCAGATAAAACACAGAATGTTAAGATCATTTTTGCTACGAAAAACACACTGACATTCATAATTATTTACAATGAACCAAAAACAACTACTCCCTTCAACCATAAAATGGCAAAAACTGGATGAATATTGGAAAGAACATCAGATTAATAAACCTACGTTTTGACAACGAAAAAAGGCTCAAACACTAAAACTGGAAGTCCTACCCCACTCCACGTACAGTTATTATGGGTTTTCGTCGCATACCCTTGATGATCGACGGGTTTGCTCTGGTTGAGTTAAGTCAATTTCATTAACAGCTTCTCATTCTTTCATTTTGCTTGGCGAGGTAATATTACTATTTTTCATTTGATATGAAATATGTATATTACGTTCTAAAATTATCCTGGCACATGAAACATTTATTTTAAAAACCCAATTTCCAGAATAATGCTTTAAGTGCAGATGATATGTATGGAAACTTCCGTCTTTCGAAGTTTTTTCAACTCTATGGTGTCTGCATTTGAATGTTGTCAAATAAGTTCTTTCAAGTAGAACTAATGCTTGCCTCATTCAGTGGATGTTTTACTGGTTCAGTATCGGTTTCAAACCGTCTTAACAGTAGTTTGGAGTTCACTATAACAGAAGTTATTTAAGGCGTGAACTTGCAGTTCGATCTCTATTTTGATAATAGTTGGAGTTGGATATAACACTGGCTCAGAACCGGGTTCGAAACGGCTCAAAAATGTTTCAGAGTCGTATCTCAGAAACTATGAACTTACAACTTTGAACTGTATGTTGCTTATATGGAGTTGGATTTTTAAATTGCTCAAAGCCGATTTCAAAACGGTTCGAAAGAGGTTCACAATTATATCTCAGAAATTTGTTCAGCCATGAACTGGAAGCTTGGTATGTAGGCTGCTATTTATTTACTAGGTTTACTCCTTTTGATTATGTTTATAATGCGAGTGTTTGACGATTTACATATCTCAGAATTTATAACTTGAATATATACGCTTTCATATGAATCATATTCTTGCAATGCAAATGACCCGCGCGTTTCCAGGTATATAGCTGGTTAATAATTCCGAACTATTGTCCTTAACAGTTTTCGTTTAAAGGGACATTGTTTCATTTAGATCGGTCAAAAAGAGGCTGGTACTATGGTGTTATGGTCACCCTGAAGCGTACTGTTGTATAAAATGCATCCCTTGACCTACAACTATCCACATACAACTCTTAAATTGAACTCATATTCTTTTTAGATCGATGAATGCTGGCGACTTTGGGTGGTGGACTCGGGACAGGTGAATTCAATGCAATTGTGTCCACCACAAATTCTCACCTTTGACTTGATCAAGGATGAGCTAGTGCAACGTTATACACTGCCCGCTCACATTTATACGCCAAGTATTTCCATTTTTACCGCCTTGGTGGTGGATCTGACGGAGAGTAAGTGCTTGGGTGGTAAGGCCTATATAGCCGATGCCTGGGCATACGGTTTAATAGTCTACGATTCATTGATGGGCAAATCCTGGCGCATAGAGCATAAATCCATGCAGCCATCCCTAATGGATGCACTTCCTCGCCTGGGTGGTTCACAGGCAGGCATATTTACCGTGAGCTTAAGTCCCGGTGAACAAAGAGGTAAGTACGTTGCAGAACGTCTTAAATTTTATAATCATTTTATAATTTATTTTGCTTACAGAGCGATTTTTGTACTTTCACACTCTAAATGCCTTCACCGAGCTGGCCGTTCCACTGTACCTGGTGAACAATGCGAGTATTTGGCAAACAAACAACACCCAAGCTGTGGACGAGCATTTCCGTCTTCTGGGCACGCGAGGTACTCAATGCGAATCGGAGGTTATGGACAATACTGGAAATCTCTACTGCAGCCTCCTCAGTCTGGGAGCTCTGATAAGCTGGGAGGAGCACATGAACTACACAGCAGATGATTTACGCGTTGTGGCGTATAATCCGCAGCAGCTGAAATTCGTCACTGGCCTTAAGATCAATCGCAATTCCAAGGGAGAGAACGAACTTTGGACCCTGAGCAGTGAACCAAAACTTTTTGTGGGCGGCGCTTTAAAAGAAACTGAGGTCAAATTTCAAATTATTGGATGTCGCACTGCTGACCTATTGGCTAACAGTCCTTGTACAGTGGGTGCTGCCGAGCAGGGCTGAATTCTTGATTAAGTCCTAAGAAATATTCAACATTTTTGGAGTATTAATAAAAATTAATCTAGAATAAGTGATGAAAATACACATATATATAATCTTTAAGAACTGATCTTTTGTAGTAAAATTTGTTGGTCCATTCAAATTCTCCAAAAATTCTCATTGATTTTGTTTTAAATTTAAAATTAGAAAAATGAAACGCACTGTAAACACAATGTTAAATTCAAACTGTAACGGTAAAATGTAACGAGCTACTCACTTGCAAAATGCTTACCAACAGAAGCTGCCTGCTCAGTGAATCCAAACTAGAGATGGACGATTGGCGTTGAATTACTGGCTCCTGACAGCTTAAACTTTTTGGGAACAATTATTAATTTTTATAACAATTCTGAAGAGAAGGTATATCCAAATAATGATCAAATTGTCTATCCATCAATATTGTGACTTTAATCTAATAAGCTTAACATTTCAGGGCTACAACTATTTGCACTCTTCTTCTTCCACCGCTCCGCGAGGTTTTTTCGAGTTTTGGCTAGTTTTTTTGACGTAAATTCCGATAGAGCAGACTAGGGCAGTCAATTTTCATTCATTAGGTAGAGAATTGACCACTCTAGCCATAAAAAAAAATAGTCATCACTTTTTGATACTTTTTTAGTATGAGTCTACTAAAGTTGCAAAAATGGGTCAAATATGGAGTATTTTTCAAACGGCGCTATTCAAAAAAAGTAAACTATTGTTTAACATTTACTTAATATTTTTAAATTATGTACAAGCATACTTTTAATATAAGACCAAAAAGGTAATGATCGTTGGTATACTTTACCGACCATTTAATTCGAAAGTTTGTGTTGTTTCCAAACCTGCACATTTCCTTACAGACATGAAAAAAGGTACGCTTGGTGATGCTATAACAGCCATAGATGTTATGGGATCACAAAATAAGTTCGGATCGGTAAGTTTGAAATATATATCTATCGAAAGAGTTAACTGCTTTTGTCAAGCGCCTGTCATAAAATTGATTTTTGCGGCAGAATTCGGGCAGAGGCCCCACTGTGCGTCGTAAGCACAAAATCCAAAGCAAATGAAAATCGTAAACAAATAACTTTTGGGCATATCACAATCAAAATATAAAGCTGATTATACGCCAGAAGACGTTCTTAGAAAAACATGTCACGAGTCCATCACTAATTAATGGGCAAACAGCTGTGCGCAGTAGTCGACTGAACCGCCCCTTGTTTACGTGTAAATTTTAGAATAAAATTCTAGTTGCAAACATGACAAATTTACAGCGCTGGCTATTCTATGCAACGCTCTTTGCGATACCCTACCTGTCCATTGTGCTGGGTACAGTGCAAACTCAGTTGACGACCAAATATTTGCTACACATTCAACTGTTGCCGCTGTTGTTGCTGGTGCTATTTGGGGTAAGTGAAGTTAAACACCGAAACACCGCCATGACTAACCACTATGATCATCTGTAGATGTATTCCGTTTGGACTGTTTTATATCGTACGTGCACCTTCAACGATTGTCCTGAGGCGGCCAAGGAATTGCAGGAAGAGATTTTGGTGGCACGCAAAGATTTGATATCAAAAGGATTTCGGTTTCGCGATTGAGCTCTAATTTGTCATTCCATTTAATTTATAAAAGTTAGACAAAAACATTGTATTTTTTTAGTTTTCTTATGTCCAAGTCAGACCAAAGAAAGACTCGAAAGTGGATCGAGTGTAGATACCATTTGTTGGTGATTTCATTAAGTGAGGATGTTGGACAATGAATTGCAAGCGTTCAATTGAATTGTGGAAATTTGACTTCAGGTCCTCGATTTCCGAACGTCCATGGTTGCACTGACAGGAGACACTTTCATGGTACGAAGCACACTGCATTATTTGGGAGATATTGCTTCAGGGCATAGTACTCGCCAGGGAAGCGCTTGAATTCACTGACGATGCTGCGACCGTCCAGTCGTTCGAGTTTGGCGATGATCTCCTCGGAATCTCCTCCTCCTGGTCGGTAAGAGAGGCGGCTTATGCATCTCACTACACAACGCAACTCTTGAAGAGGCAAGAAGAGTATAAACTCGGAATTGGCAGCACCGCCACTCCAGGTAGCTCCGTACGTCATAATTGAGCGCAAAAGAAGAACTTGTGTTGGAGATCAAATCGACTTCGGTGCTCACCTATCAATTTTTTCCAACTAAACACTGCCCTGCAGAAAGAGACGGAAGCAAACTCCTGAGAGTGAACGTGGCTCTGCCAACTTGTTTTCTTAAAAAGTTTAAAAATTTACGCAAGGGTCATAGCATTATAGAACTTATTTGAGAGGTTCCTACAGCTACAAAAACTAAAAAAAAATTATAAAAAAAAAAACAAGAAACGAAACATTTTAAGATATCTGGACTTTATTTCGATGATATCCAAAAACTGGACCACTTGTGGCGGAAAATCCTTTTAAGCGTCTAGGATCCATACTTTAAGCTAATACATTAATAAAATGTAGTTAGTCACTGGTTCAAGATTGTGTTTAAAGCCAGATTCCTCCGGATCAAAATGCTTCAGAGCCAAATCTCAAAAACTATATGAGCTATGAACTAGTGTGAGCCACTTCATAAGTGGTTCCGAGCCATATCTCAGAAATTATGTGATTTAATTTTTTTTTAGGCACAAATTATCATCAACCCTCGACTTTCTATAAATCCCATGCAGAGGGTATATTGAAATTGTCCAAATGTTTGTAACGCATAGAAGAAAGCATTTCCGACCGCATAAGGTATATATATATTCTTGATCAACATGACGAGCTGAGTCGATATAGCCATGTCCGTCTGTCCGTCTGTTCCTATGCTATCTCCTCCTTCAGTTTTAAAGCTATCGCCAACAAACTTTGCACGAAGTCTTCTGGTGCAAATACGCTACAAACTTGTCGGAACCGGCCAGATCGGATGACTATATCATATAGCTGTCATAGGAACGATAGGTTAGTTCTAGTGAGAAAAACTTTGTGTTGTTAATGCAAACGTCTCCAAACTCCGTATTTACTAGTTTTCAATGATTCTCCATGATTCTGCCAAGTGTGGCTGAAATCGAACATTTATATAGTATAGCTGTCATCCAAAGGAAGAGTCAGAAAAGAAGTCTTAGTGAGAAAAACTTGTTTGTTTTCAGTCGATATGTCTTTTAAATTAGTTAGGGAAACGTGCTGCAAGGGTATACAAAATTCGGATGAGCCGAAGTCAACTTTCCTCTATTTTTCTTGACAAAAGTTAGCAACACTGAGACAGCACACGAAAATTATCTGAAATCACGACCAGTTTTTGAATATACTGGACCTAATTGCCTAGTTATATATACCAGGGGAATATTCTATATTTGAAATTAAATAATTTATCATATTGCATAATGTTTTTAGCCGAATCCTAAAACTAGTTTGATGAATTGTGGGAGATATCCATACTAAAAAATTAACTCTTCTTTAGTTAGGTATATCTAAAATTTCCAGTAAAAATGAGTACCGAATAAGGCCTGAATCACCCCAGATATGTATCTGGCTGAGAACACATGCAAATTTAAAACTGTTGTCTTGTATTTCACCGCCAACAAAGTTCCACACCCAACCAAAGAGAGCGAGAGAAACCAAAAAGAAGTAAAAGCTGGGCTCCAATCACAATACAATTCCAAATGCAACTCACGATCGAGCAACTGGAATACCGCTTGCATTTGCACGTACACCTTGAATAATACCATACCATCAACCCAGCCCAAGCTCTGTGCTCTTACAGTTACTAAAAAAAAAGTCGTCTCACTTGGCTTCAAGCTGTGAACACAAAGTCAGTTCGCGCTCAGACGTCCGACCGTTCACTACTCGAACCGCTTGTTACGTGACCAAAATACACACAAAAAAAAGAAGAAAAGAACCCAATTCATCAGTAAAAAAAAGCAAAGCCAAATCATGAGTCACAAAATCATTGGTCTGTGTGTCCTATTGAGCTGCCTGGTCGCCTCAGTGTACAGTGCGGCTAAGGTGAGTTTCTCAAGTGAAATCAATTTCTAGCGGGGGGTGGAGGTGGGGAGGCGAAAGAGTAGGCCGCCAAGCCCAAGTCGAGAGACGTGCAAAATTATCGTTGCACAACTGCGAAGCGTGTCAGGGACGCCAAAGAGAACCTGAAAATGTGGGTAACGAGGTGGAGGCGCATAAGTAGATTTAACTATAAGAAGATTCAAATGCTGCACCCATTTCGAGGCAGCAACAAGTGACGCGCCCCACCTACAGGTTGAATGAACCCCAAAGCCTGGAAAATGCCGCAGTTGGAAAATATTCCAACTTAATTAACATAAAACTAAAGAAATGTGTGAGGCTTTTCTGGGTTTTTACAAACATTTGACTGCCAACGAGTGCGAGTGAGAGCCCCAAAACAGGTTTTCGTTTTTAAGTGGACAACCAGTTTCCATTTCTTTGTTGTTTGTTATGTGTATGCAAAAGGGGGAACCGGTGTTAACCGGCGTTCCACCCCAACACATCTTCTGTTATGGCCTGAGAATAACGAAACACTGAGCCGAACTTCAATTTGCGTGTTCGACAATTTTTGTTCAACTATAATGTTTAATTCTATTGCGCATCATTAGAATGCTTTGTCATGAAATTTAGAAAAAAGTCTATAATAAATGGCGAAAAATCATATTTTTTCTCAAACTACTGTCCCTGATTAATGGTAATTTAACCCGTTTTTATTTTTCATCGTCAGCGAACTCTCAGCTGTGTTTATTTTTACATTTAGCTCCCGCCTTTGTTGAAGCCACAATAATCAAGACAAATTGCTCAACCGATTTATACAAATGGGGAGTACATATAAATATATATTTGCTGGCATTAGTTAATATCTTCAACAGATGTTTGTAATAAAATAGCTTTTAACCACGTTGGAGCGCAAAATGAAAGTTTTATTCGGTCCAGACAGTCACAAACCAAACATCCTCTCTCGATCTTCTATTGTCAATACAATTGTGTTCCGCGAGGCGCTTCATTCGAAGAATGATAGGGCTCAGCCTTGCTTCCATTTACGATTTAGATACCAACTCTTTGGTTCAAAAACCGGTATCAAATCGCCAAGCTTTTGCGAAAGTGAAAAGCGCTTGAACGCTTCAGCTAATGTGAGGTGGTGGCGTCAACTAAGCCAAAACTAAATCGTTTTCATAGCGAAATTCTGACATTTTTGTCCGTATGAACGCAGAGATCTCAGAGATAGTAAGAGATAGAGGATTCACATGTATCGGACATATGCTTCTTATGTCTGCATGCAGATAAAGTTTATTTTAAATTTTGACCATGCCCCCTCCCGCCCCTGCAATTTAAAATCGAAAAAGCTAAGCTAACTTCGTCTGTGCCGAAGTTTGTATACTCTTGCAAGTGCTCGCTTAAATAGTTTCAAAAAAATTTTAAAATTATGTGAAACCATGTGAAACAAACAAATACAAAATGGCAGTATGCTACCATAAAGAACGAAAAAGTTTTTCTAACTAAGATAGTTTTTCAGGCCTATCTTTTGTATGGCAGCTATACCATATAGTTGTCCGATTTTAATAAAACTTGGTAGAATTATAATAAAACATTGAAAACTTACGACTACAAAGTTTGGAGACGTTTCCATTGAAAACAAAAACGTTTTTCTCACTAAAACTAGTTTTCCGACAGATTGTTCCTATGAGAGCTATGAGATATAGTCATCCGATCCAGTTGGTTCAGACATATTAGTAGTGTGCAGCAAAAAGAAGACTCTGTGCAAAATTCCAGCTCAATAGCTTTTAAACTGAGAGACTGAATCAGACAGACGGACGGAAAAAGCCCAATCGACTCAGCTCGTCACCCTGATCAAGAATATATATAGTTTATGGGGTCGGAAATGAATATTTCTATGAATAGCAAACTACTGGGCAAAATTACAATTCCCTTTACAAGGGTATAAAAATGTCAAATCTCCCACAGTTTTAACTGTAAACCGTACTTTAAGCCAGGGCAAAAACCATAAATTTTCTTCAAGAAAAGGTTTTCGTTGGATTATTTTTCCATAGAACGTCCTAAGGAAATTTAGTATGGTGGACAGCAATGCACTCAAGAAACCCAAATTCGAGCATTGTTGTGTTTCTTGAGGTATGAAATTGCTTAATTGGTTAATTGAATTTACATAATACTGCATGTAAAAGTGTACTGGAAGAAATGTACAAAAAAAAAACGAGAGCGTAAGCTAAAGTCGGCCCTGCCCGACTTCGAAATTCCCGTTACTCAAGACAATTAGTGTTTAATAACCTCATGCGGCTCAGATAAGTATGCAACATTTTTTTAACTCTGCCATTTATTATCCGATCTTTAGGAAAATTTGTGAGATTGTACATATTGGCCACATGCACTATACTATATCTATAACTATATCTGATCTCGATAGCTTACAAATTGTAGGAGATATTCAACATTTTTTATTGCGGGGGCGGGAGGGGGCATGGCCAAAATTTGAAACAAACTTGATCTGCCTGCAGACAATACTAGCTTACATCTAAAATTTGGTTGCTCTAGCTCTTCTAGTCTCTGAGAACTAGGTGTTCATACAGACGACAGGGCGGACGGACATGGCTATATCGACTCGGCTGTTGATGCTGGTGAAGAATATATATACTTTATGATATCGGAGATGCTAATTAAATGCTTATCTTTTTTAGACCAGGAAATACCAGCTCCGGCTACCTCCTGCTTAACATTCTCATTTTTCAATACTTTGGACCTTAACGAAAGATTTATGGAAGGTACATCTAGAAATTGACATTGTTCTTAACGAAACTCGTCCACAATGTTATTTTCACCAAAGACTACCGTGTAACGAAAACTGTCCAAATCGGTCTAGACTTAGAAGTACTAGTTATAGAAGTACACTTTTTTTGGGAAAGTGTACGAAAACCACCGTCTTCCACTTATCTGGGTTGCTCATCGATCTCCCAATTGGTTTTCTGATTCTGATTGATTGGTTTTCTTTTAAAATTGGGTAAAACAGGGGCTAAACCAAAGTCTAAGCAAAAGTCCGTACCTGTAAGCTTTCATATTTGTCACAACAAAAACGTCAAAGAGTATAGCAGATTCGTATCAGTTCTTACTTTCCGAAATAAATTTTAATGAAGCCTAACGTTTCTTTCTATTGTTGTTTAACAAACCAGATGTTGTGAGGCAAATAAAACGGCACATTAATATTTTATTATTTTATACACTAATCCACTCTCGAGCAGTTTGTATATTAGCTCAGGAGTATTGCCATGTGGGACTATTATTATTTGTAAGTTTTAGGAGTGATCCAATTTTCCCATTGCTGTCCATTGATCAAATGTTTACACAGATTGAAAGTGGGCAAAATAAAATCCTTCTCAATTTCTTTCTTCTATGTTTCTATAATCTAGGTTCCCATTGCCATTTACTACGAGTCCCTGTGCCCGGATAGCGCCAAGTTCATAACAGAGCAACTCTATCCGGCGGTTAAGACAGAGCTGCGTGAGGTGGTCGATCTCACCTTTGTGCCCTTTGGCAAGTCTCAGGTGAGTGAAGAATGATTCAAAGGCAAGAAATTGTTCATTTACAATTGCCCCTTGCAGTTCTTCACGCAAGGCGCCGAAGTGACTTTCACCTGCCACCATGGCCCTAACGAATGCTATGGCAACAAGGTGCATGCCTGTGCCATTGAACACATTCAGGCCAACTCATATCAGGTTGAATACACACGAGAGTCGCTTACTCTGGACTTCATCAACTGCCTGATGAAGGCTGGCAAGAACTTCCCGGACAATGTGTATCCGGGTCAGCGTTGCGCCACCGAGAATCACATCAATAACTGGGAGAATATCAAGACCTGCGCTAACACCACCGAGGGTAGCCAGCTGTTGCGCAAGGCAGGCGAAACCACTCAGAAGCTAAAGGAACCTCTGACCGGTGTGCCCACCATTCTGTTCAATGAGGTAAGCCAGTTTTAAATATTTTCATAGATTTTTGATATTAACCCAAATTTCTTGGCACAGCAATTCGACAAGAAGGTCAATGAGCGCGCTCAGCTGAACTTTATTGGAACTCTCTGTCAATACGTGTCGGCTCCACAGCCCCGCATGTGTGCCCAGCATAACGCTGCTCCTGGCTTGGCCAGCGTAAGCGCCATCTTCAGCTCTCTGTTGGGTCTTTGGTTCTTACGCTATCTTCTCTAAGCTGATGTATCCCTCACTTTGATGAATCTCTCAATTTTGTATGTTGTTGTATTTTTTTGCTTTAAGGCTAACCGAAACTCAAGCCCTCCAATTTTACATCTCTAATATGTCTTGAATAATATGTCTGAAATAAATGAATTGCCAGAGCTAAAGTAAATTAAGAAGTTTTTTGTGTTTTGTGTTTTTTTTTTTTGGTTTTAATAAATATTCGGTTTGGTGAACAATAAATGGAATAACACAACCCACAGATCAAAGATACGATTGTTGTGAAGCAATGAGAAGAAAGCAGCATTAGAAAGATCGCGGCGCCCTTATGGTTCCAAATCTTAGAGAAAGTTACTCAAAGTTGGAAGTTAGAAACTGTTGCATTGTAGTGCGATAGCATCTCCGATACGCCAAACATGAATGGTATATCGATATTCGAATATAAGGAGATGCGCGCGCGCAACCGACTTAGACAGTGGCGCCATCCATGGCTCAAGTTAGGATTTGAATTTGATGGCCTATTCGGGGGGGCGGCTATTTAATGAGAGAGGCGGACTTAATATTTGGCATCTTGCTCCCACTCGAGGGTTATAGGAAGTAAAGGCTAATTAGCAGGGAGGAAGTCGGCAGAATGTTGATGTCCTCCTCCCACCTAGGAGTGTGGAATGACAGACCTTGAAATAGGTCAATGACTTCTGCATTTACTGATGTAGGTCAGGGCCAAATTGAAATCGGAACGAAGGCATATAGGGGGACAATTTCGGTTGCCAAGGGACAGTTGGTTCGCTAAATTGACCAGGCGCAGGCAGCGGTGACCAGTTAAAATTTTCAAATTCAATAAAAACTATTCACTCCGTGCACGTTATATATATATATATATATAATTTTGTTTTTTTCAAATCGTGAGTTCACAAAAAAAAAAAAGAAGAAAAGTGGTGAAAATATATAAAAAATTTGAATTTCTATGCAAAGTTTTGGGCCCGAAGTATCCACTCAATATCCTTACGCGGACCTGGGAAGCCAGTTCATCCTTGGGAATCCTAGTGAGGGGGAGCTTTCCACACGCCTTCCGCTTTGCCCGGGTAGCAAGTGATCCCACCTCCCCGTGGTCTTCCTAGAGGCATCATCCAGGCCACCGTTCCTGCATCCAAGAGGCGCTGCAAGGAGGAAGGATAAATAGAGTGAGTCAGTTCCAATCGAAATAGTTTTCGCCCTGCATAGGCAGCCCCAATCAGCAGCCAGCAACAACTAAAAGCAACATATATACATACAGTTTGCATAAGCAAAACGCCATATCGACATATTATCTACATCATTACATCGCATCATCTACATGCATGGTAGAAGAATCGGCTACTCAAACTGAAGTGCGATCACACACATAAACACATCTAAACACATAGTTCGAACTTCTACAAATTTTCTTTTATAAATACACATACACCTTAATTACTTATTTATTATTTATTATATTTATTTAAACATTCTATTTATTTAAAAACATATCCTTGTGAAGGTACAATTTTCCCTAAACTGCCCTATATTTAAACATATACTTATATTTATGAATTTACATCCATTTTAATCCCGTCCCAATCTTTCCCTTGGAGCTCCATTAGGGCTTAGTGCAGACTAAATGGGAATCTAGAAAAACAAAATAAACAAATTAATTAATAATAAGGGAATATAGCAACGGGAAGGCAAAATTGAACTCTGAGAAATAATTATGATCATATAATAATAGTTAAAATTGCTAAAAGTCTATCAGTCCAAATGTACGAGTTAGTTTTATGTGTCAATGAAAATTAAAGTCTTTATAACGTGTTGAACATGTCGCTGTAAGTCATTATGAGGGGGGAGAAGGAGGAAAACATCAGCCTGGAGTGAGCCGTCCGCAGGTCTCCTGTATTAGGGCAGCCAGATGGAGAAGATATATAAGCATCCGCTGCATGGAAGGGTGGGGACGTTGCCGGCGGAAACATCTATGCCGAAATCATCTTAGTCTGTTAGGTGGCGCTTGGTTTTTTTTATAAATTTTGTTCAGTAGTTTGAAGTAGTTGGCAGTTTTTTTTTGTGTTTGTTGGTGAGAGTCATTTATCGTGGTGATTGTGCGCGCTGTGGGCTTGGGATGAATCCTGCCCTGGGATGGGACTAAGCTAGCCGGTGCCAGCCCTGGAAACCAAAGCAGCGTCGTAACAATATGGCGCCCAACTGGAAGTAACGTCTCGCTACCGTTAAGGCACGCAGACACTGCAACCAAGTTTAAAAAAAAAAAAATTTTAAAGCCATAATGAAGGAATCTCGCCATGAGGAGCCTTCTTCCTAAGCCACTAACCCATAGCGGCTTGTGTGGAGCAGAATTAGCTCACTGGCAATTGCGCTTTTGAATGGTTGGCTAAGGAGAGAAAAATCCAGATTAAAGTAATGTGGGTGGGTTATTCAGAAATGGGAGACTTAGCTGGGCATTATATGTCGGCAAATTGCTACCCGAATATAAATATTTAATTCATATCACTAACATCACAATTTTTTTAGTTTTTTTTATAAATCTATTTAAATATGTGAGATGTGTATCTCTCTTTTGATAATTACCAATCCTAAGGGTGTTTGGTGGCGTCATCCGAGGCAGCAGCATCGAGATGGCTTGCATCCTCGCACTTGGGATAAAGTCCACTATGAGATGGAAGTGATATTAATATTTAAAATAGTTTCAAAAGGGTTTTGTGGGGTAATACGTACTTGTCAAATTTTGTGTGATTAATGGCCTGTTTTCGTCCTGTTTGTGCATCCGTCAATGTTTCTGGCTATTTTCGAGTGGCCCAGACGAGAAAATTTCTCAGCCGGTGATGCATTCGGAATGGCCTGGACAACCGGAGGGGCAAGAAGATTCGAAAACAGAGAACATTGACAACCAAGGTCTCGATTAAGAACCCTTGACTGACTGTCGTCAACTGAAGTTGACGACGGAATCAGCTGATGAGTCCTGACTGTGGTCTGGGTGTCGTTTTGTTTTTTGATTTTGTTAGAAAGCGCCTCCTTGGAAAGGATAGTTGAGATGCAACGTAGTAGGAGCAGCGGTTCGGTCCGGCAGTGTGAATCCTTCTCCCCCTTTTTATTTATGAGTTGTTGTGGAAATTAGAAAGAAACTCTTGAGAATTTGGTTTGTTGCTGTTGTTGAGATTTGGTTCAGTTTGTGTTTTGTTTTTTTTTTGCGAATTATTTTCATATATATATATAATTCGTTTACGTTTTGTAATATTTAGTGTAGTTTTGGTTGGAGGTATTTTTGGGATTAACTTAGAATTTGAGGTCGAAAGAGATGTCAGGAGACGAAAAAAAGGGAGCTGGGGCAGTGAGTGATCACAGTCATCAGCTGAGGTCTCGGGGAATGGCAAGTTATAAAGAGGATTGGGACACCGATTTAGATCCGAGTGGAGCCACGGGTGGTGCGGCTATTATGGGCGGCGTCAAAAGGACACCGACTCACTTTCTGCGCCACAGAGATAAAAACGAAACAGGGCAGCGGAAAGATGAAGACCCCAACCGTCAGAAAGGCGAGTGCACGCGAAAGCCAGATGAAGGACAGCAAGAGACAGATCGTCCCGGAAATTATGACCTTCCAAAGCAACCCATCGAGTCAGAGTACGCCTCAGCCATCAACGTCGCAGTTGCCCAGGCTTATGAAACCTACAGGCAGGCATTTGAAACGGACATAGGACGAGTGCTCCAAAAGGAGATCGAGCAAGGTTTCATTGGGATGATGAAACAGCTGAACGACGTGATCCGGCCAACAAATTCCCGTTCAACTGAGCAAGATCGGGGTGGAGTTACTGCAGAAGCAAGACCTCAGCAGACCGGAAGTACTGGAACGACCCAAGGAGCTATCCCCAAAACTCGCCGGCCAGCCCCGTACCCGAAAGCCCAGTATCCAAAAACGGCGATAACGAAAAGTGATGAGAGCAGTCCTAATGCTTCGCGACTTGCGAAGGCAGCATTGTGGAGCAATCCGGTGAGAAGTGGCAGAAGAGACGAAGTCGAGGAAGAGTGGTCCGAAGAGAGCGAGTCTCCAAGAGAAGATGCGCGATATAATCGGCAGAGGAGGTCTCATGAGGTCCGGCCAAGAAGTGGAGTGGACGAAGAGGAGCCGGTGTACGCGAATACTTTCCGATCGCACAGCCGTAGTGAGATTAGAGTCGAGCGATGGGGAGTAACCTTTGATGGAGACGCCAGATCCTCTGTGGAAGACTTTGTGTTCAGGGTCGAGTACCTGCAGCAAAAGTTCGATTGCCCATGGAAGGAAATAATAAAATGCTTTCATCAGCTGGTTACTGGACGTGCTCGGGATTGGTATTGGCTCCATGTAAGACAGAGCCATGTCCGAAATTGGAAAGATTTGCGAGCAGCGTTATTGGATCGATTCCGTGGGCCTTGGACAGAGCATGATCTCATGCACAATCTGCTACGGAGGGAACAGTTGCCCGGGGAAAGCTGCGAAGACTATATTCATGCCATTCGTCAGCTGGCCTCGCGACTAAAAAAACCGCCAGCTGAACGGCATCTTGTAAAAATAATTAAAAGGGGATTGCGCGAAAGCGTCGCTCGTTTCGTGTACGCGATGGATGTAGTCACGGTCGACGATTTGCGCGACGAGTGCAACGAAGTGGAGCACAGCTTGATCCGACGCAGTAACCGCGAATCAAATGGCAATCGAAATACTGGTCGATACGCGCAGATGGGACAGAAGGTTGTCCATGAACTGGAGATGGAGTCTGGAGCAGATGGGCCCACTCAGGAAGTGGAAGAGGCTCGATTCGTGCCACGGTCTTTGATAAGACCCGGATGTTGGAACTGCGGTCGGACTGGGCACGAGTTTAGAGATTGTCTAGAAAAGGACCGGAAAATCTTTTGCTTCAGATGCGGACGCCCAGAGACATTCTCACCTCAGTGTCCGGATTGTGCGGGAAACGGGCGATTGAACGTGCGAAGAGCGGGAGACCCACGTTCAGCAGCGAATCCCGCGAAGACCAACGCCTAGGGGAGAAAAAAGAGATGAATATAATTGCATGTAATAAAAATAAAGTAGAAAATAATCATAAACTTATCAATAGCCATCATTATTTATCATATGAAGAGCGCATGCGTAGATATTTGGAGGCCAGGAGGCGGATATTTGACGCTCATCAAATAGCTGGAATGCGGATGGTTACTCGGAGGGTCCGGAAAGCACGCGAAAGGTTTCGAAGAAGAAGGGCAGTAAGGAAGCAAGTCATCGCGGCTGTACAGCGAACATCGGATCCGGAGAACAGAGTATTTGCCGAGGCTATAGTGGCAGGACGAAACCTGACTGGGCTACTCGATACTGGGGCAACCGTAAGTCTGCTAGGCCGCGGCTGCCGAGAACTAGTGGAAGAGATGGGATGGACAGTAGAGCCGTACAACTCATCCGTGAAGTCAGCGTCAGGCCATGATCGATCAATCATTGGACGGGTGAAAGTTCCTGTGGAATATGCCGGACGGCAGTGCATGATCACCCTGTATCTCTGTCCATACCTCGAACAGAAGGCCTACTTTGGAATCGATTTTTGGAGGTTGTTCAATTTAGCCCCAGCTGTGCTTGGCAAGCAGCAGCAAATCGCATCCGAGGACGAGTTGAGCGTAGATGAGATAATAGTTCAAGAATTCGGGCATTATGTAGAGGAGGAAGATGAAGCATCTGATCCGGAATCATGGCACCTAGGAATAGATGAGAACAAAACATTAGAAGAAGTAAAAAAGGAGTTTCTATCTTTTGAGACTGTGGGATTGGGAAAAACTAGCCTCGAAGTACATAAAATTGAGTTGATTGAGGGGTCCCAACCAGTAAAAGATAGACATTATCCAATGTCACCTCCTGTACAAAAAATAGTGTGGGATGAAGTGGATAAGATGTTGGCACTCGGCGTGATAGAGGAAAGCCTAAGTCCATGGAGCAATAGAACCACCGTGGTACGAAAACCAGATAAGAACCGCTTTTGTTTAGACGCTCGAAAGCTAAATGCCGTGACGGTAAAGGACGCGTATCCGCTACCTTGCATAGAAGGAATCTTGTCACGTGTGGATCAGACGCAGTATATCTCTAGCGTGGATTTAAAATTTGCATTTTGGCAAATTGAATTGGAGGAGTCAAGCAAGGCGTACACTGCGTTTACTGTCCCGGGAAGGCCTCTTTACCAATTTCGAATGATGCCGTTTGGGCTTTGTAACGCTGCGCAAAGACTATGCCGCCTAATGGATAAGGTTATTCCCACGGAACTGCGTTCGAATGTGTTTGTTTATCTCGACGATCTTCTGATCATTTCCCCAGATTTTGAAACACATATGAGGTATTTGCGAATAGTGGCCGAATGTTTAAAAAAGGCAAATTTGACAATTGGTATGAAGAAGTCTAAATTTGGCTTTAAGGCACTTAAATATCTGGGTTTTATTATTGGCGGGGGCACTCTAAGAACAGATCCTGATCGGGTGGCAGCCATTAGGAACATGCCCGAGCCCAGGTCCATCAAGGATGTGAGAGCATTTTTGGGTACAGCAGGATGGTACCGACGATTCGTAAAGAATTTTGCGGCGTTAGCGGTTCCATTGACCGATGCTTTGAAAAAGCGAACTGGAGGCAAATTTGTATTGGGTGAGGAGGCCAAACAATCTGTTCAGGCCCTGAAGACAGCACTGACCACAGCTCCTGTTTTGGTACACGCCGATTTCAAACGCCATTTTTATATACAATGCGATGCTTCAAATTATGGTGTAGGGGCTGTTCTGTTCCAGCTGGATGACAACAAAAATGAAAGACCTGTGGCTTTTTTCTCAGCAAAAATGAATAAGCACCAGCTGAATTACTCAGTCACTGAGAAAGAATGCCTGGCGGCTATTATGGCGATCCACAAGTTTCGGCCATATGTTGAACTGATGCCATTTACGGTCATCACTGACCACGCCAGCCTAAAATGGCTAATGGCCTTGAAAGACTTGAGCGGAAGACTTGCTCGGTGGTCGTTGAAACTGCAGGGATACGACTTTCAAATCGTCCATAGGAAAGGAGCTGATAATGTGGTAGCAGACACATTGTCGCGCTGTCTGGAGGATGCGGCAGTAGAGGAATTAGCGCTTGATGTCAGCACAGCTCTAGGATTTGAAACCACGGAATTCGAATCGGAGGAATATAGGTCACTAGTCGAGGAGATTAAGGCGAATGAGCACAAATTACCTGATCTCAAAGTGTCCGAAGGCGTCATCTTTAAGAGGATGCAATTTAATCGACTTGATGAGCAAATGGAGGGCACTATATGGAAGATTTGGGTTCCAGAGGCTCTAACAGCCGAGCTGATTCGACGTGCGCACGAGGATCCTGTAGCAGCACACGGAGGAATCGCCAAGACTTTGGAGATTTTACGCAGACAATATTATTGGCCCAAGATGGCAGCTCACGTGGCCCGCGTCATCAGCGAATGCGAAGTCTGCAAAGAGACAAAAGCCGTGAATTTCCAAATGCAAGTTGGATTGGGAAAAGAAGTGGTCACTGAGAGGCCGTTTCAGAAGATATATGTGGACTTTCTGGGGAAGTATCCCAGGTCAAGGAAAGGCCATGCCTGGATATTCATTGTTGTGGACCATTTCACTAAGTTCACTTTGCTAAAGGCCATGAAAGAGGCAACGGCGAACAACGTGGTGGAGTTTTTAGTGAACGAGGTGTTCTTCAAGTTCGGAGTCCCGGAAATAATACACTCGGACAACGGAAAACAGTTTATCGCCAAAGTATTTAGGGATATGGTTGAAGCATTCCAAGTCACGCACCTGAAGACACCAATTTACTCCCCACAGAGTAATGCTTCGGAGAGAGTGAATCGAACAATCATCCAAGCCATACGTACATATCTCGAGGAAGACCATAGAGAGTGGGACCTGTACTTGCCTGAGATCGAGGTGGCGATTAGGAACAGCATACATTCTGCAACTGGCGTCACACCGTTCTTTGCGCTGTTTGGGCAACACATGATGTTGAATGGTGGCCAATACAAGCTAGGCCGCAAGCTAAGGTCCATGTGTGAGCACGAAATGGCAGCCATGAACAGCAAAGACAAACTGCAGCTAATCCGGGCCAAGGTGGAAAAGCAGCTCCATACAGCATACGAGCGCAGTGGGCAACGCTACAATAAGAGAGCCAGACACTTCCGTGCTGTTCCAGGACAGGAAGTGTTCAGGAGAAACTTTGCGATCAGCGACTTTAGCAAGGCCTTTAATGCAAAGTTCGCTCGCAAATTTCTGAAGGCTCGGGTGGTGAAACCGGTTGGTGGAAATGCCTATGAGCTGGAGGACATGCAAGGGCGTCCGCTTGGAGTGTTCCACGCGAAAGATATCCGGACCTGAAAGTAAACAAAAACCAAAACAAAGTATCGAGAACCAGCAAATGTCGTGTCATACTTCCCGTAAGATGTAGTCTGACCAAGGGTTCAATCGGCTTGGCTGTGAGGATTGGGTGTGACCCAACGTTGGGCGCTGAAGGTAACAATAAGAATGGCAAACCATTGGCACCGGCTGCAATATTCAATAAAATGCGCACGAAAAAACCCTGGCATCTGATTTTCTCTTTTCGCTGTGTCTTTTTCGTGTTGGTGTTGCATTGTAGTGCGATAGCATCTCCGATACGCCAAACATGAATGGTATATCGATATTCGAATATAAGGAGATGCGCGCGCGCAACCGACTTAGACAGTGGCGCCATCCATGGCTCAAGTTAGGATTTGAATTTGATGGCCTATTCGGGGGGGCGGCTATTTAATGAGAGAGGCGGACTTAATATTTGGCATCTTGCTCCCACTCGAGGGTTATAGGAAGTAAAGGCTAATTAGCAGGGAGGAAGTCGGCAGAATGTTGATGTCCTCCTCCCACCTAGGAGTGTGGAATGACAGACCTTGAAATAGGTCAATGACTTCTGCATTTACTGATGTAGGTCAGGGCCAAATTGAAATCGGAACGAAGGCATATAGGGGGACAATTTCGGTTGCCAAGGGACAGTTGGTTCGCTAAATTGACCAGGCGCAGGCAGCGGTGACCAGTTAAAATTTTCAAATTCAATAAAAACTATTCACTCCGTGCACGTTATATATATATATATATATAATTTTGTTTTTTTCAAATCGTGAGTTCACAAAAAAAAAAAAGAAGAAAAGTGGTGAAAATATATAAAAAATTTGAATTTCTATGCAAAGTTTTGGGCCCGAAGTATCCACTCAATATCCTTACGCGGACCTGGGAAGCCAGTTCATCCTTGGGAATCCTAGTGAGGGGGAGCTTTCCACACGCCTTCCGCTTTGCCCGGGTAGCAAGTGATCCCACCTCCCCGTGGTCTTCCTAGAGGCATCATCCAGGCCACCGTTCCTGCATCCAAGAGGCGCTGCAAGGAGGAAGGATAAATAGAGTGAGTCAGTTCCAATCGAAATAGTTTTCGCCCTGCATAGGCAGCCCCAATCAGCAGCCAGCAACAACTAAAAGCAACATATATACATACAGTTTGCATAAGCAAAACGCCATATCGACATATTATCTACATCATTACATCGCATCATCTACATGCATGGTAGAAGAATCGGCTACTCAAACTGAAGTGCGATCACACACATAAACACATCTAAACACATAGTTCGAACTTCTACAAATTTTCTTTTATAAATACACATACACCTTAATTACTTATTTATTATTTATTATATTTATTTAAACATTCTATTTATTTAAAAACATATCCTTGTGAAGGTACAATTTTCCCTAAACTGCCCTATATTTAAACATATACTTATATTTATGAATTTACATCCATTTTAATCCCGTCCCAATCTTTCCCTTGGAGCTCCATTAGGGCTTAGTGCAGACTAAATGGGAATCTAGAAAAACAAAATAAACAAATTAATTAATAATAAGGGAATATAGCAACGGGAAGGCAAAATTGAACTCTGAGAAATAATTATGATCATATAATAATAGTTAAAATTGCTAAAAGTCTATCAGTCCAAATGTACGAGTTAGTTTTATGTGTCAATGAAAATTAAAGTCTTTATAACGTGTTGAACATGTCGCTGTAAGTCATTATGAGGGGGGAGAAGGAGGAAAACATCAGCCTGGAGTGAGCCGTCCGCAGGTCTCCTGTATTAGGGCAGCCAGATGGAGAAGATATATAAGCATCCGCTGCATGGAAGGGTGGGGACGTTGCCGGCGGAAACATCTATGCCGAAATCATCTTAGTCTGTTAGGTGGCGCTTGGTTTTTTTTATAAATTTTGTTCAGTAGTTTGAAGTAGTTGGCAGTTTTTTTTTGTGTTTGTTGGTGAGAGTCATTTATCGTGGTGATTGTGCGCGCTGTGGGCTTGGGATGAATCCTGCCCTGGGATGGGACTAAGCTAGCCGGTGCCAGCCCTGGAAACCAAAGCAGCGTCGTAACAAAACATTGAAAAACTGTAAGTAGAGTTCCTAAATCAGGACTTCCACGAGCATGCAAACTTCATGATGTTTTCTTAAACTATTACCTGCACAAATAAGCAAACTTAATGATTTTTCTTAAAAATCTTTCGTTTGTAGGAAAGAGGTATCGGAGGTATTCCTCTATACTTCTTTCCTACAAGCATGAGCTTTTTCAAAAACTTCATAAAGTTTTCTTCACCTCGTAAAACAAGACTAGATTTGCAAGGTGAAGCAAACTTCATGAAGTTCGCTAGTAGGCGGAATATTTAAAAGTGAATACGTTTTATAAGGGAAAGGCTTAGAATCTCACCTGATTCTCTCTTTTCCATGAAGTTTGCTAGTTTGTTTTACAAGTCTAGCGCTTTATTGTTACCATATTTTTTTACAAGTTCGATTTTTAATGTTAACCATCGCTAGCTTACTACTACTACTACCTACACTCAAAAAAAAATCACTCCGAAACGGGATTAAAAACAGGGTGATCCCTTATATTCTTGAGCCGATCCCGGAAAAGATTGATTTCACTATCTTAGATCACATGAAGCCATCTCCTGGATTACGCTGTTTTTATTCCCGACTTCTGATTTGTTTTTCTGTGTACCTACTTTTCCCATATTTCTGCCAGTTTTGGTATACTATCTCGAAAAAACAAAAAGCGTGTTTTGAAGCGATCTTCAAGTTCTTCAAAAAAGCGAACCTGCTGATCCTCAAGGGTCTACGTCATCGACGAAAACTAATAATATTCGGAGCGGGTATTGTCTGGGCTATACGACTCGTAGGGTAGGACCTCCTAAATCAGCTTTTGAAGGCATTGTATCGTATGGTATCCGTTTTTGCTAAATCACCCGCAAATATATACAAGACAATGCCACTGTAAATATGCGGCTTTGGCTTCGATCTTTTGCGCTTGGGGTTATCGTAATGAACCCATATTTTATCACCAGACACAATAAGACCCAAAAGTCGCATTTTTTTAATCGTTGGACAAAAACTATTTTGATTAGCGAAACATAGAAGAAAGTTCCAGTTAGCCAAGCGCCGGTGAAATTTGTTGCTCGAGATGACCAGCGATTAAGTCATTTGGTTTTCTCAACAAAAGTTGGGCCCGATATCGATCAATTTTACTCGCTGCAGCAAAGTGCCAATGACACTGCCACTGAACTAGTTGTAGTTTTGTAATGGTTTCGGTAATGCTATTAAAAGATTCTGGCAGTTTTCTTGGGATCGGTAACCCGATGTGATTTGATCTTGTCAGCCTGAGTCTTTGAACAAATTTGGTATCCACTCTTGATTATTTGTTTTTCTTCCATTGCGTAGAAGTAAAGAATTCGTTTATATTATAGCAATTAACAAAATAAAAAAAGCATTCTTCTGTTTTGGCATCGATAAAATTATCGATACTTCTATCGGAAGCCAACTGGCGGTTAAAAGTTGTGTGAAGCAAAAGCTGCGCTTAAGTTTGTTCCTCCGGTCTCGCCAAACAGAACATGTAAGTCATAGACCCGATTTTTCTAAGGCTCCGGTTAGCCAACCACCGGACAGATTTGTTTGTCAGAATGACGAGCGGTTAAGTCAATTGCTTTTCTCAGCAGCAGTTTCGCCTGATGTCGACAAATGCCTATCGCTGCTACAGGGTGACAATATTGTTTGACTAAACGAACGAGTAAACAGCTGGCTCGGTTTTTAGTTTAGCCTTTCCCTGTACTTTCTGCCATTATTTATTCAATGCTCTGCCTCTTCGAATTGCATTTCCATTGCGAAGAGTTGAAAAATTTGTTTATCCATAAACATTTTATGTGGTAACATTTGATTTGTAAAATAAACGAAGTAAGTGTGCGGCCAGCTGTTTGTATATCGATAAAAATAACGATAATTTCATCAGGGCTAAACTCGCGGTTAAAGTTGACCGGTGAATGAGCAGCGTTTAAGTTTGACATTGAGAAATGGGAACTTAATTACAAAACCTTGTCGGAAGTGGAATGGAGAACATGGCTGATGACTTCAATTTTTATGGCAATGTGCTGTGGAAGGCCTGAAGTATTTTTTCACCTTTAATATCTGTGTTCCAAACTCCACAGGAGAACTCCACCAAATAAGCAAGACGTATTTTCTTCGGATGTTTAAATATACACTGGTATGTTTGTATGTAGTTGCATATGTATGTTGTATATTTCGTATATTTAGTTTAAGCATGTTCTATAATGCTAATCATAATCGGATTTAAACTGCGCACATCGGTTGAATTACAATGTAAATAAATCTTTGCTTTGTAAATGTTAATATCACTATAGCAGCGCACTTAGAAACATAAAACTAAACTAAAAGTTAAGAACTAATCGATTTTTTTGTGAATAGTGTTTGAGGTGAGTAAATGCCTTCCAAACCAAAAATCCCTAAACATATTGCATAAGAAGTGGTGTGTGTGTGTGTATGTGTGTGGGTGTGTCATGGTGTTTCCATATATTTTACTTGAAGGTGTTCATATGAAAACGATTTTATAAACTATGCAATCAATTTGTTAACAATTTATGTGTTGTGTTTTCAATTTTGCTTGCAATTGTGTATTTTACCTGGTGTTGGTAGTAGAATATTGATAGTTTGGAATTTTTTAACAACTATTCAACATTTGATATAATACGCAAAATCCCAAATGGATGCACATGTATTTTTGTTTAATGTATGAATATTTGTTATGTTGCTGCTGGTTGTGTGTGGAAGAACATGGAAGATTCGATCTATTAGAACCAGAGACCGTTGTGGCATACCAAGGGATGGACAATTTTTGAAATTCAAAGTTCAAAACTTGAATATTTTAAACTTTTTTTTTAGTAATTTGTTTAACTAAAACATTATTCGACCAAGGAATCTTCTTCTTTTCTAAACTATTTCCCTTTGAGGCATTAAAATCTTCATCGCGAAGAGACCAACTTAAGCTGAGAGCTCTTTATATCAAAAAAAAAAACAATGTTCATACTCGAAAATATTTTAGTAATTAGAATTAGAATCCAATCAGAAGCGTGTTTTACACTCTTTTTTACAGATCTTCAACTTTATTTTGATACGGTTAGGTTTGGTTCCGTTCACTTTCGAGTTTTAAGAAGTAAAACAATTACCCTTAAAAACATTGCAAATTTGGGAAATTTGAGATATTATAGAAAATTACATACAACTATCACTATTAAATCATCGATTCCCTTATAAAAGTCGCTGATGGACCCTCTAAAGAGGATACCACTTAAAGGCCAAACTGATCCTTTGAGATACTGAATTGATGTAGCTTATCCGCATTTAATGCCTTATCATTTTCAGAGGAACGGAGACTTGTAATAATAAAAAACATACAAAATTCTAGTGAACCACTGAATTGAACCGAAACCGCTATTTTGATATTAGAGTATCCATTCCGTATCATCCTTTTCTTGATTTTCAGATCCGTTGGATAAAAATGTAAGTTAAATTTAACATTAAATTGATTTTTAAAAATCCAACAAGTAAGGGCGCTGCAGACGATTGCCACGACTACAAAATATCCTGTTCATTTCTTTTCATTTATTTGTTTTTGAATTTGAATTTTCCACATCTGAAACAAACTTGATCCGCGTACCGCACACACCTACCTTCATGCAAAAATTTGTGGCTCTATCTGTTATAGTCTCTGTGATCAAAGCGTTCAAATAGACAGACGGACGGACGGACGGAAATGGCTAAATCGAGCCGGCTGTTCATGCTGATCAAGAATATATACACTTTATGGGGTTGGAAATATTTACTTCTCCAAGTAACATACATTCGCACAACTTCATGATCCCAATTTTACCCATTTTCAAAGGGAACAGGGTATAAAAAAGGGGATTAGGAAACATCCATTCCCAATGGATCTCAAAATCACCCAATAGATCATTAACAACTATCCTTTTCTACCCTGCATGTAAAATATTTACCCAAACTCTTAGTTTTGGTAGATAATGGCTCAAACTCTAACAATTTTACGGTTAAATCACTTTAAAGACAATCTAATCATATTATTAAAACAAAAGTGGTATGCAAATGCATTAAGCATGTGAAGGAGTTATAGTAAGGACCTTAATCCAAAATTTTAAATAGTCTACGAGATATACAGATCCAAGTCCCAGACTGAAGCTGAAAGACAAGCAAGGTTTTCATACTACCAACATACTCTTTTAGATTTTCTTGGTCTCTACACGATCTACTTTTATGATTTCAAACTTGTGTCTCATAGTTATCGGCAGTTAGAAGGAATAATTTGAAAGCGAAATGGAAAAATTAAATTAAATTACATAAGCAGAATTCCACCAAAGAAACGGAAAGAAAATGTTCACGGCTATCCTAGATCAAGCGCTGGAAAACTAAAAAAAAAAAGTAATCCAAACCAAATTATCTATAGAAGTTCCTTAAAACCTGTTTATTGAACTATTTTTAAGCGATAAAGGTAGAAAAAAGTTATAAGAAATCGAAATCTTTAAGATAAGAAACGAGTTAGAACTAATACAAATAATAAACCAGGTGATGTCGAAAATCCGTCTGCTTTACAAAAACAAAGCGATAAATCGATGTCATGCAAGACGTAGATGACAACAAGATGATAAGGTAAAGGGATTGAAGACCTGATGATATTGAGTGATTCACTAAACTCATTGAGATGTTAACTAAACACTGTATAAGTCAACAAGTTCTCTTCAAGAGCTCTTTATTATTGAGTTGGATTTGTTTAGTCACTCTTGCTCAGTGAGGTGTTCAGTGTAACCAAATATTTATGGATATTATAGATGACGCATGTGAAACAAAACACGATTATTACTGGTAGTTGACATTGGCTACCAATTTTCTAATTTGTTCCACATATCTATAAATCTTGGAAGTGACTAAGTAACTAGTTCAATGAGTTCTGAAGTATCTAGTTAATTGACTGTTCTCAATAATCACGACTATTTAGATAATGAAAAACAATTCCTGATTACAACTTTATGTATTAAACGCAATTGTAAATTGTAAATAGTTCTACAATTACTTGAATAATAGAGCCTGCAAAGAGGGCCTAATGAAGTAATTGTGCTTGAAAAATTGAATTATTTCAGTAATTGTAGCAGAAAATAATGATTTTTTAACATTTAAATTTGAAAAACTCCAACATATCTGATAATTAATTGCAGTTTACAGCTACAATTGCATATTTAGTTCAACATTTTAAGCACAATTGCTCAAAAAAGCAACTTTACAGATACAACTATTTAAGTAATTGCAAAAGTAATTACATTTTGTAATTATTACAATTACGAGTACAAAATTTTTGTTTTTCATTAATAATAATTATGTGAAAAATGAAAATTGTAATACTAATTGGAGTTACCAGCTCTGTTTTAAGAAATGTTCTAAATTGGCAGTTCTAAGCTTTTTTCAAAATGCACAATTAGGCTAATAAAAAGCCACAATGCTGCTGCTGTGGGACCATTAAAATTAGTTGGAATGCTCACCATACCCTGAGGTTGGTTGACAGGCAAGTGAAATGAGTGGACTCCGTTTGAAAACCCAAACAATTGAACATTTGTTTGAGTCTTAAGGGCCACATGCCATTAGTTAACATAATTTTAAACGAATTTCGTTGGCATTCGAAGGCTAAGAATTCTTAAAGTCACAAGCAAGGCTGCAGAACGTTCCTAAACTGAACCGATCCGCCTATATATGAGTGCAAGTTGAGTGCTTACACTCCCTTAACTTTCTCAATAAATCAATTTAAGTTGAGTTTTAGAAATTATATCCAACCTAGGCAAAACTATTATAATATCTAAGGCAATAACCATGTGAAAGTAGTTGCAACGTACAAGAATAATAAATGTGGTACAAAATTTGATTGAACCTTAAGATCCTCTCAAATGAAACAAAAATATGAAAAACTAATTAAATTCTTAAGTCGGGAAAATAGAAAATCGAGATTTATTATGAAAAATAAGTGCTTTATCAGCTGTAATCAGTATGATTAGCCAGTTAATCTCAACCTGAAATAACAAACTTTAAATGCAACGCCATACTTTGTTGCGAGAACAAATTTCATCCAAATCTTTCTCTCCATTGCTTTCATGAACCTTTAGTAAAATCGATCTCCCAAAGACAAACCTCAAGTATTAAAAAACTAATTATTATAAGTGATCATAGATTGAATCCCAAACCAAAACTGTATGATCCTTTGGCATGCTACCAGCTTTTGTTCAATTATTCTTGGAACAAAAATCGAAAATTTCGGTCTCTGACTTTAACATTCGTTTATGTCCCTTTCTTATTATGAAATTTATTGCATCTTGTGGACTTTAATGTATGTATGTACGAGTATTTCGAAAGTGTTATATCCGTTAAATGTGTGTGTGTGTGTATGTGTGTTTGTATATATATTTAAGTTATTTCTTACAGGCTTTTGGGGCAAACAATTAGATACCATTGCGTTCTTAACGTGTTAAATTCGTGTTTATTAACAAGAAGTGTGTACAACAAATGAATGCCAGGCTCAAATGCAACTGAAGACTGAAAATACAACTGACAAGCCCTAATCAAGCCCTATCTTGCGTATCATTGTACAAGTATTAAATATATTCATATAGATAGGGGGAGGGAGTAGGGGAGGGTGATAAACTAATCGATCCAGTCGACGGCAACAGCAACTGGATCGCCTGCTGCCTCCAACTGTAACTGCTGCCGGAGGAGCTCTTATCAGTCAAAACGCCAGTTAGTTAAGTTAAGAGTTATACATGTAGATAAACGATAGATCTTAAAACGATTACAATTGTTTAACAAACAGACTTCTGCTTTAACTTAGCCTAAACTAGAGACATCGTTAACGACATCGAAAGCGATATCTCGCATAAATATTCTTATTTGAGACGCCGTCCGCCAGCTCTGCCCCTGGTCCGACCTCACATCTGCGACGCCGGCGGCGTCGAGGTGGCCCCCGGGTTGGTGGACGCCGCGGGCAGATCGATCCGGGCATAAAACAGCAAGTAGGGTGTAATCGTTATTTTGCGCGTTGGCGACAGCAAGTCCTCAAACTCTCGCTGGGTCATTGCCTTAATCTTGTCATCATCGCACATATACCAAATGGGCTCCGATGGGCTGCCCTGCGCATAATTGGCCTTGACTCCACCACGGCCGGTGCTGCCATAGCCCGTCGGATAGCTGTTGTTGCTGAGATTACTATTGCTGCCATTCTGCAGAGTCTCCTCGCTAAAGTCGCTGCAACTGCCAGCGGCGCTGGGCTGTTGACTGCAGCACAGGCGCATCGCACAACAGTTGACGCCATGGCAAGTGGTGTTCATACTCAGCTTGCCAATGCCATTTGTAATGGTCTTACTGCTTATCCCATTCAATTGTTTCACATTCTTGCTCATATCGCCGCTACTGGACGCCTTGCTGCGTCCGAATTTCATCTTCTTCATGAGACTAGTACCGGAGGAGGCCAGAGCCAAGGCAGCGGCCGACACGGGAGTGCTGCCTTGTCCATTGCTGGGAGCGGCATTCTCGTTGGAGGCGGCTGCCGCCGCCGTTGTGGCCTGCTGTTGGGCCATGGTGTTGCGACGATCCTTGGGGCAGTTCATATAATCGCTGGCCAAATCCAAAAAGCAGGTGTAGGCTATGTAATGGCCCACCGTGAGTGTGGCCCCCACATGGGTAATCACACTGTAAAGCTTGTACACATGCAATTTGTTGCCCTCACTCAATTCACAGCACTTGGCGCAGAAGCAGGGCAGAGTGAAGGTGGTGGGCACATAGGTGCTAACCTTCTCCATGCCGCCCGAGAAGCGATTTAGCTGAATAACCAGCAATCGTGGCAGCACCTCGTACGAAATGGAGCGTATGGCCTCTGTATAGCCGGTGCATTGATTGCAACTGTATTTGTTGTCGCCCCGGAAGTACTCCTTCGTGATGCAAGAGTTCTGTAATATAGAGGGAGTACATAGTTGGTGGGATCTTAAGCAGCGAGCACAAATCCTTACCTGTATATAGGCGCTGGGCTTCTCCTGCAGCTCGGCATTGTCATAGCCCGATATGGGCACCGGCACCGATAAATCCAGCATGCCCTGCTTCTGTCGCGTCACCGTCTCACAGCTGAGACACTTGGTGGTCAGCACCACAATGCCCTCGAAGTCGGCATTAAAAAAGTTCAAGTTCAGCTCACGTATACGATCCTCCAGTCGCATTTTATCCTTGAGCAGGCTGGCCGAATTGATCATCTCGTCATCACTCGAGTATTTTGCGGACACTGGTACAGATGGCGGCGCTGGTGCCGCCGTGCTAGAGCCCGTGAGATCGACTGTATTCAAATAGAACAGACTTTGGGAGGTGGCGCCGCTACCGACGCCGCTGGCTATGGGACTATGCTCCTTGAGGGGCGACTGCACACGCGTCGGTTTCACTGAGGTCTTCAAATCGTCTTTTCTCTTGGACTTGCGTGAGAAAAATGAAGTTTTTGATGTGGTTGTAGTGGGTATGATGGATTGACTAGTTGCCAGCGAGCCATTTCCCGAGCTGGGTGAGGGATCCGCCATACGCTCGGGACCATCAACAGCATCCACCTCATCAGGATTGGCTATATAACCATTGGCTATCACCTCCGGACAGTCGCCAATGGACTTGATCAGCGACTGATTCGTCTCGCGTATACAATTCAGCACACACATGAGAAACTCATGGGCATCCTGCTGTTGATTACCCTCGAAGGTGGCGTTCACATCCTGTATGGCATGCAGCAGGGTGTCCGCATGGTAGGGCTCAGTGGAATCGGCCATCTCATTGCCGTGCAGATTGTGATACAGTTCGTGCAGTTTTTCGCTCACCGACTGATGACTTGAACGATTGGAGTTGGAGCTAGGGGTGCCGCTGCTGCTGCTGCTGCTACCGCCATTGGTGCTGCTGCTGTTGCCATATGGCAGCTCTGTGGTGGCCAAGTCCTTGCTGCTCCAACTACGCGCATGTTCCAACTGAGCCACACCACCGCCACCACTCACATTCCTACCCAGCGAAGCGGACTTGGCCGTGTGCTGGCGCATTATGGTCTGCTGCACCACGTTCAAATCATGGATCAGATGATGCAGATTGTGCAGGAAGTGCGGAGCAAAACGTAGCGTGTAAACCACGGAATTCAAATAGCATGTATTGCCAATGTTACACAGCGTGCCCATTGCCGGAGCATGATTGAGGGCGGCTGCACTGCCATTCAGTCCACTGCCCGTGCCAGTGGGATTGCTAACGCCTGTCGAAGCATAATACTGGTGGCTCTGCAAGTCCTGCGCTTCGATATCATTAGCGGCTGCCGATGGAACAGCACGTAAACCATTGCCACCATAACCATTTGCCACGCGCCGTTCATCACCACCGGCAGTGGTCTGGTATCGACGATCGTAGAGGGACATGGTGCAGGTGCGTTTACGCGAAGACCGCGAAGTAGACTGGCCACTTGTCGAATCGAGTTCAACCTGTGCGGCCGCAATGGCTGCCGCTGTTTCCGGTGAGATTGCGTCTATCTCACTCAGGAGCTTGTTACGACGCTTCCGTGTGTTGGTGTTGTTGCGTCCAGCGGCTGTGCGCTTCTTTTTCCCCAAAAATTTGGGCTCTGGTTCCTCTTCGATACAATTCCAAAACTCTGGAAGGAAGTGCTCTGAAAGGAATAGAGGAGCTTAGTAACTTTGAATCCTGGCTATCAGTAAATCATCTTTTACCTGGTTTTATGTACTCTGTGGCCTCTGTGGGCGTGGGCGAGTCGACCTGTTGAGGCGGCGGTGTTGGGGTTGGTGGTTTGTGCTTTATATCGCCACTATTTGGTTGGGTTTCTTGACGAGAGCGTAGGTTATAGCTGCGAGTAGAGTCTGCCACATACACGCGCCTCTGTCTTTTGCCTTTCGGCACACTTTGGGTTTCGTTGCCAACCGCCGTTGGAGAAACCCCTTTATTAATTGATTGTATGACCTTATCAATGAATTCCTCGACAATTGGATAAATGGCCGTGTGGGCTGATGTGACTGCTGGTTCACTTAAATTTGTGGAAGTATCCTGTGGCACTGCTTGCTCCTGTGGATTCGTATTGTTTGTGTTGCTATCGGTAGGTGGAAGACTGCCTTGTTCCTTTTTGCTCTCATTTACGTCATATTCGTGCATCTTTCATTATCCTGCAAGGAGGCGAACCAAAAATTAATACCCGACATATTGATCCAGCAAATTGATTTTCAACCACGCGCTTTGAGCACATACACGCAAATGGAGTGTTCGTCATCGAACCTGTTTGATAAGTTTACCATTTGATAAGGTAATGTTTGATAATCAATCACTAATCTGCTCGCATATAGCCAGGGAGAGATTGTTGGTAACGCTCCACCAATGAGGCAATGATTCATTGGTATTTGTAGTATACGTGGATGTAAGAACAAGGGAGTCCCGCTTTGGATATATGTAAATATTATGGGTAATATAATATGAAACGTGAGACGCTATTACTACTCAACTATCTGGGTTTAGAATGACTTCTGTAAGCAAATTTGGTGTCAGGCATATGATTAAAGGTTATTTGAATGTTATCCCTGCAAACCCGAGCAAAGATTTGGTGAAATGTCAAAGCAAGGATAAAAAGTAAGTCCCGAATTTAACCAATTTGTTGAAGGTCAAAAGAAGAATGGATTGGAGTTTCATTCGTGAAAATCCGTGCGTTTTTCGTGAGTGTATTAAGATCGAACATCGTGAATGCAGAATTCACGAAAATGTTTTAAATATACTTTATGATTCAAACGGCATAGCGACTAAATTCCGAAGGCATAATGTCGCCCAGTGCGTTTTGAAATTATGTCGTTGTATTCCTGTCGGAATTATGTCGCTTCAGAACGACAAAATTTTGCAGAATTATGGAGAAGCATTAAAAACAAGTAAATACGGAGTTATTAGACGATTGCATTAAAAACAAAAAAGTTTTTCTCACTAGAACTAGTTTTTCAACAGATCGTTCCTATGGCAGCTATATGTTATAGTCATCCGATCCGAACGGTCAAGTGTATGACAGCGTATTTGGACCAGAAGACTTCGTGCAAAGTTTGGTGGCGATGGCTTTAAAACTGACGGAGGAGATAGCATAGAAACAGACAGACAGACGGACATGGCTATATCAACTCAGCTCGTCATGATGATCAAGAATATATATATTCTTTATGTGGTCGGAAATGCTTCCTTCTATGCGTTACAAACATCTGGACAATTTCAATATACTCTGTGCAAGGGTATAAAAATACACTCGACTCGTGCAAAAGGCACATGTGTATATCGGCAATGTGCGATAACCATGAGCTATCGATAACCATGCAGAATAATACCTCCAAGTCGGACTTGACACCATGAAATATGCACATCTTTCATTCTTATTTCTCACTAAAGAAGTAGTTCTTAGATGTAAAAAGATCCATTCGCTTTTGTTAATAGCCTATGCACACAGTCCATTTAGCGGAACGATGAGAAGATGGTGAAAAAATGAATCTCGTGTTCATACTGTCACCGTCCACCGTCTACTGTCAGTGCCTTCTTCCTCCATAATATAAGCATTTGTGTCAATCAAAATAAATTAATAATCTAAAACAATGGAAAATAATTCATTTTATTTGTTGGTTTTGTTAGCCGATGTTAATCCAACTGATTGCCGAGCTGGAAAATGGCGGAAACGTGGATGAAATGGACATCGAAAACATAGATTTGATTGTCCCGCTGAAGCTACAAGAACTCCAATTACGAAGCCATTTTTAGCAACTAGTAAAAAGTGCTTAAAGCAAAAAAGAAATATTGAGTATATAAAATTTATTATCTAATAAATCTAAAAACAAAGTCGAATTAGTCTTTTTTGCTTAAGCAAATCCAAATAACAGTTTTGGAAATTAGCGTTTTGGGCACTCATTTCCCACAAAATATTTCGAGTCAGCTCGAGATGCTTCCTCTGCATTTCATTTCTCTCCCTAGCCAACGAAATCAGTTACTGGCGGGTGCAAGTTTAATCCCTCTTTGCTTCATCAGCGTAGCCATCTCCTGGTAGACGTTTCTTCAGCAGTCTACATTTGAAGTTTGACAATCACTTGCCGCGCTCACATTGTTTACGTTTTCGTTGCGAATGTCAATTTTTTTAGTGGTGGACACAGAAATAACGCATTCACGCTAAGTGAAAAAGCATGAGATAGGAACATCCCCAGCCGACGGGGGAATATTTGGAGATAATTTGGCAAGGCAAGTTCTTACGTACCGTCTTTGACGGTAGACGGTAAACGGTAGGTGTGGGCTAGTGTGAATAGGCTATAAGGCGTTAGTCCGTCAAAGAATGCTTCCTTGAGAATGTATTTTAACATGTGTTTTTGTTGTTGCTTGTCCCCTTAAAATAATATTATGAAAAGAGTCATTCTGTTGGGACCCACATTCTACAAAGTTCGACTGGGCTATCTAGTATATTTGTAGTCTTTATTTGATGATTATTATGTAGCGCTTTTCGTCTTGACAGTTCCTGTCACTACACTAAGCTTAACAAGTATCACCACTAGATAATGTGAATAATGATTTATGGTATTTATCTGACAAACTGGTACGGGCACACTTCACAAAAACCACAAAATTCTAATCATGCGTGACAGAAGAAACGAAAAGTTAAAAAAAAAACCTTTTGAAGGAAGAAATGTGAGCTAAAAATGGATAAATCAATCAACTAAAAAAAAGGGAAGTGGTAAGAAAATTCTCAGTTCTAACAATTTATGCCGGAAACCCAATATTGAATAACGATTTAAAGCCACTGGGCCTATGCTACTACACTACTTGGAAAATTAAGCGGAAGGATTTGGGTATAAAATTTTTTTAAATACGGCTGGTGCAAGACTTGAAGCCATACCTGGATGGGTATTTGGGCCTACGGCTTCATTGGAAAGTCCTTTTTTTTAAGATGACGAAGAAAGGAATGATTTTTTTAATGGAGGTCGCTACCATGAGGTAATTTGTAAACCCCCTATTGAACTATGAATTAGTTATAAGCCCCCTCTTACTAATAATAAACTAGTTCTTAAGGTATTTTTAAAAGCGTCAGACTAATAGCCACCGCGGCCGATAGAAGACGTGATGAAATATAACATAATGGAAATCGCAATATAATAAAGCCATCTTGTTCGCAATAGATTAATCAAAATCAGGAGAAAAACTTTTTTTCCTTCTTGACATGTGTTTTAACATGACTGTGCCACACAGCACGAGAATCAATGGCCCATTCAGAGGCGAGTTCAGTGAACAGTTTATTTTATGTTTGGGGCCGGTCAATTGGCCGCCTAGATCGTGCGACACAGCGCCTTTAATACTATTTTTTGTGGGGATATGTTGAGGCCCAAGTCTACAGAGACAAGAACGCAACAATTGACGCACTGGAAGCTAATATTGAAGATTTTCTTGTAACCGGCCGATATGTTGCATAGTTCTCTCTAAATTCGAAATTGGATCCAGCGTATGAACCATATTATTTACCAACGCCTGGCATTAAAATCTAAAAATCAAGTTCTATCATATAAACTCATTTTAAAACTATATGGATTGTTCAATCTACAACTCCTAAATTCTCGTCTAAAATTGTCATCTTTCATATTTTCGTAGTGAACTGCACTCATATGACAAATTAATGCCTATGATAAGGTTATGAATTACACAGGTCAACAAAAATTAACTATTTTTCCATATCGAAGATCGGACAATGATATTCTTGTAAGATTTTCATCGCTGCACACGAATCTGGCCTTCAAAAGTGCCCATCACGTAGAGATTTTGAGAAAAATGATCACAAAATCTCAAAAAACTCTGTTTTAGCCCTTTTTTAAGCATGTGTAGAGAATAAGGCCGGAAATCTCTTATTAGGCTTAAATTAATTAGGTTTAAATTAAATTTTCGTTTGGGTCTGGTTTTCTTACATTGGCGTTGGTCCTATCCATATTATTAATGGAGAGCCATAGATCAAATTGAAAATGTGGACGTTTTAGAAATGTTATACCACTTGGGAAATGCCTCTATTAGCATTAAAAGCTAATAAGGGATTAACAATCAAGTATTAAGTCATGACCAGGGCTGCAAACCGGATTTGAACCGAATCGGTTAGAACCCGGAACTCCGAATATTATCTTACTGTGAACCGAACCTTAAACCGAACCTCTTTACTATTTTAAAGCTGATGTTCCGAACCTAAAATATCGGTTAGGTTCAAAAATGGTGGACATCACAAAATTTGACCTTCTGTCTAGCCATTCTATCTGATATTTGGTTGGTTTTGATCGACTGAGTCTAAACAAGGGCAGCAAAATAAATTTAAAAAATCCTCGAATAGCATTCAGAGTTACTTACAATATCCCCATCTATAGGTAGCCTGTGTTTTATAAGAAAGTTGACTCCAAAGCTTTTTCAATGATTCACATGGAAAATATTTTCCTAGTAACTTATATTTCTAGTTTTCAATATATCAATGTGTTCCACAAACCGTTTTCGACCCAAAAACTACCCTATTCCTGTATGATTTGAGTAGTTTAGGATTAAATTAACTTCTAAAATTTAGTAATGTTTAGTATCTAATAAATTATTTCTTTGTTTTATATTAATATTGTGTCCAGCATGGACAGAACCAAGGTTCGAACCAAAACCTTCTTCCAAAAACCGCGAACCTGAAATTTTTCAACCATAGCCATTGGTAAATTATGGTTCGAACCAGCGTTCCGGAGATCAAAAACAAAGTATGGGTTTACAACCCTGGTCATAACTAATTAGGAGCATTAAATCATATTTGTTGGGAGGAATATGCTGCAGCTATTTTTGTGAACACAGCTGTAAGTTAATTTTTCTGCCCTAGTGACTTTATTTCATTTAAAGCGATGTAAATCAACCGGCTATTGGAGACCCTAAAAGGTTAACCCAATTTTGACGCACATTTAAAGTATGTATTCCTCGACGTTCCATGGTTAATAAAGTAATCAGCTTAGCAAAATGTGTTTAATCCAAATTTTAGTTGTAACAGAGACTCGGCCATTAACGAAGCCGTTTCAAACAAGGCCCAAAATCCAACTGTGAGTGCCATAACATCAAGATGAGCAGGACTGTGGAGCTAGTGCGTGTATAAAGCGCTTTCAAAGCTTGGCCGAAATTACGTTTTGACACCTACGAATCATATTTGTGGGCCTTAGGTAAGCTGTGATCACATGTTGAGGTTTTGTACACATAAACGTTGTTAATCAATGATAATAGCAAATTATTTGTATCATTAGGCGTCTTATCAATTAGCTTTATAAACACTTTTGGCCCATAGAATTATGTAAAAAGAGTATACATATGTACATTGGCAAGGGGGAGCTATAAGTGCGGGGGTGTGTGTTTATGTCTATTATGCTTTTTGGTGAGGTAGTCCCCAGGGTCTCCGCTCTGTGTCTGGTGAATGTAAAACTATATTGTTATTGATTTTGTTGCTGGAATGAAGGTCACATGTCCCACAGAGAGAAAAAAAAAACAGATACGAACAACAACAAAAGGCAAACCTCACGAAAAGAGCACTGGGAACAACAACAACAACAAACTGAAATCAAACAACAACAATTGACAATTGCAAGGTAAACAGTTATGCGAGTGTGTATGTGTATGTACATACAAGTGAACGAGTACATAGGCTTGTGTATATGTAATTTATTCACGGCATATGCTCAGAGGGCTTGATTAAGATTACTTTTTGTGCGGATTTGCTTTCTCCTCCAGTTTCAACTCACATATTTCGGGAACAACATTTGCAGGCCAATTGTGTGCTGTACAAATAAAAAGCCTCCAAAGATGCCGCTGTTTAATTGCAAATTCGGTTTGCAACGTAAGACACGCACACACATACACACACTAGCACACTCGCTGAGAAGTCTGCTTCTTTACACCACTTTTCACTTTTTTTCTTCCGCTGCGGCGGCTGTTGGTTTCATTGTTTTTTGGTAGTTGCCACTCACATAAGGGTATTAACTGCGGTTGAATGTTGCATTGCTGCAAGTTAACAAATATTTTGACGTGATTTGCTAACACTACTTCTATAAAGTGAATTTTTCGTTTAATAATGATAAATACCATTCGCATTGCGACATGCCCGGTCACACTGCATCCTCCCATAGGAACTAGTTCGCTAGTCCAACACTCAGCATTTCTATTCTTGCGCGATACGGTCACAAATAAAGGTATTTTGCCTTGTTTGCGCTACGGTCGCACTGGCCGAGTGATGACGTTTTTTTCGCATTTGTTTATGTACTTTAAAGAAAAAGTTAAAAATACGTTAAGTATTTTGATTATAAATAAAAATAAACATTATTTTTAAATTAAAATAAAAATATGTTGAACTTTTCCTGAAAAACCGGAAACCATTTTGTTTCTCAGATTCCGAGTTGCACCTACATCCACCTGCGAGCACAATGTTCCCACACACATACGCAGAGCTCTCTCAGTGTCAGTCGCCAGCCTCCCGCCCACTTTTCTTTACCCACGCCTCCGCGGTAGTATTAGTGTCCGACCCCCGATCCGTGGACCTAAAAGAAGGAGTGTTTCTTTGTAAAGCGGCCCCAGGCCCAGTTTTCCAAACATTTTCCTACTTTGGTAGTCCTTTTTCCAAAATTTCAAATCAATGATATGCCATATTTTTGTGTGTGTAGTTTGAAAAATGAATTTGGAGCTAATCGCTGGGAACCTTTACCACCGAATTTCCACGAAGGGGGTGAACTTTCCGGAAGACTGGTATGCAGTCATTGTTTAATTTTCATGTAGATCTTTCAAAATGAGTTTGAACCCGATCTGTTGATAAACTGAAAACTTCGGGTTTTCCCGATTTCCAGACAGAATTTTCCAAAACCGGCTCTTAGTACGCCCTTTCAGCATAAGAAAGCGAGAGCGTAAGTCAAAGTCGACTTCGAAATACCCGTTACTCAGGACACATAACGTTTAATAACCTCATGCGGCTCAGATAAGTAGGCAATGTTTTTTAACTCTTCCATTTTTGGAAATTGGATAAGCAAGAAGCATTTCCGACCACATAAAGTATATATATTCTTGATCAGCATGACGAGCTGACCCAAAATAGCCATGTCCGTCTGTCCGTCTGTTTCTATGCTATCTCCTCCGTCAGTTTTAAAACTATCACCACCAAACTTTCACGAAGTCTTCTGGCACAAATACGCTGCACATTTGACGGAACCGGCCGGTTCGGATGACTATAACATATAGCTGCCATAGGAACGATCGGTCGAAAAACTAGTTTTAGTGAGAAAATCTTTTTGTTTTCAAAGAAAACGCCTGCAAACTTTCTAAGAAAAATGATTTGCTATGCTTTCCCATGATTCCACCAAGTTTGGTCGCAATCGGACATTTATATAGTATAGCTGTCATAGAAAAGCTGAGTCAAAAAAGTAATCTTAGTGAGAAAATCTTGTTTTCAGTGGAAATGTCCATCAAATTATTTAGAAAAAATGTGCTGCAAGGGTATACAAGCTTCGGCAGAGCCGAAGTTAACTTTCCTCTATTTTTCAATTTTGCCCTGGAGATTGCACAATGCTGATGGTGCAGCCACTCGATGTTTTCGATAGTTTTTTGTTCCTTATGGTTCCGATCAGGTACAACTTACCAATGAGTTTTTCTATCCCACAGCAGAAGCAATAACAGCGGCAACAACTACGTGCAAGTGGAGTGGAATTCTCTCTTTGAAGACCCTGGAGAGCAAGAGCCAGGCGTAAACATGGATACAGTGCCCAATTGTTTCGATGAAAAAAGTAAGTTCATATTGGTACCCCTTGATTAGTTTTTCTAAGGGAGATCATGAAGTTTTCCCAAAATTATGCTGATCAAAGCGGCCAAATCGCAGCTAATGCCATATAGGATTTGATCAATGAATTGCAAAAGCGACAAATTTAGCTAGATCGAAAAATCATTTCCAAATTTATTTCAATTACTATCCCTACAAACGGACTTTCAAATCAATACGGTGAAAAATACATTTTTGCGTACCAATTTTCACTAGAGAAGGAAAATTTCAGCCCTCTATCTCTTACCGTTTAGGCGCTGCGATGATTGCCAATCAGTCAGGAGAAACTTTTTTAAATATATATAGAGAAATCTGATGGGAGTTGCTTCCTCATGCCTGTTACATCATTTTGCAAAAACTTGATATAATCGTTGTACGTCATTTACAGAGCATAAATATTGCTATTATCAATAATTTGTGTAATGGTTTTTTTTGCAGCTGGATGTGCGTTCATCATCTTAACACCAAAGAGTTCCATTAAATACACGTGCACAATTTGTGCACGGGTATTTAAGAATTGGATTCAAAATGACAAGTATCAGTCAGCGTGCGCAAAAAATGCAGCAAAGAAAAATGCAGAGCCAAATTTATGTCCACATTGCTCCATCATGTTTTTGAGAGCACATATGTAAGCAAAAACCAACTTGCGAAGAAAAGGTCAAAATTCTTGGTTTAAACAAGTAAGGGCGCTGCAGTCGAGTGCCCCAACTCCCGTCGGGTGTTTTTTGTACTTTTTAGAATATATAGATATTGGGTCTCGCTTGATGTATAAAGCCACGAGGCTCTAATTTAATAATTTTGGCTCTGACGCCTTTTTGCGCATAGAGGGGGGAATTTCCAAATCTACAACAAACTTGGTCTGCGTACGGTATACACCTACCTTCATGCAAACATTTTTTGCTCCATCTCTTTTAGTCTCAGGCGGACATGGCCTTTTAATGGGAACGCAAAAGAACTCGCGTATTGGCGGATCATTGTACTTGCAAGCCTAAGCAAGCCCAGTATATGTACAATGTACATACTCGCGAGCAGATTTCGTGGCCCTGAGCCGCGGAGAAATGTGCTCAGTTCTTTGCCTCCTTTCTCAAACTATAGTGAGATGACACTTTGGTGTGGGCCAAAGATAATCAACCGGCCATGGGTTTTGGGGACGCCTGTGCCAATATACGGTCGCACATCTTTGTAATTAAGCGCAAATCTCGTTTCGACATTCTACCACCAAGTGAGAACAGTGCAGTGGGAACAGTCCTAAACGCATTTTGGGATTATAAGCACCGTTTCATTATTCTTGGGATTAGTAATACCCTGCTTAAGAAGTGTGACCAAATTTCGATTTCTGGGCACACCAAGTCATCGAATGTAGTTATCGCTTTTGGCTTATCGATACCTTCTGCTCGCGCCGCGATACCTTCGTTCTTCTCTTTCCGTTTCCGGCAGAAATCACGATGTCGACTGGAGTAAGTAAAAAAATTAATGCAAATAATTTGCAAACTGCCCTGTCGCAGATGTTACAGCGCTCCCCGATACTAATCTCTCTCTGGAACAATGCATAATTGCCATTGCAGACACTTTACACTTATCCCGAGAACTTCCGTGCGTACAAGGCGCTTATTGCGGCCCAGTACTCTGGCGCAAAAGTGAAAGTGGCCGATAGCTTCAAGTTTGGAGAGACCAACAAATCGGCGGAATTTCTGAAGAAGTTCCCCAGCGGCAAGGTGAGTGGCAGCCATTTTTCCCTCTCTTCCTCTCTCTCTCTCCCTCTTTGAAAGCCGGCTTCATGCAACGTCATCAACTCGCTCTTTCCAGGTGCCAGCATTTGAGACCTCCGATGGCAAATGCCTGAGCGAGTCCAATGCCATTGCCTACTTTGTGGCCAACGAACAGCTGCGTGGTGGCAAATGCCCCTACGTCCAGGCCCAAGTCCAGCAGTGGATCTCGTTTGCTGACAACGAAATCGTGCCTGCCTCCTGCGCCTGGGTGTTCCCCCTGCTGGGCATTCTGCCGCAGCAGAAGAACAACACTGCCAAGCAGGACGCAGAGGCTGTGCTCCAACAGCTCAACCAGAAGCTGCTCAATTCCACCTACCTGGCTGGCGAGCGCATTACTCTGGCCGACATTGTGGTGTTCAGCAGCTTGCTGCATCTGTATGAGTACGTGCTGGAGCCAAGTGTGCGCAAGCCTTTTGGCAATCTGAACCGTTGGTTCGTCACCATCCTCAACCAGCCACAGGTTCAGGCTGTTGCCAAGGGTTTCAAGCTGTGTGAGAATGCCTTGGTCTTTGATCCCAAGAAATATGCCGAATTCCAAGCCAAGAATGGCGGCGGCAAGCCCCAGCAACAGCAGCAGCCCAAACAGGAGAAGAAGAAGGAGGAGAAGAAGCCAAAGGAGAAGAAGGAAGCCGAACCCGAGGAACTCGATGCCGCCGACGAGGCCTTGGCTCTGGAGCCCAAATCGAAGGACCCCTTCGATGCCATGCCCAAGGGCACCTTCAACTTTGATGACTTCAAGCGCGTCTACTCCAATGAGGAGGAGGCGAAGTCCATTCCCTACTTCTTCGACAAATTCGATGCCGAGAACTATTCCATCTGGTTCGGCGAATACAAATACAACCAAGAACTGTCCAAGGTGTTCATGTCGTGCAATCTGATTACCGGCATGTTCCAGCGTCTGGACAAGATGCGTAAGCAGGCCTTCGCCTCAGTGTGCCTGTTCGGCGAAGACGGCAACAGCACCATCTCCGGCGTGTGGGTATGGCGCGGACAGGATCTAGCCTTCACTCTGTCGCCCGACTGGCAGATCGATTACGAGGTGTATGACTGGAAGAAACTGGATGCCAAGAGCGAGGAGACCAAGAAGCTGGTCACCCAATACTTCTCCTGGGCCGGCACCGACAAGGATGGTCGCAAATTCAACCAGGGCAAGATCTTCAAATAAATTTCCCGCAGCAACAAATACTTTGAGATTCAGCATGCAGCAGCAGGAAATCGAAAGACCATAACATGTTGCCTCATATATTAAACTAAGTTCCAACTGATATATAATACCATACAATGGAGAGACGGGATGAGCCTGGTTTGATTTTAATGTTGTTTAATTGCCCCCCTTTCTGCATTTTGTAAACTGAAGAATTTTGATTTGTAATCGCCGCCTATGCGCCCCACATCTCATGCATAATTATCGAGAAATTGTCAACTGAAACAGCCTAAGCAGCCAGAAATAATTTATATAAACAACAACAACAAAATTATAATAAACTTGTGTTTTCTATTATGGCAGAGGAAGTGTTGGAAGAGTCGCACGTTGGGGCGACTAGAGCAAATGTCGAGCCAAAATTCATTTTTATACCCTTGCAACCCTTTTTATACCCTTACACTAAATATTTGTGGCTTTTAAGTTTTTTTGTAGTTCTTTAATACATTTAAAAAGATTGCATCAACGTCTTTTTGCTACAGGACTCCGCAGAATTATGGCCCGATTGTGGCCATTTTCGCCCCACTGTGATTCGGTTGGTTTTGTTTATAAAGTCTCGTCTGAAGATTTGTTCAATACTTAATGTCTTTTGTGCTTCCCCAGTTGATGCTCGCTTTGGCTTTGATTATATTTATTAAATCCATCCATTTTATGCTTATGAAATACGAAACTATTGACATGATTTGATCAAATTGGAAACAATTTGCAATTATTGGCCACCTCCGAAAAAATTAGGCTAAGTTTTAAAGGCAAAAGAAAATTTCAACCAGGAAATGCTAGAAAAACGTCACAACTGCAACCCGAGATTTGATTACTTCTTGATGACAACGGGTCCCACATTGTCGCCGGTTAGCTTATTGTGCTCACCATGGCTGCCATCGCAATATGGCCACTGCAAAGAAGAGATTCGTTTAACAAATATCCAGACCAATCCTTTCGCTTCACTTACATTCTTGGTCTTCCAGCAGCGGCAGAAGGCCGCCTTCTCGGCAATATCCTCCACATCGATCATGTCCACCACCTTGGCTTCATGCTTGCGCACCACTTGATTGCAGCGTCCGCTATTCTTGGCACTGCAGCGGGCTTGGACAGCGGGACAGTAGGCCAAATAGGCGGTATAACCAATACCAACCACAACTGCGGTGGGCGGAATTAGAGCCAGCCAATCCTTGACTGTCAAATACAGTTTAAGAAACAGACAAAAGGAAAGAGAGAGAAAGTGAGTGAGTAAGAGAAATGTGGATATTTAAAGATCTTCTCACTCAGCTGTAACCGGCGCAAGGTCGCAGAGTGACAGAGATGCAAAACCAACACCACAGACATAACAGTAGTGTGCAATGGAGCGTCGTCTGCCGTTTACGCACTTATCTAATTTGCCAATTTGTTTATAACTTTTGCAGATAAACCCAAGCATTTAAAATGATAAACAACAACAGTAAGTGTGTTGCATAATCGGGAAATGGACTGGAAAAATGCGTGCGTTGCAATGTTTTTTGCAGTTTTCCGCCTCACGCCACATAACCTTTAAACGGTATTATGCACTGGGAGAACACACATTAATTGTTAGCTGCTTAAGTTTTAATCTAAAAATTGCCTGTAAATGCTAGCAATTCCATTTGGTATGGAAATTGAAGCAATTTTGCACTACTTACACGAGAGTTTAAACCAGCCACCGAAACTATCTGGAACTGGCAGACTTGATAAGTAGTTGGGCAAGGTAGATTTAACCAAATGTGACATTGGCTCCATTTTATTATTTTTGATTTAAATAGTTTATAATTTTAGGGTGCAGACGAGACGAGTCTGAAAAACTTGTTTTTGTTGTTGCTTTTAAATGCGGCCTGTGTTATCGAAGTGTTATCGAGTACATAAATCAGGGATGGCAAACTGGCTCTTAGTCCAAAATGCTGGAATGAGTACAACAGTGGATTTTTTTCTTTCTATCAAGCCCAAAAAAAAATAATAAAACAGTGGAATTAGGGCTGAATCTCGACTATTCATGCAAATCGTGTGAACAGTTTCTAAGAAAAACGCCTAATAATAAGCCATATACCATTAAATAGGTAACATACGGGCATTTCCATGGTATCGAACGGGACAGTCTTACGCATGTTGTGTGCTGAAATGTAAATAATGTTTAAACACGGGAGTTGTTGCTTAGATATGGAAGCTACAAACACCGATGGATAAAGATCGATAGGCGAGGAACGAGCCAGGGCTGTGGATGAGTGGGTTAAAGCCGAGGTTCAAACTGTTCCCGCTTTGGGGGGAACTGGGAGACTGGGAAGAAAAGAGCTGACTTTTTTTCAAAGTCATCGTATCCTGTCGACCAATTAAAATAAGTCGAATAAAATAAATTTAAATTGTGTTAAGTGGAAGTCAGCAGCATCATTATTCTTGAAAATTTGATAAAACATGCTGTTTTTAAGAACTTTTGCTTTATTCGTCTGGGTGGACCTTTCTGTGGAAATGCCCATATTTAGAAGTGGTTTAAAAGAATAATCATGCAAATCGTGTATATAGTTTTTGAGAGAATTTCATAACTGTTGATCAACCTCTGGCAATTCTCATACAAAATTTATAAAAAAAAAAAAAATTTTGGTTTTATAATCTATCAGAGGGAATTCTTTTGATGTCTTGAGTTTGAAAACTCATAAAAGGAATCATTTCCGCCCACATAAAGAATATATTGTTCTTGATCAGCATATTGAGATTTATGTGTCTGTCTATTTCTACGCAAGCTGGTTTCTTATTTCTGAAGCTCGAGTTGAAAATTTGCACACAGTCATTTTTTTTCTCACGCTTTTAATATGTGGGAAGTATTCGCTTTCGCATAAACGTCAACTCGTGTAACACACATCCTCTAGCCAATTGAATATGCAGCCCTGAAATCAATTCCCCTCGATACAATTGTTATCGATACCCACAAACGCATTTTTTTTCTCATCGACGGGCGATGCCGTGTAAAATTACCGACAAACTAAATGTAATTTCACAATGTCGGCCGCAGTGCAAGAACGTTTACAATTGAGCCGGACTCCCTTGGACACATGGTCAAAGAGGGAACAATTGTGCCTGGCCTCGGCCGTGTCCTGTAGCGGTGATCAGAATTGGATAACGGTGAGCCGCACTTTGAAAACTGTGTGCGGCAATGGCAATGGCAACAACAACAATAACAACCGACCGGCCGATTGGTATTCCCAAAAGAATTGTGCCGTACAGTATGGACACCTACTGGAGAGTGTGGAGACAACGAAACGCAAGAAGCGCAGCAGTGAGAGTAGCGTTTCGTCACCAGCCACCGTGGAACCTCCCACCGAGCTGTTGCTGCGCCGCCTTACAGAGGAGCGGCTACACGAGATTCAGGCACAAATGCGCAATGATCAGGAGACGTATCGTAAGGTACAGCTGGAGATTGAAGCGTTGCAATCAGATGAGATGACGGAACAGGAGCTGCAGCACATGTGGCAGGATATTGAGAAGCAGCAGGCGGCTAATCGTATAGAAGAAATGAAAATGGAGAATCGATTGAGGGAGCGAGAGCAGCGCAAGAAGGAGCTGGCGGGAAACTGGCGGCAGAGTAAGCGTAGCAGCTTGGCCACACCAGACACAACTGTGGTGGACATGGATGTGGAGCAGCAACCACAGACGGGTCCCTCTCCCCTGCTCACCTCGCTGCTAAGCACAACTGCTGCTGCTGCTGCTGCCGCCGCTCCACTGCCAACAGGTAGTGTGTCCAGAGTTACAGCTCCCACCATTACATCTTTGCTGACAAGTGGGACCAGCTCCATACCTAATCAGCCGGCCATCAAGAGTGATTCAGATTTTATGACACGGCCCATTAGCGGGCCACCTGCTAGTGACTCCTTGATAGCCATCATACCCACGCCCACAGGCAGAAGTCCCTCGCAGGCTGCTCCCACACTATCCATGCTGCTGGAAAAGAATAAGACGGGTGCCAAGGGTACCGGCGAGGACAAGGATTCCCAAAGACCGCTGGAAGAAGCCTCTGCTCCTACAACTGATGCAGACGAAACAGATCCCATTGAGGAGCAACTGATGGAGGTTTTTCAAAACATGGACGATATCATGGATGACATAGACATCGACATGGCCAGCGTAATCGATGATGACATTCTCAAGGATGTGGATGAGGTCGAAGATGCCTCTCCCAGTGCGGTTAAAACTGAAGTCATTGACTTCGAGGACAAATTAGATGCACTGAAGCGGGAGCAAACGAAAGAGGAGACTAAAAAGACAGAAGTTGTCATTGGTTCTAGTGATGACTCCAATGATAATATACCCTTGGCTGCAGTGGCCTCCCAGGAGAACAAAGAGCGCACACAGAGTGCATCGGAGCTCAAGGAGGAAACTGAATCCTCCGTGCCCTTAGCGAGTGAAGTGGCCGTGGAGGAGACAAGTGAGACCATTACACTGATAAGCAGCTCCAGTGAGGACACAGCAGATGTGCCGCCAACGGCTATCAAAGTAGAGCAGAACGAAACCGACTCCATAAAGGTGAAATCTCCCAAGGAAGCTGCAGAAGAAACGTCGATCAAAACTGAGGAGGCGGTAGAAGCTAACGAGGAGCCCGAGATACCAACTCCTGAAGCGGACAAGCCATTGGAGGAAAAGGCCACTCCATGCCACACGGACGAAGAGAACTCTTCGCAGACGGACAGTAGCAAACACGATGATCCGCCACGCACAGTCAAACCAACCAGACAGTCATCTGTCTCCAAACCTATCAGTGAGGAGCACTCCAAGGTCGAAGCCACCGAACCACCTCAGCCACCTCCTCGAACTTCACTGCTGCGCAAATTACCGCATCGCGATCGCTCTGAAAGTCCCATGGTCGATGATGACACCACCACGGCCAGTGACCATTCCACTGCTCGATCCAGTACACGACGTCGTGGCTCCTCAACACCCCTAATTGACAGCATACCCAACTCACCTGCGTCCAGTGAACACACCGATGATCGCCGCGAGACGCGAGCTGCCTCCAAGAAACAGTTCTTAACCATTTACACCACGCTGCACGAAAGTCGACATGCGGCACCCTTTCGTCGTCCATTTTACGATGAGCATGCGCAACGACACGCCGATCTGTGCCTGCGCCCCATGGACTTGCCCACCATTAAGCGTAACATTGACTCGGGCTCCATACGCAACAGTAGCGAGCTGCAGCGGGATGTACTGCTGATGGTGCAGAATATGTTGATGGCCTACAGACCTCATACCACACAGCACAAAACGGCCCGATTATTTAGGCAGGATTGCCAGACCATTAAGGAGTTTGTGCTACAGCCGGCCGAGCCAATGCCCTCGAGTAGCAGCAGCAGCAGCATAACGACCACAACCACCACCAGCTCTGGCTCCACAACCAGCAACAGCAGCAAACCGGATAGGGAGAAGGCAGGTGGCACGCAGAAAGCGCGCAGCGGTTCACGCAAAAGTCAGAGACTTCATTAGAACAGAAGTTGCGACGATAGTTTTTAAGCGGTCCTATGTATAACGATCTAAAATATATATCCCTTTTTTAACGGCAACTTCTGCTTCTCCTCTTCTCGACCATCCTGTGTCCATTTTAAAATCGGCCTTTATTCCACTCATCAATCGAAATATAAGAAATTTTGTAATCGTCGCGCTCTCGACGAGTGGCACACGGTTCGTCTTCGTGGACAGTAGAATCGTCTCAGGCAACGGGATAGCTGCAAATCGCACTGACACAGCCGTGCCGCACACGAATCCGGTCCACCCCATTCACCATGATCGATGGCACACAATGGCTTGCCCCGATAACATTTCCACACATATGGCACAAAGTATTCCAGGTAGGAGACGCAGTTACTCTGGCCATAGCATTTGTCATGCAAACGGCAACAGCGATCTATGCCATCGGCTGGTACACCCTGACCACCGAAACCACAATAGCAGCCATATCCTTTGTAAATCAACGGATCACAGCCCGTGGAGCACATGATCATGGAGTACAGTCGGGTGACATCGCGCTTACCGCGCTCCCTGGTCTCCAGCAACAGATTGGACGAGACGTTATTTAAGTTCCACTTCATGGAGTAGCCAAAGGGATCGTTCACTCGGGCCAAATAGATATTCTGCTCATTCATGAGATCCTGCAGATCGGCCTGTTTGCCATCTGGGGCGGAGGGGGCTATGATGCGTATATCGGTGACACGTCCATCAAATTGTTGCTTCTTTAAATCCCAGAGAATCTCCTGGCGTGGATAAGAAGAATCGACCTGGCTTGGAATATCCCTGGAAAGTAGATTTATATACATTACATTATATATGTCCGGACTTGGCCACCTAACTCACTTGTGACTCTGCTCCAGCCAGGGCTGTGGACGTTTCAGTTCACCCATCCATCCTTCTAGCCCCAATTGCTGCCATTCAACCGGAGGCGAGGGTGAGTTGTCTGTCTCTGTCCATATGGGCAATGCCTCCCTAACTAAAGGAATTTGCGTGATATTGGGAAAGATTGGTTCGGCCATATCGGACCGCTTCATGGTTACCAACTCAAAGCCATTGTCCTGAACCTGAGCGGGCATTTTAAAGATAAAGCTGGGATTTGCATTGCTTGCACTTGGACCATACATTTCCGGTATAATGTGATCCATCAGCTCAGTGTCGTTGGTAATGCCCTTGAAGGCATTCCGTATGTCTTCCATAACCGTGAGATTTGCCCGTGCGGCGACGCAATGCAGCACCAACAACAAGGCACCCAACATATTGGTGTTTTGGTCAGGAACTGAAGTTGAAATTCACCAACCGCACGAGTCGAGCGCCAAGCCGAAATTGAAGTTGAATGTTGAAGCTGGTCAAGCCGGGCGAAATGCGGTAGTTGGTCAGTAGTAAACGTAATTGTTCAAAATCGTGTTAGTGGCAATAAGTGAAAAAAAAGAAGAAAAGAAAAAAAAAACCGAACAACAATGACGACGGATTTGGTGCAGGCGGCCCATAAATACGCCCAGACTTTGAAGGTGGCACAAATTCGACACCTTTTGATGGGTCAGTTACCCCACATTAGGAGTTAGTGGCCACCGAAGCAGTTCATGGTCAACTTTTAGAGAGTTTCGATTGCCACAGTTTTATGGATTTGTCTGCTCTTAATTGTGGGCTAGGCGCATGACTTAACAGTTTTCCACACTTCGGCTGCGAATTTGTGTGCAAAACAAAACTGGCAATGAAAATAATAAATTGCACATGAAATTTATTCATGCTGGAGTGTTACGTAGGCTCTTTAGAGTAGCAAATCCGTACAAAATAATTACTTTTTTGAACTCAAATTTATGAATCTAACTTGGGTTGTCTTTGGTTTGTTTTTAAATTGCTTTATTCACCACTCTAAGCTATCGATATCCTGCTTGCTATCGTTTATCAGCTATCGTGTTGAATAATAGTGCGCGCGGCTGCGCCTCACATGCTGCTATGCTGCAAATAGTTGCCGTGGAACAAATCTCTAAGGCAATTGTAATTTAAGCAGCTTACAAGATTTTAGAACTCTTTGGAAAATTACTGACTAGAGCCAACTTATCAAGATGATTATAGAAGCGATTTAGAAGTGGTGTAGAATGGTTTAGAAGTGGTTTATGGCCAATTTTGCCGCAGAAGAACGGGGATTTCCGTTTGCGAAGCTTGTACCTGCAGATTCTGGATCTGGCCACTGCCTGTGACACCTCCATTACAACGATCCTCACCATGTGGAGCAACATCTTGGGCAGAATCCTCGGTATTACCTTGTATATGCGTAACTCCACCTTTTGTAGGAACTAGAGCTGCATCCGTGACGTGAATTTGGCCGTGTCACGACATGTGACCTAGAGCTGCGTGCTTGAACATCCGTAATCAGTGCGTTTATCGTGAGTGAATTAAGATCAGACATCGTACACGAATTTTAGAATTTTTTTTTTTCCAATTTTTACTGGAAAACGTTAATAATATTTTATGGTGTTTTTCTAAAAAAATGACACGGGCACACTCAAAAAAAATGTTTTGCTGGAATTCCAAGAATCTGGAAAATTTTTGAGCTACCGAACTGCAGAAAATCGGTGACAGAAAAAAACTGACGAAATGCAAAGAAACCTTCTGGAAAACCATGCTCCCTTACTCTCAGTAGCTAGGCTTGGACAATCCTGATCTTGTGTTGCCATATGGGAACAAGGAGTCAGGATCTTGTGTAAAAGTTTGGTGTAATACGTCAGATGACCTCTATCGTATTTTGACCAAACCATTTCAATTTTCCAGGAGTTTCTTATAGAGGAACACTGCGCTCTTGATGTAGTTCTCGATCACAAGAAAGCCCCGTGGAACTTTAAGCTGGATATGGCCTGTGGCATGAGCATGTCGTTAGGGACTGGGTTGTAAAGGATAGGTCCGAGTAAGCTCCATTCTGGTCATCCTGATCGTCTTGAAAGGCGGATCGTTTAACTTGAATAAGTATAATTTATTTTCTATTAAAATGAGATAAACAATGATGTATCTATCAGGGCTACGAACCCAAAAACACAAAAAATATGAGGCTGCGGTTCACGGGTTGGAACCATATTTACCAATGCTTAAGATTCAATTCTGTCTATTCTTCATACAAGTTTATAAAAACAGAAGGAAAGTCGTGTCCAGAAAATATGATTATTTAATCTCAAAATAAGAACAGAATGTTCTTTAAAATTTTTTTAAAGCCCTATCCCCTTACCTGAACCGAAGCAATAAATTTTAAAAAGGGTTCTGCTTAAAAATATATTTCTTTCGCATTCTTCCAGCGATTTCTACATAACTTGGTACACTTTCCGCACACAATTTCTGAAGTCTTCTACATAATACTGTAATGTCTCATCAAAGTGTTAAGAAAAACGTTCTCACATTTCAATTTCAGTCCCAATTCAATTTTTTGAGGTTTGCAGCCCTGATCAAGATTTTTGTAGTTTTCCAAAAAAAAATGCATGATTACTTTTTGACCACAAATTTGCTCATATTGAGTCCAATGTTCTTGGTTTTATCCCCCTGTGGAGCAATCGATTTAAAAACTGTCAGGGAATTGTGACGATTATGGGATTGGTTGGGATTTTTGCAATACTTTGTATGAATAGAAAAACTTTCATACAGCTCATGAGCATCAAAGCAATGATAAAGGTTTTCTAAGTGCTGGACTGACCCATAAGTAACATTCCATTTCGTGGTCTATGTACGAAAAATGTTTCTACAGTAATGTTAAGCTCTTTTTTTTTGTGAATCATTCAATAAGTTTTCATCAGAGTGTGGTGATTCTTGTCGTAATTCGGAACATTTTTAAATAAGATTTTTATTAAACTTTGCTGGATAACAGAAGGTGGTAATAGGTTCCAAATGTTGTTGTTCGGAACAGTTTAAGGTTCAGCTTTAATACCTTAAAAGGTTCGGTTTTTCTGAAAATGCCTCAAAGTGTGACACCGCTTCCTCCATAGATACAAACCCTCCGCACGTATGTAACATGCATTTATCAAAGTCTCATCAACTTGAATGCTTGTTCAGCTTTGATACATTGCCGCTGCTCATCTTGAATGGAACATAATGATATTTCCATTCGGAACCCGTTCCGCTTAGCTATGCCCTTCCACCCATCCCCTCTCCACCTTCTAGCCGTCGCCAATTGTGTATTAGCAAAGCATACAAATCAAAGACAGACAAAGTGCTTTAATAAATTTTTCTTTATTTTGATTTAATAAATGTGATTATTTTGCTTTGGCGTCTTCCGCCCCATTGGCCAGTGCAAAAGCAAAGTCCAGATGCAGCATCCTCGCGGCTAAACGGAAATGCCGCGCATTCGGCTTGGGATTGGGGCAAGTAGTTTTCCAGCTGCCGTTGCTGTTGCTGTTACTGCACCGACGACAGCGACGTCCACAGTTCAAGTTGGCATCGCCTCGTTCTGCTTTGCTTTAATCGTTGCATTGTCATCTTTCCCGGGCCCCCGCTGATGGCTTCTCCTGTCCCGGCACATTGGTTGTAAAGTGCAGGCATTGTTGCTGTTGTGGGAACGAGCGCAGATCAGAGCAGTAACAGAAAACTATTTTCAAATTGGAAAGAGGTTTTGCACTTCGCCAACGCCGCGGCCGTCGCGTCGTCTTTGTTTCTTTTCTCGTTAGTTTGTTATTTTAACTATTATATCAATTAGTTTCAGCCTTTGACGGTTCGAGACGGGAGGAAATGGCCAGGCAGGCAGGCAGCTTGGATCGTTGCAATTCACTGCTCATGGCTTTCTCGCTTGGGGTTGTTGTGTGTGTGTGTGTGTGTGTGTGTGTGTTGGCCAACTGAAAACCCAGTCCGATTGTAAGGTACCTACACTGTGTAAAATGGAGCAGCGTTCGTTTAGAAATATGTAAATAAGGCCAAACAAATGTTATAGACGGAGCGTTGGCAAATAAGCGTGAATACAACAATAACAGCAGAGAGCCACCCGGAATGGGGTTGAAATGGTGGTGGTGTTCCGGCTTGGTTTCTTCAAACTGAAATTAAAAGAAAAAAAAAAACTAAAGAGCGCAGAGAAATTTTTGAATTAAAATGCAAAGTCATCTGGCAAGTAGCAGCAGGCCAAGTCATTTGCAGCAGCAGCAGTTAGGGTGCAATGACTCTTGTTCAGAATGCCCAGAATTGGTAAACAGAGTGTCTTCTGGTTACCAAATTAAGGTACACCACCTACACAGAGTTTTTAAACTTTTATTTACAAAGCCAACAACAGCTTCAATGTTTGTAACAATTAGACAGCAGCGACAACCTCTTAATATGGACACCTGGAAATAAAATAACCGATTAACTTGGACGCCCAAGCGTGAATCCACTGCAATGATTCTGAGACACGCTTAAAACCAACTCCAGGGGAAGACCCAGTATGGCAAATGCCATATTGGTTAACCAAAATTGTATTCAAGAAGGAAAGAAAACATTATGGGGACTATAGATTGTGTTGCCACCTGTTTCAAATGGTTATAGAAAACACTTAACTTTGCAGATAATGCATAGAGAATTTCGAAAGAGGGAGCTCACTTTGTCTGTGCCGAAATTTTTATACCTCGCTTAAATATTTTCAAAAATAATCTTTTTTCCCCACAACTACCTATTTTCCGAACCATCGTTCGTATGGTAGCTATACGATATAGTCATCTGATTTGGACAAAAAATAATTCCTGTGAATACAAAGGCCACTTACAGCAGATAAATCCGATTTACGATTACTGATTTTCGATTTGCGATTGCTTATTATTCTCTGCTGAATGGAACTGATTGCTAAGTTAGGCTATTTTCTGTCTTTAGTACATCTCAACTCATTAAACGCACAGGTAGTCAGTATCTGGGGTAAACAGTTGGACGAGCTATCAATAAACTGTCACCAATCATAAATTTTGTATGATTTCATCTCAGCAAACATGATTCTCATATTTACCAATCGCAATTGTCAATCATTGTATTCAGCAGGTAAAATCAGTCATCATTAATTAGTAATCGAAAATCGGATTTGTCTGCTGAAAACTTTTCCATGGAAATGAAAAAATAGGGGAAACTTTCCCAAACAAGTTTTTCTCACTAACACTACTTTTCTGGCACTACTTTTGTATGACAGCTTTACCAAAACTTAGTGGAAGTTTAGTGGAATCATGGAAAAGCATAGAAAACCAGAAAATTCAAAGTTTGGAGGCGTTTTCGTTGAAAACAAACAAGTTTTTCTCACTAAAACTAGTTTCTAGACCGATCAATTCTATGGCAGCTATATCCTATAGTCATCCGATTTTGACAAAGCTATAAAGAATTGTGTGAAAGTTTATAAAATAAATATATGTCACTTTTAAAATAGGTTTACATGGGAAAACAAAAAAGTTTTTCTTACTAAGACTCTTTTTCTATATGTTATAGTCATCCGATCCGGCCGGTTCCGACAAATGTGCAGCGTATTTGTACGAGAAGACTTCGTGCAAAGTTTGTTCGCGATAGCTCTAAAACTGACGGAGGAGATAGTATGGAAACAGACGGACAAGGCTAAATCAACTCAGAACGTCATGATGATCAAGAATATATATACTTTATGTGTTCGAAAATGCTTCCTTCTTTACGTTACAAACATCTGGACAGTTTAAATATTCCCTCTGCAGAGTATAAAAAGGTTTTCTCAATAAAAGTAGTTTTCCGACTGATTGTTGCTAAAGGAGCTATGAGATATAGTTATACAATCCGGTCAGTTCCGACATATTAGTAGCCTGCAGAAAGAAGAAGACTATGTGCAAAAATTCAGCTCAATAGCTTTAAAACTGAGAGACTAGTTTGCGTAGAAACAGACAGACGGACGGACAAAGCTCAATCGACTCAACTCTCGTCACCCTGATCAAGAATATATATAGTTTATAGCGTCGGAAATGAATAATTGTATGCGTTGCAAACTTCTGGAAAAAATTGTAATATCCTTGGCAAGGGTGTACAAATAGCTTAGCAGAGATCAAGACTGAAAACGTCTTTGGTGTCAGCGTTAAAAAGCATTATACTAAGCTTCCTAGTCTTATGATCTAGATAAGAATTTCATATTTAAATCAAGGATGTTTAAATTCAAATGTACCAAAGGTACTTAGTTAAGAGCAAAATTCTTGATTTAAGTATTAATTTGTGATCCTATTTTTTTTTTTATCCAAGACCTTTAATAATTGAACCATGCACGAAACATTTACCAATGAAGTTTTTATACCCTTGCAGATGGTATAATGAAATTGTGTGGATGTTTGAATGTTTGCACGAAGTCGGAACCGGCCGGATCGGATGACTTAAACATATAGCTGCCATAGGAACGATCGGTCGGAAAACTAGTTCTAGTGAGAAAAGCTTTTTTGTTTTCAAAGAAAACTCCACCAAACTTTGTAATTCTTAGTTTGCTATACTTTTCCATGATTTCATATAGTGTAGCTTCAGAGGATGTTTAAAAAACGTGATTGCAAACTCCCGAATACCGCTCCTAGTTAAGAGTAATTAAGCCATCCAGCGAAAGACTGTCAGGAATTGTAGCAGACATGATGTTAGCAAGCAAATCTCAGGTGTTTGAGAAATGGCAAGCCACAGCTTCTGCTTGTAACATTAATATTAACTTTGATTGTCCTGAGTCTTGGGTAGCCCTACTATGATTTTGAAAAACATTGTGTTCCGGGAAAGAGAAAACTTTTTAAACCTGGCGTCCTTAGGTGAGTCCAGAATGCTTTACAAAAAAACTGAACCACAACCTTGGAAATCTGAACTACTTTCATGACCGACTCGGAATCCAGACGATATCCACGATATGCCGCGCTAGATGTGAAATGCACCGTTAAACTAAGTACAGGCCGCATGTAAACTCCAGCAATACGGACTGCTCACTTTGCAACCTCAGGGTAACTGAGAATGTTGCTCATCTGATTGGGATTTGCCCAATCTTGGGCGAACTACGAAGTCCGTACCTCAATAATCCCTCCCTATTGGAAATCGAGGTTATACGTAGGCTGAATGGAAAAAAACTGGTAGTTACTGACTTCATTTAACAACAATTGATATTTAAGTGAATTTATTTAACTAGAAAATAAGCTAAATCTATTCTCTCATGATTCTTTTTTGTTCCTTTAAGTATGTTATGCGGTTTTTCGTTTCAGTATTAAGATTACGAAACTATACTACAATACTATACATTTTGTTAATTTATGGCTAATGGTTATAAACAAAGTATTTTGGGTACCTAAATAAAATACTACTACTACTATAGTAAAGCTGTTATAAAAAAGGTATATTCCAAAAATTAGTCGTAGTGAGAAAAACTTGCTTGCTTTCAGTGGAAATGTCTTCAAATAAGTTAGAAAAACGTGCTGCAACTGTATACAAACATCTTCAAACTTTTATTAAAATTATTTGATAGATTTGAAAAAAATATTCTTAACGTTGCAATTATCCTGCATAGAATTTTGAACAGTCAATTAGTGTTATTCACCATTGTTCTTTATAAACCTGTACGAGTTTTGTTACCAGAAATGATTAATATTGAAGTTTCGGTGTATAATCCGGTTCGGAGACCCAAAATTTATATTCTGTTTAACAGGTTACAGGTAAGTAAGTAAAATTGCTACATTTTGCTAGAAAAAATTGCAAGAATTGGTTATTTTATTTTTTGGAATTGGTTCTCTCATACAAATAGGTCTCGTAACCGAGTTAACGATGCTTTTCACGAATATATAGTAACAGTTTATACACAGATAAAGATACATTTTTCTAATCTTCTAAATAGAGCTATCTGTTACATAAACCTACAAATAACAGAGCAAAATCTGAGTTTATCTGACACATAGGAGCTATGTAGAAGATAAGAAATCGGACCTTAGAATTGTTTTTTTATATAAATTTTTTTTGCACATTAAAATATCCTTTGGATGATTTTCAGCCCAGTTGGATGCAATTTTAAGATCCATTTAACATTAAATGAATATTGTATTATCAAAAAATGGAGATTGTTAAAAGTATCCATTCCAAATGGATACCGAAATCGTTCAAAGGATATTTTTTGGCAATATTCTACCTCTTTTCGCTGTGTAGATAGCACACAACAAGCTCGTGGATGAGTCGTGAGATTTGAATAAATTGTTTTCATGAGAGCTGAGACGCCCACACAAACAACAGTTGTGGTGGTTGTTGTTGCTGTTTCTCTGTCACTTTGGTTGGGCTAAAACCCGTTATTTTTTTTAGTTCCACTTACTCACACTGACGATAATAAACACAACCCTCTAGATTTCACACGCTGGCACCAAAACGGGCCCAGAGGGGTCCACACCAATATCTAAGCCAGCGTTTTTGTCAACCGTACACGCTTGTCTACGGGCGTTTATTTCGATTTTCAATCGCGTGTCGCACGCCCATAAATTGGTGGGCCGCTAAGGCTGTCACAGTTGCAGATAAAAGCGCACAAATCAGCAAAGCTGCTGCAGCAGCACCACGATGCGGGCAGGCAGGCTGGCACCCGGGAGCTGCTACTGCGCCTGCGTAAAGTCCATTGACTTTGTGGTTTTTCGTATTTTTTGCGCCCTCATTTGTGTAAGCGGCGGCGGCTGCTGCTGCGGGGCGTGTGCCACTGCATGTGGGTCACGGGTCAATCATGCAATAGCCAATCTTTTTCACATAATTAATGCGTTGGCTAATTGCCAAGCCCCCAGCAGACTCGACGACCACTCAAGTCTTAAGTTCTCTCACACACGCCCAAACAATCAAAATGCAATTTTCCTGCGCCTCACCCACTTGGGCCAACTCCGCTCTACTCTTGTTGTGTTGACCCAACTTAATAGACGAGCATGAAATCTAGTCACGAACTTAATCATGAACCAACCGTGCACTAGATCCATGTTCGCCGACAAAATAGAGTCAAGAGTAGAGAGTTGGGCTAGGAAAGGATACACAGAAACAGCCACAAATAAGCCGAAACTGCATCCAAACGTAGGATGATGATTACTGCCCGTGCACGATTTTCTGTGGCATTTTCTGGTGATTGGTGGAATTGGTTTGGTATGGTTTTGCATGTCATGTCATTGCTCTCTCTCTCTCTCCTCCAGTTCAGCTTCAATTGGGGGCCTTCGCCGTTTGATCGGTTTTCATACATAGCTCAATTGGCTGGCCGTCTCGTTTTTTTGTATTTTTTTTGTATTTTGTGAATGAATCAAGCTTCAAGCTTCGAATTAAGGTTTATTATTTTTTGTCGTTGGCTTTTTTTCTGCTGATTTATACAATAATAATATACAATCTCCCCCGGTACCCTCTCATCACTTCTTCTGTCAAAATGCCGACAATAACGTTTGTCGCAGTCGCCTGATTGTTTAAGAATAATGGCGACGTTGCAGTTTGAATTTCTGCTGATCTGCGTCAAAAATAAAAAAGTTCTACGGAAACGGTTGTTTATTTGTCCCAGCTTAGAAGAGAGCCCCAGAAACAAAAGGCAAACGGAAAAGAAACGAATTTTTGAGCAATTTGTTCCGGTAGAGAATTCAAATGAGAATTTACAGAGGCGGAAACATTAGAGAGAATGTTGTTGAACTTTCGGACTCGTTAGGAATGGTTCTACAATTAATTTTGTAACCGAAAATATGATACACATTAGCATTAAAGTTAATTTAAATAGAAATCGTTTTTCCTATTCCTTATTCTTTCTCTTCTGGCGACAGGTGCTACGTTCTGAGTGGCTGACGTTGCGTGCGTGTATTTGTTGTTCACTAATTACCTTGTTCAAGCGAAAGAACAAGAGAGAGAGAGAGCGAGAGAAGAATTAGTCAGTGCGAGGGAGGAAAGGGTAGGTGAACGCCGAATTAGATTTCCGTTAGGAGTTCGAATTGAATGCACGTGCTTTTTGATGATTGAACTACCGTTATTAATGAGTGTGGATCTAGTCACAAATACTAAGTAAAATCAATGTGAAACACTGGACCCTCACTCACTAAAAACAGTAGTATGTGGGACGGTCGTCGCTTGTTATTTTTAATTTCCATTATAAAGCGATAGTGCAAAATAGTGGAAACAACAAAACAATGTGCGGCTACGACCCATTTGCTTTACAATTTTGTTGATAAGCAAACGGAGTGGTTTGTGCTTGCTTCTTATCAGTCAACCAACTAAATTAAATGTTCGCTGTATTAAACAAAAAAAAACTGGCTCTGCATTCAAAAATTCCAGCAAAGTGGCAACGCCAGCTAAAGAACCGCTTATTGGGTTTTTTTCTTCTTATTTGCGTGCTTTTATATACATACCAATACTCATACACACTCACAAAAAGTTTACACACGCGCACAGCAACAGCAGCAATAAGAGCAAGAGAGCTTCATAAGAGTGAGTAACAACGATCAACGCTGCCTGTTAGTGATGGCTCAAGTTGATAGCAGCGCGCCGCACAGTGGTTGGTTTCAGTTGATATTTTGGCACAAACTCGAGTTGCTAAGATATTTACTCTTAAATTTTATCTATTGCGTATTTTGATTTACTCGCTTAACAGCACTATTTTATATAGCTGCTATGTATCCGATATGACATCATGTTGCTAGTAAATTGAAGTTCAGTTTCTGCTCATATTTTTAGCTCGTTAAACGACTTACAAAATCTGTTTTGAATTGGACCACTAGTTCATTTAATCGACCAGCATTAATTTACTTCGAGTAAGGGCAGGAACCTGCCACACTTTCGTTAATAATTTTGCGTGTGAAACTTTTTGCAACGATCTATCTATTATAAACTTTTATAATAGTTATTATTTCCACTAAGGTTATGCATTTTACATTATATATTCTCTCTCTTTAAATGAGTTAGGTCCCTTGTCACTAGTCCTAAAACTTTGATTTGTATTATCTAATGTGAATGTGTATATTTACTAAGAAAAGAGTTTATGTCAGAAAATGGGCGGAAATAACCACTGTGCGCCGTCGTAGTTCTTGTTGTTGCCTTATATATATATGTTCGTACATATATATTTTTTTCAAGTATGTCTTGCCTCTTGCCATCGTAGTGGTGGTTGTTGTTTTTGTATTCTTTGAATTGAAGCTGAAGAAGTATGGCGAATTACACACATGTGGATGGACTTCTGCGATTGTTGTTGTAGTTGTCATTTCGATTTCATTAAATTGTTATTGAAATTAAATCATTTCTAATTAGCCTGAGCCGAGGCATCTGTAAATGCTGCGTGCATCCGCTCATCGGTAAAGTCTCTCAATACATGTACATATGTATGCGTGTGTGTGTGTGGGCTGGCTTGTAATCAACGGCAATTTGAATCAAAACGGCACAACGAAACACACATGCGAGCGACTTTATTTCATTTAGATTATTGTATTTGTTTAAATTTATACTTTTTAAAGCAATGTTTCAATTTTCTGTTGATTTAACTTGTCGAGCAATTAACGCAACAGGCTGGCTTGTCTTTCACTTGAGTTTCGGCAGTGTACAGTTATTTTGTAAAATTCTTCACTCTCACACATAAGCAGTACCGCTTTATTTTTCGTATTGCTTTTCTATTTTATTTAATTTTTGTTTATAACTTTTCTGCCGAGTGACACTTGAATTTTTTTTATTGGAAGAAGAAAATCACAAACGTTCGGCGGCGGCGCAGAAGGAACAACAACCTCTCGCAAACGCCGCTGTTTTATTTATATATCGGCTTTGAAAATGGAAATGAGAGAGGGCCGGAGAGCAGTCTAATGCTCTCTCTTCACCATGAGCTGAGCGAAACTCACCAAAAGAGAACACAACACAATGCAAAGCCTTTCTCAGTGGAAGTTGGCTGCACGATCTGGGGGCCTGCCCACGCGCTGCCTACTAAAAGTCTCGTAATAATCGAGAAAACAATTTTCCTTAAACTATTAGTAGTACTTATTATAAAAAGGAGGAATTGTGAGTTTCATTGAATAAATTTTATTTTTTATTGAAACCAAATTCTAAAGAGTTGGCAGCACCATCGTGGTGGTAATTGAACTCTCTAGCTATTGTAGAAAAGGTTCACATAGATACACACATTTACTGCTGAGCGTGAATTTCTGTTTGAGTGTGTGTTTGTGTGTGCAATCGTGTGCAAATGATACAAAGAAGAATTATATCAAAAGCGGAGAAAAATAATGATGACGCAGTGAAAAAAATTATATTAAAATAATTACAACGGCGCGTTCAACTTCGTAAAGACGCTGTTGTTGTTGTTGTTTTTATCGTTTGGCGGGGTGGGTTTCTGTCAGGAATTGTAGTGAAATGCTTGGGAAAGGTTTTCCATACAAAAATAGTTGTAGTTGCTGCTGTACATAATGTACAACATGAGGGTATTCACATCGGTCGGGCAATTTCTGGTGGTATGTCAATGCTTTGCCAAAAAAACTTAGGGCGATAGCTGTCTGTCTTCTTATTTGCGCGTCCTCCCTTCCCCAGGCAAATGAACTTGCGCAGCTGTTGCTTCAGAGAGTAATCCAAGTCAGTCAGTAGTCTTCTTCCGTCTGAATCCCATTAAACTGTACAACAACAAAAAGTGCCCAGCGGGTAGATCTTCGTCGTCGTCAAGGTGACAAAATGTAGTTTCGCCCCTGTTGCATATCTTTTTGAATGGAGTCGTCTCAATGAGATTGTGGAAATTTTGCATTTAAATATATTTTCATTGATTAACTGCTTCCTGTAATTGATATTCGCTGAAAATTGATTGTCAATGTGCAAAGGAAATGCAACTGTTACGGGATTTTTATTAGCTTCGATGGAATGGTAAAGAAAGTGGTCTGGTTCAGTTTATCATAACTTAGAGATTTTTCTTGAATCGGACCCCATTTCTGAATGTCCGATTAGTCAACATGAACGGCAGGTTAGCCGACCACGAGCTCAGACTTGATGGATATCGATAGCGATAGTTTTGTCTATAAACAAACTGTTTAACGATTCAGTTGACAAGATTTACATGTAAAGTAAGAATGATAGATAAAAAAGAAATGATTCAAATTTTAATTTCAGCTACGATTCAACTTATTATCGCTAGGATTGTTAACAGGAATCATGCATGGTTGTCAGAGAGCAAACTTATGATAGCGCTACATTCTTATGTAAGTGGCAACTTCCTTATCACTGCAGGTAAGTCTTTGGAGCATTTCATCCATCTCAAGCCAGTTTATTCGCAAGAAATTCCATGGTATTAAATAATTTGATGACAGTGTCTGGTCACACTGATGTAGCGACAGGAATTTATAGAAGTCGGGGAAACTGTGGTTGAGAAAACCAAGTGGTCATCGCTGGTCATCTAGAGCAACAAATTTGTCCGGCGCTTCGCAAAAAACGGAACTCTTGAGAAATTGGGCCTTGGAGTTTTTCTAAAAACCTTTTTAGACACAGCAGGCTTTCGGATTTGAGTGATTCCACATCTAGTTTTTAACATCTTCTGCAATAATTGTCTCTTTTCCATATAATATAATTATGTATAATGACTGTTAGATATTTTCATTTAGTCCCTGGAAACGTTCAATGGAATTTCGAGTTCGAGATTAGTTTTTTTTATAAACTAAGAATATTCTTCAGTTGGTAGTAAATTTCCACCATAATCGGACTTAAGCTGGCATTAAATGTTTACAGCACTTAAGATATTCTCGCTTAAGGAATTGCCAGTTGACAGGATAAATAATTGTTCTAGATATTCCAAAAACCCATGATCGGTGCACGGTAGCCGGTTTGGAGAATTTAGCGTTGCAACTATCCACTTTTGTTGGTCGATTTAGATAACCTAAATTTTTTTATACAATGAAAGAAAAGTTGAACAATTTTTCAAACTGCTGAATTTGTTTTCAATCCGCCAAATACAGATTTTTGATTAATTTAAATTGATTGATAAATGTTTTACTTTAATTTTATTTAGTTACTTCCGGAAAAATGGAACAGTCGATTATGTTCCATCGATACGTCTTTCGTGATTTGCGGTAAATGTGTTAAAATCCAAACATGTGGACTGCGCCAAAATTATCTATATTTAGTTCATGTCATTGCAATATCTAAAAGCTAATGCCTTCCCAAGATCATGTATGGCTTAGTGCCAGCATTGCAACTTTTCCCCAACGTTTTGTTGGACGTGTTTATTTGCCTATACAATAAACAAAACATTTTATTTATAAAGCTTATTGCGGGACTTTTTTTTTTACTATAAATGGTATTTAATTAATAAAGAAATAAATGATTTCTCCTCGTATAATAAACGCTTTATAGAACGATTATTTGTTATTTATAGTTGTTTTATCTGAATTAAAAGTAGCTTGATGCTTTGTGTGTGTGTGTGCTTGTGGCTGTCTGAGGCACACGGCAACATCAAAATCAACGGTGCACGCATACGAATTGTTGTTGCCCTCAATTTCGCAAAGAGGCATAGGAGAAAGAGAGAAGACAGACACAGACGAAGTTATTGCAGCAATTTCTTTATGGATGAAACAACCACAATAGCGCTTGAAGCGTATATAGCGCGTGCGGGTGTAGTGTAAAAACACTTTCAACAAATACCTTACAAATTTAAGGACGTATTTATTGAAAACAAAAAAGTTTTTCTTTCTAAGACTATTCTTAATTTTCCAGATTTTGAACTTAATGGAAAATAAAAAAATGCATTGAAAACTAATAAATATGAAGATTGTAGACTTTTCCATTAAATAAAAATAAGTTTTTCTCACTAAAACTAGATATTGGCCGATAATCGTTCCGATTTTGATCCGGATTATACATGTGTAGCTGCTACAAGCTTTTCTTTCTTATTAATGTGATCAAGTTTCGAAATCGAAAAAATCCGTCTTCTAATTTATAACTACCAAAGTTTCTCGCAATTATCGAACAAATCTGTTAGTCCCTATCGTTTTTGCTATCATCATTGCGAGTGCTTCCCCCAACTCGTTACGGTTCTTCCCCCATAAACCTAATCTAAGCAATCTGACATGCCTTAAACATCTTGATAGGGAAATGGTAGTTCTCAAATCACAACTGCTGCCGCTGCTGCTCCAGCTCTGTTTTATTGTCCCAATTAAACGCTCAATTCTTCCCACAGCCGCTGTTACTGCCCCAACAGCTAACCCAATTCAAAACCACAGAGAACTCTGGGGCAGATTAAAAATCACAGTCCACTACACACACTCGCCGTCCGGCTACTTGTCATTGCGCAAAATTCGAGGTGTGTTACGCTAAAGTTGGAGTGGCCTGACCGACCCCCACTCTATTGCCCAACTGCCTGGTTGCATCCGCAAAACCACCGCGCGTCCACATTAAATTACATATCGTACACTCCTTTTGTTTGCAATATATTTAAATTGCTTGGCTTGGGCCCTGTCTAAACAGTCCAAATGTAGAAAAGAAAGATCGGGCTATCCAATGGCTCAAACAAATGGCAAAGTTCAAATGAGGTTAACAGCATTTCATGCCACCTTCCACTGCAGGAGGATGGCAGGCCACCAAAATGGATATGAAAAAAACTGCAAACGTAAAACAAACAAACGAACGCAGCCAAAAAGCCATCTTAAACGACAGACAGGCAGAGGAAACATGACCATAGGTAACGATAGCACCAACTCCAGCAACAGCTCCAATAAAAAGACATGAGCGCAAATCTGAAGCCATGAGGCTTCAGCATCATATATATATTTATATATATAAAACCTTTCTAACGATCGTTTACCTCTCGCAAAATGTAACAAAGGAGTCGGACACTAAAATACAAAAAAAAAAAAAAGTTGCCTAGCCTGGTTAGAGGATGGGACTCGCGGCAGCAGCAAGAGGAGCTAGCCAAGCCTAGGCCAAGCGCCCACTTCCTACTTGTTGCTAAACTGAGATTTGGCTGCTGCTGCACTATGGTCCAAAAATGGATTATTTTTGACAGAAATCGAATTGATTTTGGAATTCTATATGCATCTGATAAAAGAAAGGGTATGAAAAAGACGCTGTGTATGTAACTAACTAATTCGGCATCTATCTAGACCGGTAAAGTCCAAAACCGAACCGAAAACCACAAAATACAGAGATTTGATAAACTAAGCAGGAGTCTCCCCCATTTTTATACTAGTTTGGTTCGATTCTTCCTTTCTTTCTTACTAGTTTATTTTAGATGGAACTGTGAAATAATAAAATTTTCGGTTTAACTCCAATTAAACCCCATTATTAACTTCCGAACAGCCTCTTTACGAACTACACGTGATTGTTTGGGCCGTAATTTGTGAATTATTTTTGATCAAAGATGATGCCGTAACCGTCAATTTTGTCATGCTATTTGCCGCTGCTAACTGACTGACTGTCTGGACTATTGGATTCCACAGGACGGCGCAACAACGCGCAGAGTTCCTGGTTCCTCGGGCTGCTTATAATATACCTTTTCTTGCGGGGTTACTTAAAGTCAAAAATGTATGCCAACATGTCAAGGACAATGGAAGCCTTTAATTGGAAGCCTTTACTAAATTCGACATGAAATGTCAGCTATTCAGACCGAAAGTTAAGTTAATTGAGATGGCCCTTTCAGTATTATTTTGTTAGAAATCCATATCAGCGGAATTTGAAAAAGAAATACAACCCTTATAAGCAAGTCTCGATCGCGCACACTTCACTAGCAACGCCGTCTGCTTGTGAGTGGTGGCGCCAGTAGGAAAAGATTTTGGGGCTTTCACTCACTACACAGCAAAGTTGGCACTATTCGAATGAAAAATCATCAAGAAATTTTTTTGAAATTTTGTTTGTAAATAATTTAAAATAAATAACGATCATTCGAATGATTATCTAGTTAAAATTTTCGTTATTAAAATAAACTTCGCATAAATTATTTGTCTACAAATTGACAAATTTGTTCGAATAACACGAATAAATCTAACTCAGATAAGAAGGCGTTGAAACCCCCAAATGACAGGATGACAAAAAAAGTGGCTCTTATCATACCCGCGAGTCTGGTTGAAAGTCTAGGTTTTAGAGTTAGAGTTAGTTTTAAGATAGTTATGATAAGTTTTATGGTTTTATGCAGCTATAATAGAATTCGTGAAAAATTTATTCGCAGATAATTTATTCTGACACAAGTAATTTGACGAAGAAATAAATTTTCGGGTATTTTTATTTGGAATACATTTTTTCGAATAAATCATCATTTTAATTTAATTCATTTAAAATATTAATTTTCTGAAAAATTATTCGTTATACGTATTCGAATAAAAAATGCCAACTCTGCTGCACAGAATACAAAATTTCGAGATATCCGGGATTAAATCAATCCCAAGCTTTTCTCATTCCAAGTACTGAGCTTGATTTTATCTCCCCATATTTTTGTTGTCTGTGTACGAAGTGCGGCAGTAGAACTTATGAAGTCTGCTTGTGCGTGTAGGCGCCTCGAAGAAGGGTTGCCAGATATTTTTAAAAATATCTCCATCGATATTTTTGACGGTATTGGAGAAGTATCATTTCGATATAAGTACTTTAGGGCAAAACTATTGATAAGTACGATATTTCAAAATCGAAAAAAAATTTTTTTTTTTTAATAATTGGGTCATTAAGGTAATAAAGATGTCATTAGACACATTTTAGAAACTAATTTCTTACTCAGTTGAATAACTAATAACTAAAGCTCCATATAAGCTAAAGCTTATTGTGATAGTTTTATAAGTACTGAAAAAAACGGTTCTTAGTGATACTTCCAAACAGAGCGGGCCGCTTAGTTAACAATTTTGAAGTTCCAGCTCTCAATCTGATGGACCCAAAAACCAGGGCCGAAAGGTTATTAGGCCCGAAAAGCAACCCTGCAAAATAAATTCTGTATTGATGAAAACTTAATTACGTTTAAATTTTGGAAAATTTTGTATGATTTGAAGAGAGTTAATAGTCGTCATATTTAGATATAGCTCACAAAATCTTAATATCGTCAATTGTAGCCTTAAAATTCAGCATAGATCAATATAGAGCATACGAAAGGTGAAATAAAAATGTTGCATAATGTTCGATATTCGATTCGGTTCGATTTGTTGTGCTTTTGGACAAAAATAACGATGTTTCAATACTATTTCCTCGAAGCGAGTCAATTTCTTGTGCGTCTGAGTGACGCAAGTTGCCGCAAAATAACTGTCGAAGCCATTCGCGTAAAGGCGTGTCCACCCCTGGTCTATATCTTCCCATAACAGCTTGCATTTCGAATTGAAGGAAGATTGCAAAGTTCTGAGTAGCTATGATTGAGTTTGGCCCAGGTACCTCTGACCCTAAGACGGTTGCAAACCAACTTACAAATACTGCAAACTAGCCGCCTGGATTAAATGCTTTTGTTTAATGTTTAAGCCAAAAAAATTGACTCTTGGACCATAGTGTGCTGCCGGCGTAGAGTTCACCACAGCGTCTTAGAGACAGGACCCAAGTATGGTTCACCTGGCCATGGGTCCCCTTAACATACGCCACTGCGACCACGATCAAGAGACCAAAAAAAAAAAAGCATTTGGACTGGGGGAACAAAAAAAGAAAAGAGTAATAACCAGTTTTGTCTCCCAAAAAAGCCAAACAAATGAAGTCAAGTCGAAGTAAAAAAAAAAAAAAGAACGTACCTCATGTTTACGAGTGGAAGCAGAACCAAACAGCAACAGGAGGAGAATGGGGAGCGGCAACCGGGGAGGCAGGGGCAACCGGGTCGGGTCGGGCGCTCTTCAGCCTTAACTTTAACGTTAACGGCCATCATCAGATAGAGCCAGCCAGGCAAAGAGCCCACAGCCAAGAGCAGTACAGTTGTTGGTAACAGCAGCAGCAGCGGCAGCGGCAGCAGCAGTTCTGGCTCTTTGCTGGCCGTTTGTTGTAGGAGTTTGGGCTCCACAGAAGTTCAGTTACATGCTCATTACATAGATACCACGGAGCTGAGGCTAGCGAGCGAGAGCGAGAGAGCCAGAGCAGCCTCAGATACATTGTATGTGGCTAGCAACAGCTTCAGCTCCAGCTTCAGCTATAGATACATACAATTTATGTATTGCAGATACATAGATAGAAGAAGCTGGCTGGCTGCTTGTTGCTGGCCTAGCCTGGACTTGGATGCTGCTAAGGCTGCCGTTGCCTTTCTAAACTTCGGGCCTGTTGCCGATGTTTATCGCAGCCCAAGCAGAAAAAGCCAAAACTCCCACAAATAAAAAAAAATAAATATAAAAAACCAAACCGAACCATTTCTTTGGCCTAGCTTCCCCGCTGTTGATGCTGCCGATGACTGTGATGATGATGATGACGACGACGCCTGCATCCCCCCCTCCTACCGCCCAACATACAGATCTTTCTTCTCATGCATAAATTGTGAACGAAAGCATCATTAGCTTGGCTAGTTTTTGTCTTCTCCTTATGTATTGTGTGGATTGTTCAGGATCAAACGACAAATGCGACTCAATCCTCGTCTTGGCCTCACAAATGTCTCTCTGACCGTGTAATTGTGGAAACAATTTAGGCGAATTTTCCAGTTCAATTGCGCTTTTAATTTAAATTGCTGCAAACTTGACTTGGTTTTTTGTTGTTGTTTTGTTTTGTTTTTCCTGCTGTCGCCGTTGTTTGCCTGGCACAAATCAATTGTCAGTCGTTTTTGGCGCAAAATTGCCTCAACGATCATGAGAGGCGATCGCATGGAGTTGAATTGGTGGCAATGTTGTGCATTTGCCTTGGAGTATGTCAATTGGAGTAAGTTAAATGGGCAGCTAATTAGTGGTCAGTTAGCCATTGCATTTTGGAAATGATTAGATGAGCATGCTAAGGTTTAGTTGGGTAATTCGGTTAGGCTTTTCTAAGGCTTAGATGCTGGTATCCAAAATAATGAATCATTTCCTGAATATTCTGCTTTTCTTTATACCCTGTTCCCATTGAAAATGGGAAAAGGGGGATCATGAAGTTGAGCGAATGTATGTAACAGGGAGAAGGAAACATTTCCGACCCCATAAAGTATATATATTCTTGATCAGCATGAACAGCCGAGTCGATATAGCCATGTCCGTCTGTCCGTCTGTCTGTCTGTATGAACGCGTCGATCTCAGAGACTATAAGAGATAGAGCCACAAATTTTTGCATGATGGTAGACTTATGCTGTACGCAGATCAAGTTTGTTTCAGATTTGAAAAATTCCACCCCGTCCCCCTTTTATCCCAAAAAAACCAAGACCTCCTCTAGCCATTCTAGACCTAACAAGAAAGAAAGTCGGTCAAGCTCGACTATAACATACTCTGTACCAAGAAAATTTGTCTTTTCATCATAACTCGAAAACCGTTCATCCGATCTTCTTCATTCCTTTGGCGGATAAGTTATCCTAATAACTAAATATGTCCAAAAGGAACAAGCCATCTATCTTCAAAACTGTGGGAGATTTTCTAAATTGCGGGGGCGGGAGGTGGCGTGGCCAAAATTGAAAATAAACTTGATCTGCCTGCAGACATAAGAAGCATATGTCCCATACATGTCAAACCTCTATCTCTTACCATCTCTGAGATCTGTGCGTTCATACGGACAGACAGACGGACGGACGGACAGACGGACATGGCTATATCGACTCGGCTGTTGATGCTGATCAAGAATATATATACTTTATGGGGTCGGAGATGCTTCCTTCTGGATGTTACATACTTTTGCACAAACTTATAATACTCTATGTACCTTCAGTACAGAGTATAAAAAACCGTCAGATCCACAATTATTAAGTTAGAGCCTCGTGGTCAAGCTAGGCCCAATATCTATCTATTCTGAAAAGTACAATCAGATGGGACAAAAAACACCGAGTTATAAGCGAAACAGTTGAGCTGATAAGAAAACCATCCATTTCGATATTAGCAAAGTATCATTTCGATATGGATATTTTGATATAAGATTGTTGAAACTTCGCACTGAGCGATGGAACAAACTTTTTAGGTTCAGGAAAGTAAGTAAGCAGCGCTGCTACTGCGCTGCAGCAGCGAACAGTCTTTTGAACATAACTTCACCATTCAAAGTTTGTGCAAAAGTATGCAACAGCCAGAAGAAAGCATCTCCGACCCCATAAAGAATACATATTTTTGATCAGCATCAACAGCCGAGTCGATTTAGACATGTCTGTCTGTCCGTTTGAACGCACAGATCTCACAGATGGTAAGAGATATAGGCTTGACATGTATGGAACAAATACTTGTTATGTCTGCAGATCAAGTTTATTTTCCATTTTGGACACGCCCCCTCCCGCCACCGCAATTTCGAAAAATCGTCATATCTCCCACAGTTTTACAGATAGATGGTTCATACCTTCTAGACATACTTTCTAGACCGACTTTCTTTCCTGTTTTAAAAGTTGAGAAATGATTTGTTGTCATCGACTTTCTGTGGTACTTCTTCACCTTAACTCAATCTTAGACTGGATTTACATGGTGCAGCAAACTTCATGATGTTCTCATAGGTCAAAGGTCAAATTTGGTTATGTCCACCCTTTTTTTTTTTTAAACCTAACCGATATTTTAGGTTCGGAACTAGTTCAGGTTGAGCTTTTAAGTCTAAAGAGGTTTGGTTCGCAGGAAAATGAAATTCGGAGTCCCGGGTTCGACCCGGTTCGGTTCAAAACAGGGTTTGCAGCCCTGGTTTTAACCCAACAAAGGCTATTATAATTTTGCGTACACAGAAAAAAAAGATCCAAAAAAGTATCAATTTGGGAGGGAAATGTCTGAAATATCCTTTTAATAATCCAACGGAGCTGGATATATCATCATATCCTTTGGATGATTTTTAGATCAGTTGGATGATTAAAAGGATATTTCAGACATATCCCTCCCAAATGGATACCGGAAATCATCCTTTTTTTTTCTGTGTAGAAGTTTGCCCCAATAAACCATATATGTATATTCTTGATCAGGGTGACGAGCTGAGTCGATTGAGCTTTGTCCGTCTGTCTGTTTCTGCGCGAAGTAGTCTCAGTTTTGAAGTTATCGAGCTGAAATTTTGCAGAGAGTCTTCTTTTTGCTGCACGCTACTATGTCGGAGCCGACAGGATCGGTTGTCTATATCTCATACCTTCCATAGGAACATTCGGTCGGAAAACTAGTTTTAGTATGAACAACTTTTTTCTTTTCAATTGAAACGTCTCCAAACTTGGTATTCGTAGGTTTTATATGCTTTTTTATAATGTTGCCAATTTTAATGAAAATCTGACAACTATATGGTATAGCTGCCATACAAAAGATAGGTCTGAAAAACAGTCTTAGTTAGAGAAACATTTTTTTTTTAATGGTAGCATCCTAAAATGTTGTATTTGTTTTGTTTTACATGCTTTCACCGAATTCTAAAAATTTTAGTCCAAATCGGATGACTATATCATACAGCTCCCATAGGAACGATCGGTCGTTAAGTGGGTCGTTGTGGGAAAAAGTTAATTTATGAAAAGGGTATTTATAGTAGAAGTTAGCTAAGCTTTCTCGTTTGCAGTTTGTATTAATATAGCTCGCATCGGACTTGCTATTCAATTGTTATTTGATGCTTAATTCTATTAAATTTCTTATTCGCCTCTTCTACTTACTATTTGTAGAATGTAACAAATTTGTGATGGCTGTTTAATAGGCAAACATCTTTGGAAAGGGGGGCAGAGGGACACTTGAAATTTTTCGAAAAGACGACTCGTCAAGCTCCCTGGTACTCATTGACCACTTGAGAAGCCTTTCACCAAGCGCCAACCCAGCAACCTAAAGAACTGCACTCGAACCGTGGTGGAACATTTAGAACTAAGTACAACAAATCGCTTGCTGCTAAATTTCACTGTTTATTTCTCTCTGTGTGTGTGTGAGTGTGTGTGCTCGAGCTGAAATTAAAAGACTATAAACAATCGTGAGAATGGCACTTGAACATGTTCAAAAACTACAATAATGGCCTAAAACGAAAATGTACCGCAGAGAGAGAGAGAGAGAGAGGAGCACAACAAGCAAAGACAAACCAACCAGCCAAAGCCAACAAACGGAGCGGGCCAAGCAGCTAAATGAACAGACAGTCAATCAACTTTTAGCAGCAACAACAACAACAACAACTACTTGTGGATGACGATGACGATACGATGGGGGCATCAAAGAGCCAAGCGCTCGATCACGAGATACCAAATGTGCGCCAGAAGATGATTTAAACGGAGCGCCAAAAGAAAACTATTACAAAATATGAAACAAAATCAAATCAGTGTGTGCGAACCTGATCTGGTCTCGTCCAGGAGACGACGGCGATGCCGATCGTATCGGATTGGATCGGTTCGAGACTCGATTACAATAATTATAATCGGCTACGCGCGCGCGATTCAAGCCAAAGTAGAGTCCAACTATTACGTGCATATACAATTTTGTATAAGAAATTGAAGTCAAGAAGCAGAATTAAAACAGAACTCATCAGCAGATACAAACACGCACACACACTTACACTCACGCTCAAATGGCATGAGTCAATTGCGAAGAGATCCATCTTCCACAAGCTTCATCAAAGGCAATTTTCAGTTAACAGCTCTGCAGCAAAGGGCCGACACTCCAAGTGCAAGTGCGTGTGTGTGTGTGTGTGTATCTATCCAGCTCTCTAGGCTCCATTTGGCAAAGCGAATCGGGCAAGACGAGAAATTGAAAAGAAGACAGTTACAACGTCATAATGAAGCTTGCTTGGGCTTCGACAGCCAACCGCATGCTATACACAAACACACACACACACACACTTACCACGATCGTGATGTGGTTGCGAGCATATCGTTGTTTTTTGCCAGAATGAGAATGTGAAAGATACATAAGAGAGAGTAACTTTCCGTCACTCTCGCATGCGATATTTGTATTGGAATCGAAGCACAGTGAAAGGCGTACGTACGCTTTGACAGCGCGTCAACGGAGGTACCCGCCGTTTTGCAACACTGGCGCGGATGTAACCGTTTTCTCATAAAAGCAGCTTGATGCTGAGTGTGAGAGGAAAATTTATTGATATTCATTATTTTTATTTGTATGCAGCAAACTCCTTGATCGTTGGTACTGCTGGAATGGTGTAGGCAAAAACTGTTGTGTTAACTCAAAGTTTGTTCACACTGCTCATAAGGGATTTAGAAGTCGATTTAGGGATGTAAATGGGCACATAGTGGACTAGCCCTCAGTTTCTTTTACTACTGCATTTCTCTAAAATTTTAAACAATCAAAAAAAGCGTAGGTTCTATCTTTTTTCATAGCTGTGAGCTTTTAAATGTTCCAAGATGATTGGTGCTTTGCTACTGCGGTTATTCCCTTAAAGAAGGGATGCCGCAAATTATATCGATATTTTTGTGCACAAATACGACATATCGCTATCCAATATTTTTTCGAGGCGATATTTTGGATATGGAATATTTCTTAGGGTCGTTTTCTATTCTCCTACATAGAGCTATCTGTCACATAAATTCTCAAATAATAGTGTAAAATCTGAGTTTATGTTACATATGTATATCAGTTATGTAGGAGATAAGAAATCGGCCCTAAGTGATATTTTTGAATCAACTTTTCCAGTGCTCTTTTATTATTTTTTTTAAAAAATACTCTTTTTCCCCTTTTTCGAGATACGAACGATCGTATGGGAGCTATATGATATAGTCATTCGATTTGGACAACAATTTGTAAAGTTTGGTGAAAACTTGTAAAACAAACAAATACAAAATTTTTGTATGCTACCATTAAAAACAAAAAAGTTTTTCTAACCAAGCCTGTTTTTCAGAACTCTATTTTGTATGGCAGCTATACCATATAGCTGTCCGATTTTAATAAATCTTGGTAGAATTATGAAAAAATATAGAAAACCTACGATTACAAAGTTTGGACGCGTTTCCATTAAAAGGAAAAACTGTTTTCGTACTAAAACTAGTTTTCCGACCGATTGTTCCTATGGGAGCTATGAGATATAGTCATCCGATCCGGTCGGTTCCGACATTTTAGTAGTGTACCAAAAAGAAGACTGTGCAAAATTTCAGCTCCATAGCTTTAAAACTGAGTGACTAATTAGCGTAGAAACAGACAGACTGAAGGGCATGGCTATATCGACTCAGCTCGTCACCCTGATCAAGACTATATATGTAGTTTATGGGGTGGGAAATGAATATTTTATGAATATATTTCTATGCATTGCAAACTTCTGGTCAAAATGTTAATACCCTTTGCAATGGTATAAAAAGGTTTGCATCATCTGTTTCAAGTCTTTTAAGTAAATGTGTATACCATCCGCATGGGTCTTCATATGGCTGCAGCATAAGTCGTTCTGCGTTTGCCTTCTAGCTGCATAGATGCATACATACACATTCATAGATTGCCCACTCACACTTGCGTCACGACTGGCTTTTTGGTCTATAATTCTTATTTCTGGTTTTCCTCCAGCGGCCAAGCTAAGGACCATGGCTGTTAAGCATCATCATCATTGGCATCGTTGTCAACTCCAACTTGGACTGAGCCAATGGACAGGAAACCGCGGCAGCATGGCGCTTTGTCTCCCAAAGGAAGCGGGACCAGTAATATTTACATTTATTGCAAAATTATGCATATTTTTTTCATCGATGGGCATGTACATACATACCCAATAGAAATGGGCATTGCCCAACACTGGCCCCATCACTGTGGTCAAAATTGAGCAATCAACGGCCGTACAAGTACAACGTCATTTGTTAATGAGTTTGTAATTTGAATAAAATTTATGACTTGAACTCATTTCAATGGGGTCTCCTCCGGGCCCAATGCCTGTGGTTTTCCGCGTCTCAGTGAAATGCGCTTGGCTACGAAAATGTTTCATGGAAAGTTTGTGCGGTTGCGTTGCTGCTTTTTCTTCTTTATGAAAATTTCACGCTAGTCGAAAAGAATTATTAATTGCGCAGCAGCAGCAGCAGCAACAACAAAACAACAACAGAAACTCAAAAGTAAAGTGGGAATTATGCATCGTTGCGCAGAAGCAGAACGCAGCTTGTGTCTGTGTGTGTGTGTGTGTGTGTAAGCGCGTGTAAAAATATGGTAAACATGATAATACGTAATAAACACAGAAAAAAAAAGGGAAAAACAAAAATCAGGTACAAATTTTCACCAAAAACAGTTTACTACATTCCCTCCGAGCTGCATTTGCCCGCTGGGTACGCTGGAAGTATTGTAAAAGCTGGCTGACTTTGACGATTTCGTGGTCACACAGTGTGAAGAATGGGGCTAGGAAATATTGTATGCACCGTTGTTGTTTGGTGGGCTGTTACAGATCTGTTGTGTGTTTTTTTTCCAGATTATTTCGCCCAGATAACAAATGAAAGTGCCTGGCACTGTTGGAGCTGTTGTTTGGGAATGATCATAGGTTCGCTGGGTGGGAGGAGGGAAGTAGACCAGCAAAGAGAATTAGGCAGAAGGAGTTGGTTGGTTGGGTATTGTTCCAACAAAAGAAAAGTCGATTTCAAACACTTTTTGTTGCTGGATTCGTGAAAATGAAAGAATAAAAGCCATGTTGCATGGGTATAATTTTACATATGCTTTTCTAAAGCAAGATGAAACGATAAGGAATGCTCGTGTAGCGCCTGTTCCAATTTGATGTCCAGGAGGCTGCGGTTCGGTAGCTATCTGGGCATAGTAGGTCCCATGCTAATATTTATGGCTACAATGCAGGGACTGTAACTGTTGTAACTTTTTTTTTAAATTTAAAAAATTTAAGATGGAGGTACATTAACATTGGCTCATTCTTCTAACCAATTTGAAGGACATTTCCACCAAAAATAAACAAGTTTTTCTCTTTGAGATTACTTTTCTGAATCTACTTTTCTATGACAGCTATATTATATAGATGTCCGAATTCGACCAAACTTAGTGGAATCATGGGAAAGGATAGCAAACTAAGAAATACAAAGTTTGGAGGCGTTTTCTTTGAAAACAAACAATTTTTTCTCACTGGAACTAGTTTTTCGACCGATCATTCCTATGGCAGCTATTACCTATAGTTTGCTATTTTGACAAAACTTTGAAGAATTGTGTGAAAGCTTATAAAAAACAAATCTGTGCCAATGTTAAAGAGGTTTACATTGAAAGCAAAAATGTTTTTCCTACTAAGACTATTTTTATAACCTTACTTTTCTATGGCCCCATCTACCAACCTTATCAGAATCATGGAAAAGTATTGAAATCTAGTAAATAAGGAGTTTGGAGACGTTTGAATTAAAAATAAAAATGTTTTTCTCACTAGAACTAGTTTTTCGACCGATCATTCCTATGGCAGCCATAACCTATAGTCATCCGATTTCGAAAAAACTTAGAAGAATTGTGTGAAAGCCTTTAATATAAATAAATGCGTGTTTAAAGAGGCTTACATTGAAAGCAAAAAAGTTTTTCATACTTAGACAATTTTTATAACCTTACTTTTCTATGGCACTATACTATAGAGATGTCCGACTTCGATCAAACTTATCAGAATCATGGAGAAGCATTGATAGATAGTAAACACGGAGTTTGGAGACGTTTGCATTAAAAACAAAAAAGTTTTTCTTACTAATACTAGTTTTTCGACCGATCGTTCCTATGGCAGCAGATGTTATAGTCATCCGATCCGACTGGTTCCGACAAATGTGCAGCGTATTTGCACCAGAAGACTTCGTGCACAGTTTGGTCGCGATAGCTTTAAAACTGACGGAGGAGAGAGCATAGAAACAGACGGCCAGACGGACGGACACGGCTAATTCAACTCAGCTCGTCATGCTGATCAAGAATATACATACTTTATTAAAACATCTGGACAATTTCAATATATATGTATATATAAATACTCATATAATTATTATCACTTGAAATGCAAAAAACTGCAACGATATTCATGATTTCAACACAAAGAAAGAACGGTCACACCAAGTTGAAATCAATCCAAATCTAAGTCTAAGGCCGATTTACACCATGAGTGCGTTTTTTGGTATGGGAAAAAAGCTGATTGTTTGCTATTAACGTATAACGCTATCCTAGTGTAAGTAGCTTATAAATCAAATACCACTAAAATTTCAAGGCAAATGGTGCCGGTTAAGGTTCCCTGGTTCAGGTTCGAAAGTAAATTGAATTCTTTTATGTCAGCTATGTTTGAGGTACAGTTCACCTAAATTGTTCAAAAGGTGTTGTCATTGTAGCTGCAGCCCTGAATTTCCCAGAAAAAAGTGAGTGATGTGGCAACACTTTTTCTCTCACTTGGTTATACAGCACTGGTCCGTTTAGCAAAGCACAAGCAATTTCTGAAAACTCTATTGTCATGTCTAAAAAATTGCTTAAATTTACTTCGAAACTGTTTCAATTCACCCGAAACAGCTTCAAGCGACCAATTTCAGGATCCTCAAGCGGAAATTGGTTTGGCGGAGCCGGAAGACGTCAGCGACTGCTGCTGGGCTTGGGTGGATCCGGGGGCTTGGGCCTGCTGCTCTATGCCTTGGAATCTGAAGTGGAGGCCTCCAGTGATTGTGTGCATCCGCCCAAGCAAAAGTGGAACCACTCTGGCTTGCTGTCGGCTCTAGACAAGGAGGGCGTACGTCGCGGCTATGCGGTCTACAAGGAGGTCTGCGCCTCGTGCCACTCGCTACAGTACATAGCGTACCGCAACCTGGTCAATGTGTGCATGACGGAGTCGGAAGCCAAGTCCGAGGCCGAGCAAATCACCGTCAAGGATGGACCCGACGACGATGGCAATTACTACGAGCGTCCGGGTAAACTGTCCGACTACTTTCCGTCTCCCTATGACAATGAGGAAGCTGCCCGCGCGGCCAACAATGGAGCCTATCCGCCAGATCTGAGCTACATTGTGTCAGCACGCAAGGGTGGCGAGGACTACATCTTTGCTCTGCTTACGGGCTATTGTGATCCGCCAGCTGGTTTCAAGCTGCAGGATGGCCAATACTTTAATCCGTATTTCTCGGGCGGTGCCATTTCTATGGGGCAGCTAATTAGCAACGAAGTTGTAACTTATGAGGATGACGAAGTGGCCGCCTCGGCCTCTCAAATAGCCAAAGATGTGGTGACGTTCCTCAAGTGGACCTCGGAGCCGGAGTCTGATGAGCGCAAGCTTCTGTTGATCAAGGTGTTCTTTGTATCGGCATATCTGATTGGTGTATTCTACTGTATCAATCGTTCCAAGTGGTCCAGCTTGAAGTCGCGTAAGATTGTTTTTGTGCCGGCGAAGGGGAATGAGAATGGAAAGGGAAACGGCAAGAACCAGGGCGGCAATGGTACCCAGGATTAGTCCATAACTAATTTTATAAATATTATAATAACTAATAATTTAATAATAATAAATTGCCAACCGCTTGCATAATGGCAAGATTCAGTGTCTAATTTGTTCAAACTTTTGCCATTGTCAAAAGTAAATAAAAGGGAAAGATTCATATTTTATTATATTCACTTAAATTAATTGATCAAACAATTCAAATTTTGAATTTCTGTTAGTCTTGTAAACTTGAAAATGCCGCCACAGACGCTGCCACCTAGAGTGAGTTATGGTCACTCTAAGGAATGACCTATCGATATCAAGCTTATCAAATAGCACCACATCAATTAGCGCTGCCAGTATTTGAAAAAAAGCAACTAAAATAGCTAAATACTAGAAGTCAAAAAGAAAAAAAAATTAAGTAAAAGACTAACAATATTGTTAATATCAATAACGCCCATTAAAAGAAGCTTGACGCTCACTAAAGATATATTATCTAAAAGTTGTAATCTTCTAAATGCTCATCGACGACCTGATAAAAAAGGAATTATAATTCCACTCAAAAATTTAGAATCGAATTTAGAATTCAAATTATTATTCTAAATTACTATTAGTACATTCTAATCTAAAGCTGTATTTGCACTTGTCTGATATCTCATTTAAGTTGTCTGTCTGAGTACTCATATCAGTTTTTTGACATCCAGCTCACAATAAACTTGTGTCTGTTTGCAGGCATATCACATAAGATCTCAGACAAGTGAAAATTCATTATTAGAAAGTCTTTCAAGAAGTACACATTAAAAACCGCCGAGTCGACAGCGGTAAAATGGCTAAAATGACAGTGCTGACAAAAAAACCGTACTGGCAGCACCGTCCTGACGGCGAGAACACCAAACAATTCAAAACTCCCACCACTAAACAGCTGACGACGTCGGCAGCATTCGTAGGGCCTCTAAAGCCTTGGACTGATCTTCCCTTTTCTTCAGTTCTCCATTTCTTCCATTTAATTTTTCTTATCAACGATGACCCATCCATCGCGTAAATTCATGGAGTGTCTGCAATATGCTGCCCAAAAACATCGGAATCAGCGCCGCAAGGTAATTTCTAGTTCTTGCCGTTCAGGCGGGTTTGGATTCATTTTACCATTGCTTGTTTTGCAGGATCCACAAGGGACGCCGTATGTTAACCATGTCATAAATGTAAGCACTATTCTGGCCGTGGAAGCGGGCATTGACGATGAAGCCGTTCTGATGGCTGCTCTGTTGCATGATGTCGTGGAGGATACAGATGCAACTTTTGCGGATGTGGAGCAGCTATTTGGCCCGGATGTGTGCGGTCTGGTGCGCGAAGTTACGGATGACAAGTCACTGGAGAAGCAGGAGCGCAAACGTTTGCAAATTGAGAAGGCGGCCCATACCAGCTGCCGAGCCAAACTAATCAAACTGGCCGATAAACTGGACAATTTGAGGGACTTGCAGGTTAACACACCCCAAGGCTGGACTGAGGTAAGATCGACTGCCCCCACCAGAACTGAAAGACGATTTGTTCTTAATCAAAATTATGTTCCAGGAACGCCGCGAGCAATACTTTGTGTGGGCCAAACAGGTGGTGGATCAACTGCGTGGCACGAATACCTCGCTCGAACAGCAACTGGACGAGATTTTCAGGCAACGTCAACTCTTGTAGAATAAATAGCTGGCAGTGTTAGTTTGAAGAGTTAATTTTTATTATTTTTACAAAATGCCTGCATGAGCTGGGCCAACTGTTCGGTCTCTTCCAGTGTGATGGCGTTGTACAGTGAAGCGCGTATGCCGCCCACCGAGCGATGACCCTTCAGCTGGATCATGCCCTTGGCCTCAGCCTGGGCCAGGAACTCCTTCTCCAACACATCGTTGCCCTCAGAGCTGCCAATGCGGAAGGGCACATTCATGCGGGAGCGCACATTCGATTCCACGGGACAGCAGTAGAAGCCTTTGGATTGGTCAATGGTATCATAAATCAGCTTGGACTTGGCATCAGCCAGCTGGGACATGCCCTTAATACCGCCGTGACGCTTGATCCACTGGAAAACCAGGCCCATGACATAGATGCTGCAGAAAGAAGTAGCTTGAAATGAGTTGAAGTAAAATAGAAGTTAAAACTAAAAACGCACCCAAAAGTAGGCGGCGTATTCAGCAGCGAACTGTTCTTGTCCATCTGCTCAAAGTTGAGTATCGAGGGCGTGATCTTCAGATGTTTGCCAATCAAATCCTCACGCACAATAATCACTGTAGTGCCGGCTGGTCCAATATTTTTCTGTGCCCCCGCAAAGATCACACCAAATTTGCTCACCTCAAAGGGGCGAGAGAGGAAATTGGAAGACATATCACAGACAAGCGGCACATTGGCCGCCACCGTGGGCACAAAATCAAATTCCACCCCATCCACCGTCTCATTGTCGCAATAGTAGACATATGAGGCTTTGGAATCTAGTTGCCAGCTGCTCTGCCTGGGCACTGATGTATACTTGGCCGCCTTGGGCAGAACTGCATTCACCTTGCCGTACTGTGCCGCCTCTTTGGCCGCCTTGGATGACCACGAGCCCGTGATGACATAATCCGCACTGCCCGTGATTCCTATCAGATTAAGAGCCACAGCGGCAAATTGACCAGTGCCGCCGCCCTGCATCAAGAGTATCCTATAATTGCTCGGTACTTGGAGTAGCTCGCGCAGATCGGAAATGGCTGCATCATGGATTTTGCCATAATTACTAGACCGATGGGACATTTCCATAACCGAAATGCCGCTGCCATTGCAATTGAGCAGATTTTTCTGCACCTCCTTTAGCACCTACATGGCGAGGAATGGAAATAGAAGCGGTTAGAACTGGCTGTCGATCATCCCTCGCCTGACTTGTTCTGACCTCTTCGGGCAATTTGGCTGGACCGGCGGCGAAATTGATAACCATGTTGAAGCGTTGACTTCTCAAATGTAACTGAAATCCCACTCGATGAGCAGCAAGTCAAACGTAGAACGAAACAAAGCGCGTGCGAGAAAACAAACTGAGAGGCCTGGACAACGAACTTGCCAACAGCCAGTGGCGTGGAGCTTCAAACGCTGCCAATTCAAAGCTGCCGGCTGTTTCAACAACGCCCCTGGTCGGTGATTTCGATTGAAAACAAGTTGAGGAGAGACGTCGTCGAATGCGATTGCGATTGCATATGCCGCCCAATCCCTACCCCTCCTCCCTCGCTGACAGTTGCCATGCACATTTTATATTCTGCTGGAAAGACGAAAACAAGTGCATTTGGTAGGGAAGTAAACAAGCTTTCCATTAAGTCATACGTTTTTGTACAGTTGGATCTCTGTATGGAGGAAATCAATGAAAGTTTGAGGTACGTGTACGATGAATTTTTGGAAAAGATGTGTGATGAATTTTTAAGCTCAATGCACTGCATTGTGTTCATGAGATTGAAATAATAATAGGTACATTTTTAAATTCAGTAACCAGACAGTAGTAACTAGAATGACTAACTAATACTAATCGTTTTCAAATTCCGATAGAATTATTAAGACTAGCTCAAGCTAATCTGGAAATTCTCATTAATCGAAATGATTAACAACAATTTGACAAACAGCTTAAAATTTTAGGAGAGGATTTAAAAATTATGTAACATTGTGAATCACGTGATTGGCATATTTCCGCTGTCTATTGGTTCCTTGATCTTATCCATTCGTTTCTGGTCCGGGCTCATAAACGATAAAGTATTCCTGCTTTAAGCCTGCCCAATTTTATGTAAGCCACTATACATTTATGTCAAATCTTAAAAGGCGGGTGTCTCAGAAAACTACATAGATCTCTCTATCGTATAAACGATTGGACTTTGAACTAAATTAACAAGAATACTGTTGCCCACTAGAATTTAGGAATGAGAACCGTACGCATTATATCTACTTGGGCTTTGGCCCGATTTCTTAATGTCCAGTTAGTCAACTTGACCGGCAGGTTAGGCGAACTTTAGTGTCTTATGCCGTGTTTGGAAGGAACATAGGAACAACCCTAACCGCAGGGCAACAAAAAAAACATAGAGGAAAGTTAAGTTCGTCTCGGAAGATGAAGAAACGCACAGAATGAAGCATTTCCACATAAAGTATATATATTCTTGATCAGCATGACAAGCTGAGTTGATGTAGCCTTGTCCGCCTGTATGTCAGTCTGTTTCTATGCAATCTCCTCCGTCAGTTTTAAAGCTATCGCTACCAAACTTTTCACGAAGTCTTCTGGTACAAATACGCTGCATATTTGTCGGAACCGGTCGGATCGGATGACTATAACAAATAGCGTTGATAGGAACGATCGTTCGAAAAACTAGTTCTAGTGAGAAAACCTTTTTTGTTTTCAATACAGACGTCTCCAAACTCCGTACTTACTAGTTTTCTATGCTTCTCCGCGATTCTGCCAAGTTTGGTCGAAATCGGAAATCTAGATAGTATAGCTGCCATAGAAATGTAAGCTTTGAAAAATAGTCTTAGTCAGAAAAACTTTTTTGCTTTCCAATGTAAATCTCTTTAAAATTGACATATATTTATTTTATAAGCTTTCACACAATTCTTGAAAGTTTTGTCAAAATCGGATGACTACAGTATATAGCTGACATAGGAACGATCGGTCGATAAACTTGTTTTGGTGAGAAAAACTTTTCTGTTTCCAAAGAAAATGCCTCCAAAATTTGTATATCTTAGTTTGCTCTGCTTTCTCATGATTCCACTAAGTTTGGTCGATATCGGACATCTATATAGTATGGCTGTCATAGAAGAGTAGAGTCAGAAAAGTAGTCTTCATGAGAAAAGTATATTTGTTTCAGTGGAAATAGTTAGAAAATTGTGCTGCAAGGGCATACAAACTTCGGAAGGGCCAAAGCTAGTCAACTTTCTTCCTCTATTTTTATACTCTGTACCGTAGGTACATAGAGTATTATAAGTTTGTGTAAAAGGATGTAACAGCCAGAAGGAAGCATATCCGAGTATATATATTCTTGATCAGCATCAACAGCCGTGTTATGTCCGTCATGTCCGACTGTCCGTATGAACGCACAGATCTATGAGATGGAGGTTTGACATGTATGGGACATATGCTTCTTATGTCTGTAGGCAGATGAAGTTTATTTTAAATTTTTACCATGACCCCGCAATTAAGAAAAAACGTCTTATCTCCCACAGTTTTAAAGATAAATGGTTTGTTCCTTTTAGGCAAATTTTTTGTAATTAAGATTACTTATTGATCCGACATGGTGAAATGGTGAAGATCGGATGAACGGTTGTCGTGTTATGAAGTCTTCTTCGCTGCTGCAGCGCAGCAGCAGCGCTGCTTTCAGCTGCTACTGCAGCATCAAAAATGTTTGCTGAGCATATAATTTCGTTGGTACAGAGTATGTTATAGTCGGGTTTGACCGACTTGCTTCCTTGTTCTGGGTGAAATTCATCAGCATCTTGGTTCATCAAATCGCTAAATTTATTATTTTTTCATTTCGTTAGTTTAAATTGAGTCTTAGTTAGCAGATCGTTGTTAACTAAATAAATAAATATTCACATCTTCTTCTTTGGCCCGACATTTCAATCACAACCGTTTGACGGTCTCGATTTCTGCAATTAATGTCCGTCACTCGCCTTAATCTGTTCGTACTTGGACACTAGCGCTGTATTTATTGGCCGGTAATCGGGTACCAAGCTCAATGTACCGCCCCCTATTTGTCCTAGGGAGGGATCGCCGCTCACGTTAGCCAGCAGCTTTGCAGGTGCAACGCTTTTGTTGAGCCGAGAATCCTATACGAAATTAAAATTATTATGCCAAATAACCCGTGCGATATCGTTGATAAAAAGGGGTATGAGTAAGTTCGGGTGAGGTGTAATGTTTTATTTCCTAAAAAAATAACAGTTTTGAACACAATTTTCCGTCCATACGTACGCTTCGTTTCATCTCATATTTCGACTGACTTAATTAAACAGTGTTGCAAGTTAGACAGTGTTGCAAAGATTCGATACAAAGTTATCGATACTTGTGAACACTGATGAATAAACAAAATTAAATTTCAGTTAAGATTCAAATTAAACTAAATCAGCGGATCCTCTGCAACAGCTTTGTTGCGGGGGCTTACCAACTGGTAGGTGTGAGTCGACTTGGGACGCAGTAGGCCAGCATAAGTTGAACCAGTCAAAAATATTACCACACTACATATGTTTTCATAACCACAGGAGAGTTCCTGGCGTCCACAGAAGCCAGGAGCTGCTACTACTCATACTGAGCATACACTTTAGTTGGAATAGCGGTATTGATTAACTTTCTTACAAGTTTAATACGGGATAAATATATAATAATAATTTAAGATTAAGTTGCATTTCGGTAATTGTCAAAAGTCCATTTAAACAGTTTTTCAACTAAGTGTTTATTTGCCTTTATCTGCATACTTACACATAATGCATTATCGATCTCGTCTTTAAAGAGTACCATGTTGGTGAATTTTTCATTATATTTTTGGGTCCAATTTGGAAACGACCCGTGCTCTAATTACTTTATTCGCCAGCTTTTCAGCCAGCATGAATGGGGCTTAAAGTTTCCAATTTACTCGTTTTGCCCAAAACGAATTTCCAATGAGTAGCTGAGCAACGTGTCTGGAAACATAAACGTGCTTTCCACACGCGTGGGTGGATGGATACACCATGTGTGTGTGTGTGTGTGTGTGGGAGGGCGGGACTAAGCACTGCTGATTGCTTATGGTAATGTGAGTGCTCCTGGCCATTCAGTCAATAGGTCAATAATTTTGAGGCCCATTCTTGGCACAAAAATGCATATATTTTCTTTGACTAATTAAGGCGGCTGAGATTTATTATTCAGTTTGTATGTACCAATGTACAGCTGGGCTTAAAAGTAAAATTTGGATTAATGTTACTGCTGCTCCGCCTGCACTTTGTTAACGATGTCACTCCAGAAGGTGCCGTATTCCTGTAGCACGGTGCCGCTGAAAAAAAATATAGAAATTGGAAAATTTTCAATAAAAATAGACAGCTCATGATTGTACAAAAAATTGACGGAAGTTTAAACCATTTGAGTGAACGTAAACAGCTGCCATAAATAACCATCAAGTGATGATAAGGCAGTTTTTAGGTGGGGAGGATTTGTTGGTGGTTGGGGTGTAATGTAAGAATATGAGGCCGGGGGCTATGTTCCAGTATGAAGATAACAAAATAAAACTTAATCTTAATCAATTAAAAAGCTCTGTTGTAAACATTACCCGTTGAACTGGTAAATGGTTGTGATTTTAGCTTGAGCTAGTACAATAGTTGGTGTTGAACCAGTAAAATGACAAGCACTATTTTATCAACCTTCAAACTTAATCGAAACTTGAGTACTGAACCTTACTTTTAACATGTGTAGCTGTTTTCTATCAAACCGCACTAATCATATAGACTGTTAACCTATATACACATCATGATAAATGCCATAGCTTGAATATAAATCCCTGAAAAATGGTTTTCGTGTTTCATATGCTATTATAATCTGATCATAGAAAATGAGTTACTCTGAAGTGTCGCACTTCAAGGAGATAATGAAAAATTTCTTCTGGAGGATATAATACCGATTTGTTCTGAGAATGGAAATTCTTCCTTCTGGGGGATAAGAAGTCTCCTCTGAAAAATAAGAAGTTGATTCTATCTAAAGATAGGAAAATTGTGCACTCATGGGTTCATCCTTAACCGATTTCACGTCTGCTACATAGAGCTATCTGTCATATAAACTAACAAATCACAGAGACATATACGCGAGCAATCTAAGGGCCGTTTTCTGACCTGAAGAACAGAAATCGGGATTAAAAACAGGGCCATCCCGGTGCAGGCCTGTATTTCAGGACTAAAAAAAAAAGTAGAAGTAACATCAATCTTTTCCGGGATCAGCTTAAGAATATCCGGAATCAGCCCCGTTTTCAATCCCGTTTCAGATTGATTTTTTTTGAGTGTATGTGTCAGATAAGCTTGGATTTTGCTCTGTGTTTTTGTAGGTGTATGTGACAGATAGCTCTATGGAGCAGATTAGAAAACGGCCCTAAGTAAAAGATTAGAAATCGGCCCTTAATATACATAATTCCCAAATATGAGGTCAAGTGTTCTCCTAAATTTGATAAAAAGACGCTAACAACATCCTTAATTAAACGTCAACTTGAATTAAAAACGCACAAAACCCATTTTCCGACGGATTGTTTCATATGGGAGCTATATGATGTAGTCAATCGATTTGGACAAACTTTTTTTTTGATTTAAGTGAAAGCATGTAAAACAAACAAATATAAAATTTCAGGATGCTACAATTAAAAACAAAAATGTTTTTCTAACTAAGGCGGTTTTTTAGACCTATCTTTTATAAAGCAGCTGTACCATTTAGTTGTCCGATTGGCATCAAACTTGGCAGAATCATACATAAGCACAGAAAACATATAACTACAAAGATTGGAGACGTTTCCATTGAAAAGAAAAAAGGTTTTCTCACAAAATCGCGTTTTCCGACCGATTATTTCTATGGCAGCTATGAGCTATAGGTTCAGACATTTTGGTAGAGTGCATCAAAAAGAAGACTTTGTGCAAAATTTCAGCTTGATAGCTTCAACACTGAGCGACTAGTTTGCGTAGAAACAGACGGACGTACAAAGCTCAATCGACTCAGCTCGTCACCCTGATCAATATTATATATATATATATATATATATATATTGGGCTGGAAATCAATATTTCTATGCGTTCTGGGCAAAATTATAATACCCCTTGCAAGGGTATAACAAAGATAGCAATTTCCTTGATTGTGGTGGTGTTGTTCGTATACACCAATTTCTTCTTTCAGCAATGATTTCAAGGTCAAATTACCCTAAAGAGCCTAGTCACTTATTAAGCTCTCAGCTTGCTAAAATCCGCGTGGCGCATACGGCAGAACGTCGCTTTATAACAGGAAGGTGGTGAAGCAAAGGAAGCGTAACTTTTTTAAACTACCCTGCAGTTCTACGACTCAGTACTGAATTTTACAGGGCTGATCCAGATCTGAGCTGTAGGAATAACTGAGTTTCAGGCATGTTTCAGAACTTCCCATGAAACTCACCCATGAAATCAGCCCTGAAATCATGCCTAAAATCAGCAGAGTTCATGAAGTAGTAGGACATTCCTGTGTTAAATTCATGGCTGAAACTCATATAAAGGATGCTATGATTGATGCCATGAATTCCATTTCAGAGCTTATAGTATAGCCCTGCATAAGATGAATGAAAGTTTTCTTTTGAATTCATTTTTTACTGATTTGATCTAAATAGTTCACAAAAATATTGCCTAATTGAATAAGGCTGCCTTTACACAGTTCGACACGTGAGACATGAGACACGTGAGAGTTGAAGAGAAATGAAAATGGCAGCCTTATAACTCATGACATGATATATGAGCTATATGTTGTTCTGTGTGAAAGAATTCAGTTCAGCTCAGCTCAACAAAGCGAACAGATCAACCAAGCTCAACTCAAACAGCTCGCAAGGCCTAATGTCGATATAAATAGATCAAACAGCTCAATGTTATATATTTTTGAACTTATATTAGTTAAAATTCTTTCAATGTTCTATTTTTTATTTTTAATTATTTAATGAAAATAAAATGACAAGAAAATGTTGAATAGCTCCAGCAAATTGCAGTGCCCAATATACACAATTTCTGAATATTTCATAAAGATCGGATAATAAATGACAGAGCTATAAAAAATTATGCGCTGTCACATTAATGTTAATGCTCTGTTAATTAACATATCTCAAACAGCCAGAAGAAAGCCTCTTCTACCCCTATAAGGGATATATATATACAGTATCAGTAAACGAGTCAATATACCCAAGTCCATCCGTGCGTAGGAACCAATTTATCTCAGAGATGGTAAGAGATTCAGGTTTGACATGTATGGGACATATGCTTCTCTATAACTTGCAGGCAGTTCATGTATATTTTAAATTTAGTAATACTATTAGTAATATTGTGATCCAGAGTTCGAAGCAAAACTTCCGTCAAAGAACATTCAACCGAAACTACGAAAAAGTTTGCATTATAGACCAGTTCAACTTGATTTCACATTTGAAGAATTCTGAAAATCAATGATTGATAGCTTCCGGTCTACCGAAGTTGCTATTAAGACTGTAAGCAAGTCTGCAGCGGTTCGGTTTGAAACCGAACCTTGCAAATATCTTTTCGAACTAAACCCCGAACTTAACAGTTTAAGAAGGTTCGGTCCAGCAAATGTAACAAAAAGTGAAGATTTCAATATTCTTTTCATAAGCCAAATTCTTGCACATGTTTTGAAGGTATAAAAACTTTAAGTAGCCTGTGGATTTCCTTGTGAATTTCTCTAATATTTCAGCTTTTCGCTTTCATTTACTTCAACCATTTGGCATAATTACCTCACATTTCCACTTTTATGATAATGATAAATGAACGAACTGTCACCCAGCTCCTCTGCTTTTGCAGCAGAGTGTAAGCTGCATTTTATTTCGTGTTTATAAAGCGGTTGTCGGCTTACACATTATAACACACACACACACACACACACACTAGTACAAACGTATCGGAAAGCATGAAAACATCAACAAACTGAGTTTTTGTTGTCGCTGCCGCCATTACGAGGCGTCTTTTCGGATGCCTTTTGGCTAGACACAAAAACTCTTTTTCCAAATAAATCAATTACATAATGCCTGCAAGTTTGCTGACAATTATGAGCACAATTTTGTATGTGGGTCAACGTGACGTATGATTAATGAATTCCCTTCGCGACATGAGGGGCCCGTTGATGATGATGATGATGAGTGCAAATATTCCACTTACGTAAAATAGACCTGGCCACGTTTGTTCTGGGGCGCCTTCCATATCAGTTTGGCCCCCAGTTTATCACGATTATCGGAATGCGTTATTGCCGAGCATTCTGGAATCGTCTTGGTATTCTCACTCTGCTCCCACTCGCCAATCCATTCATTGGAATGTGCATCGCGAGCCTGCAAAAAGAATCCCCTGAAGACTGTATTCTGTTCCGTATGCGGATAGATGACCACAGAGATTTGTTGGCCAGGGTGATAGGTTTGTGCATTGGCCACCACCTCGAATGGATTGGTGTGGGCTGCCTGTGAACGCGCCTGGCCATGATTGGGCTGATTGGCACGTTGTTTTACGCACGTATCGGCTGGTGCTCCGTCCGGAAAGGCAGAGACACAGATGCCACCGATGAGCAGGATGAGTAGGTGAAGGCAGGGCGTTTCTTTCAATCGATTCAGCATATTCATAACTTGGTCTGTGCACGCGCGCGCTCTGCAAATCTAACGGTAAAACTCGCCTCGCGGCCGCCATCGTTGGCCGCTTTTAAAGCCTCCGTTGAGGCTGCCATAAGCTTCGCTGTCGCTGGCCAAAAGTCGATTCCATGGGTGTGCTTTGTCGTTTGGCTAACCAGTTTTTAATGATCAAAACGCTGGCCGCCGCCGCCGCCGCCGCCGCCAGTTCCTTTCCTGCGCAGATCTCCAAACTGGGTCATACATTAGCGACAACCCCGGTCCCTCCGCTGTAGTCTGGCTTCCAGCTCTAAGTGCTCGATTGCGAAATTCTATGCTTCTAATCGTTGACGCTTGTTGCTGTTGCCTGTTTGTTTGTTTTGCGCCTTTTTGGTGCACTTTTCTGCGTGTTTGAATGTTTTAATTGACAAGCGGGCAACTGCCGTTGGCGTTGATTTTATAAAGTTTGCACTGATACCCTATTTGTCATAAAGTACTATGTTTTTACTAATAGAACTCAGATAAATTGTAAAATTTATCAACCCTTTGAGTTAGTTTGCGACAAAAACAGTTTTTACAAGACTGAAAACACTTTCCATTTTGTGACCTATTGGTTTTTACTATCGTTGATTTGAGCTGTATTCAAAATTGTATGTCTTCGCTTGAAATATTTGGGATACTTTAGTTTAGAACTAAGAAGTAATACTTGAAGATAATATAATTAATGTTTAATGTTTCCCATAAAACGCTCCTAAAAAGAATCAAAACATGCATTGAGATCTAGACGAAAACAGTTTCGTAATTAGCAAATGATCCTCATTTAGAATCACTATCACCCCTTTAATGTACTGCAAAAGTCTTATTGTGTGCCTTGTGTAGCTTGGGGTGATAAAATTTTGCATTAGAATTATAGAAATGTTTGATCATTTTTATACCCTATTATAAAATTGTCTGGATGTAGGAAGCATCTACGAAAATTTTGAAAATATATGTTCTTGATCAGCACGACGAGCTGAGTTAATTTAGCTATATACGTCTGTCTGTTTCAATGCCATCTCCTTCGTCAGTTTGAAAACTATCTTCACCAAACTTTGCACGAGTCTTTTGGTACAAATACGCTGCACATTTGTTAGAACCGGCCGGATCGGATGACTATAACATCAGCTGCCATAGGAACGAGCGTTAGAAAAACTAGTTCTAGTGAGAAAATCTTTTTTGTTTTCAATGCAAACGTCTCCAAACTCCGTACTTACTAGTTTTCTATGCTTATCCATGATTCTGCCAAGTTTGATCCAAATAGAACATCTATATGGTATAGCTGCCATAGAAAAGTAAGGTTAGAAAAATAGTCTTAGTAAGAAAAACTTTTTTGTTTTCAATGTAAACCTCTTTAAAATTGGCATATATTTATTTTATAAACTTTTACACAACTCTTCAATGTTTTGTCAAAATCGGATGACTATATGTTATGGCTGCCATAGGAATGATCGATTGAGAAACTAGTTTTAGTGAAAAACTTTTTTGTTTTCAAAGAAAACGCCTTCAATTTTTATAAATTGTATTTTGCTCTGCTTTCCCATAATTCCACAACGTTTGATCGATATCGGACATCTATATAATATAGCTGTCATAAAAAAGTAGTGTCTAAAAAGTAGCCTCAGCGAGAAAAACTTTTTTCTTTTCAATGGAAATGTTCTTAAAATTGGCAATATTTTATTTGATATGCTTTCACGCAATTCAAAGTTCTGTCAATATCGGATCACTATTGCATAGACCTGCAGTACGAATGAGTGTTCGAGAAACAAGCTCTATTGAGAAATCACCACCAAATTGGTCATATGTTCGTTTGTTATGCTTTTGCATAGTTCCACTGAGTTTGGTTGAAATCGGACAACTATATACTTAGTATAGCTCCCATAGAAAAACATGGTCCGGAAATTACTCTTAGTTAGAAACAGATGCTGCACGGGTATTTTATATTATGACTTTCCTATTTTAATTTTATATTTTAATTTTGGATTTCCTTTGAAATTTGAACGCAACCGGTCGCCTTCACCGACTATTGGCGCGAGCTGTGAAGTTACTAGCCTTGCGGCATTATACTGTAATGTAGAGCAGCGATGTTCACCCATAGCCCCCAGGGGCCGAACACTTTAGGCAATTCATGCCGAATGCTTGCCGAAGTAATGCTTCAGAGAGTGTCAGAGAGAGACAGGGAGCTACAGAGAACCTCTCTTGTAGAACATCGCTGGTGTAGAGTATTTATACTTCGTTTTCTAACTTCTCTCCCGTTTCCCGTTTTTTTTTTTATGCTGAATTGCGTTTCCATGCGTTCGCCTAATACCGCAACTCTGGCGTTGATTTCCTTTTCAGGGAAATCCAAGCATTCTATTTAATTTACTCAAATTTTTAATGAATATTTCGTAACTGTAATTGTCTGGCGAAAACTTTATTAGATGTAAACACACATTTGCCGGCTCATTTAATTAAAGTTTCCAACTAAATATTGTCAACTCAAACAATTAGGTTGTTTACTTAGTAAATTAGTTTTGGCTCAACTATGATAAATATTGGACAACATAAATGAGTTTCCTGAAATTTGAATAATTTACCAAGCAATTCCTATTTGTGTTTCCTTGTTTTTTTGGTACCCAGTGCGAAAGGTCAGTTAACCCACAAAAAACAAGCAAAGTAGGAAACTCCTCGTCATGTATTTTAAATGTGGCAAATGCGAATTTTCAACTCCCTAACCAGCTTCCCTTTACTATTTATATATAAATGTGCCGAGCTTGGAAAATGACATTTGCGCCACATCACGCCCAGGGTTTAGCTCCCTCCGCTACCGCCTGGGGCAATGCATGTAAAATTGGGTACAACAAAAAACTATCAAAAGGGAAGAAGCGAGATGGTTGCCTTAAACCGATGTTTTGTAGGCCATGCAGGGAAAATCCACTTCATCGACAGTTGGCGCGTTGAAAGTGTGTCACCTGCAGGGTCGCTGCCGTCGTAATGCGCAGGTCCTGTGAGCGCACGAGTCCTTTGAATTGGTGTTGATGAAACTGTTTGCTGTGTTCACCAATAAGTTGGGTCTTGGTATTTCGTGAATCCGTTCAGAACGCAGTTAGACGTTGAAGCGCGTGGTCGAGCTGACAAAAATAACGCTGAAGCCGAGGCTAAATAAAAACACAACAACTAGAGCAGTCAACTAAGGAAATTGTGAGCAATTTGTAGATTTTTTACGCGCTTTATGTGTATGTGTGTGTGTGTGTGTGTGTGTGTGTGTGAGTGAGTGAGTGGGATTGTGTGAGTGCGAGTGAACTAAGGACCAGACAGACTGTGTGGTGAGCAACAGAGCAACGTTTAAAACAAACACAAGTGAAAACACAAACAAGTACAACAAAAGAACAACACAAATATTTTGAATCAAAGGAAACACACAGAAAAAAGAAACTATGGAAAGTGAAAAGTAATCAAACATGAAAAAAGGAAAATCAATGCTTAAAATATATATGCGATACGTATACGTGATATGTACCAAACCAACAAAAGCCAAAGCGGGCAAAGCTAAAATAACAATAAAGGAAATTCTCACGTGACGTATAAAAAACCGCACACACCGGCACCGGTCCACGCACACACACACACACACACACACACCCCTAGATACGTACAAACATACAAACAAGCACGAACAAATTTACCCAGGCGCGTACTCAGACTCCATCTTTGGAGGGGGAAAACTTGAAGTGCTCAACTTGAAATGTAGAAAACAAATTAAAAGCCAAAAGACATTTCACAGCGAACTTAGCTGAGGGTCCTTATAGTTAGGAACAAATCCAATTTATAGTCACTTTTCAGCCTCAATTTGGCCACCAAAATGAGTAACTAATATGTAAATGTGGCATTTTCAGAGGATTAGCTCGATTCAGGTTTAAGATCTAATAAATTAAACAAAAGCTGAAATTTAGAAGAAGGTTGTGTTGTCTTGTAAGACAAAATGTTCGATATTTTTTAACTTAACAGACTTTTTTTGTATCAGACCTTGCTTATTAAAGATCTGATGTAATGACGATTGTTATATCCTTCCAAAGGGTATTATAATTTTGCCCAGAAGTTCGCAACGCATAGAAATATTCATTTCCGACCCCATAAACTATATATATTCATGATCAGGGCTGAGTCGATTGAGCTTTGTCCGTCCGTTTGTCTGTTTCTACGCGAACTTGTCTCTCAATTTTAAAGCTATCGAACTGAAATTGTGCACAGAGTCTTCTTTTTGCTGCACACTACTAATATGTCAGAACCGACCGGATCGGATGACTATATCTCATAGCTCCCATAGGAACAATCGGTCGGAAAACTAGTTTTAGTGAGAAAAACTTTTTTCTTTTCAACGGAAACGTCTCCAAACCTTGTATTCGTAAGTTTTGTATGTTTTTTTTTATAATTCTAGCAAGTTCTGTTAAAATCAGACAACTATATGGTATAGCTGCCATACAAAAGATAGTGCTGAAAAACATTCTTAGTTAGAAATACTTTTTTGTTTTCAATGGTAGCATCCTGCATTTGTGTATTTGTTTGTTTCACATGTTTTCACATAATTTTACAAATTTTTGACCAAATCAGATGACTATATCATATAGCTCCCATACGAACGATCGGTCCGAAAATGGGAAAACGAGTATTTTTTTAAAAAATATTAAAGCGAGCACTTGCAAGGGTATAAAAACTTCGGCACAGACAAACTTAGCTTAGCTTTCTCGTTTTTTTGTTGTTTTCATTTCATTTCTTCTCCAAAACGTAATACCAAACATGCTGAACTAAAATATTAAATGCAAAACTTGCACCGAACCAATACTTTCAAATTATATTGACGGCGAAATAGTTAAGAAAATATTTATGCTCTTAAAGAGATACAAAAAGGTCATTTATTCATAAAGGATACTCAAAAATAAGTAGATCTTGCTTCCTGATCCATAATACCTAGGGACATTTTCAAAGATTTTCCTGCTAAACTCCAGTGGTAGTAAGCTTTGTCCACATCCACAGCATTCAACTTAGGCAAAATACTTAGACTTGTCGACATGTCGATCGCTTGTGACATTTACTGCGCGCTGCTTTGATTTTGACAGTAAGCGGAAAAATGACGGGACTGGATACAATAGAATAGTTGGTGATAATCCATTTTATGATTTTGGTAACCATTTGGAATGAATATGAATTGATATCCACTTTTAGATATATCACTATCCTTTTAATGTTAAATTGATCGTCGAATTTCATCCCACGAAGCTATAAATCTTCAAAACGATATGAAAAATATATTTGATAAGTTCCGAACGATACCATTCCTTTGTCAAATCGATAAATCATTCTGATTACCAAAGGTGCGAACCTTCTTTCTGTAAAACTAAAAGAGACATGAAGTCTTAAATTAACTTGAAACCTTTATCTCTTAACATCTCTGAGATATGTTTGTTCACGGACTGATTGATACTGATCAAGAATATATATACCTTAAAGGGTCGGAGATACTTACTACTTTTACTACATTTGCACAAACTGAATATTTTCTGTGTACCCTTGGTCCAGAGTAAAAAAATTGATTCCAAATATATCTTATTGAATCTTTTTTTTCTATGCAGCAGCTACAATCTTCCTGAATTAATTGTTTTTGTTATTTAACGATGAAGTCCCGTTGTTCTTTTGTACCGTCTGCTGCACTTGGCAAAACTTCATTTTTAATTCAATTCATTCGTCAGTATTTGAGAGCTGAGTCACTATAGCCATGTCCGTCCGTCTTTTTTTATGCTATCTCCTCCGTCAGTTTAAAAGCTGCCATAAAACCGATCGGTCGAAAAACTAGTTCTAGTGAGAAAAGCTTTTTTGTTTCCAATGCAAACGTCTCCAAACCTTGTATTTACAAGTTTTCTATGCTTCTCAACGATTCTGACAAGTTTGGTCGAAATCGGACTTCTATATAGTATAGCTGTCATAGAAAAGTAAGGTTCGAAAAATAGTCTTAGTAGGAAAACCTTTTTTGATTCCAATGTAAACTTCTTTAAAATTGTCGTGTATTTATTTTATAAGCTTTCACACAATTCTTCAAAGTTTTGTCAAAATCGGATGCCTATTGGTTATAGCTGCTATAGGAACGATCGGTCGAAAAACTAGTTTTAGTGATAAAAAGTTTGTATTTCTTAGTTTGCTATGCTTTCCCACGATCCCACTAAGTTTGGTCGAAATTCAATAATTCAATAAGATATATAATATTTGGAATCGATTATTTTACTCTGGACCAAAGGTACTCAGAAAATATTTAGTTTGTGCAAATGTAGTAAATCAATCAGTCCGTGATCAGTATCAATCAGTCCGTGAACAAACATATTTCAGAGATGTTAAGAGATAAAGGTTTCAAGTTAATTTAAGACTTCATGTCTCTTATAGATTTACAGAAAGATGGTTCGTACCTTTAGTAATCAGAATGATTTATCGATTTGACAAAGGAATCAATCTTATCAAATATATTTTTGTCCATATAGTATGGCTGTCATACAAAAGTAGAGTCAGAATAGTATTCTTAGTGAGAAAATCTTGTTTATTTTCAGTGGAAATGTCCCTTTAAATTAGTTAGAAAAACGTGCTGCAAGAATATACAAACCTCGGCCGAGCCGAAGTTAACTTTCTTCTATTTTTATTGCTGATTTTACTTGCGTCCTTGTACATCCCCTGTAAAATTCGATAAATTCCAAGTGCTATATCTACAAATAAAATAGTTTTGATCCATAAATCGCTTCCGAACCAAAAACTACCCAATCGTTTGGGAATCAGATCTTTTTCGGGTCGAAATCAAAATAAAATTTAATTGTAGAGCTCATAGGTAAAAGTCTCTTCTTTTGGATTAGCGAAATGCAAAGAATATCGCAAGGTTGAGTACAGGATAACAAAACGCAATTTAGGACTATCTCATCAACTTGTTGAGTTAACTTTTAAAAACAAAAACGGGGTATGGTTCGCTTTTAAAATCTGCTTAAAAAAATTACCTTCTTATTTCAAAACAATATATATTAAATCCATAAGGATCTCTTTAATAGGCTCAGAATTCTAATCTTAAGTAATTGTTAAAATGTCTTAAAATTTAATCAAGTTTTCAAAATGCGATATTCTAAAATATTACATTTAAATATAAAATGAGTTTGGTAACTAGAGGACGGAGGAGAAGGCACTCATCGTCCCCTGCCAGGGATCCAATCCGCTAGTACCCAAATTTCTTTTCCTACAAAAACTCGGATCTAAACATGCTTAGATATTATCACATCCAAAAATTAATATGACGAATAATAAAATGCGTTTGTGCTGGCTGCCTTGGCAGACAGACAGATTGTGTTCGATGTCGATGTCGAGCAGAACAGAAAAAGCAATCTAATATCCCGTTTATACACAAACAGAATATCATGATAAATGCCCCTAAAAGAATGCCATTTTAATTTCCTTAAATAATTCTCAATTGAAACAACTGAAATAACTGAAAATCAGTTTTGCCTGCATCATACATAATCCGCACTTTGTATTCACTAAGATTGACGGACTAATTGAAGCTATAAGAGAATTGTTTCCTTGAATTTGTAATATTATTAAGCATAGCATACTTTAAAGAGCATTCAACATGACAATTTAGTTGTGTATATCAGGTCTGTTCTCGTTTCCGAATTTGATCGATCGGAATAGGCAAGAGATCTGATATTCAAGAATTGATTAGAGAAATCGGTTAAAGCTGTCAGCTATCAAAACTGTTTTTTGGAGAGGATTCTAAATTATAAGATAAAAGCCGAGTCAAACAATCGGCTTTTCGAAAAGGGAAGAGTTTCTAATTCCGATTTCACATAATTTGATTGAAATCGAAAACGGGAACAGGCCCGTATGTATCATAAACTTTACATCTGCAAGGTATCTTGTGCCTCAATACGTAAACCATCCAAACCGATCTAAACTATACCGAAATATTGAGAAAACAAGGCACAATCGATCCGCTGAGTCCAAAAATCAAAAAATTTGGAGAGTCGTCTCAACAAATACAAACTTACATGATTGAAATGCCCTGCTGTCATGGCATTTGGGGTAAACTCTGCATCCTTTTTTGCCAGGCCCATGCAGCAACTGTTATAAAAAACCCAATACGGTGGTTTATATCTGCTGTGAACACGCTCTGTATCTCTGATTTACTTACTGATTTGCTTCCAGAAACTGTTGAGAGCAGCCACTCTCCGTTGATTGAAACTTGAAACAAGCACAAATGTCAAATCGTAAAGTGGAAGACAAGACCACTTTCAAGCCCCCTTTTTGTTAAGCCCCTGCATGAAACTCTTACCTGACAATTTCGTACACAGACACACACACACACACACAAACCAACTTCCAACTTTGCGAACAATTTTTCCGCAGTGTGGAAATGTAGGAAGCATATGATTATGATGAGCAGCGGGCTTGCATACTTTTAGGGGCCAAGTACAAATTTAGAAGATTTGTTTGCCGGCGGGTAGCGGAGTGGCGGTTGAGGTTCCAGTTTGTGCATACATTGTATATAATGAACTGACTTGGTTTTAATAATTTAGCGCACTCACAACTAAATGGCGCTTTTAAAGTACGAAACGGCAGGCGACCCCAATATGGGGGGAAAAATAAAAACGAATCGCTCCCTTTGCCTGTGCGAGCGTTGGCAGGGCAGGCACACTAACACACTTAGCTGGAGGACTACGTCATCCTAGCCCAGAGTCGGAGAGCCTGGGTCTGACTGTGCCTTTAGCCCATCGCCGTCACATTTTCGCATTCACAATCACATCGCGTGGTATAGGCCTGGCCTCCACTCTCACACACACTCACTCGCAAACACACACAACCACACACAGGCACACACACACACACACATGCACAGTGGGGTGAAGTTGTACATACTCGAACATTTCTTTATTTTTGGATCGATTTCGGGGAGTTCAGACTTTGCGGCAGCTGCAGTTTTACTTACTTGCTGCACGAAATGCTGCATACAGAAACAGAAGACGGAGGACATAACGTCATCAAATCGAATCTAGTCTAAAAATACTATATTCAAGCATTGCACTGTCAAGTGTTGCAGTCAATTTCGACCTGTTCCCAGCTAGCACCGGCCTGACCCTTGACCTTCGCCATCTGCCATGTTCTCGATTTGCCATTTATGCTTCGATTTTGTCTGCAAATTCCCAGCCCCCCCCCCCCCAAAACCCAATTGCAATCGCATGACGCTAAACCAGAAAGCCTTGTCGCACAGTTTGCGTTTATAATTTATATTACTTTCTTGTACACAGTCTCTTTGTTTTAGTCGGGCGCTTGGCCTTGTCTTTGCCCCATGTGTCCACGTATCTGTGTATCTGTATATAAATAAGTATGCATCTGTATCTGGGGCCTTTAAGTATGCCCAGCGGCATTTGGTGGCCCCAGGGGCGAGCCCTCTCTTTATGACTATTAAAATATACATTTAAATGTATTCCCTTATGTGTAGTGAAAATTGAAATTGTACGCCTATTTGCTGAACGTCTTGGGTCTTGGCGTTGATTGCCGTAACGCCCCATTGCCTGGTACATGACTATAATAATGATTGCAATTTTATATAGCGGCCAAGATAAATTGTTTGTTACCCGCCGCTGGCGACATTGTGGTTTGACTTGCTGGCATTTTGAATCCTTTTTGTTAAAAAGCTTCCTTTTGGTTTTCTTTGAAAAGATATATTATATATTTACAGCAGCGGAAAATATCAGGGAATCTGAATGTGGGGAGATACGGTTAATCGTTAAATTGTTTTCTATGAGGTTGCCTAAAAGAAAAGGGAGTCCAAATTTGGATTAAGAAATATTATTAATGTTCAAGGCTGCAGTGTGCCTGATTTGTTTGAAAATTGATTAATGTGAGACTTTGAGACGTTTACTTAAAAAAACAAAAAAGTTTTTCTCACTAGAAATAGTATTACGACCAATCGTTTCTAAGACAGCTACATGCTATAGTCAACCGATCAGGGCGGTTCCGACAAATGTGCATCGTATGTGTTCCAAATTGGCCAAGATAGCTTTTTAACATGGATTGACCGAGTTAGGGATGAATGGATGGACAAAAGGTCAGACAGACGGACTAACTATGATAGTACAAACACTTAAAAATCTAGTTGTTCCTTTGCTCAGAATTGCTACTAGCAGAGTTCTAAATCAAGTGTCATTGAATATAAACCGTTTTGTACCTAAAATTTCAATTAAATTTTACATTTTACTAAAATCTACATTATTGAAATAACATAAAATGTTCTTGAATAAAGAACTTTTCGTACTTACAGTAAGCCCACAAATGGTAGAAAATCGCTGTTCTAAATCAAAAAAAAAAATATTTTGGATTGAGTACAAATTTTGGATTACAGTAATAGCTTTTTAAAGTGTCTCCAAACTCCGTATTTACTAGTTTCCTAAGCTTCTCCATGATTCTGCAAAGTTTGGTAGAAATCGGACATCTATATAGTATAGCTGCCATAGAAAAGTAAAGTTAAAAAAATAGTCCTAGTAAGAAAAACTTTTTTGTTTTCCATGTAAAACTCTTTAAAATTGCCATATATTTGATTTATAAAATATATTTTCTTTAAAGTTTTGTCCAAACCGGATGACTATAGGTTATAGCTGCCATATGTCATTTGATGTCAAATGCCATATGATCGGTCGAGAAACTAGCTTTAGTGAGAAAAACTTTTTTGTTTTCAAAAAAAAAAACGCCTCTAAACTTTATATTTCTTAGTTTGTTATGCTTTCCCAAGATTCCACTAAGTTTGGTCGAAATCGGACATCTATATTGTATAGCTGCCATAGGAAAGTAAGGTTAGAAACCGTGCTGCAACGGTTTACAAACATCGACCGAGCCAAAGTTAACTTTCCTCAATTTTTATACTCTGTACCAAAGGTACATAGAGTATAATAAGTTTGTGCAAAAGTATGTAACATCCAGAAGAAAGCATCTCCGACACCATAAAGTATATATATTCTTGATCAGCATCAACAGCCGAGTCGATATAGCAATGTGCGTCTGTCCGTCCGTCCGTCTGTCTGTCCGTATGAACGCACAGATCTCAGAGATGGTAAGAGATAGAGGTTTGACATGTATGGGACATATGCTTCTTATGTCTGCAGGCAGATCAAGTTTATTTTAAATTTTGGTCACGCCCCCTGCCGCCCCCGCAATTTAGTAGTTTATTTAAGTAATAAGGTAATGTTTCGTTTTCCGAAACTTTAACCTCTATCTCGATTATAGTGCTTTTCTAGCTAGTATAAGAATATCCTTCGATGGGCTTTAAAATTCAGGTTTTTACTCTAATGATTGTTAAAAGTATGTCCTTATTTCACAGGCTCCGGGAAGTAAGAACGTGTATTCAAATGGATATTTTCCATCCAATTTGTTTAATTTCTGATTTCTGAAATTTGACCAAAAGCTTATCCTGGGCTCCTAAGGGCACAATTGTGATCTACTGTCACCTACATAACCTTACGTCGAGCTGTAAGGCCACCTCCTAGCCAACCAGCGGAGTCCGAAATGTGCTCCAATAGGACTCCCTGTACGGTGTGCTGAGCCTCCTAGGGAGGGTCCGAAAAGTGTCCCAAAGGAGAATATCCGTTGGAGAAAAAGTCCTTTACAATATATATGAAAAAAGTGTGCCTCCTTACATGAGTGATTTCGGCGTCCCAGAATGCTCTCTCAGAAAACCCGCAAAGACTCCGTGCGGACTCCTCTATTCGCCTATGATTTTTTTGAAAAGGACTCCTTCGAGTTGCTGCTTTGGAGTCCCGTTTCACTTCTGCTTCGAAGTGTGGTTGGCGGTGTTACCACCCATTGAACATGGCCAATTCTGAAACTCAATCTCGTAGCTTTTTTACAAAGATGAGCAAACCGGTCGTATACGTAATTTTTGGGTAAATACTTGGCCTAAAGGCACGAAGGTTGCCCATCTTAAACTGTCAACGCTGTCAGGCTGTCAACGCCGCCCCTGCGCGCTGCTTACTTAATTGCTCTAATTAATTTGGCTGAGGTGAGTCTAAGTTTTGGTAAATTGCTTTCTATAAGTAGCGCAAGGACTATGTAACCGAGGGTGTGTGTGCCTAAGTGTGTATCTCCAGGGCTTATGTCTGCTTGACTTCATCACAGACCGAGAAGCAGTTGAACTTTGCCACTGGCATTCTAATTTGAAGCCTCATAATGAGGCCCAACATGTGTTTCTGTGTATGTAATAAACAGCACGTGTGGAATATTAAAGCAAACTGTACAAACATTTGGCACATTAACCATGTCAGGGCAAATGCATATGCTTTGCTCTTTTGACCTGTGTGTGTTTGATTGTGTGATCAGTGGGGTGTTCGAGTGGTTTTATGCGCAATTAAAATGACAAAGTGCCGCACAACAGGAAGGCCATCGACTGCGGAACCACTTTATAGATTAACGGCCAAGCGCATTAGCGCATAGATTGCCATTGCATGGGGGAATTGGAGCGGTTCAATTGAAATGTGTGAAAGCTTTTTGCATTATGCATAGCGGCTCACACGTAGCTCCGCCCACCGCCCACCTGCATATCGTTTAAATAATGCAGCAGAGCCAGCAAAGCGTGGTCACATCCGTAGACACATCCGTTTTGTTGATATGTTTGCCAGGTATTGACCAGGGTAACACATGTTTGTGTGCATATAATTGGTAGAAGGACAAATGATTTGATATAATATGTTCTTTACTAAAGTAAGCCAAAAACTAATAGAATGTATTTCAATGGAACTATATAAGAGCGAAGTCTGAAGTTCAGGATATATTTGTAGCCAAGGCCCGAATGTTGCAATAAATTGTTCCTCTTCGAGGTATCAACTAGTCATTACTTGTTTATTCAACTTCTTGGCTTACAACTCCTATATTTGGCTTACAACATTTATTGTATAGCCTAGCCGCATGGACGCCGACTCTGGCAAAGTGCTATGTAAATGCATTATTAATGGGTTTTTCTATGCCAGGCGACTTAAATGGATTGAAGTTCTTTATGGGAAATTGAGTTTAAATTGGCAAAGGCAGCGCAGAGAGAGAAAACTGGTTTGTTGAACAATCAGTAAACCCACATATTGTCAAATCGAATTTTCCACACTCAAATGCAATTGTCATGTTGTGTGTCATGTGATACATATAACTGGTATAGTTATTTACAGTTGACACGCCTCGTTGCGTGCATTTGATGCTCATTAACAGGACACTTACAAATACGTAAGAATTTTCCTGATAACTGGGTCACACAATATTTAAAATGTGGCCAGCGTAGAGTTTACCTTCCGAATCGTATCAATTGCAAGCCAAAAACCGGTGGATATCCGTTTACAAAGGGCAAGGAAACGGAAATGCACATCGGCAATGGACGATGACGACAAAACATCACTGAACATGGCCTGTGGAGTTGCCTGCCGCCGTGTAAGACAAGCTGCAAATCTTGTGCACTTGTCAGGCAGTCGCCTGGACTGAGCGCTAATTGCCCATGTGGGCTGGTTGGGTGCTTGCAGAAAATGGGGTTACAGGGAATCGCTACCGCTGCTTGCCACGCCATGTTTCGTGTGCGTTTTTTCGTGAAACCCAGAAAGCCAGAACGAACCTCAGCAACGCCTACAACGTGTACAACTCACGCCATTTCCGCCTGAGCCTCCACAACGTCACAATGTTGGTGGTTGTTTGGTTTGCTTGCTGGCTGGCTGGCTGGTAATACTTTATTGTATTTCGCATTTTTCGCCATGCTTATTTATTGCCCTTCACCTGGCAACCAAACACGGAAAACGAAAAAATTCGGTTGTGCACGACACAAATTGAACTGGTGCGCTGGTTCCCAAACTCCTGGCTTCAGTGTTCCATTCCCTCTAACAATCATAATGCATAATATGGCACACTAATTGTATGGCCCGCCTGGAATTTGCCTCCGAACTACAACAACGCGGCGCACTCTCACTCCATTCAAATGAAATGCCAAGCTAAATTAATTCATAATGAGCCAAAAATTTATATTGTTTGTTGCATACTCGCAGGCGTCGTCATGAACATTTTGATAAAATGCTAAGTTTAATTGAGTTTTGATATATGTTAGCGCAGATATGTATGTGCGGTTAATATACGAATTCGAGGGGAAATTCCCCAAAAGTTAATTCGTAAGTTTGTTTTTGTTTGGGCGCCGCTATAAATTGGAACGACAAATAGCTGTGGCAAATAAATCCATAAAAGTGGTGGTACCATGACTTGGTTCAGATATCATCGCATTTTTACGGATACCACGTTCCTACACATGGGAAATATTGGCTCTGGTACTGAGTTTTAGTCGGTTAATTTCCGAAAAAGTCTTTTATAGTCTTCACAAAAGATACAAGATCTTGTGCAAGGGTTTATAGAATTAAGAAATTGGCTTTATAAATGTGTCAATTTCCAGTAGTTTGCATTATTTATCGAAAGAGAAATTTCAGAGAAAACTGCAAATGTTATCGATTTAACGAAATATCGATATTTTTGTCTAAAATTTCGATATATCCTTATCGCATATTTTCCCGAGGCAATATATTAGATATCGAACATTTAATGGTTATATTTTTCGGAGATATTTTTGTAGTAAACACATCTTTATGTTCGAAAAACCTCCAAAGTTTTCGTCAAAGTAAATTTCTGAACAAGTTTGAACTTCATTGGTCATAAATAAAATAAGATATGTTTTAATCAATATTTTGCAACAGTTTCGTCTCGGGTTTTTGGGTCCTACGAATCAGACCCAGAACCGTACCGCACCTTCATAATTGGCAACATGCCGAAATGTTCGGTTTGAAGAATCACTTTAGTCACGTTCTGTAGAGCTTATAAAAGTATCTCAGTTTATTGACCGGACAAAAAATAGTTATATATAGTGACTTGTCGGATCACTATCATTTGACAACTATATATTTACAAGCTGGGAATTTTTTGATTTTAAAAAGCAAAATAGAGGAATGTTAACTTTGGCTCGTCCGAAGTTTTTACACCCTTGCAGCACGTATTCTAACTAACTTAAAGGACATATCCACTGAAAACAAACAAGTTTTTCCCAATAAGACTTCTTTTCTGACTCTATTTTTGTATGACAGCTATACTATATAGATGTCTGATTTCTACCAAATTTGGCAGAGAAGCATTAAAAACTTGCAAATACCAAGTTTTCTTTAAAAACAAAAAAGTTTTTCTCACTAGAACTAGTTTTTCGACCGATCGTTCCTATGGCAGCTTTATGTTATAGTCATCCGATCCGGCCAGTTCCGACAAATGTGAAGCGGATTTGGACCAGAAGACTTTGTGCAAAGTTTGGTGGCGGTAGCTTTAAAACTGAGGGAGGAGATAGCATAGAAACAGACGGACATGGCTATATCGACTCAGCTCGTCATGCTGATCAAGAATATATATACTTTATGTTGTCGGAAATGCTTCCTTCTTTGCGTTACAAACATCTGGACAATTTCAATATACCCTCTGCAAGGGTATAAAATAGATAAGTCAAATTGTGGCAAAACAAACCCCCATATTTAAGGTTGGGCTAGCTTCTATTTGAAAGTTCTGATAATCTTTTAAGCCGTGGTAGAGAAGTTTCTTAATTTTTTCTAGAATGAATGAGGCCCGTTCATGTTTTTAATAGCTTTCATAGCTGGATGCTTCCATCAAATATATATCTGATATTTTTTTTACCACTAAATGTCTACGATATAAGATTCCGTGAACCAAGTTTCCAACCAAAACCCTATGATTGATATGTAAAGAAACCAATCTGAAACCTGAACCTTGGACATTCCAAGGGGTGCGACCTCCTGAACCGAACCTTCTCCAAAATTGAATAGGATTGCACCCTGATATTTTGTAGTGTTTTGGAGCTAAATGTTGAGCGCGTGAAATGAAAGCTAAATTACTAAAGAAATTGCTGTTGTTGAAAATATCAATATTTTTCCCCCCTAAAATATTATCCTTTTCAATATCGTCCAAAATATCGACATGAATTTTTATGAAATATGATTTGGGATGATTTGGGAAAGACTTTTAAACCAACTTCTTGATACTAGTTTCGAATTCAGGAATCTCGTTTAATATTGGAAAAGCATTGTGTAAGATTCATATATATAACGAAATATTATTGATCTGCATCCCCAATATTATCATCAAATCTCGCTCATACAAGCTCGAAAAGATCTGAAATTTTATATGGTTAAATTTGTAGAACTAAATTTCGAATCTAGTATCGTTTTGTTGCCTAATGCAAGGACTTAAAACGATCAAGAAAACGTTTAAAAATAAAAATACTTTGCTTTCGTGTTAGCGCATACCCCTTACTCGTAGTCAAAGTTGACGTTTTAGCATATTTTCAAGTTTAAACTTTTCAATTTAAACAGCTCATTTGTATGAACATTTATTCTGTTTACCAACTTGTGATTCTACGTATGAATATTTGATATGTAATATGATTTTACCATGAAAGCGATTAGCGAACGCTAAATGGGTTACCCCACGACTCGCATGGTAAATATGTACACTAAATCAGATATTTCATGGTTGATGGGTAAGTCAGACGAGTGAAATATTAGCTGGAAACGCTATTAATAATTTACATTGCTAAAAGGGAGCGTGCCATTTAATTTGAAAACTAATTTAAGCGCACAAAGTGTTCGCCTAATGGAAATGAGTCGCTGTAATTGTTGAAAAGTGAACTCAACTGTACTTTTAGTTGGCATACAATTGAAATTCGATTAGTGCACATAATTGACAAATTGTCGCATAGTCAGGAATAGTCATAATTATGCATTGCATTTGCAGCACATTGAACAAACAAATGGCATTCTCAATTGTTCTATAATCATTGTATTGTATGCATTTATAGGTCTATTCATTTTAGTTTGATTGTCATTCAAATCTGCGCAGTAGATGTATGTATCTGTGTGTTACGTTCAAGTTCGCAATCACTGCTACTCCATCAAACGAAATATAAAAAAGCTACATCAACAAAACCAACAATTTTGCTACAGAGGCCACACCTGATGTCCTTGAATTTAAATGGCGAATTAAAAAACTGTCTATCTTTGGCCTCGATTAAACTTTCACCAACCTTTGAAGCCAATGCTTAATCGAAACGAGCATATTTTTGAGCTTTTGCCAAGCTATTTACATCTGTGGGACAATTTTGAATTTGATTTAAATTTAAGATGACTGTAAGACCAACCAAAAAGAGTTGCCAAGTTCACGCAATCATAAAGTTCGTTTTGATGTAAAGGCATAATCCTCTTCTAAGACAAACAAATTGCATCTCAGTTAGCATGTTGTATTAAGTATAAGTTTATTGGCATCGATGTTGTTCTATTTGATGACCAACATGGTCAGCATTTCAAGTGGGAGTGTCTTGCTCTCATTATCCATTCTGGGTTGCCAAGTAATTTGTTCTACGCACATAAATCTTGTGGGGCCGTTGGGCCTGCTAGCAAATAATTGCAGCAGGCGAGGAAGTACAGGGGAGGAAGCGAAGCTGCAACAATAGATCCTGCATTCAGATTAGACACATCACCAATCAATAAAAATTAGCACATACACACACACACACACATACATACCATTTGCATGGCTCAAAGCCAAAGTGCGTTTTGGCGGCGTCTCCAAAAGCCCACTTGGGTCTGCTTTATTTGCTCTCGCTCTGTTTGTCTTATTGTTTGTCTACTGTATACACACACACACACACACACACAAATGTGTGTACTATATATGTACATACTATGTATGCACTTGCTCTCATGTGTGCCTTTTGCTATTGTTTGCTGAATTTATTGGACGAATTTCTGAATTGGCTCTTTGCGTCTGAATGTGGTTTTATTTTTATACCCATAAAAGTGTGCACGGCCTCATCGAAGCTCAACTCAGACGCGCGTCCTTGAGGCTTAGGCTAAAACAATAGACCGTGGCAATAAGTGTTTATTGGGCCAAGCCGGGGCAGAGAATGAGAATAGGATAATAAAAATATGACCTAACTGGGCAGGTGTTGCTACAAATAGTCGCTTAGACTAAACAAATTAGACCTTACTTACCTATGTTAAGCAGCCAACTATGGCTCTTATAAAAGCTACACAAATTTTTAGGTTTTCTGTCAAATATTCAAAAACTGCAACCTTAAATCGAATTTTTTGACATACAAGAAACATTTGTTCAGAAATCAGCTGCTATTACAATTTAAGATAGCAGCAGGTGGGTGGTGGAGTAAGAGGAGGTGAAATAATTTGATTTTAAAGACGAAACAAAATCCCTAAAATTTAGAAAATGTTACCTCAATCTTCCGTTAAGCCCTTTTATTTTCTTAAACTTAGGCAATTACCTAAAATTCTTGAAAATTGTGAGCTCACTTTAAGAAAGAAAGTCAAGCCCGACTATAACATACGCTGTAGTTTGACGTGGTCAATATTTAAAACAGGGATGCAAACCGGTTCTGAACCGAACCGAACCGCTTATTCCAGCCGGTGGACCGAACCGCAAACCGAACCGGCTTCCTTTCAGAATTACTGAACCGAACCGAAAACCACAAATAAGAACGGTTCGGTTCGGTTCATTTCTCTGACTGAAATCATGCCTAAAATCAACTAAGGTCATGACGTAGGACATATCAGAGTAAAATGTCAGAGTAAAATCCATGGCTAAAATTCATAAAAATTATGTCATGAATTCAGGACCAGCCCTTTCATTATTGATCTGATTCAGCTATGATTCAGTTCTGAGCCTAACTTAAGGGATATGATAAATAGAATAATTAAGATGCTTAGTACGTATTTTTTTCTAGCAAACATTCTCAATTTTCGAGAGTATTTATCTAGGAACTTATAGACGACTCCTGGAAATCCGACATAATAAGCATTGGACATTCTTCTAAAGATTTTAAAAATATTTAAATGGATTATAAGAATTAAATTTCAAAAGCGTTCGACAAGTCACATTATTACAACAATCATAATATTTCATAATGTGCCTTTGTGAACCATTGAACCGAACCGAAACCGCGGTTCAACTAGCTCCAAAAACCATGTAATGAACCGAACCGGCGGTTCAGAAACTGTATGAACCACTGAACCGAACCAGTCCTTTTTTTCGAGTGGTTTGCATCCCTGATTTAAAATAAACTTGATATGCCTCCAAGTATAAGAAGTTTTTGTCCCATGCACTTTAAACCTTTATTTCTAACCATTTTTGAGATCGGTGCGTTCATACGATCAGACAGACGGACATGCCTATATCGACTCGGCTGTTGATGCTGATCAAGAATATATATAATATATACTTTATGGGGTCGGAGATGCTTCCTTCTGGCTATTACAAACTTTAGCACAAAATTAATATACTCTGTGTAACTTAGGTAAATAAATTTTTCTTATGAAGTCGTCATCCCAGCGCAGTTGACTATCGTCGTCTCGAGCTATGGTACTACGAAAAGTACTACAGGCAAAAATACGCTGCACATTTGTCGGAACCGGCCGGGTCGAATGACTTTTACATATAGCTGCCACAGGAATGATCGGTTGAAAAACTCGTTCTAGTGAGAAAATCTTTTTGGTTTTCAATGCAAACGTCTCCAAACTCCGTATAAACTAGTTTTCTATGCTTCTCCATGATTCTGCCAAGTTTGATAGAAATCGGACATCTATAAAGTATAGCTGACATAGAAAAGTAAGCTTAGAAAAACAGTCTTTGTGGGGAAAATTTGTTTGTTTTTAATGTAAACCTCTTTAAAATTGGCAAATATTTAGTTTATAAGTTTTCACACAATTCTTCAAAGTTTTGTCAAAATCGGATGACTATAGGTTATAGCTGCCATACGAATGTTCAGTCGAGAAACTAGAATGAGTGAGAAAAACTTTTTGGTTTTCAACGAAAACGCCTCAAAGCTATGTTTTTGCTTAGTTTGCTATGCTGCCCATGATTTCACTAAGTTTGCTCGAAATCGGACATCTATATAGTATAGCTGTCAAAGAAAAGTAGAGCCAGAAAAGTAGTTTTAGTGAAAAAAAAACTTGTTTGTTTTTGGTGGACATGTCGTTCAAACTAGTTAGAATAACTTACTGCAAGGGTCTACAAACTTCGGTCGAGCGGAAGTTATCTCTTCTTCATATTTCCAATTTATTATAATACAAAATAGCACAGGAATATTCAATATGCTTGTTCGAGTTATCAGTCGGTGCTCTCTAGAGTATGATCGATTTAACCACTTTGGAGATCTGTTTCTTACTCAGCCGTCGAGGTCCGCCAATAGTGGACATCATTCAAGCTAAAGCAGTCGAGGTAGGTCCTGCGGGACATACTCCAGATGTTGCTCTAAGGTTAACCTCGAAATAACCCGGGAAATACTATCAAAGAGGTCATAGGTAGGTAACAACGTGCTCTCTACGAAAATGGAAGAAGACACCACTGGCGCTATTCACAGATGGTTGTTGTCATATTGGTTGTTATTTCCTAGCTGGTTGGTTTCCTTTTCATCTGTCATGGCATTTGTATCTCAACAGCAGCATCAGCATCGTTATGGCTCGCTGTGAAATTGCGCATATGGAAGCAGTCAAAGCAGTCGCATCAGCTTACATATTAATATTGCGTATACGCCTATTTATTTATTACACTCTCCCCACACCCAACGACTGTGTCATATAAATTTATGATAAAACGAAAATCCAAAAACAATTCCTATTTTGGGGATGCGGGGAGAGGGAAACATGCAACACGTTTCCGGTTCCTCATTCGCGCTTCAATGCGTAACCCTCAACGGAGCATTTTGGATTTTGCTTCTGTTGCGTGCCTCGTGGATTTACGAGTTTCCTTTAACATGTGCAGCATTGGATGGAGATTCGTTATGAGTAATGCGACATGCGCATAAATTAAATGCGAATTGGGAATGTCTGTTTGAATGGGCAGCCCTTGGCTGTGGGTCGTATACGTAATGTGTGGAATTTCTATAGGCAAGCCAAATTAATAGGCACAATTGTGGCATTTATTTATACTTTTGAATTTTTTACAAAATCCAATGTTCAGACATTTGTGTGCTTACCTTGTTCATGCGGCTCAAATAACTTCATAAAGGCCTATTTACGTATGTGTGTATGTTAAAACTGTTGTGGCATGCAGCAATGTTTCAACGTTCATTGTTTATAATCGCTGGGCTAACACAAGCTGTGGCTGGAGCCGGATCTGGAGTTTGGGCAACATGCGTTGCATGTTCAAAATCATGATTTATTCATTCCACTCTGGCCTCAAAATAGTATAGAACAAGCGGCTGATACTGACACGGCATAAATCGCCTGGTTTTTGGTTAGGTCAGGGCAGAAATCAGAGTGGAGCATGACTGCGGGTTGTTGTACAAACACACACATACACACACACAAACAAATCACTGTCATTAAATTATATTTAAAATTTTAATTAAATGCCTTAAATGCAAATTATGGAATAGTCATGTGGGTCGAGTGGGTTGTGTGCTGTTGGGTGTGTTCACTCAAATGGTTCACTCACCAAAATGCGAGAAACCGACTTGATTCCACTGATCTGAGCAGTTTTACCCAACACTCGTGTCTGAGCTTAATTCAATTAAGTGTCATGGACACTCTCCCAATTTGCTGCCAGTCAATGTCCTGCCAGGGACGGGGACGTGGACGGTGACACTTGGGCCGCCCCCTGTGGTTTCAGTTTTCGGCTTGGCACTTTCGGAAATTGTTGCCTGCCGCCTGGTCGGTTTGTAATTTCACACGCCGCAAAGTGATTAGCCCTAACCCCTTTCAACCACACATTTTCCATTCCTCCATTGCAGTTGAATCTCGGACCAGTGAATGTACACAAATACAAGCAACAGCCAACAAATATATATAGACCGCCGCCGCAGCATGGATGAGGAGCACGACGACGATCAAATAATATGAGATTAGATGGGGCTCTAGAGCCCCGGCCCCGTTACGGAGCTGCCGCTGGCACGCTGAAGGGCCGCCGCTTCATTGGTGCCGCCCAATATCGTCGCGAGACGCGTGAAAAATGTGAGGCAAAACAACAGCAACAAGCTGATGAGGACGACGATGCTTCAGATGCTCAGTGTTTGACCAACAACAACAACAACAACAACAACAACGACGACAATTGCCGCTGGGCGTCTTTAAGTAAAATCATCAACAAAACCAACTTGGACTCAACAACAGCAACGCTTACCAAAACAGCAACAACAACAACAACAACAACAACAACACCAGCAACGTCAACTGGGGGTGAAGTTGGAGGCGTCAGCTCTTTGTTTCGCGGAAACGTGAAACGCACCCTCGCCGCTTTCCTAAAAAATCGTGCCCAGCAATCGTTAATGCTAATGGCCGGGAATAAAGACGGGCGTGGGCGCTGGAGCCGTGGCGGGAGCTGGGGCTGGGTGCGACGCCTCAACACTTTAGTCCTCTGCCTGATTTCCGTTATTGTGCTGCTGCCTACATTGACGCTGGGCGATGACGGTGACAATTTCTTTGCCGTTAATGCTTTCAGTGCGGGTCCGGAGACAACAACACCGGAGTTTGGTAAGTTACTAAATATATAAAAAAAAACATTCTGTGTAGATAAGAGAGAGTTTGTTATCAGTTATATGGCATAGGCTTGGCTCTAGCCTTGACTTAATGACGCCATTCGACCGCGTCTTGAATTCAATTTGCCTACTTTCATACAAGTTTTCCTTAATTTCAAGCCAAGCAGAAGAGCATTTGGAAAGTTTCTGCGAAAAAGTTGCAAGTTTAATCAATCAATCAGAAAATGTTGACCCATCCTTTGGCTTCTATCCGCTCAGTTCGGCATTGTGCTGTACCATAGCTGATTTTAGGAAAAGCAGGGCCTATAATTTCAGTCCAAGCTCATGGATTAGTTTCATGGTTAGTACTAAAATCAGACAGCAATTCCTAATGATCAGGATTAAATTAAGCACTGATAAATTCAGTTCTTAATCGTAGAACTGCAGGGATTTTATTGTAAATGATCCAAGCTCGACCACGCCTTCAAAACAATCTTATTAAAATTCATAGCTGTTACACAATTCAAATTGTTCAGATATTTAAGATAAGCATACTTTGAGCTATATGCCATATAATCGATCTGGTCGAATTACTCCAACTTCGGATTTTGACGCTATTGAACTGAAATTCGATTTGGGCCAAGCAGAGCTCAACTCAATCTCTTGACCTGCTTCTAATTTTCGCACGAAAGAGGGGGACCTCCATTCGGCTACAAACGGCAAAGCTTGAGAAGCTTTTTCATGTATAGTTACTTTAATGCTGGCGCCAATAGCTAGTCTAGGTAACCGGGTGTAAAAGATTTAAAAAAAAAGTGTTTTTTCCATTAGGTGTCATAGCCGGCTCACACACCACCCGCTGCACCACACCCGGCCACATATCTGTCATCATGTTGCACTTCTTATCTGGAGATTGCTAATGGATCGTCAACGAGACGAAACTTTCATTATTCTCCCTCTCTTCTTTTTTACCTCAATTTAACTTAGTTTGGATCACGAATATTAAAGCGAAAGCAGTGACTATTCAAATGTTCTTAAGGACTTCGTTTGGGTTAAAAGCGATTTGTAGATTTTTTCAATAATAAAAGTTCAAAAAATAGACGCCTTCAGTAAACTTCGACATAAGTAAAAGCACTTTCGTCATGACAAAGCTTTTTCTGTCACAATGTTCAATGTTTTAAGTACTACATAGACTTGTTTTAGGCAACCTATTAGTTTGTGTTTGGTCTTAGCACCAAGCAGAACACAAAAAAAAGACTTGTTTCAATCAAAAACCTGCTTAATAACTTTAAGCACTAGAACTGATACTTCATAATGTGTTCGAACCCAACGGATTCAACTTTATGTTACATGAGCTTATGGTTTTTTAAACTTCCGCAACTTTAAAATTAGAAAGAGATTTTCCAACAGATTAAGGCAGATATCTGAATGTTAGACCTAAAAAGAGTATTTAGTATTTAGGTTAGGAGTGGAAGAGTGGGAAATTTAGTGCTAAATAAGAACTGAAGTGAGTTTTTTCACATCGCAGAACATGTAATAAATATTCCATTTGTCATTAACCACAAGATACACATTATTAACTTTTAACCTTTAACCCACTGCTTGCTTAAACCCTTAAAACAAAAGTGATTTTCCCATTCAGAATTTTGAATGAACTGCCCGCTGCTCTCCAGCCAAAGCTCAATGTGTAAAACTTTTCCACCCACCAATGTGCATATGTACAAGTACTTGTTTATGTTACTTACCGAGAGTGGCTGCTGATGCCGTCCAATGGGCCATTTCGACAAATGAGGAAAGTTCTTTTTAATGGCTTAGCCCAGTTTTGTTAATTATAAAAGCTGGGGGGGCCTGCTGCAGTTTTCGCTTGTTTTATAGTCGGCCATCAACTTTCGTGGCACCTCGAATTTGTATTCACATTTTCGGGATAGGGGCATCTACCTCTCAGCTGGATTTGATGCTGTGAAATATTAGCTGAAACAAAGCTGGCAATTCGGTAAACTCTTTTTGAAAAGGGTTTCTGGTTGAATTGAATTTTTTTTTTTTTTTTTTGCTTAGGAGGTCATCCAGTTTACCCGCAGGCAGCCACTTTGTCAACACTTTCAGAGAAATTCTTCAATGCAGCAAAAGTTTTGCCCATGGACACCAAATAAACTGTGAAAAAAGGACACAAATTCTGTGTGGCAGTTGGGTCTAATTTTTTTTTTTTGCGGCTGCTGTCTGAGGGTGGATTTGTTGTTTGTTGGGTTAAGCCTAGGCTAACAAGCAAACGAGAGATGAAAGAGATAATGTGATTACAATTGAAAATGGTGGACTATATTTCAATAGGATTACATTTTGTATACGAATACATTTAATTGCATTGGCCTGGCATGCCATTTAATATTTCTGATGTCATGGTTACACCATTGTACACCGTTTTATCAGTGGTTCAATTCTAGACCCGTTTGCAGCGTTGGTATATGATATGTTCATTTCTTCATTCAATGTACATTCATTTTTGTATACTCTGTATCAGAGGTACACGCTTCAGATAAAAAGTTCGTTCCTTCTGATGTTATTTACCGATTCGCTGATAGAATGGTGAAGATCGGTTAAGCGATAGTCGAGTTAAAGGGAAATCAAACATTTTATGATGGACAGCACTGGTTGGAACAGCGATGGGCAGCACTTAACATACATTAACTCTTTGTGTGGTAAATGAAAATGTGTGAAATGATAGACTATCCGAAAATCTGCCCATATCGACTTTGCTTCTAAAAGATTGTCTTTTAAAGTCTTTGTTTAAAAATGTAGCACTTTATCCAGCAGAAACTATTCGGCTTATTATTTTTTTGCTGATACCTGCTCAGCGATCAATCTTTCTGCTGAACACGAACAATGTTCCCTTCAGCGCAGCAGCTGAATTAGCCCTGAAATGGAATGGCTGGTACTGAATTCATGGCATTATTTGTTTGAGTTTGTCAGTTTGCTAATTTTAGGCATGAACTAGTGGGTAAGTTTATTGGGAAGTAATAAATCATGCCTGAATTCAGGCATGAAATTCAGGTATTCCTACTGCTCAGACCTGAATACACAACACCTTAAAGCTGCACCAGTCTTTGTAATCAACTGCCATTCGAACAGCCGTCTCTCCATTCCAGCAATGCCATAGCTGGTTGGGAATTCCACAGCAACATGAGTGCAAAAATCGATTGAGATTTCCGCTAGATAGCTTCCTCACACACAACAAGGGGAGAGCCCCTGAAAACAAAACTGAGAGAGCGAGAATAGTTGAGAAGTTTAAAAAAAAATGTAGAAAAGCTAACTTCGGCTTTTCTGACTCAACTTTTGTACGACAGCTAGAACTTGTTTTTCGACCGATCGTTCCTATGGCAGCTATATGTTATAGTCATCCGATCCGGCCGGTTGAAGCGTATTTGTACTAAAAGAATTCGTGCAAAGTTTGTTTGCGATAGCTTTAAAACTGACGGAGGAAATACCATAGAAACAGACGGAAATGGCTATATGGACATAGCTCGTCATGCTGATCAAGAATATACATATATACTTTATGTGATTGGAAATGCTTCCTTCTATGCGTTACAAACATCGGGACAATTTCAATATACTCACATTTGAAATTCTTTACAGAAGTTCTAATCTTTCATTGATAGAAATAGGCTTAAAGTAGCAGGCTTCTGAAATCACTCCAGCATTCAGTATTATTGAACAATCCTCAGATGATCGAAGGTGCTTTAATATTGATTACTTTGCTTTTAAAGAATGCATGACAACGTAGAACCAACCCAAAGGAGAAAAATACATTTTGCAAAAAGTTGTCTAACGAGGTTAACTCACAGAAAGTGGTCTACTTAGTTGGGCGCCGCTCAAAAGATGCTCTTAGTATCTCATTCAGAGATTAGGAAAATTTGACATGTCATTTCTCTGCGTCTGGTACTCACATAAATAGCATTCAGCTTTGAATATTCGTTTCCTCTATTCATAGCCCCGGCATTGCATTTAAAAATAAACCACAAGCAAATAGACTTGCAGTAAGCAGCCGCACAACACACCCACACACCCACACAAAGCCATCTGTGGCATAGAAAATGGCGCACCCCTTTTGCATGAGCGACCATTTTGTTTCGTCTTTGCGCTTCCGTTGGCTTAAATGTCAGGCGGTCGCGCATCCGTCCTCGCTCGGTAATTATGGTTGAATATCAAACAAAATTGCTGAAGCAACTGGCAGGGCATACGTATTGTATGATGCGCCGTTAACCCTTGCCCGGGCGCTGAGATTTTGCCACACATTGTTGGTCGCAGACGCAATCCCGGCCCGAGTGGCTCCCAAGAGCTTAATTAAGATCTCAAGCCTGCCTGAATGTGTGTGTGTGTGTGTGTTTTTTCATTTCATTCAAACTTAATGAGGGAATCCAGCAGGCATCCGGTTACGGCCTGCACACACGTAGACACCTCGAAGGCCAAAAGACTAAGATGCGGCAAAGGAATTTACATTTTAATCTTTCACTAAGTCGTTGCGGGGATTTCCATACAATTTTTACAAAAGTTTTCCACCTGGGGTTTTTCTTTTATTTTAATTTATATGAAAAGTTTTGATTCGCTTACATTAGAAATTTGCGTCTTGGGATTAAGTAAGTGCGACATGTGTAACCCAGTTTTACCCATCTCTACCCACAGATTACGCCAGTCGCGGCCAGAAGAAGTTTGGGGACAAATGCGATAACACCTTGGAGTGCGGATTTCCCGGCTCGATTTGCGATCCCAAGAAGAAATCCTGCCAGTGCACAGAGGATCTGCCCGTCACCAATCACATTGATAAATGTGGCAAAGGTAAGGCTAACCGGGCTCACCTTCACCCCCTGCCCCAAGGGGGGCTTGCGCCCTTCTGCTGTCAGTTTGCCAAGTTTTCATTAGAAATAACAAAAAATACAACAAAAAAAAAAACAAAAAAAACAGAGAAACGGAATAAAAAGCATGGCAAATCCCCTAAAGCTTTGTGTTGATTGTGGGGCGCAGCAACAACATTCTGTAAATTAAAATAAAACTTGGCATGCGCCACGAGGAGTCAACCACAAAATGCAACTAATGCATATTTGACATAATTATAATGGATATTCCCGCCACGTACATTATTCAATGATGTAAATTAAAATCATATTGTGAAATTGCACACAAAACTAAGAGACAATAGCGATTAAGTTTCAATTGAATGGGGAATGGATACATTTTAATTAATTGGATGACGGAGTAAAGAGCTTATCGAATTCACAGTTACTTAGGGTGGAAGGATCCAAAAACGTTCCGACTTCCTCCTGTTCAATTTAGTTCCGGTTTCGTCTGTTTGTTACGGTGCGGAGATTTATGGGTACATGGAGTACAGCAGCAGCAATCTACGGTCAATTTTACAAAATTTTCCCAAAAAACCATAGGTCTAAGAACAATTCCTAGGTTGTTGCAGGTTGTCGCACATGGCGAGGTCAAAATTTGTATATAGCTTGTTATAAAATCAATGTTTGCAGGTCCAAAAATGAAAAAAATACATCATTGGTTTTTGGGCTCATTTAAATGGAAATTTTTCCAGCTCTCCAAGTCTGTTCAACTCTTAAAGTAAGATTTTAGACTTTTAAATCTTCTTCGCTCCCAATGCGGGGTATTATGGATCGACTTTCTGTTGTAACATCCATTACATCGTCACGACTTTTTTCTATAATCAGGCGCAACACACTTGAAAGTAAAATAGACAACTCGCTCAGTTCCCTGAGCAGATTAGTGGCGCCTCGGCGCAAATAAAACAAAAAGTAAATTAAAATGTTTAGTTAAAATTGATCACATCGTTTTTATGATGATTTCTTTTCGATTTTTCAGATATTTTTAGAATGAAAACAGATTTGCCGAGCTGGTAAAATTTCCTTTTAATTATAATTTATACATAATAACAAACTAAGCAACTTGGGTCTATCTGCTAAAATTCTTAGCGCCCTGACCCCAGCAAACCTTTTTAAACGCGAGGAAAAGAATGAAATTCTTTCAATAGATGTCGCTTCAGTTTTCGTTTGGGAAGAAGTGTGCCATTCTCTGACGGTTCTGGGCGATGAGAAAGCTAGGATGGGGAGATGGGAAAATCCGCTTTTAAGAAAGCGATTCTTCCTAATTTTAAACGAGAAAGCTAAGCTAACTTCGTCTGTGCCGAAGTTTTTATACCCTTGCAAGTGCTCGCTTAAATATTTAAAAAAAATTATCTTTTTCCCATTTTCCTACCGATCGTTCGTATGGGAGCTATATGATATAGTCATCCGATTTGGCCAAAAATTTGTAAAATTGTAAAATTTCATTAAAAATTTGCAGGATGCTACCGTTAAAAACAAAAAAGTTTTTTTAACTAAGACTATTTTCCAGACCTATCTTTTGTATGGCAGCTATACCATACAGTTGTCCGATAAAACTTGGTAGAATTATAAATAAAAAACATAGAAACCCTACGATTACAAAGATTGGAGACGTTTCCATTGAAAAGAAAAAAGTTTTTCTCACTAAAACTAGTTTTCCAACCGATTGTTCTTATGGGAGCTATGAGATATAGTCATCCGATCCGGTCCGACATATTAGTAGTGTGCAGCAAAGAGAAGACTCTGTGCAAAAATTCAGCTCGATAGCTTTAACACTGAGAGACTTGTTCGCGTAGAAAGAGACAGATAGACGGACGGACAAAGCTCAATCGACTCAGCTCGTCACCCTGATCAAAAATATATATGGTTTATGGGGTCGGAAATGAATATTTCTATGCGTTGCAAGCTTCTGTGCAAAATTATAATACCCTTTGCAAGGGTATAATAGTTTGTACTCTTCATGAAGTTTGCTTCACCGTGTAAATCTATTCTAACTCTGGGATTGAATCTAGGGTCCCTTCAAAACCACACAATTTGAAAGACGCCATCGCAAACGTTGGTCAGGATTGTATATTTTTTTTTAGCATTTCTCATAGATTTGACACCTTGTAATTCTCAAGTCTGAATTCCTTGTTTAATAGTCTCTCTTTGTGTTAATTAACAGAGCGTTAACATAATTGTGAACATATCAGCATTATGTTAGCAAACAGCGCATGCGGCTCAGTAAAGTATGCAACGTTTTTTATAACCTTTTTAACTCCGCCATTTATTGTACGATCTTTATGAAAATTTCAGAGATTGTAGATATTAGGGGCACTTATGTGCTGTGCCTCGATTATGTGTACGTTTACAAAGTTGGAAGGCGAGTTTTAATATAAATCGCCTAATTTGGGTTAATTTATACCTTTTAATATCCGTTACTCGTTGAATAAAAAGGGGTATACTAAGTTCGATCAAATTGAAATATTTCCGAATTTTTAGAATTTTATGATAATGGGAAATGGGAAATTACCATGGTAACATCTTCCATCGTAAACCTGTCATTCAATATTTTTGAGAGTTTGCTGAATGAAAAAACATAAAAATATATAAATCCAAATCAATTTGTTTTGGAATTCATGTAACATTTGCTCCGTTCCCCAATTTCTAATTAAAAGTGTTGTATTCAAAAGTTAACTTTCTATCATGAACCTTCTATTGTTTCCTTTTGTATTGTGCTAATGCAATAAGATGGCTTTTCTGAGAAAACAAACCAAACAACGAATCAACATGGCTTTTATCATATAACTATTTTGTCTGCCAGTCATCACAACCGACGACCACCATCAGCACTGTGACTGCTGACACTGGTATAAAAGACTATGAACCCACATGCTTGACAATTAAATGATATGAATATCAACACAGAGAGGTGGAAGTGCTTTGTGGACTGTATGATTCATGGTGCAAACAAAAAAACTTGTCAACACATTCAACTGTATCCCTTTCTCTGTTTTCATTCACAGAGGCCGCCATCAACGAGTCCTGTTTCTTTAACGAACAATGCGAGGTCAAATACTTTCAGACCGAGTGCCGCGACGGACACTGCGCTTGTCGCTTCGAGATGTCGCCAGTTTGGGGCAAGGACGGCTCTGTGGAGTGCGCAGGTCGGTCTATAAATGGGTACTTGTACAAGAGTTCCGGCTAACGTCCAGATGTTTGCTTACAGGGCGCCAGGATAAGCGAGGACCCGAGAAATACATCGATCCGGCCATGATTGGTGTGCTGGTAGGAATGGCATTGATGTTTATTATTATTTGTGTCGTCCTGCGATTGTTTAGCCAGTGAGTAAATTGCAAAGCAAACATTATTCATCCACACACTACTCGAGAGAGGGAGACAGTGGGCTGATTCCCGTTCTGGTTTGGCTTCAGATGGGGCTTAATTAATTTCAGTCTAATAAACCACATTTTTCGATTAATTGGCATTAAGAGCAGCCAACAGCAACAGTTCACCCCAAGCATCAATAGCACCCAACAACCACCCCATGCCCCGCTTTTGGCACATCATTATCATCATTATGGTCCTTGGCATCGAAAACTAATTTGCCGCATTTTCCGTTCGCAGAGCGCGCTGGCACGATAACCGCACCATCTTCAACACGCCCAATCCACGCCTGATGAATGTCTCGCTGCTGCGCGATAGCAAACTTCTACATGGCCAGGAGCGACGTGGGTCCCGCATGTCGGTGCGTGCTCCTTCTAGGCAGCCCAGCATGGCCTCGCTGCGTCCCCACTCGCCCAATCCGTCGCTAGGTAAGACAGGTTTGTATTCCATCCAACCGAAGGCTATTTCTCGTTTACCAACAGATGGCACCAATCCACCTCCTTCTCAAGTTCAAGTGTACCTTTTTGGTTTTATTTTCCTTTTGATTTCTATGTTTGAGTTGTGCCGGTATCGCCAAACTTTCTTTTTACAGCAAAAAATTAAACAGAAAACGAAAGAGCGGACAACTAATGAACGATAAAATCAGTCAATCAATCAAACGATCAGCCAATCAATCACCAAATCCTAATCACTGCCAAATTCAACACTTTACCCCTGTACATAAGAGTTTTGGGATGGCCCAATTGGCAATAGATACTCTATACTCGATACTATATCTAAGGAAAATTCTTAACCAGAGATTAGCAAGTCTTCAACTGATTCACAGTTCGATGCACAAACAATATATAATTTTAATTTCTTGATTTAAAACTTTCTTGAACTCAAGTTCAACATTTTATGATTTTATTTCTCCCTAGAGATTTTTTTTTACATTTATCGCTTGAAATATTCTCGTTTGAAATAACTTTCAAGAAAAAGATAGCTGCGGTGTCAATGGAATATGCATTTCTGAAAATACTACATAGTTTTGAAAGATTGATGAAATTGCTCTTAGGAAAATCTGGGACTTATACATCAATGAGATATCCGGACTAAAATTAATTCCAAATGAAATTCGAAATTGAAATTTGATTAGGCCCCAAAAGAAGCATTCCACAAGAGTGAAACTGTCACATAAGTTCACTCCCTCACGCCAGCATTGCTATGACTTTTTCGGAGTTCCAAGGAGTTCTTCTGCAAATTCTAAGGTTATAGAAATCTGTGCTTATGTGTGTGTACCCATTTAACCTTACTGTATTGGTGAGGTTTCGGTTTGTTTCACGTCTCTCAATTTTAAAGCTATCGAGCTCAAATTCTGCACAGAATCTTCATCTTTCTGCACGCTGGTGTCACTAAAACCTCTACAGATTTTCCGTATAAACGATCTGGTACAAAAACGCTGTACTTTTGTCGAAGCCGGATCGGATGATTATAACATATAGCTGCTGGAGAAGCATTGAAAGCTAGTAAAAACTGAGTTTGGAGTCGTTTGAATTGAAAACAAAACAGTTTTTCTCACTAAAACTAGTTTTTCGATCGATCGTTCTTATGTCAGCTGTATGTTATAGTCATCCGATCCGGCTGGCAGCGTATTTGTACCAGAAAACTTCGTACAAAGAAGATAGCAATAGAAACAGACGGACAGACTGACAGGCTATATAGACTCAGCTCGTCATGCTGATCAAGAAAAAATATACATTATGTGGTCTGAAATGCTTCCTTCTATGCGTTACAAACATCTGGACAATTTCAATATACCCTCTAAATTGCAGTCAAACTTTAAAGATTCTTTGTTTGCTCATAGTTTAATAAAGTGCGGTTCAACAAAGAGGCAAAGGTTACCGAGGGTGTTCACGATGAGCTTAGTTTATGAAACTTACCTACTTGTCGCAATTGTTTTTGTACACTTTTACTTCTTCTTTTTATTCGGCTTCTTGATGACACCGCATACCCTCTATCGATTTGTTTGTTAAGCGATTCCTCTATGGTGAAAATTGACTCGTCAGTACACAGAATTCGTCTGTGGGCATTGTTCGTGCACTGGCAACGTAATGCCTTCAAAATTGTCTTGCGCTTTTGTTTCAATGCTGTTGTGAGCAAGTGGGGGCAGTGTGTCACAAATCTCAAGTCCTGTTTTATGGTGCGCCTCAGGTTGTCCTTGCTGGTATTCATCTGACGAGACATGATTTTCTGCCTGCGCAGTGGATTTCGACGAAGTCGATCTTTCACGGCTTTGTTGCGCAGACGGCCGGACTTTGTGCAGTCTTTTATTCTATCAATATCCTTAAATAACTTTACGGCACTTAGTATAAACAATAAATACGCAGTCGAATAACGACAACGCGATTTTCGAGAAAGCCCTGTTCCATGATTGCAGTCAACTGACGCCAAAAACTTTTGATGAAGTAATAAAGCATAAATGTCAAAAACTCATCAAGTTGGGTGAGTTCCCTGGTTCTCGCGAACAATTGCGACTCCTAGGTATCACACGAGCCTTTGACTCTTTGATTTTTAAGAGAAGGTAGAAGGCGGATGTCTGTGTCAGTTTCAGTTGATTTTGAGAATTTTGAAACATTTTCGCTATCGACTTGCATCATTTATTCATTTTTTCAACATTTAAGTATTCAGCTATATCTAAACAGGTTTTCATATGACATATTAATATTCAATTTAAAGGATTTAAGTCTAAATAAAAGTTGTGAAAGCTGGCATAGCCAATTGTAAACTGTCCCCCCCGCCCCTTGTCACCTACCCACCCTGCCCGGTTAGTATTGCAATCGAATTGTAATCAACATCCACAGTCAAGCAAAAAACAAAATAATATTCTTTGGGGGATCAATCAGTTTGATTGACACTCTAAGAACCATTTAATTTAGCGCCCTTGTTGCTTTTGTTGTTGGTGTTTGTTAATTGTTGTTATCTAAAGCCCAGCGGACAGCTGTTTAATTTCCATTTTTAGTTTTATTTTTGGTTTTTAATTTCTGTGCTGAGTCCCCCAAAGTGTGCGACTGGTTAAGCGATTTATTAAACGTATTGCCACTTCCCCGTTCCAACCCCCCTCAAAAACAAAACAAGGACGCATGATACGCTCAAAGAGTAACACACGCTCCAGTGATTCACGTGTCAGCGATGTGTCCACCTGTTCACGTCTGCTGGAGCATCCGAGCGCCGCCACCCAGCATAATCAGGTCCATAGTCATTTTCTGCCATATGTGCCAACCACAACAGCGGCGGCCACCATCACAGCCACTACGAATGCTGCCTCAGCCACGCCCACGCCCACGCCCACGCCCCCGCTTGCGCCGGCGGCGTCTGTTACAGTCACAACCACCTACGTGTCAGTGCCGGCTCCCGACTGTGGCATGACGAAAACAAATAAGTTTTAGCTTGAACAGAAGCATCCATATCAGGTCCAAGAGGTAGGAGGGCTTCATCATGAATTTACAAATGTAATAGTTGCGCTCTGTTCCTGTTCTGTGGAATGTCCTGTTGTTAGCAATTCGTCCCCTCCCAGTTTGTAGTTCGTATTTGTCGTTTGTGGCTGCTAACTCGTAGTTAAAGTTGAAAGTTGAAGTTAACCTCTGTGTCTACTACTATCACTAACCTCTGTCTAACTACATAGAAAACACACACACACACACACACACACACACGCCCACGAACAATTACAGATGTGTACGTAGCCACCCGCAAAAAACCAACCTCAGACTCTACTCAAAGCCTCATTCATTTCTCCCACTGAGCTGTGTTTTTCTTTGGTTAAAATCGATGCAAACTAAACAATTTTTGACCAGGAATCACCCAGCTCAGTGAGAATGGGTAGCCCAACACTTTTATGTTTGATTTCAGTTTCCGCTTTTAGTTCTCTTAGCACGGCACTTGGTGATTCTCGTTTTTTAGTTTCTAGATTTTATATGGCTTTAGTAAAGCTTTTCATTTCATTTACTTTCCGCGTCACTGGGATGGAAATGGCAAAAAAAAAAAACATGAAACAAATTGCTAACCACTTTTTATCGTAGAAAATGCTGTGCCTTATGTGCAAACACGAAAATGTTAAACAAACCTAATGTGAATCTGCTGAACTGAGGTGGTTAACACAATACTGCACTTTCTTTTGCTAGACTTGGTGTCAAAGAGAGCCCAGAGGGTATATAAAACCAATCTCATTGATCTCATTGATAATAAAGATGAAGATTGTGTCTTTTCCACCTTACTTTCAGCAACTTCCATATAAATGAACGGAAATGGAATGATATATAATTACTCAGGGCGCTTGACTTTTTAAGACTGCTTAACAAAGTTACAACATCTGAGGGAAAACGGACAAATTATAAATTTCCATAAGGAACATTTGCTATCTTCACTGGTGCAAAAGTGGGCCTTAACAAAGTGTAATTACTTTCACAATTACTTAAATACTCACTTCAATTACTTACTTACTTCAATAATTGCAACTATAAAAGGGGATTACCAATTAAATGTGCTTGAAATGTTGAATAATTCTTGTATTTGTAGTTGTAAGCTACAAACACGTACATGCCAGCTTGGTGATTTCCACACTGTATTGGTAAGAAATTAATTACGTGAATAATTCAACTTTTCAAGCACAATTACACAATAATCCCCTTTACAGGTGCAATTATTTATTCGCCAAGTAATCGTAGTTTAAAGTTACAATTTCGACTGCTAAAAAATCGAAGTCAAGAATTGAGTTTTTCATTATCTGAATAATTGTGATTATTGTAATGAAAATTAATTGCACACAGCAAGGTGTGACTACAGTTGTAAAATATCTTTCTAAAACTAATTGTCTTCTTTTCACTTCAATGATATTAGTATCTATTAGAAAGATATTATTATCTTGCGGAATAAAAGGAAAACATTTAGATTGGATGATGTCCCAGAAATCTTTAGAGATTTTCGTATAAACGATTGCATTTTGAACTAAGCTAAGATAATTTTAGATGCAAAGTGAAAGGAATAATGCCGGCTACTAGATTATAGAGAGGAAAAGCGTAAGCATCAAATCAACTTGGCCTTGAACACATATAAACGCAAGCAGCTTTAATTCAAAATAAAGGCGTGTATACGCAGATCTCTACAGATTTCTGAATACCCCCGATTATTATTGAAAAATAATTTTTAACTATTAAATTTCGGTATGTATGTAATTTTAAATTCTCCGTGTAGCTCCTTTTAGAGAAGAGCAGATGAAGAAAAAACCTTGCAGCCTCCGCATTCGCTAGAATCACCTGCCCACTTACAACCAGAAAAGTACCGCAAGAAGAACCATCTTGCTTATGGAAGACATTACCGCTTCATCTAAGTCTCTTAGTAGTTAAGCCCTCGGAAGATAGTGACTCAATACATTTGATAAACTCTTTCTTATTAACCTCTAGAAATAATCCGAGTAAGCGGTTTTATTTAGGTCAGGCTACTACCATAATAGTCATGAGGTTTAGACTCACCTTGAAATGTTTCATTAGGTAGAATTCAATTGAGCTATCTTAGCCTTATGGTAGAAATTATCTAGCTAATTTATTTATTTAAATGAACGTGGAGTTCTGACAATGCAAATCTGCTTCTACTTTTGCCAAGCAGCAATACCCCCTTAAGCAAATCCCATATTGGCGAAAACATTGCTGTAGAAAAAGGGCTATATCTTCTAAAGTATTTCGAATTTCAAAATACCCTTTTAGGACGATATTCTCAAATATCCAAGCTATAAATATATGCAAAAAAAAAAATCGAAAAAAATGTTTGCTCGTGTGAAACTGGTATAAAGCAAGAGTGAAGCATTGAAAGTTTTTAAAAATGATTTTCTCTGTACTTTCGAACTCTTGATACAGCTTAAGGTGCAGTTTATAGAGAAGCTTCAAGCCAAAGGTTTTGGTTCGAGCTTTGTTTTATAGCTTTTTGAATTGATAAAAGTTTTTCACAACGGTGTTCATTCAATTTAAGAGGTTTTGGAAAAGTTTTTAAAAATAAAACTAAATTATTGGGCTTACACAGTTCAAGAGGGCCAAGCACAAGAGGAAGTCATCTACAGTTTTACGTGGAATCCGAACACAGCAAAAATTTAAAACCGTTTTCATGGCTAGTTACTTCAAAGCTAGCGCCAATAGCTTGTAAAGGTGATCGGGGCGTAAGTTTTTGAAGAAAAAACTTTTTCATTAGATGTCTCGAGGCAGAATCGAGCCCACGACCACTTTCACAGCAGGCCCACACAATACCCGCTGCACCACGGCCGGACACTTTTGGGAAATTGCAAATAAGAGCATGAATTTTAAAGACCATTATACACACATTGATTATAAAATAAAGATCGCATCCCACTTGATGTGATAAGTCATTTTTGGAAAATCCTACTTTATGAGCCATGCTTTTATTTGCACTTCCCATAAGTTGTGCCTTTTTGTAGATCAAATCTGATCGACAAGCCGGTTTGAAATCAAAATACTTTTGCCAAATCGTACGTGGGAGTCTTTCATTAACATAATTTTTAAGAAACTTTTGACCTTTTCGAAGGCTAAGCGAAGTTTGAAGGTTCATGAAACACCTTATCCCTTTCATAATGCATAATTGAGAAACAGGTGTCATGTCCTTTTTCAATTATTTTGACGATGAAATTAAAAAGACTGAAAATACTGAACCAAAACTATAATGAGGGGGCTTGATTTATACCATTTTGCAAAAGACTGCATAAGAGAATTTAGATTTGGAGTGGGAGAAGAATTTTTACTCGATAAGTTCGTACTCTATGCATATATATCATTAAGCATTTCCACTGATCCCTGTATGAAGCTCCAGGACCTGATTAAAACCTGAGTTCATTATGATACAAAGGCGTTCTTTTTGAAATCGTCAGTTGACACGCGTTAGTTGACAAATCAGACGATATTCTACTGATATTCAGGCGAAAAGTTCATAATTTTGCAAGGCTAAGAAACGATCTGCTTTATAGCTGAGTACGCAAAAGTTCTTACCATATTTTTTTTTTTTGCCATTCCTATCCAATCGACTAGAATAGCCCAAATACCATTATGTACTTAGCGTGGCCTTAACCTTCCTTAACCTTGTTGATGTTGTAACGTGTTGCTCCATAGGCTCCATCTTTTTAGGTTTAAGCCGCTTCTCACTCTCTTCTGATATATATCTTTTGGTTACACATTATTCCACAGGCTCGGACTCGCATGGTAGTAATGCCTCGGCCGCCTCAGTGCGCTCCAATCGCAGCAATTCGGTGGCTCCCGGCAAGGTGGTCCATCATGAGCGTCATGGATCCGCCCATCGTCAGCATCAGCACCACCATCAGCAACAGCCGCAGTCGCCGCAAGAACAGGCTCTGATTACCAACATAACAACCAATCCGGTGGCTGAGAGTGTGACCGTGGAGATCATTGAGCCGGGCAACCAGAAGTAAAAAACGATTTTTTTTTTAAAGAATGAAAGACAATTTTTTGCAATTAATGAAATCTTTATACACACAAACCAGAACAATGCTTATTAATTACCTACACACTCACACACACATACTTTATATAGCGAGTATATATATACACACCGTAAATGGAAAAAAATTGTTGAAAAAACCTTGCATAACAAATTCATACTACTCTTTGATTTCAAACCAAAAAACGATACAAACAAAAAACCAAACAATGATAAATGCATCTATAAGAAGATATAATATAATATATATATTCAATATTTTACCAAGCTTTGGGTTACACAACTTAAGCACCGACCCCGTCGCTTAGAAGAGTTTTACTTAGGCAAGAGATTTAACAATTTTTCTAGGTTTATCCAAAAGTCATTGCCAAAGAGAAATTAAATATATAGAAAGCAAAACTGCTGACAATGCCTTATCTTTAAAACAACAACAACAACAGCAGGCCACGCCTCCCACTTGCAGCTGTAGCGCCCTCAAAAAAATATGGATTATAAAAACCAAAACAAAGTATATAAAATCAACCTCGGGACCATATTTGTATAATCAAAAGAATATGCGTTTCACAGCGATGCACACGCCAGTTTAGTTTCTCGAGCCCGGGTCTCGCAACTGGCAGCCGATATTGCATGTGTATAACTAATTAGACAGGCTAGCTGAATGTAGGGTCAAAGTGCCGACGTACACCTAAAACCTAAAACAAATCTAAATTGACTTCCACATCTTGATTTTGTTTCTCGGGCACTCGGCATTGGGCTGGTCAAAAATAGGGGAAGATTCTTGGGTCTGTCCAATGCCGAGTATCGCGCTTAGAGTGTAAGTAACACCCTCCTAACCACCCCACACCCAGAAATAGAACTCTCTCTCTCTCTCTCTCATTTTGCTTTTGTGCTCAATCAAAGAAGCTTAACTGTGAGAATACCGAAATGAATTCAAAAAACAAAAACTTAACAATTTACTAAACTAGCAAAATCTTGAAATAAATTGCTTGAGAAATATATATATATATATATATATATATATACAAATAGATATATCTAGCCACTTAGAGAGTAACAACTTTATTATCGAAGCATCGAATTTTTCCTCAAATCGCATACGAAACAATCTTATTTCTAGATCGTCATCTTGAAAGGGAAGTTTAAAAGGGAAAAACACAATTTAAGCTTTGAAATTTGGGGAAGGATTTCAGGGATTAACTGTGTGTTTTTCGTTTGTTAACAGATTTTGAGAAGCACAAAACTCTTTTCCACCATAACATTACACGTTTAACAAGAGAAAAACCAAAATGTTGAAGGCGGACTTTAAGCAAAACTTTTCGACTAAGCAAATCTATAAGAAGATATTTTAAAAACTATATACACACATACATACATAAAACAAAAAAACATTTATAGATACATATATATGCTTTATTTACTTTAATATTTACAAAAAAAACATATGAAATTATATTATATACAAGTTGTAAGCGAGAAATTCATTCATTTTACACTCAAAAACGAAAACCGACATTTTATATACCTAAAGAACAAGAACCGTGTAACGCCGATTGCACTCAACTAATGTTTAACAAAACATACAACCTTAAGCCTAGAACAAAAGCATTAACATTAGCATAAATATAGATGAAAATTTCGATTTCTCATGTGACTACGGCAGACCAGAGCAGATCAGGACTCCTCGCTCGTACTCACACGCCATGGGTAGATCTGTGTAGCTCTTAAACTCCAAAGCTTTTTTCACACACTTCAAGAAAAGCAAATCAAAAAAAAACAAACAGTTAATTATAATACATATTTATAGTACATATATATTTAAAAATCAGTTCACTATAATAAAACTATATACTACCATAACTTAAAACTTACAAGGAAAAAAAAAACGAAAACACAAAACTGACAGTCTTTTTGTTTAAATCGTGGTGGTGGCACTCCTGTAGTCCCAGGCCTGAGCCGCTCCCGAGGCTTCTGCCGGCAATCTCTTGCCCAGCACACGCTTGCGATAGCTCTGCTCGGCCACATGTCGCAGATGCTTGGCCGTACCGACGCCCGTCTTCTCCACAAACCGGTACAAATGCCCGTTGCGTCGCTGCAGCAGCTCATGCGGATGTCCCAACTCCACCACGCGTCCCACATCCATCACCAGCACACGATCATTGTCCATCACGGTGTGCAAGCGATGGGCAATGGTTAGGACTGTACAATGCTTGAATCTTGTCTGTATGGCCTCCTGGATGAGCTGATCCGTTCTGGCAGGACATGAAACGTTAGACGAAATGGTTGGTATTGAAGGCAATGTTTGTACAGTCAGACATTAAAATCCAAGAACTTGGTACTTCCAATAAGCTCGAACGATATCAATAAATACGGTAAGTACGATACTATATTAAACAGTCTTACAGCAGGTATGATTTGTTCAATTCCGAAACCGTCTAAAATCAACTATTTTGGGATTGAAAAGATTATACTTGATTTGGAGTTTGATTTATCGTATATTGAGTATATTTTGAGTTATTTCATAGTTTGAGTTTATACTTGTAGGTGGCATGGATCTTAAGTCAAGCCGGTTTAACTAAACCTTAAAGTTAATGTCAACCCAAAAACATTATACACTCAAAAAATTTATAAATTTTTTTAGAAATCCACTCTAAATTATTTATTTTTCTTAATTGAAAGAAAATTTGTTGACTTTACAACTCGAAAATAGACTTTTATAGAAAATATTTTCTATATTTTATAAACTGGTAGATTTTTATTATTCTCTGTATCGTAGGAACATGGAGTATTATAAGTTTGTGCAAAAGTTTGTAACTTCTAGAAGGAAGCATCTCCGACCCCATAAAGTATATATATTTTTACTCAGCATCAATGGCCGAGTCGATATAGCCATGTCCGTCTGTCCGTCTGTCTGCACGTATGAATGCAGAGATCTCAGGGATGATAAAAGACTTTCTTAAATTAGGGCAGACTCCATTTCAATCTTTACGTTCATATCCATAATTATAAATGGAAATAAATATAGCATACTTTGAAGGGCCTTAATCATGACAATGTTGGTGTGGAAACTTAGATTTAGAAACCAGAAAGCTAGTTTATCGTTTCCAATATATTTGCACTCAAAACAAAAATTTCAGCTCGAAATTTCGCGCAAAAACAGAGAGGCGAACCGACGGAAATTTTACGCGAAATTTCGAGCTGAAATTTCAGTGTTGGTGTCGTTGCAGATCGCCGGCAGAATAACTCCCAGACTCGCGAGTCTGGCTTGCGCCCGCCACTGGTTTAGAGCATCGACATTCTAAACCAGTATGTATTTACTTTTTGTGGTCGGAGATGGCCCTATGGTACACTTCAATTAACAATTACGTGATTCGAAAACTTATCCCCCCAACTCACTCTGGATCCACATTGGCGGTGGCCTCGTCCATTATGAGTATTTGATTATGGCGCAAAATGGCCCGGGCCAGACATACCAGCTGCCTTTGACCCATGCTAAAGTTGATTCCGCCATCGTGCAGCCTACAGTCCAGTCCTCCCTTCAGTTCGTTTACATATTTCTTCAGCTTAACCGCCTCCAAGGCCTGCCACAGATTCTCATCGGTTTGAGCTTCAAATGGATCCAGATTATAGCGCAACGTTCCGGAGAACAGCACCGGGTCCTGAGGAATAATCGAAATGCGACTGCGTACATCGTGTAGACCCAGTTTGCTAGTCTCATAGCCATCGATCTCAATGACGCCCTCCGTTCTGGCCAGACGAAAGACCGCCTGGACAATGGATGACTTGCCGGCCCCAGTGCGTCCAACAATGCCAATTTTCTCCTTGGGATGTATGGTAAAATTGAGACCCTTAAGCACATAGGGGCCATGATCACTGTAGCGCAGGCGTACGTCCTGAAAATGCAATTGTCCAGCACTTGGCCAACGGGCCGGCAAATTAATCTCAGGCTTTGTCTCATATGACGGTTCGGGTGGTATATTGATATATTCCAGGACACGCTCCACGCTGGTCATTTGATTCTCCAACTCGACAGTCTGGCGCATGCCCCACTGGCACATGAGTATCAATTTCATGGACTGGGTAATTGCCAGACCCACATCTCCGCTGTAGTAGCCGTGCTTCTGATCAAAGATCAGGAAGCTAAAGGTCACAGCCAAGATATATTGGACACAGATTAGATCCGTCCAGAAGGCAAAGGCTCGATTAACGCTCACATAGAGATAAACGGCGGAGGTGTTCTCGTTCTGCAGTCGATGGAAATCACGCTCCAGACGTTTGGTGGCACTCAACGCCCGGATGGTGGTCAGACCCTTGAAGGTGGCATTCGTGTGCGAGTAGATGGGACTGCGGCCTGTGAATGGAAGGTTGCCAATAAACCTGGTCAGGGAATCGAAGTTCGAACTGCCTTGTACTTACTGATGGTCTCGATGCGTTTCAAACTGCGGCTGGCTCCTATGTAGAATCCCCGGCACAAATACAGCAGGGCAATCACTATAACCGCTGGTATCAGCAACCAAATGTTGGCTGTACAAACCACCGCCAGCACGGCCAATGCATCTACAAAAAACTCCAAGGATTCCATCATGGATTGTGGCAGACTTACATCTATGGCCAGAATATCGCTGGAGAAGCGGTTGAGTATGCGTCCCGAGGTGGCCAGGGTGAAGAACTGCATGCAGGCGCGTATGATGCCACGGAAGAGTTCGTTGTGGATGCGCAGGGAGATGCGTTGACACATCGCAAAGAACCCAAAAGTGCGCAGGATGTAGAAGATGAGTGTGCTGAGTATTAGGATGGTGTACAGTGCCATTAAACGAAATCGTATGCGGCGATACTCGTCCATGGGCTCGTGTTGATTGGGTTCCGTTTCCTCCCACGTGGCCCTAAAACGGAAAACCATTGAGCTCTCTATTGCTCTATTGAGACGCTCGGCTACTTACCATTTGGAGATGAAGATGTCCATGGCGGCCTCGCAAACTCGCGCCAGCACAAAAAGCAATAGGATTAGCACCACCACCGAGGGAAAGCCCAGAACTCTGAAGTATGCCTTGTAGGTGGAGAACTTGACAGATCCCAGCAGTTGTTGTTCCTTATACAGCTGCTCACTCCGATCCAAGTCTAGCTGTTGTCCTTGCACATTGGAAGACTCCCGTCCCCATTCCTCTGCCTCCTCAAAGATGCTATCCGAGCGGCCAGCACGCACCTTGATCACCTCAGCATCATTTGCCACTGACATGCGAAACCGTATGAGCTTCTTGAGTGATTCATACTGCCCTTGGACAGACGCACGACCCGACTCCATCAACACCAAGTGATCCACATGCTTCAGCAGTTGCACCCGATGAGTGACCAGAATCCGTATCTTATCACGCAGAAAGTCATTCAGACAGCGATCCAGCAGCATGCGACCCACATGGGTGTCCACGGCGGATAAAGGATCATCCAGCAGGTAGATATCCGCCTGGCGGTACACAGCCCGCGCTAGACTCACTCTAGCCTTCTGTCCACCACTGAGACTGGCTCCTCCCTCGCCCACAATGGTGGCATCTCCCGCTGGCAGCTGCTCAATGTCCTTATCCAAGAGGCAGACACGCAGTACCTCTCGATAACGCTGCTCCTCGTAGGACTCCATGAAAAGTATGTTCTCACGCAGACTACAGCGATTCAGCCAGGGCTCCTGGGCGGCGTAGCTCAAGACGCCATTGAGTTCCACACTGCCGCTAATGATGTCCAGTTCACCCAGCAGGGCGTGCAGCAGAGTGCTCTTACCCGCACCCACGGTGCCCACAATGCCTATAAACTCCCGCCCAGCCGCCTGGAAGCTGACATCGTCGATGTGACACTGACGCTTCTCCTGTCGCACCGGATCCCAGCTGGCCGTCAAGTGCTGCAGTATCAGACCCTTGCGCAGAGCACGAGGATTGTGCATATGTCCCGAGAAGTTGCCGTGCTCCTCATCATCGTCCACATCCCGAAAGTTATCCACACCACCATCGGCAGGATCCTCTTGCTGCAGCAGAAACTCAACCACACGTCGCGCAACCACAAAAGTCTCGGCCCAAGTGTTAATGGCCAGGGGCCAGAGATGCAGCAGGGAATCATTGAGATGGTCATAGTAGCTGGACACGATGAACACCTTTTGGGCGGTAACTATGTCGCCCGTGTAGACGTAGGTGATGAGGCACAGGAACAGCGAGAGTTTCGAGATCATCCCGGTGCACTGCAGTGCCGCATAAATGTACATGGAACCCCGTATGGAGGCCATCTCTTTCTTGCGCACACGTGCTATCAGTTTGGCAAATGACTTCTCCCAGGCATACATCTTGATCAGCTGCATGGCCCGTATAATCTCATTCATCAACTTGACCCTGTCGTCCCCGTACTCCGCCGACTCACTCCGGAAGCGTGCCGTGGCCTTGGCCGCCCAGCCCTGCAGCGGAATGAAGACAATAATGCTGGCCATGCCCACCAGAGCTGCCCAGCCGATCAGCTGGTAGATGATATAGCCAAACACCAGGCCCTCCACTGGACCCTTCCACAGCTCGTGAAAGAAGTAGAATGTTTCATTGAACTGCGGCAAATCGGTGGCCATTATGGCGATGGCATAGCCACTCATCCCACTATTGTCGGCGGCCACCGATACTCGCAGGCACTTCCTGTACACAAGGCCGGCGCAGGCCAGGCGTATGCGTGCTCCCACTTGAAACAAGTGAAACATGAAGGGATGATAGCAGAGAGCAGACACCAGGGAGCACAGCACCAACGCCATGGCATACAGATAAGCCGAGTGCTTAGATACATCATCCGTGCTCTCCGAGAAGAAGGTTACCAATCCACCCAGCATCAGAGGCTGCAAAGTGCTGGTTAAGGAAGAGTGAAGTATTGTCTTAGTTTGAAAAATCCTTTCTAGGGCAGCCATTATACTTACTGCACCGATATCTCCAACACGGAGTAAAGAATGCAAATGGGCACAAAACTCCAGCCATATGCCTTGAAGATCATGTGCAACACACTGGGATGCGGTCGCCGCAGCTCCTGCTCCCAATGTCGCAGTAGCTCCTGCGATACCCTCTTGCTGTCCAAGCTCGGTAAGGGTGCATACAGATCTGATGGATCTACATTTTTGCGCATTCCCTTGCGAAGTATATCACGCGTCCAGCTGAAAGACAAAACCCAGTTTGATGGACATGGTTGATGGCAAGGTTAATGCATACATCAAAAAACTCGAAGAAAAACAAATTGTAAATTCGAACGGAGGCCATAAATCTGGAGACCCCAAGTGAACGAGTATCTTATCAGCGACAGCTGATCGGACACTGAGAATGTCCACCAAAACAAAAAGCACTCGCAGATAGACTTAAACAGAAGGCTTATCAAGAAAACATTCATGTTATTCTATTTTAAACTCGATTTTGCTGGCGGCTCCCAGACATGTTTCACCCTGCATTCCGTGCGATCTCGGTCTTGCACCTTCTTATTTATCAGACATTTGTCTTCCTTTCATTTCTATATGAAAGACCCACTGTTAGGCTGCGATGATTTATATGTGAAATGGACCGATGTTCTTAAAGAAAAGGCTGCACAATATTATAAAGAAATTTTGGAAAATGAGTTAGAATGTTGTGAGCAGGTTCGGAGTCGAGCCGTTTCGGAGACTTTTTTGTGAAGTTGAAACCGAACCCGAACCGGAGCAAACAACAGATTTTTCCCTACCGATCTCAAACCTGAACCGGAGAAACAAAAATTGAAAAGGTTTCGGTTCAAAACTATATTTCTTTCACACTCTTCCCACCGTTTGTTACTTAACTTGGTACACTTGTCGCACACAAGCTCTGAAGTCTTCTGCATAATACTGTAATATCTTATCAAAGTTTTTAGAAAAACGTTCCCCTATTTTAAGTTCAGTCCCAATTCTAACATCTGTTTGTTTGAATCCAAGTAACAAAATATTTTTAACCTTAGAACAATAAGAGCAAAAACAATGTCTTAACCATGTTTCGAAACAGAACCCGCTCCGTGAACCCGAACCCAACTTTGTTCGCAGGATCGAGCCCCGGAGTGAACCCCTCCTTATCTTATCGAGGTTTGCAGTCCTGGTTGAAAACGATTGTTGACAATTGGGCAATTGTACATTCAAATTAATCTTGATGTGCTTTTATTATGCGCTATTCCAATCGTAATGCTTCATTTATATTGATAAGGTTTAAGAAATCATCAGCTTGGAATATGTTTGTTTTTTTGAAGTATTTCTAAAATTAAACAGTCATTTTTGATATCCTCAATACTTAAAGTACAAGGAAAACAAAATTAAATTAAACTCTAATCTATAATTTAAAGAAAATAAATAGAGAAAAGTTAACTTCGGCACGTTTTCTAACTAATAATGAAGTTAAATTGAATTAAAAAATTCGAAATCAATAGATCTTTCTTGGATCATGATTATCCTTTTTGAAATAAGTACATATTCTGACATCAATCATTTTGTAACCCGAGGGTGAAATTTTTAATTTTTTCAATTGTTTTCCTAAGATAATTTTCTTGACATTAAAACTGTTGCCTTTAAACGTTGAAAACTTAATCTCATGGTTCTGCGGATCGACTTGGATCCGCAATATTTCTTAAAGTTACATAGCTATAGAAATGTGTCACAAGTTTACCAAAGATTTGCTTTTTTTACATTACTTGGGAAAAGGAAAACCAACTCAACGGCTTAAGCAGTCACCAAAGTCACTGAATATACTGAGCAATTACCCACAGGCTTATGAGAATAGTCCCTTGAACAAATTGGGGACCAACTGCCTACCCCGAATTTCCAATCTTGATTTTTTTTTTGTTCATATTTGTAAATTTCAGTAGTTTTTTTTTAGTATTCCTGCAAACTCGAAATTTTTTATATATTTGGATAGTTTTGGTAATTTGTATTAATATTATTTGTAGGTAATTTTTGTACTTTTATTACTTTTTGGCCTCTTGTGGCATTATTTATAATTGAATATATTTTTTGTCTTTATTTTTAGGTATTTTCTTAGCATTTCTGAAATAATTTGGTTTAACATAATTTTTTTTTTAATTTTTAATTTTGTGAACTGAACATCGATTTCCTGATCTTTTCGGTTTCTTTTAATTTTTAAATGGTCGGAAATATGCACAGAACTCTTTTGGACATTCATTAACAACATTAATTACTTTAACAGCCACTGTATTTTTTTTTTATCACACTTCTCCCGACTTCCTTGACACTCACACAAAAAACCATTTTGAAAGGAAATTCGCCTTGAGCACCGGATTCGGCTGACGTGGCTTATTGGTTGCACTCATGTATTTATGTACGTAATAACTGGGTCCTTGACACAATTCGCTTTAGTTCCAATTTAAAAAACACATGGAAGCCGTTCGCATGCGTTTCCTGGGCCGTTTTACTCGCAACTGCTTCGGTCGAGCGGAGAACCATTTCATTTTTAACTGGAATCAACCCGGGCGGCGATACGGGTGCGAGAATCATCGTTATAAATCAGTGATCCGCTTTGCTCGCACCTATCAGGGGAACATTGTTTTATCTTAATGCGCATTGACAGGCACCCATCAGCAGACCCGATGCCACGGCCGGAGCAGGCACGGCCAAAGTGAATTTTAATGTTTTTTACGATTTGTTTGCTATCGGCAGTGGGCCGTTCCTTTTTGGGACGGATGCAGCAGCAACCAAACCAACTGTTCACCTCTTCCTGGCGTATCTTATCATATTGGCAAGCTTCCATGATGATATATTTTCATTATAGTTTTTTGTTTTTTAGCAATTGACAGTTTAATTTAGAGCTCCATCGACACCATCGACTCATCGTTAAGAGAGGTTAACCGTTATCGCTGAGACTACAAAAATAATGAATCATATTTGAATTATATTTCCCCATTTGATTGCTTATAAGCGAAAGCGTGCGAATCCTATTCAAATTTAATTGAATATATAAAGTTTTTGACGGATCGTTTACATTTTGATAACCGAACTTGAGATGCGTCAATAGCTGAGACTCTCCACGATTGATACAAGAAGTGATTGCTGAGGAACCGGATCAAAATTCATTAGTAATTCGTAGACATTGAAAACGAAAAGGAATTGTAAAAATTGAGTAGCTTTCTGTGACTTTGAATACAAGATTTCTCTTAAGACAATGTCCTCTAAGTCTTCCTATCTGCATTTTGCAGTTCTTTCCATGTTGTAATTGAGCTAAACTTAACTTGAATTGCACCGGCACCTTGTCTGTCTACCAAAGAATTGGGCTATCATCGATCCATTGCTTATCGAATCACACTAACGAACAGCTTACTTCGTAATCGGCTGGTAGTTTCACTGACCGAATGTCTGGTGCATCAACGCCCCAAGCAAAGGGTGGGAATAGACCTCTCCGGTATCCAGTGCGGTATCCAGTGGTGCTCAATTAAAAGTGGATACAAAACAATCACCAATTGAGCAAATTTTTTAAAAGAAAAACTTGTGAAATTATTCTCAGGCACTTTATTGAGTTTGTACGTATAAATTTTAAGTACGATATCCTAATTCTACATTTGGTAAACAATGTAAGCAAAATGTACGCTTTACAATTAACTGAATATGCTAATGATTTGTGCACGCCACTTACGTATATTGCTTATTGAACACATAGTGTACACTATTGGAACAGTTCTACATAGAAATAAATTCGTCATTGTACATAACTGACACAACTAAACGGAAGTACAAAATACCAATCTCGATTTGGGAAAAGTACAAGGCAATAAGTGATTAAATAGTAACGCTAAGTACATAATGTCTATCTATGTATAATAATACATAATACTTTCAGTTCAAATGTTCGAGAAACATTTAGCAGGTTTCCATGTGTGCGCTTGCATTAACTATTCAGTGTGCTCGTGCATGGCCAGTGTTAAATTGTGGGCATCCCCATCCCCAGCAGTGTCATCGGGCAGAAATCGTTTGCTGTAGCTCTGTTCGGCCGCCTGTTGCAAGGCAAAGGCTGTTGCTGCACCCGTATTGTCCACCAGCTGACGCAGATAACCGGAATTGCGCTGCAACAGCTCATAGGGATGTCCCAGTTCTCGTGCTTCACCAGCATCCATGACCAGCACACGATCACTGTCCATGACAGTATGCAAGCGGTGAGCAATTGTCAGCACAGTGCAGTGGGCGAACTTCGAGCGTATCGTCTCCTGGATAAGCTTGTCGGTTCTGAAAAGGAAATATCCCAGTTACTAGTATGAGTCAGAAAGAGAATCCTTTATGCTACTTACTCTGGATCCACATTTGCCGTGGCCTCGTCCATGATCAGGATTTTATTGTGTCGTAAAATGGCTCGTGCCAGGCAAACCAGTTGCCTTTGGCCAACACTGAAATTAGAGCCACCATCGTACATGCGACAGTTGAGTCCGCCAATTAGGGTGGACACATAGGAGCGCAGCTCCACATCCCCCAGCGCCTTCCACATTTCCTCATCTGAGCGCTCATCCATCGGATCCAGATTGTAGCGCAGCGTGCCAGAAAACAGAACCGGATCCTGTGGTATTATGGAGATGCGACTACGTAGATCGTGCAATCCCATGTGCTCTATATCAATGTCATCTATACGAATCATGCCCTCATTGCAGGCCAAACGGAAGATGGATTGAATAATGGAAGACTTGCCGGCTCCAGTGCGACCCACAATTCCAATCTTCTCGCGCGATTCAATCGTAAAGTTTAGGTCCCTTAAAACGGTTTCCTCTTTGGGAGAATAGCGCAACTTGAAGTTAATAAACTCAATGCGGCCCTTGTTGGGCCATTCGCTTTTTGGTTTGAATTTCTCAGGCGTCTCCAGTGGCGGCTCCGAAGGCTGTTCCGTGTACTCCAGCACACGTTCAACGCTGGTCATTTGATTCTCCAGCTCAGCCGTCTGACGCATGCCCCATTGGCACATACCAGTCATGGTGGTCGAGTGCAAAATGGCCAAGCCCACATCTCCGCTGTCGAACTCATTCTTAAGCAGGAGGAAACTAAATGTCACAGCCGTCATATAGAGTATGCACACCAAGTCCGACCACAGAGCAAAAGCACGAGTGCAGGAAAGAAACAGGAACCAGGCCGAAGTATTGGCATTTTGGAACTCATGAAACTCCGTCTCCAACGCGCTTTGGCCCTGCAAAGCGCGTATGGTGGTCAACCCCTGGAACGTTTGGTTAGTCAGCGAGAAGACAGGACTACGTGCTGTAAGAAGGAAACGATTAGTGGAGGATTACTAGTTAAACGAAAAGCTCCACTTACATATAGACTCTAGACGCTTGACACTGCGACTAGTGTTGACATAAAGATACCGGATGCCACCCAACAGCACACAAATGACGGCAGCGGGCACCAGCAACCAGTAATTGGCAATGGCCACAATTATGAGAACTCCGGAGACATCGATGGCAAACTGCAATTAAAAGGCAGGATATGAAGGGACTTCCGGCTTAGTAGCTAGTTCAACTTACCGCTAAGCAATCCAGCAATGTATGTGGCAAATCTGTGTCCACAGTTCGTATATCCTTGGCGAAGCGATTCAGAATACGACCTGAAGAGTTTGTGTTGAAGAAGTACATGGTGGCACGCGTGATCCCCCGAAAGAGGCGATCGTGTAGATGCAGTGAGATGCGTAGGCACATCTTGAAAAACCCAAAGGTGCGTATAAGGTAAACAATCAGGGTGGCGCTCAGAATTATGGCATAAAAGATGACCAATTCCTGACGCACGCTTCCCTCGATGCTTTGCTGATCCAGCAGGGGCACTGAGTGTGTATCATTGGTGGCCACCTCCTTAAAGGTATCATTCAATGACAAATAGGCTGTGGCATTAAGTGCAATCTTCTCCTCCCAGATGACCCATCTGGAGAGAAAGTAGTCCACACCAGTGAGCATTACTCTGGCGCACACGAACAGTGTCACAATTAGTCCCAAAAGGAACATACTCTCCAGTGCTTTTAAGTACGAGGCATACACTTTAAATTTGACTGCACCCACGGATTGCTGTTCCTGATTCACATCCTCCACATGCTCATCGGGACGCAGCAGTTGATTGTGCTGATGATCCATGCTCTTCTCTGAATCGCTGCGGGAGAAATTGCTGTTTACACTGTGTGTATCGATGCCACTTTCGTCGTGCGTCTGCTCCAGTAGCTGGAACTGTCTCGAGCGCTGTAACTGCTGATAGCTACCCTGGGCCACTATCTTGCCGGCACCCATAAGCAGTAAATGTTCCACATCGAATAGATATTGCACCTGATGGGTGACCAGAATGCGGATTTTGTTGGACAGGAAATCACGTATGCAGCGATCAAAGATATGTTTGCCCACGTGGGTGTCCACGGCTGAGAGAGGATCATCCAGCAGATAGATATCCGCCTTGCGGTACACAGCTCTTGCCAGACTGACTCTAGCCTTTTGACCACCACTGAGGCTCACTCCACGCTCGCCCACTACTGTCAAATCGCCGCGCGGAAGCAGCTCCATGTCACGTTCCAGTCCACAGGCCTTCACCACCTTCTTGTATCTTCGCTCGTTGTAGTCCTCCACAAACACAATATTGTCACGTATGGTTCCTTCGAAGACCCAAGGTTCCTGTGAGGCGTAAGATATCTTGCCATGGACCAAAGCCTCTCCCTGATCAATGCCCACCTCGCCCAGTAAGACATTTAACAAACTGGACTTGCCCGCTCCCACGGGACCCACTACCGCCGCCAATGTCTGATCCTGAATGTCTGTGCTAAAGTTCTCGATTGCACAGTTCGCGTGTCCATCACTCGTATCCCATGAAGCTGACACATTCTTCAGCACCACACATTTCTTGGTAGCCTCTGGGCTGTAGTCCCTCAGGCGGTTATGCTGGCTATGGCCATTGGACAGCAACGAACCATTCAATTCGGCATTCTTCAATTTGTCGTCCTTGTTCAGTGATCGCCTGTTCTTGGACTGCTGCTGGTGTGCCTCCATACTGATTGGCACCTCTGCCCTATCTCCATCTAACAGGAACTCCTTGCAGCGTCGGGCGGACACCATGGCCTCGGCTATGAAGGTAATGGACAGGGGCCAAAAGTGCACCATAGAATCATTTAGCATGTTGAAATATGAGGACACCGTGTACACCTTCTGGGCAGTGAGGGAATCGCCAAAATAAATATATGAGCACAGAGCCAGGAACACAGATAGCGGTGATATCATGGTGGTGCAACCCAGGGCGGCATGAATATAGGCCGTTCCCCGAATCGCCTTCACCTCCTTTAAGCGCACCTCGGCAATGATACGGGCAAAGCTCTTCTCCCACGCATACATCTTGATCACCTGTATGCCCTGGATAATCTCGTTCATCAATTTCACCCGAAGGTCGGTTCGCTCTGCTGTCATCTGGCGATAATAGGCGGCCTTTTTGGCTGCCCAAGCTTGTAGGGGGATAAAACTAAGCATAAACGAGACTCCAATTACAGCCGAAAGGCCAATCTCACGATACATGAGATATCCAATTAGCAGGGACTCCAATGGACCCTTCCAGGTGTCATGTAGAAAACATAGAGCGACATCAAAGCGACCCAAATCATTGGATAATATATTTATGGCCCGGCCGCGCAGGCCATCATTGCTGCTACTCTTGGACACCTGCAGACACTTGCGATAGATGAGGCCCGACAGAGCCAGGCGCAGCTTGGTGCCCACTTGGAAGATGTAGAATATGAAGGGGTGGAATGTTATCACAGGCACCAGCATACAAATCACTATGCCTAGGGCATACAAATAAGCCTCTCGTTCTCCTATCGTCGTCTGATTGGTGGCAAAGTAACCCACTAATCCTCCAAGGAACAGGGGCATCAGAGATCTACAGAAAAGAAATGAAATAAATTGATTAAATAGCTAAGTTTCAATTAGAGATAAATGTTAAACATACTTGCAAATCGATTCCGCTAAGGAAAATGCCATGCCCAAGGGAAGAAAAATACTTCCATAGGCACGTACAATCATGCGAACCACACTGGGATTACTGCGTTTCCTTTCATCCTCCCAGAGTTCGCTAAATTTGTTCGTCACGCGCTCACTGTCCAGGGTCTTTCTGTGCTGGTACAGCTCTTCGTCCGTGAGGGGACCCTGCAGGCCTCTCTTGAACAGACTTCGCATCCACCTGAATATGTAGAAGAAAAAGGTTCAAATTGAAATACATTTTTAAAAAATCGTTATAAAAGATTCGGGATGTCGCAAAATGCAGTTATTATTCAGTGTGAGGTAATAAAACATCTATGATAAATAAATATTTGTTTTTTTTTTTTTGTATTAAAAGCAGCTTTACAATGATGATACTTGAGAGATTTGGAGTAAATGATAACTTGATTGTGAAGCGTGTTAGTGCTAGACTTTGTCTAATCTGTCACAAGACAACTATGCGCCCCATTATGCCCTTGAATTAATTCTTGTCGCTACAAAAAATAAGATCTACAATATTTACAAGTACACAATATGTTAATGCAAAATCATGCGATAAAAATAGACGAAGAGCAAGTAAATATTGATGCAGACAAAGAACGAAATTCAGTGTAAATTTTGCACTTAGCCTTAACCGTTTTCTTTCCCATAAAGCTGAAAGCAGGAGTCGTCTTTCTGTCTAGCTATTTAGGTTCATTAGGGTGGACTTGTCTTCTTCGATAAATTAAAACTCAGTTTCAATGTCATTGTCCTTTTGGTTTAAAATTCAACGTGTGACATATATTAAGGAATTCATTTTAGCATCAATTATACTTGGTATCATTTTATAGCGGATTTAAGGTCCGGCCTAATGTGTATAAGACAATTAAACTCATTCAGTGCGTGGTCTTATCAAAGTACACATGTGCCAAGTTTTTGTTTGTTGATAGTAATATTTAGACCTGTAGACAGATGTATTTGAGTAAGATTTACTTTTACTATCAAAAGCGTGTCCACCACTGATTCAAGATAATTTGATTAAAGTCCAAGTTAAAACGTGCAATCTCAAGCGGCAAGAAGTATTTACACTTCAATGTTTGCAAGTGACTTCAAAAGTACGTACAAGAGTTCGGTTCAAGTTCAGTTGAGCAAGGTTAATTAATTACATGGGTTAATCAGCTTCTTTCTTTATGTATTAATTAATTACATAGGTTTACCAGCTTCTTTCTTTAAGTATTTAACTTAAATCAATTATCAAAAGATAATTGAATAATAAATGTGTGTTGATCCGGGCTTGGTTCGATTTTTAGGTCCTTTATGGTCCTTTATGAATGAACCTATTCTTAATTATGAACTTATGTTCTTTAAAAACCCGCAGTGTATAAAGTAACAGAAAACACAAACACGAAGCTTTGGTGATGTCTATAAATTGTCAATTTTTTTTTATTTTAAGATGAAAAATTACTGATTTTCTGAGAAATTTCATGGTTTTTTTAAAAGCAGTTTTCTAACTAGGAGGATGGGAGTATATAAGGAACATGAAAACATATTGATCTTTGAGTCTGTGACGATTTGCCGGTAATCCTTAGTTATGAAACTTTGGACCAACGTTCGATCCAAAACCGTGAGTTCAACAGATACAAAAGCCGGTCCCCTCACCGAACCTTAAGCTCTACGACTGACTCAAGCCTCTGTACTTCCGATGGGAGAAGGCCTCTGGTAAAAACCACAAAGCTAAGGCCCAAAGCCTAGAAGAACCAAAATATGTGTTCGGGGTCGGTCTCAACGCCGGACCGAACCTTCTTCTTAATAATTCTATGGTTTTCTTTTCAGTAAAAAAAATTGTATTTTTAATTTGTATAACAAAATTAAAAATTATTGAATTGATTGAATTATTTGAATTAAAGTTCCTTACTATCTTTCCCTTCCTTTCATCCTTATCCTTTCCCTTGGTTATCCCTTCTTCTAAGCAGAGCCTTCTGATATGATAGAAATTATGCCATCTGTTCCATCAAATAAAAAATAGTGAATTTTTTTTGTAGGCATGAAATTAAACAGTGCTCAGATAACGGCAATGTAACCTTCTACACACATAGAACAACACAATAACAATATTGTGCTTGGCTCATGACACATTTAATCAAATGGTTGAAGTCAATTATTAAATGAATGTTCCATTTCTCATTGCGGCTAATTCCTTTATTAAGCAGATATCTGGGAATGAGCTCTTCTTCTTTCACAAATGTACATATGTAAACCCCCCGCCCCCCAACACCCTCAGCAACTGTTTGCCGCAAACACGTGCTAGTTGTGCTTTTTGTAAATTGTGTTGGAAAGGCTGTGAAAATAATTTGTACGATAATTTACCGTAAATAATGGGTGTGCGCTCATGACTAATGCTGCATGGTTTGCGATGTGTATGGCGAGGGAGGACGAAGAATAATAATGCAAGTAGAAAACAGAAACTTACCAGAAACTCCAGCGTGAGAAGACATTGGCTTTAGTATACGGATTCTTTGGACGTATAATTTTTCTTCTGGTTCGGTTCATAATAACCAGGCGGAGGGCTTTTGATTTTTTGTTTAGTACAATTACCGTTACGACGGCACTGATTTAATCGAACAAGCCAAGGGAGGGAGAGAGAGAGAGAATGAGAGAAATCGCCTCTCTCTGATTAATTTTCAATCAATGCCAGGCACCAAGAGAATTCTCTTTATTTTTTGTAACTGCAAATTGTCTAGGTCGAGGTCAGCCTTAACTCCAAATGTATGGAATTCACCGTTTGTTGCTGATTGCTCCTCGACAACAACAAAAACACAATCCGAGATGTCGCCTTTGTTTCGTATGCTAATTCGACTCGTCTGGTTCTGCCTGCACCAACAGCAACAACAGCACCAACAAATCTACTAATAATTTATCTTTAATTTTATTATTTTACACAAATATTACGCGAACAAAAACCGAAAAAAAACGCAAATCATGCGAGCGCTCAAACACACCCACGCTCGCACAGAACAAAAAAACTACTGAGAGGGGAATTCGCCTCGCGCTGCATTTTATATTCCAAATGGACCGAGGTTGGCGTTGCCACCTCGTGACATTGGTAATGTTTGTTAAGGAGGGAAATTTAAACAGATTGTGTGATTGTTTATTAAGCCACGTTAACGTTGCAAAAACGTGTTTTACCTTAGTTTAAGCATTAGAATGGAATTGCATTGACGGTTTGTAAGGCAACCATAAAAGAGTTAAAAGAGCGAGAGAGAACCCAAGAGAGATGGAGAGACGCGCAAAGAGAGTAAGAGAAGCGCGTGAGAGAACATTGCCGCGTATTGTGAAATTGTTTATTTATACTTCAAAAGCTTTTGGCCTTTTAAACAATTTGTTGAAGCGTTGTAGTCTTGTTTAATCAAAAGCATGAATATTGTTTTTATTGTCCACAAACAAAACTAAGCGGCGGGAAACCGGCAACTGCGAGGGTATGTGCAATAATATTGACACATAGTTCAAACAAACATTACGGTACAAAGATCAATTTAGAGGTGCCGATGGGTATTACATGCAGATATAAGGTATAGTCGTGCGTCTTAAAATAAACAGCCAAAAAAATGTGGAGTCAAATGAATTGAGTATATGTATGTAGGTTTAACTGCTCTATAATTGCAATTCCAACCAATCCAATTTGGAAAAAATATATGTAATAAAAGTAATATTTTTTTATTAGATATTTTAAAACGGTTTTAATTTTTTTAATTCATTAATAAAAAGATAAGATAAAAGTAATTTCAGAATCTTTTTACAAAGTCCCCTTCATTTGCTTATGATTATGCCAAAATTACTGTTTTTCCCATAGTGCAATCTTAGATGTTCTAATATCGTCTGCATGCATACTGCATATTGCTCACTTACTTTAACCTTGTCAAAACTTAAAAAAACACGATTTTTAATGATGAAGAAAGATTCCACACTGATGGGCGGACGGACGAACAGACATTGACTCGGCTATTGATGCTGATCAGGAATAAATATATGTATGTATATGTATATACTTTATATGGTCGGAAATGTTTTCTTCTCCCTGTTACATACTTTCCCACAACTTCATGATTCCCCTTTTTCTGTTTTTAGTGGGAACAAAGTATACACTTTATCTGGAATAACTCAAAACTAAAAGAACTATTTGCTCTAGGCAAAATTCATGGGAAACATTAAACGTGATCTTCAGAAAAGGATTATTCTATGATATAAGATATTTAATTTGAAAAATATATGAAAAAATAGTACACATTTTTCCCATCTATTTTACCAACTTTTCAGGTGCCGTTCGTTTCGTACAAAGAGAAATGAACGGATTTCACCAAGTTGTAAATTAACATTACGCTCATCTTATCTTTAATTTTAAAATTTTTTTTAATTCGAATGATTTATTAATGGATTATCTATTCCATCCGTCCGTCTGTATCTATGCTATCTCCTACCTTAGCTATCTTGACAAAACTGCATGATGATGACGGACAGACGGACATGGCTATATCGACTTGGCTGTTGATGCTGATGAAGAATATATATACTTTATGATATCGGAGATGCTTCCTTCTGCCTGTTACATACATTAGCACGACTTTAGTATACCCTTTTTACTCTACGAGTAACGGGTATAAAAAGCTACCCTTAAGTCTTTCTAATGGATTTTTGGATTTTTTCGGGCTCAAGTGCATTGATCTATGCGGCGTGCAACATGACACCAAAATTCCCAATAAATAACTAAGAGTTATAAACATATTGTATGCTTTGTTTGAATTTTACATATTTGTATTTCAAATCTTTAAAAGCAGTCACAACAGACTTGCTTATAAGTGATAGGTACATTATAAAATCTTTTTACTCAGAAGCTGCGTCTTAACTAAGTTAGTTTAAGAGTCGTTGATTGCTATAACTCTGCTCGGCCACGAGCTGAAGATCGAAGGCAGTCGCTCTGCCCGTATTGTCCACCAGTTGACGAAAAGAACCTTTGGGATGTTGCAACAACTCAAAAGGATGTCCCAGCTCCTGTACTTCACCTGCATCCATGACTAGCACCCGATCGCTATCCATGATGGTATGCAAACGATGGGCAATGGTCAACACGGTGCAGTGAGCAAACTTCGAACGGATTGCCCGCTGAATCAGCTTGTCAGTCCTGCATAAAGAGAACATTTTATTATTGATTAAGAGAACTCCTTACACCACTTACTCAGGATCCACATTGGCCGTAGCCTCGTCCATGATGAGAATTTTGTTCTCCCTCAAAATAGCACGAGCCAGACATACCAATTGCCTTTGACCCACACTGAAATTTGAACCACCATCATACATGTTATAGCCGAGTCCTCCATTCAGCGAAGACACATAGGAGCGTAGTTCAACATCCTCCAGGGCCTTCCACATGTCCTCATCTGAGCGCTCATCCATGGGATCTAGATTGTAGCGTAGCGTGCCCGAAAACAATACCGGATCCTGTGGTATTATTGAGATGCGACTACGCAAATCATGCAATCCCATTTGCTCTATATCAATGTCATCTATGCGAATCATGCCCTCATTGCAGGCCAATCGAAAGAGGGCTTGTATAATGGATGATTTGCCGGCTCCAGTGCGACCCACAATGCCAATCTTCTCGCGCGATTCAATCGTAAAGTTTAGATTCCTCAAAGCGGGTTCCTCTTTGGGAGAATAGCGCAACTTGAAGTTGATAAACTCAATTCGACCCTTACTGGGCCATTCGCTGCTTGGTTTGAGTTTCTCTGGAGTCTCCAATGGTGGCTCTGAAGGCTGTTCCGTGTACTCCAGCACACGTTCAACACAGGTCATTTGATTCTCCAGCTCAGCAGTCTGACGCATGCCCCATTGGCACATGTTTGTCATTGTGGTGCAGTACAAGATAGCCAAGCCCACACTTCCGCTGCTGAATTCATTCTTTAGCAGCAGAAAACTAAAAACTACCGCCGCAGTATAGGCAATGCACAACAGATCCGACCATAGGGCAAACGCTCGAGCACAGGAAAAAGAACCAAAACTGGCAGAAGTGTTGGCATTTTGATATTCATGGAATTCCAATTCCAAAGCTGTTTGACCCTGCAAAGCACGTATGGTAGTCAGGCCTTTGAATGTTTGATTGGTCAGCGATAAGATGGGGCTACGAGCTGAAATTAAGCGGAGAAAACCAATTACCGAAACTTGATTCAATCGGGAGAGCCACGAATTTAGATTGCGTGAGTAACTGATTTATTTTTGAGACTTCGTACTAAATTCTAAACGTAGGTACTATGCAATGTTTCAAAGTTCTAGAAATAATCTAGGCGGCCTCATTATGGACCCCATCTGGGGTCAGCCGGACTTATCTAACCTAATCTATGTAATATCGAACATCTATCTTCTTTGCAACTACAAATTATTAAACAAGAAAGAAACCGGTCAAGCCCGACTACAACATACTCTGTACCAAGAAAATAACTTTGATCATAACTCGAAAACCGTTCATTTGATCTTCTTCATTCCTTTGGCGGATCGATAAGTTATCCTAATAACTAAATATGTCCAGAAGGAACAAGCCATCTGTCTTCTAAACTGTGGGAGATACGACGTTTTTTCTAAATTGCGGGGGCGGGAGGGGGCGAGGCCAAAATTGAAAATAAACTTGATCTGCCTGCAGACATAAGAAGCATATGTCCCATACATGTCAATCCTTTATCTCTTACCATTTCTGAGATCTGTGCTTTCATACGGACAGACAGACGGACGGACAGACGGACATGGCTATATCAACTCGGCTGTTGATGCTGATCAAGAATATATATACTTTATGGGGTCGGAGATGCTTCCTTCTGGATATTACATACTTTTGCACAAACTTTTAATACTCTATGTACCTTCGGTACAGAGTATAAAAATGGCGAAATTATGCAAATTATACTCAACTTACATATAGACTCCAATCGGTTGACACTGCGACTCGTGCTCATAAAGAGATATCGCAAGCCACCCATCAACACACAAAGGACAGCAGCGGGCACCATCAGCCAGTGGTTGGCCATGGCCACAATTATTAATATTCCAGTGAGATCGACGGCAAACTGCAAGTGCACGCAGAAAGATACTTAAAAATGTTACGTTGATTACACAAGTTTACAAAAAAAGGTCACTTTTTAACCAGAGAAAATACCAAAAAAGTTTTCCGTTTTGCCCCAGCCAAAACATTTCGTAAATGCGAGATTTGCATAAATGTGTGTGGAACGAAGTTTGTCTTATACCCACATTACTTAACCAATACAAACCACATTTGTTTCTTAGAAAACTTAGATGAACAACGATCACGAAAAATCAAACCCTAAGTTTAGATTTGATTCCTAAGATACCATTGATACAATATTGATTTGAATATTAAATATGTAAATTTTTCTAAGAAATTTCACTTTTTTCCCAAGCTCAAAAAAATTCGACTTATTTCACTTAATAATTACCACTAAAATTTTTACACATTTGAAAATAACAATGATAATACTGTGAAATAAGTGATTTGATATTATAAAGAAAATTAACTTTAATTTTTCTTAGCTTATTCAAATTTTATGAAAAAATAGGAAAAAAAAGTCGTTAATTAGATTAGTTTTTAGTCCATAACTTCTAAAAGAGCAGTGATACAAAATATATGTATTTGTAGTAAAATAATAGTACTATCACAACACTTACCTCCAAGCAATCCAGCAATGTTCGCGGCAATTCGGTGTCCACAAGTCGTATATCCTTCGCGAATCGGTTCAGTATGCGACCCGATGAGTTCGTATTGAAGAAGTACATGGTGGCACGAGTGATTCCTCGAAACAGGTGATCGTGCAAATGTAAAGAGATGCGCAAACACATCTTATAGAATCCAAAGGTGCGTATAAGATAGATAATAAGGGTGGCGCTCAACATCAAAACATAAAAGATGACCAAACCCTGACGAACGCCTTCCTCTACACTTTGCTGACTTAGCAGCGACAGTGTCTCATTGGAGGCCAAATCCCCGATGATGCCGTTCGTGGCATTAAGTGCAATGTTCTCCTCCCAAATGACCCATCTGGAGAGAAAGTAGTCCACCCCAGTGAGCCACACTCTGGCGCACACAAACAGCAATGCAATCAGACCCAACAGGAATGTACTGTCCAGTGCTTTGAAGTAAGATGCATACACCTTCATTTTCACTGTACCCACCAATTGCTGCTCCTCATTCACATCCTCCACATGCTCATCAGAATGCACCAGCTGGTTGTGCTGATTTTCCAAGCTATTTTCAGAATCGCTTCGAATCAAATAGCTACTATCAGTGTGCGTATCAGGGGTGCTCTGGTCGTGTGACTGCACCAGCAGCTGGAACTGTTGCGAACGCTGTAACTGCTGATAGCTGCCCTGGGCCACTATCTTGCCGGAGCCCATCAGCAGTAAATGTTTCACATCGAATAGATATTGCACCTGATGGGTGACCAGAATTCGGATTTTGTTGGACAGGAAATCACGTATGCAGCTCTCGAAGATATGTTTGCCCACATGCGTGTCCACGGCGGAGAGAGGATCATCCAGCAGATAGATATCTGCCTTGCGGTATACAGCTCTTGCCAGACTGACTCTTGCCTTTTGACCACCACTGAGGCTCACTCCACGTTCACCAACCAACGTCAAATCGCCGCGAGGAAACAGCTCCAAGTCTTGCTTTAAGCCACAAGCTGCGACCACCTGGTTGTATCTTCGTTCATTGTAGTCCTCCACAAACAAAATATTGTCCCTTATGGTTCCTTCAAGAATCCAAGCTTCCTGGGAGGCATATGAAATCTTTCCATACACTTGAGCCTCACCCTTATCAATCCGCACCTCGCCCAGTAAGACATTCAACAAACTGGACTTGCCCGCTCCCACGGGACCCACAATCGCCGCCAGCGTCTGATCCGGGATGTCCGTTGTAAAGTTCGCTATGGCACAATTCGACTGCCCATTACAGGTATCCCATGAAGCCGTGACATTCTTCAGCACCACACATTTCTTACTAGCCTCTGGACTGTAGTCCAGCAGACGATTAGGCTGGTTGTGACCAGTGGACAGCAGGGACTTATTCAGTTCAGAACTCTTTAGTTTATCCTCTGTGGTGGGTGTACGTTTCTTCTTGACCTGCTGCGGTTCAAGTTCCTCAGCCTTATCTCCATCTAGCAGGAACTCCTTACATCGCCTAGCGGAAACCAAGGCCTCGGATATTATGGTAATGGAAATTGGCCAAAACCTCAACATGGATACATTCAGCATGGTGAAGAACGAGGACACCACGTACACTTTTGTGGCGGTTAGGGCATTACCCAAATAAACATACGAGCAGAGAGCCAGGCACACCGACAGCGGTGAAATCATGAAGGTGCATCCCAGGACTGCGAAAATATACGCCCTGCCTTGAATGGCCTTCACCTCCTTGCGACGCACCTCGGCAATTATACGAGCAAAACTCTTCTCCCATGCATACATCTTGATCACCTGGATACCCTGGATTATCTCATTCATGAATTTTACACGAAGATCAGTTCGCTCCGCTGTCTTCTGGGTATAGTGAGATGACTTTTTGGCTACCCAAGCCTGTAGGGGGATAAAACCAAGCATAAACGAGAGTCCAATTACGGCCGAAATGCCAATTTCACGGTACATAAAATAGCCAATCAGTAGGGCCTCCATTGGACCCTTCCAGAATTCTTTTAGGAATGTTAGGGGCAAATCCAAGCGAGATAAATCATTGGAGAGTATATTAATAGCACGACTAGCCAGACCATCATTGGTGCTGCTCTTTGAGATGAGCAGACACTTGCGATAGATGAGCCCCGAGAGAGCCACACGCAGCCTGATGCCTATTTGTGTGGTGAAGTATACAAAGGGATGTACTGCTAAAGCGTTCACCAACATACAGATCACCATGCCAAGAGCATATAAATAGGCCTCTCGTTCTTCAATATGCGTCTGATTTGTGGCAAAATAACCCACTAAGCCGCCAAGGAACAAGGGGATCAGTATTCTGCAAATGAAGGGAAATCGATGATTAATTTACTTAAGCTCGTAAAATCAAACGAGATGTTTCTATCCACTTCCATCCAAATATTTGTTGGCCTAAAAAATAAATTTTTTGGTAAAAATTATAATTTTTAAGATCTTCAGGTCCAAAGTATTTCTAAAGATTCACAAAAGCAAGAGCTTAACATTTGTAAATTATGTTTTGAATATTTCTATGTGTTCCACAAACAATCTTCGACACAAAATCGACCCGACTCCCATATGAATTAAGTAGTTTTTAGGTCGAAAGCGTTCTTAAGAACACAAAGGATTATATAATATTAACTACTAAAATTAAGATATATTTAGTTACTAAATCCCAATCTGCAACAAACTAACAAACTTGATCTGAGTATAGTATAACTACCAACATGCAAAAATTGACTCTATCTGTTATTGTCTCAAGATACAAAATATATATAAACTTTATGGGGACGAAATAGTTTCATTCGTGCCGTGACATACAGTTCAGTCTAGTTTTATAGATTTTGTTTTCTCTATTATACACAGTTTGTTTTGAAAATTTCGCTGTGATTTGTAACCTCAGTACTAACTCTATTAGATACCAACCTGATAGTTAATTCTAATATCGATATGGCCACCGATAATAACAGAATTGAGGTCCCATAGGCACGTAGAATCATGCGAACTACACTGGGATTACTGCGTTTTCTCTCATCCTCCCACAGTTTCCCAAAATTGATTGTCAAGCGCTCACTGTCCAGAGCCTTTCTATGCTGGTACAGTTCTTCGTCCCGGAGCGGTCCCTGGATGCCGCGCATAAACAGATGTCGAATCCACCTAAAATGTATATATTCAAATTATCCATTTTGTTGCTAAGTGCTAATTATTTCATAAGTTTAATAAATGAGAAATTGTATAGAGTACAAATTGTCGTAGGCCTAGTTTTATGGCCAACACATAGACAATCAGGATGTTCCCATGAAATCTGAAATATTAAAATAATGAAGACTATCTCCATCAGAAAATTAGGGTTCGACGGTAGGGAAGTTTAAGGCTAAACAAAGTATACGAAAGCGTAAGTTAAGGTCGGAGAAGACATTTTTAGTTGTGTCGCCTTAAATATCATATAACAGACCATTAACATTGAAGTTAAGATACTAACATTATGCATGTTTAGCCCAAATACACACTGAAAGAAAGAAATCAATCCGAAACGGGATTGAAAGCTGGGTAATCCCGGATACTCTTGAACCGATCCGAGAAAAGATTGATTTGCCTCACACTTTTTATTTTTGACCCCAAAAAACAGGATCACTTTAATCCTGTTTCGGGATTACCCTGTTTTCGAATTTGTGCTATCTGGAGATCGGTACTTGAATATTTCGATTTTACTAAAGATGCTGATCAAGTACATAAAAGTGCATACACTTTATGAGTAACAAGAAAGAAAGTCGGTCAAGCCCGACTATAGCATACTCTGTACCAACGAAATTATACGCTCAGCATAAATTTTGATGCTGCAGTAGCAGCTGAAAGCAGCGCTGCTTCTGCGCTGCAGCAGCGAACAGTCTTTTGATCATAACTCGAAAACCGTTCATCCAATCTTCACCATTCCTTTGGTTGATCGATAAGTTATACTTATTACTAAATATATTTAGAAGGAACCCACCCACCTATTTTTAAAACTGTAGGAGATATAACTTTTTTTCTAAATTGGGGGGGCGGCAGGGGGCGTGGCCAAAATTGAAAATAAACTTGATCTGCCTGCAGACATAAGAAGCATATGTCCCATACATGTCAAACCTCTATCTCTTACCATCTCTGAGATCTGTGCGTCCATACGGACAGACAGACAGGCGGACGGACGGACAGACGGACATGGCTATATAGACTCGGCTGTTGATGCTGATCAAGAATAATATACTTTATGGAGTCGGAGATGCTTCCTTCTTGATGTTACATACTTTTGCACAAACTTATAATACTGTGTACCTACGGTACAGAGTATAAAAAGTGCCTCCACTTGTATCAATACTGTTGAGAATCACGATGTATTTGTATTCATTTCTATTAAAATTTAGATTTCAGCATGACTCTTACGAAGGCATGATATCGGCAAGCAATGGGCTAGTAGGTAGGAGGGTTGGTGCATGGGTTCGGCCCCCAGGGCTGTGGCTGAAGATCTCTGCTCTGGAGATATTTCTCTAGTGATCATAAACACAGGCAGCTTGTTATCACTTTATGAGCTCCTCACTTGGCACATGCAAAATAAAACTTCTTATGCAGCTAGTTTAAGGGTTAACAGAGATATGTAGATATAAACTTTTATCGTGAACGCCTCGACTTACATAATATACATAAGGCACCTCATACCCGACTTAATATTAGAAATATGATACCCAGATGAGAATGAATCTCAACAACTTACCAGAAACTCCAACGGGAAAAGACATTTGCTGTGCTATACGGATTTTTGGGACGTACAATATTTTTCCTCGTACGATTCATTATATTTAGATGCAAACTTAAATCTTTTACAGTAGAATTACCGTTACAGCAACATCAACTAAATTGATCGACAAAGAAAGAGAGAGAAAAAGAACTACTATTTTTGTTAGCACAAATTCGATCTCTGGGTTGAGCGTCCACGCACTTGCAGGGAGGTAAAACTACTAAAAGAGATTGGACTTCGCATACGATGGTAATTAAGAGGCGTTAAGTGAAGCGTCAGCGTCGACGTCGACGTTTTGTTTTATCAACAAGGTAGACGAAGATTTCAAAAATTTGGCAGGTACGAGGGAAGTTTGAATAGCGAGTCGTATTTCGAGAAAGCACATTTTGAGCATATGCATGAGTCATTTTCGAGTCTTATTTGAATCGCACATGAAAGTAATTTCATTTTAATTATCAAATGTATCGATCGACATACTCATCAAGGTGATTTTTGTCAAAATGATCTTCCAAATGTTGGGTATATGTATTTACCACACAAAATGTTGAAGTGTTACAGTGCTACCCATCACTGTTTCAGACGGTGCTGCTCAGCATAAGCGTTTGTTTTCTTATAACTAGTAGTTCGTCCGATCGTCATCACTCCTTCGGTGGATATAATAAATAATACTCATTACCAAATATGTCCATAAAGTAAGCACCTTCTACCTATAAAGTTGTGGGAGATAAACCGTTTCTCCAAATTGCTGGGGCGTGAGGGGGCGTGGCCTGCAAAAATAAGAAGCAAATGTCCCATACATGTGGAAACTCTACATCTTAATATATCTGAGATCTGTTTGTGCATACGAACGGAAGGAAAAACGGACGTGGCCATATCGACTAAGTTGTTGATGTTGATCATGAATACATATACTTTATGGGGTCGGAGATGCTTCACTTAATATGCCCAAACACTGTCAACTACAAACTAAATGAAGCAGTTTGCTCAAATTGTACAGTCATCCATCATCTGGTGAAATCCATATATTACTCTCCAATCTACCTACAGCTTTGCCTAACCAATTCGAAACTTATGTTTATTTATATTACCAACTTTTTTTGGGAACTCTCTTTTTTGTGAGATGTAAGAAAAAATTCATTGTGCTTTTTAATCGGAGACAAGGCTTTATCAAAATTTAAATAAATAAGAATGGTAGTTAACTGAAACCAGGTTTCATTTAAAGCTACTAAGAATTAACGCTTTAATCCATAAATAATCAAAAAAAGAGGAAGCTAACTTCGGCTCGGCCGAAGTGTGTATACCCTTGCAGCATTATTTCTAACTAATTTAACATATCCACTAAAACAAACAAGTTTTTCCCAATAAGACAACTGTTCTGAGTCTGTATTACAGCTATACTATATAGAAGTCCGATTTCGACCAAATTTTACAGAATTATGGAGAAGCATTAAAAACTTATAAATACGTTTGAAACAAAAACAAAAAAGTTTTTCTTACTAGAACTAGTTTTTCGACCGATCGTTCCTATGGAAGCTATATGTTATAGTCATCCGATCAGCGTATTTGGACCGGAAGACTTCGTGCCAAGTTTTGTGGCTATAGCTTTGCAACTGACGGACTAGATAGCATAGAAACAGATGGACAGACGGACATGGCTATATCGACTCAGCTCGTCAGCCTGATCAAGAATATATATACTTTATGTGGTCGAAATTACTTCCTTCTATGCGTTACAAACATCTGGACAATTTCAATATACCCTCTGCAAGGGTATAAAAACAAGTTTGGTATCCATTATTTTGTTTAAACTGACGATTAAGCTAAACAAAAGTTATACTTTGCATCACAAATCTTAAAATATATTTGGTCCGAAGCCTCACTACACCGGCAAGGCCAAGAACGAAAGGAAGGCAGAGTACTATTCCCGATAATAGCCAAATTCATCAATTTTTGCCTGGCATGTCCCATCAATTCCGTGTTCTATTCATTCGGTTCGTGAAGGGCCAGTGTGAGTTTGAGATCGTTAGAAGCAGTGTCATCGTTGATGAGTCGTTTATTAAAGCTCATCTCGGCCACCTGCTGTAGGTCAAATGCTGTGGTCACACCCGTATTGTCCACCAGTTGACGGAAATACCCATCATGTTGTTGTAGCAACTCATAGGGATGACCCAGCTCGCGTACTTCACCTGCATCCATGACTAGCACCCGATCGCTATCCATGATGGTATGCAAACGATGGGCAATGGTCAACACGGTGCAGTGAGCGAACTTCGAGCGGATTGTCTGTTGGATCAGCTTGTCAGTCCTGCATAAAGAGAACATTTCATTATTGATTAAGGGTACTCCTTACACCACTTACTCAGGATCCACATTGGCCGTAGCCTCGTCCATGATGAGAATTTTGTTCTCCCTCAAAATAGCACGAGCCAGACATACCAGTTGCCTTTGACCCACACTGAAATTTGCGCCACCATCATACAAGTTATAGCCGAGTCCTCCATTCAGCGTAGACACATAGGAGCGCAGTTCAACATCACCCAGCACCTTCCACATTTCCTCATCTGAGCGCTCATCCATTGGATCCAGATTGTAGCGTAGCGTGCCCGAAAACAATACCGGATCCTGTGGTATTATTGAGATGTGACTACGCAAATCATGCAATCCCATTTGCTCTATATCAATGTCATCTATGCGAATCATGCCCTCGTTGCAGGCCAATCGAAAGAGGGCTTGTATAATGGATGATTTGCCGGCTCCCGTGCGACCCACAATGCCAATCTTCTCGCGCGACTCAATCGTAAAGTTTAGATTCCTCAAAACGGTTTCCTCTTTGGGAGAATAGCGCAACTTCAAGTTGATAAACTCAATACGACCCTTGCTGGGCCATTCGCTTTTTGGTTTGAATTTCTCTGGAGTCTCCAATGGTGGCTCCGAAGGCTGTTCCGTGTACTCCAGCACACGTTCAACGCTGGTCATTTGATTCTCCAGCTCAGCCGACTGGCGCATGCCCCATTGGCACACACCAGTCATGGTGGTGGAGTACAAGATGGCCAAGCCTACACTTCCGCTGCTGAATTCATTCTTTAGCAACAGAAAACTAAAAATCACCGCCGTCATATAGGCAAGGCACAGGAGATCCGACCAAAGAGCAAACGCACGAGTACAGGAGACAAAAGCAAACCAGGCAGAAGTGTTAGCATTTTGATACTCGTGGAACTCCACTTCCAAGGCTCTCTGACCCTGTAAAGCTCGTATGGTGGTCAAACCCTGAAATGTTTGATTGGTCAGCGAAAAGATGGGGCTACGTGCTGTAAGAAGGGAGCAATTATATGATAAATGAATTGGCGTAAATTACCACTTACATATAGACTCCAGTCGCTTAACACTCCGACTAGTGTTGACATAGAGATACCGAATGCAACCCATCAACACGCAAAGAACAGCAGCGGGCACCAGCAGCCAGTAGTTGGCAATGGCCACAATAATAAGTACGCCAGATATATCGGTGATTATCTGCAAGTTTAGTTTCCAGCAATTAGCTCCAAAATACCTTTCAAAACAACACATATTGGTATATTTAAATACATAATAGACAGCTTTCAAATTTTTTTGAAAATGTCCCTCCAAAGTCGGAGAGTGGACGAAAACCTGCTGAATGTATCTTTTCAACTTATGAATAAACTTTTTGGTTTTTCATTCGATCAGACTCAAACCAATTTTCAAAAGACTATATGGAAATTCCCTAACAATTATATTTATATGTGTTGGAAAATCTACCCACCTGCAAGGAAATGGGAGGTTTAATTTTTATCCCGATTACTTTAAACTCATTTCCAAAACTACACCAGCAAAAATATAGCATATGGGACTTTAAAAAGCTGTAGAATTCATCTTTTCTGTTCTTTATCCCATCAGATTGACACTCATTTTCAAAGAATTTTAATTTTGAATATTTTGAGAGATAGTTTACTTTCCAAGCGGTTTGCTTCAAAGTCATTTCGAAAGAAGTGCGGAATACTCGACTTTATTTTCAGGGTTGCAAGCCTCTCTGCCGTTTTTGTTCTGTTCTCATTAGCTGACTTGACGCACACTTTCAAAAAAAAAAAAAACGGTTCAGTTTTTGGACGAACCTTAAGACGTGAATTTGAATCGTAACCCTGGGATAATTTTCATCCTATATTTTGGTTCAACCCTCTACATTCTTAGCAATGCCGGATTAATATAATCTTAAAGGATGACTTGACACAAATCTTACACCACCTAAGCCTGCAATTGCCCGCCGATTTTATAATTCAATCTTAGCCGGGAGAGCTAAGTAATACAGTAAGATACATGGTACGTATTTTTTTACCGACATTTTCCGTTTTCGAAGGGAAATCTCTAGGAGCTCACAGACGAATCCTGCAAATCCTACATTTTAAATTATGGACATTCTTCTAGGGATTTTAAATATATTTAAATGGTTAGGAATTCAATTTTCAAAGTGCGCGAAAAATCACATAACGACAAAAATCATTATATTTCATAATGTGCCTTTACGAACCACTGAAACAAACCGAAACAGCGGTTCAGTTAGCTCCTCCAAAAACCATGTAATGAACCGAACCGGCGGTTCAGAAACTGTGTGAACCACTGAACCACCGAACCGGTACGTGTTCAACCAACCGAAAAAATGTTTGGGCTTGTAGCCCAGGCATTTTCCCTTGTCTGATATATCATATGTTATGACGGAAAAATACATCAGCTTACTTATTGCCACGCAGCTTGTCATATATTTTTTCACACTCTGATTATTACACTTGGGAAACTCATATGAGACATCAGACAAGTGAAAAATCAGCTAAGTCGAGCTGACTAAAATCAATAAACCATCTTATTTGCTGATTTTTGTAAACCTTGGCACTTACCGTCAAGCAATCCAATAAAGTTTGTGGCAATTCAGTGTCCACAGTTTGAATATCCTTGGAAAAGCGATTTAGGATGCGACCGGATGAGTTCGTATTGAAGAAATACATGCTGGTCCGTGTGATGCCACGAAAGAGGCGATCATGAAGGTGCAATGAGATGCGCTGGCACATCCTAAAGAAACCAAAGGTGCGTATGGCGAAGATAATGAGGGTAGAACTCAATATAAGGGCATAGTAGACGATCAGCTCCTGACGTATGCCAGTCTCAACACTCTGTTGTTCCAGCAGCGGGGCTGACCCTGTGTCATTGAAAGCCGTCTCCGTGAGAGTATCATTTATTTTATGTCCATTGGCAGCGATCTTTTCCTCCCAGATAACCCACCTGGACAGAAAGTAGTCCACCCCAGTGAGCATCACCCGTGCCCACACAATCAGCAACAGAATTAAACACAAAATGAAACTGCTCTCCAGTGCCTTAAAGTAGGAGCCATAGACTTTCAGTTTAACTGCGCCCACCGATTGCTGTTCCTGATTCACATCCTTTACATGTTCGTCGGGTTGCATCAGCTTATCGTCCTGATGTTCTATGCTCTTCTCTGAATCACTGCGTGATAAATGGCTGCTCATACTGTGCGTATCGGTGTCGATGTCGTGCTCGTCTTGCGTCTGCACCAGCAACTGGAACAGTCCCGTACGCTGCAACTGCTGATAGCTGCCCTGGGCCACTATCTTGCCGGCCCCCATGAGCAGTAAATGTTCCACATCGAATAGATATTGCACCTGATGGGTGACCAGAATGCGAATTTTGTTGGACAGGAAACCATGTATGCAGCGCTCAAAGATATGTTTGCCCACGTGGGTGTCCACGGCGGAGAGAGGATCATCCAGCAGATAGATATCCGCCTTGCGGTATACAGCTCTGGCCAGACTGACTCTTGCCTTTTGCCCACCACTGAGACTCACTCCACGTTCGCCCACCAAAGTCAAATCGCCATGGGGAAGCAGCTCCAAGTCACGCTTTAATCCACAGGCCTTCAACACCTTATTGTATCTTCGCTTATTGTAGTCCTCTGCAAACACAATATTGTCCCGAATAGTTCCCTCGAAGACCCAAGCTTCCTGAGAGGCATACGAAATCTTGCCATGCACCAGTGCCTCACCCTGACTAATCCGCACCTCGCCCAGCAAAACATTGAGTAAACTGGACTTGCCTGCCCCCACGGGACCCACTACCGCCGCCAAAGTCTGATCCGGAATGTCTGTGCTAAAGTTATCGATGGCTAAGTTCGTGGGCCCTTCTTTTGTATCCCACGCGGCTGTGACATTCTTCAGTGTCACACATTTCTTAATGGCCCCTGGATTGTAGTCTCTCGGAGGATTTGGCTGGTCATGATTCTGGGGCAGCAGAGACACAATTAGCTCGACATTCTTCGACTTGAACTCCTTAGTTGTCACACCCCTCTTCGTGGACTGCTGTTGCGGAATGCTGGACACTTCTGTCATTTCTCCGTCGAGTAGGAACTCCTTGCAACGGCGCGTGGAGACGAAAGCCTCGGCAACGAAGGAAATGGCGCGAGACCAGAAATGCACCATGGATCCATTGAGTAAGTGAAAGTATGCGGACACGGTGTATAGCTTCTGGGCGGTCAGGGCATCACCAAAATACATATACGAACAGAGAGCGACAAACACCGACATCGGGGAGATGATGATGGCACAGTTTAAGGCTGCTCGGACATAGGCAGTGCTCCGAATGGCCTTCACCTCGCTGAATCGCACTTTGGCAATGATGCGAGCAAAACTCTTTTCCCAGGCATACATCTTGATCACCTGGATACCCTGGATAATCTCATTCATTAATTTGACTCGAAGATCTGTGCGCTCCGTTGTCTTCTGGCGATAGTGAGCGATCCTTTTCGCTGCCCACGATTGCAGAGGGATAAAGCTAAGCATGAACGAGACTCCGATTACAGCCGAGACTCCAATCTCACGGTACATCAGATAACCAATCAATAACGACTCAAAAGGACCCTTCCATGTGTCATGTATAAAACACACAGCCACATCCAAGCGAGACAAATCGTTGGAGAGTATATTAATGGCCCGGCCGCGCAGTTCATCATTGCTGCTGCTCTTCGAGACCTGCAGACACTTGCGGTAGATGAGACCCGACAGAGCCAGGCGCAGCTGGGCGCTCACTTGAAATATATTGTAGATGAAGGGATGAAATGTTATCACACGCAACACATTACATATCACTATGCCGAGGGCATACAAATAAGCTTCCCGTTGCCCTATGGTCGTCTGATTTGTGGCAAAGTAACTAACTAGGCCTCCAAGGAACATGGGCGACAATACCCTGGAAGTGGAAGATTTAACTAACCACTTGATTGATCGTAAGCCAAACTCACTTGCACGGCGCTTCTACCACGGCGAAGGCCAGTCCCAAAAGTACAAGTATGGAGCCGTAGGCACGTATAATCATACGAACCACGCTGGGGTTACTACGCTTTTTCTCATCATCCCAGAGTTCAATAAATTTGTTCGTCACTCGCTCACTGTCCAGTGTCTTTCTATGCTGGTACAGCTCCTCGTCCGTGATCGGACCCTGCAGACCTCGCTTAAACAGGTCTCCCATCCACCTGCAAAACAAATGTTTAAATTTTATTTATTTATTTTTGTTTGTTTGTCAATTGCTTGTTTCTGGGCCTGATGAGCGAGTTTTATGTTAGTAAAATGTCCTATAACTCCAGATAACACAAGGCAACCAGAAAAAATCTCCACAAACGTCAACCACATATTTGGTCTATCCTGATTTCAAGTCTGTTATCAGTTTTTAGTAAAAACTTTTTACACATCACCCATCTCTCCAATTTAAAACTGAAATTATTTACCAAAGTTCGATCTTTAACTAAGGCTTAATGGCTAAGGTTATGGTTTCTAACTTCGGGTTTGATGTTATTTATCTTAATAAGTTAATACTAAGCCTATAGCCAATTAGGTACGAGTTTTTCAGTTAAGGAAGCCGGGCCAAAAGAAACACAGTTAAAATATATTTTTTTGACGAAACTACTTAATATTTTACAATACTTTAATTGTTCAGTAACATTTGAAGTATTTTTATGAATTTTCGTACAAGAAAATGTCAAGAAATAACAGAGTTTCAGACACTTCAGGTAGGCCATTTCATGAATTAAACCCCTTACGGTGACCCGGACTACAAATCGTAGCATCATGCGAAACAAATGGGATTATTTTACTTTCTAACTTTACCTTGCCTGGGACTTGAACTCGGGTCCTCGGGGAAACTTCAACACGAAAGGCATCTGATCGCATTCGACTACCAAGCACGCGAGTGACTCATAATAAAGAACGCAGTCAAATGCTAAGCACTCAGCTGCCTCTTTTATATTCCGAAAGCAGGGAATTCGAACTGGAGAATTACATGGGGTGTCTTTTTCATATTTTCGTATTTTTCAGGACGATTTTCTAGACTTAAGGGCGAATTTCTAAATGGCTTATCTAAATTCAAGAAAAGTGCTTTGTTAAATTTGGGGCGTTTTACTAAATTCGCCCTATTTTAAGACACCGGGCAATGTAATTCTTTTCTAAATTCAAGGGTGAATTTGACTTAAATTTAAGAAAGTATTTAGGGAAATATCTAGAAAAATTACCCCAAATTTAAGTTAAAAAAAAGTGAATATCTAAATTAAAGAAATTATTTTCTAAAAATCGTTTTAAGGCCTGTTTTTCCACGTTTAAGAAAAAACTGTCTAAAAACAAGAAAGAAAAATTATTTTAGGGTGGTTTTCAAAAAACTAGAAAATTAATTGTAAATGAGTGTAGCATTCGACAAAGAACTATGGAAGAGTTGATAAGTTGAAGATAATAAATCTTGTTTTTGAGATGTCAATGAATATCAATCATTTTATTCCAGACTGCCAGCTTCTTGAACAAGAGATTTTCAATCTGAATTTACATTGATTATGTTTTCTCTGTGTACCATTCATATATGGATTGCCGATCCCAAAGTTATTCAGCTGTCTGAAAGAATTTGAACACTATCTCTGGTACTGAGCTGGGGGACCCATATTTACTTTACAACTGACCATCTTATTAATCCTCTCCTTATCTATTCCATTCTAAGTATCAACTTCCAACAATGGCCTTAAAGATTGCCTCCCAATACCTGTTGTACAATTCCAGACGTAACTTTATTTAAAATGCCGACAATTATTAGTTCTGCCTATCGCTGCGTTCCTTAATTGCAAGATATGCATATAGACGACGGTTAACAACTTATCAAATGTCAGCTAACGTATAAAATATACGACTGCATATATAAACGTCTTCGTACAGAGAAAAAAAGGTTAAGCAGCTCGTTCCATGTTTAAACAGAGATAGACAGATATAAACTCTTATCATTGGTGATAGTCAAAACCCTGCTCCCCACTTTCCTCTGCTAACGCTTTTGACAACTTGTAAATTTGAATTGTGTGACATGTGTACATACTTGTGGTCACTACTGAAACAAAAAAACACTTACCAGAAACTCCAACGAGAGAAGACATTGGCAGCGGTATACGGATTTTTTGGACGTACAATTTTTTTTTTGCTGCGATTCATAATAATCTTGGGAGGGAGACCTTTGATTTGTTTTAAGCAATCAACGAATTGATGGCACCGATTAGCTTGAAAACGATTGAGCAACAGAAAAGGAACAAAACACAGACGGGCCACAGGGATATGCTTCAAATCAAATAGCGAAACACAAAAAAAAAAAAAAAAAAAATTGATGCGGAATCCACCTTATGATTAAATACACCCACTCACGCGCAACGAGCAAAATTTACTGAAAGAGTTTCGACTTGCCACTACGATAGTGATAATGATAACAAATTGAGCGCAGCGTCAGCGATTGGTTTAATCAGAAGCTAAACGATTGCAAATACGAGAGTTGTTTGAAAAGAAATCCCCAATTTCTAAATGCTATAGTAATCTTCTGAATTAGAGGTGTCAATATTGGCGGAAAGTTGTATCGATATTAATACTACATGTATAGTTCTTAAAATAACATATCGATATGCTCAATATACATAGATAAATGTAGAGAGTCTAGAGTTGCGAGAGTGTGCGAATTTTGAATTCACATCCCGATCGCCTCACGAAATAAAAATCACTTCACGCTCAACATTTTAGAAGCGTTTTGCGTCAAGCACAATTTAGGCCAGTTACAATAACAGTCTCTTAACCTGTGTGCAATGGTCAACACTTCCAGAGAAACAGTTGACCTTTGTTTCATGATGTTTGACCATAATTCACTCACCAAGCAAGATCACTCCGCGTCACATCGTAACACCCAGTGACTCGTTTAAGCTCACGTCACGCGCGCACCTCTTATAAAAACTCTAGTTAGAGATGAGCGAATAAGTTTTCCAAGATCATTTAACGGTATTTTGAAAACTGCTTTAAAAAATAAAAAAAAACAATTAAGAAAGTAGGTCAGGCCCAACTATAACATACTCTGTACCTCCCAAAATGTTTATTTATCACTCAAAGTATCAAGTGTTTCCGCCGTTTTTCCTATAACTCGATTATCGATCATTCGATCTTTAGCATTACTTATATTGATCAGGGCTGCAAATGGGTTCGGAGTCGAACCGCTCCAGAGTCGGGGACTTTTTTGTGGAGTCGAAACCGAACCCGATATATATATATCGGGATATATTTCTAGGTAGCACCTTAAATTTATTTTAGTTGAAAGTCAAAAGAAATTTGTTGGAACCAAGCTTTTTTTTATAAAGGGCGGTCCGATCCGGGAACCGATTATAAAGGTTCGATTCATGATCAAACCTAAGGAAGCCCTTACCCTACTGGTTCTTCGGAATTCAGTTCAGTTAACAGTTTGCAGACTTGATATAAACAATAACTAACATAGTCGGTCAAGCCCAACTATACTATACTCTGCATCAGCAAAAGTGTATGCTCTGGATGAATTTTTAAGCAGCGCTGGTATTGCGATGCACCTTAAAATTTGACTACCGTTTATCCGATCTTTACCAGTCCTATGGCAGGTCGTTAAGTAAAAGTGATTACTTAATATGTCCAGAAGGTACGAACCTTCTATCTATTAAACAACATAAAAGAAATAAGTCAGTACCATACTCCACTTCAGACGATACAACCGTGTAATAAATTGTCATATTGTTTCCCGATCCCCACCGGCAGGTATTAAATTACCATAAATGTTGTACATCATGAACGATGAACCTTTATTTATATTTACGGATTAGCAATAATTCTGCGTGTATTCGGTTTCCCGGTTTTAGTACAATTTCGTGAAAAATATGCAAGATTGGGGACGACGACATCGACGACAATCAATGAAAGAAACAGTTAGCTCCTCCTGTTCCGCTACTTAGATAATGACAAACAACAGGCCCATTTAGTCTTCAACATATTCGAATGGCTCTGGTGGCTCGGGCTCCTTCTCTTCGTCGTTCATGGGTCCGAATGCAGCCACTGGTTCAACCAATTCCTGTTCCTCTATCTTGCCATTATGCTGGAATACAATAATTCCGCCTATGGTGACATCCTTAAGTGGCTCGTAGGACTGGCCATCGATAACGCTGAGGACCTTGAGTTGCTGGCGCAGGACTCGGGCCGGATTTTGCAGGATCTCGAAACTTGGTTCGGGCTCTTTCTTATCCTTCTTTTCCTCTTTTTTGTCCTTCTCCTTGTCAGCTCCGCTGGCGCTGGTGGTCGCCGTCTCCTTGTCCTTATCCTTATTTTTATCTTCATCTTTTTTCTTTTCTTTCTCAGGCTTTTCCTCCTTCTTTTTAGGTTTCTCCTCTGCCGGCTTGTCGTCTATCTTGGCTTCGGACTTCTCATCTTCTTTCTTATCAGCTGCGCCGCTCTCCTTGCTATCCTCATCTACATCCATTTTTTCGTCCTCCTTTTTGTCGGCATTCTCACGTCGTTTCTGTCGGGCAGCAATTGACAGCACAGCAGTGGCCACCTTTTCCCGTTCTTCGCTCTTCTTTTCCTCCAACGGAGCGGGGTAAGCGTAAAGCGAAGGTTTCGCCGCCGACTTGTACTCCATTTTGGGCATCTTGAGGTCGGAGTTGAGGCCAATTACACAGGTGGGGGTGAAAGCCAGCGATAGGGTGTGAGCCAGGGGGAACCAATACCAATATTGGGTGAAGGCCAGCATTCCCACAACCGCCTGCAAATTGGTGTGTCCAGTTCGGGATTGAAGTGAAAGCGTGGCATTGCGTCCGCCAGCATCAATAATGCCCTGCGCCAAGATTGCACCGTATTTGGCCATGACATCCTCGTGTTTGTTGCTAATGACCTCTGCGTACAACTGGCGGAAGAATGTAGTCTTGGGGCAGCTCTGATCGGTGTGCTGGATAAGTATCATGGCCGAGGCTATCAGGGCTCCTTGACGCACAAAATTAACCGGATCGAACTTGACCATTGGCTCGAGTAGAGCAATTGCCTCACGCAGGCCAGTGCCAGCACAGGCTATACCCAAGGCCATGGCTGCTCCATAACGCACATGCGGATTGTAGGACTCGGCCAGCAGGCTGACCACCGACGGACACTGTTCGGGAGTGCGGAACAGGATAAAACCAATGGCGGTGACAGCGGCACGACGCACATCATCATTCACATCAGAAACGGCCACATGCAACAGCTTCCTAATTGCCTTATTGCTGCCTGTGCCATTGTAGGCCATGGCCAGGGTGTACATACCAGAGCGTCGCAGAACGGGATCCTTGTCGGTGGACAAGCTAGTAACCAGCGGATCGGCCTCCTCAAGGCGGGAGAACATGGTTAGCGAAATGCCCACGGCTAGACCACGCAGAATCTTTTCGTGTTGTGTTTCCTGGGCATACGACACCATATCCTCAATGGCCTGAGCATTTTTCGAGCCCAACATCACCATTCCCATGGCAATACCCGCTGCTTCGCCAGTCACTGCATCATCCTGGTACAAATTAAACTTCAGCTGCTCGTACAGGTCCTGGCGATGGGTTCCCATGCCAGCCAATCCTAGACCCAAGCACCCACCATGACGTACATTCTCGTTCTGAGCATCTTTTAGCTGCTGCAACAAATAATCAATTATGTTGGCGCCATGATTGGCATGTATCAGACCCAAAGCGTAGAGAGCTCCGCCCTCCGAGTAACCAGAACTGGGTCCCGCCTCCTTGGGTAGATAACTCTGCATAAGAGCCAACGAGTCCTTCTCGTGTCCACGATGTATGACACCCAGCGATGCGGTGGCCGTTAGTTTAGCCCAATTCGTGGCCCTGGCCAGCCAATCCAGATTATCGCGAAGAAATTGATCCGAGGTGGTGCCGCTGTGCATAAAAGCATTGGCAATAACCGTGGCCGTGTGACAGATAGATACACGCACCGCCTCCTTGGTACCGCGCAGGACTTGTAAATCGGCATGATTACTACGTATAAGGAACTGAAGCTGCAGATCAATGGACACCTCGCCGGAAAGTATGGAAATCAGTTTTTCAATATTTTTCTGATGCAACTTCTCCACATCGTTGAGCGAATCCAGAGTGCGCTCGACCTTGGTCAGGGGTTCAGCTGAAAGCAAAACCGTTACAATAAGTTCAATTTGAATCTCTTTCAATTTAGCTTATACGCACCTTCTTTCTCTTCGACACTGGTTTCATCGCCCGACTTATCCTTTTCCTCATCCGTCTTGGTCGCGCCATCTCCAGTGTTAGTACCCTGGGGCTTAAAGGTGGTAGGCAGGGCCGTAGGTATGGGTGCTGTATCTTTGAGAGCTTGCAGTACATTGCCCAAAAATTCTTGAGTGGCAGACTCATACAAATCAAAGGCAATCTGATACGCCATCAGATTGTTGGTCTCCACCGCTGATCGCGTTAGCGTGTCCAACATTTCAGCTACTGCCAATGGATCCTCCAAAAATATCAAGCATTGGCACATATTTACATAATCGGGAACACCCAAGTCCCTATAGAGGCCAACGAGACAACGCAGCACTTGATTGCGGAAGGCACGATTTTGTATCAGGGACATGGTCACATTGTAGGCATATGCCAGCATGCCACGTACATCGTCCGAGTTCATAATGGCCTCCTTGAAAATGTCCATGCGTCTCGTCTCCAAGGCAATGCCCAAGGCTTGACGGAATTGGTTGTCGTCCAGACAACGCTGAATCATGCGATTCACTATACCCTCCAGCCGCTCATCAACTGGTTTTGCTTCCTTGGGATTCTCAATGGACTCCACTCGCTGGGCAATGTAGAAATCAATGCACTTGGCAATGATCGTTTCCGTATATTCATTACGGGCATTTACATCGAACAGATCACCAGCGCCCAGCGCATAGGTCAGAGCATCTTCAAACGAACCCAAATGATAGAATACCTTGGAGGCCACCATGCCAGCCAGTTTGTTCTCCGGAAAACTTCGGTCCTCATGCAACATTTCGATTTTCTCAATCGACTCGGATATCTCCGGCCAGAACTCATCCACAATGTTGTCCAGCTTTTTAAGCGCAAACACCTTCAAATCAGGCATCGGCTCATCAAGTAGGGATATGATCCCCGCAGCGGAAGTGAGACTCATTCCAAGTTATTTTCTCCTCGAGATTGCCGGATTCAAATATTATTCTACAAAAGTTTGAATTGACATTTGTGGCGAATGAGAATAAAATGGGGCCAGGTTGGATATAATCAATAAAATATGCTGACTACTTACCTACTAATTGCAACTTTTTAATTTTCTTTATGCCGAAAAATGCTAAATCACTCGATGTCGCTTAGTGTGACCAACGTTTGCTTACTGTAAAATATTCAAGATTTGGTACCTGCTACAAGTAACGAGCTAGAGCCGTGAGCGGCCTTAGTGATGTAGTGTTAGAGATACCAGCGTGAGACTTATAATTACTACATTCAACATTAAAAAGTTACATCGGTTCGGGACAATGAATTAGCCCAGTTTCAAGGATTTCTAAATTATTTGCGTCCCACAAAATTTCAAAACAATGTGATCCATCGCGATTTGGCTTTTTTTTTATGTCCAGCGGCACTACTGGGGTTTTACCGACCCGCTGCCAACTCATATGGGAAGACTTCGTAAAGGACTTATTAAATATTGGTCAGACTATTAAGGTCATCTAACCTACTTCGTGAGTATAAATCAAGCGCGTGCTTTTGCACACTTCTGTAATAGAAGCTCATCTCTACTTAGACCAAAACACTTTATTTACCGGATTGTTTAACACTAATCTCTCAGTTTGACTTTAAATTCTTTGCATAGTGCAGTCCCACTTCAGCATCACAACTAAAAACGCGCGAAGGTTGCGCACTCCAGTTTCAGATAGAAAAAAGCCGTGAATAACATTACAATTCACAGTAATTCTCGAACAATAAACAATTCGTAGTAGTATGATGTGTGAAGATCAACGCATGTCTGTGGGCACTACGCCAACAAAAATATCTGCTAGTCCAAATTCCTCGACATCCTCCATTTCAATGGATGCCAAGCCTCTAACGAGAACCTGGGCTCATGAGGTGCGCGCCGAACTGGGATACAGCGATGAGGTAAGTGCAGGCAGACTTTGTTCACATAGAAACAATCTAACTGCTGCATTTATGCAGACGTCCACTTCGTTGAACAGCAGCGGCGGCGACATGGCATCCACATCGTTCATCAAGCAGGAGATCACAGAAATACAACAAGAGGCGACAGTCAAACGCGAAATGGCTTTTGAGTTCTTGGATGGCATGAATGAGGTCAAGTTTGAGCGTCTCGTCAGCGAGGAAAAGCTTAAGACACCCTTCAAGCGTCGTCACTCGCAGACACCACCCAGCCAGGAAGAGCAGAGTCGCTCCAACAGCCCGAATAGCAGTGCCTCCTCGGCTCACAACGAGCAATGTCCTGCCAATGCACCGCCGAATCCCAGTACCCGCCATCATAAATTCAAGTCCTACAAATTCGAGAAGCGGGTGCGTCACAATAGCTATACTTCGTCCACCTCGTCGTCCTCCTCCTACACCGAATCTGATCCTGTTATCTTGGCCCGGCGTCAGAAACAGATCGATTATGGGAAAAACACGGCTGCCTATGAGAGATACACCGAAATGGTGCCCAAGAATGAACGGGTTCGTGAGCATCCGCGCACTCCCAACAAACATGGCAAGTACAGCCGTCGAGCCTTTGATGGTTTGGTCAAAATATGGCGCAAAAGTCTGCATTTCTATGATCTGCCAGGGTCACAGGGTAGCGGTCAAATTGATGGCAACTCCGACTCGGACTCCGATTAGCTTGGCAATGGAGCAGTAGCAGAAGCAATTAATATTTTTAATGGAAATGTTGTATGTACAAATGCAAATTCTAGAAAATTATGGAAGCCAAAAAATGAATTTTAATATTCCCACATCGAATTGTTAACACACAAAGACACATTTATGTTACGTTTAATAAAATGGCGTCCTTCTTGGTCCTGGAATACAGCTTGATGAGCCTACCTGGCTGGCTGTTTCGTGGTATGTCCAATGTTAGCGGGCGGTAAGCGTTCTAAATTGTCCACTGGGTCATCGTTAGTGCTGTGCTTGTGGATGTTTTGATTTTAGATTGGCTTAAAATAGTGTTGGCAAAATATGGCAGGGGCTTGGCTTGAAAAAAGCATAGTGCAATGCGCTGAAATTTTAGCGAGTTAATTTAAATTGAAGCCTTTCTCTTTAATTGAGACAAATTTGCAATGGACAAATTGCTTGGGATAGTTCATTTTTAAGCTAAGGAGAATTACTCATTTCTGTAATATCAATGGGAGATAAAGAAATAGGATTAATATCTCAAAAATCATATAACAAAATGTTTAATATATTATTTATCTGCTTATGTATACTTATTTGCTAGATTTAAGTCAAATTCAATTACATTTTTTTTTTAATATTTAATTAATTAACTTTAACAATTTCCAACTTGGATTTGGGGGTAAGCTTGTTTTCTTTTAAATTTTTTTTATTCAAATTGGTCTTTGATTTGATATATTGAATTTTTTCTGTGTATCTTTTGGAATTGAGAGATTTACAATATGAATTTAAAACCCCTTAGCCTTATTCAAAACTATTTTCCCTCTGTTGCCCACAATCTCACTCTAAAGGCTACAGCTGGCAACTCTATGAATAAAAAGAGCTGGGGCTGCCAAATCTATTGGAAAACGGCTAGAGCTGCCAACACTGATCAGTACTGTTTGTTATTGTTCATTTCGTGGCATGTGCTGCTGTTTTAATTACATTTACACTTAAATACACAGATGTTTCTAAAGCCCTATCGTGTGAAGAGCAGTGCTGCTCTTAAGGGGTCTGAGAGTAAGAAGCTGAGGCAGCGTTTGGAATTGGCGTTTCCACACATTTCAGTGGATCTGCTAGTGCCAGCGAAAGCGGCTGTCACACAGCTTAAAATTCTCACCCATGGAGGAGTCCAAAGCCTTGTCTACTGTGTGGATAAGCAGCCAATGTTCTTTGAACTGGACAGTGGACAACTAGTGCCCACCTTGTACACCTTGTGGGCGATGAGCGATATTCTGCCATTTTTTACCACTCACGAGGGTGTTTTGCCAAAACTATCGAACGGAGCCGATCTCATGCTGCCGGGTGTGGTCCCTCTGGGTATTGGATTGAGCATGTATGGACATTTTAAAAAAGATCAGCTAAGTGAGTATTTGGAATTGCCTTAAGTATGCGATTTTGTTATGACCTCCATCTGTTCCAGTGGCTGTTAATCTAACCAACAACAAGTCGGCAGTGGGTGTGGGCCAACTGGCTCGCTCGAGTGACGACTTGTACATGTGCGGTGGTCATGGAGTGGCTGTCAAGATGCTGCATTTATTTGGCGATAAACTGTGGGCCCATGAGCCAAGCCTGGTGCAGCAGATCCCATTACTGCGGACCAAAGCCTTGACAACAGAGGATTTTCCTGTTCTGGGAGCAGATCCAAAGCGAACGCCTAAGGTGGAAGTTCCCCCTGCTTCTTCCGAGACCGAGACGTTTGCAACGATGGCCGGTGTAGACAATTTGGCGGCTTTGGCGTTGGACGACCAATCTCCTGACCGGCCCGACTCTCCGCCCAATGAAATCACACCAGAGACTGTGCTAAAAAATGCGTTTTTGTCAGCCCTTAAAAACAATGGCAAGAAGTTGCCGCTTCCTCTGCTGACCAGTAATTTCTATCGCCTCTATGTGGTCACGGAAGCGATGGAGCCAATTGATTTGAAAAAGACGCGCTATAAGAAACTGTCAAATTTCCTTACCGAGATGGTGGATCAAGGATTTATGGTGGTGCGTGAGGAGAGCAAGGGTGTGGATAAGATCATATCAGTGGATCTCGAACATCCCGAGGTGGTCAACTTCATTACCGATGTGAAGGCCAGCGACAGCAACGGAGGAGCCACCGAGACTCCTTTATTCCACTCAGAGCTAAAGGAGATGTACATTGTCTCAGATGCCACGGCTCCTTTCTTTACGAAATTGAACTACAAGCGCGGCGAGGGCATACCCGTGGCGCAAATCAAAAAGATTGTGAGAGAGTATGTGAGTAAACAAGGACTACTCGATGTCCACACAAAGTTGGTGCGGCCGGATGAGACCTTGCTAGAGCTGTACGGCCAAAGGGAGGGCACTCTGGGGGAAATAAGCTCGTTGATCACCAGCAAAATGGAGCATTCGTATCAGATGTGCAGTGGCAAGGACACCAGCGGCAAGCCTTTCATACAAATGTCGCTGGCCACACGTTCCGGCAACAAAAAAGTGACGTTGGTAAGCAATATTGAGGCCTACGGCATCATTCTGGCCGAGTTCATCAAACTGTGTAAACAAGGAGCCGCCGCAAGCACAAGCGTTGTTAAGTTGCCGCATCAGAAGCACGAACAACTGCAGATCCAAGGCAACCAAGTGAGATTTGTGTATACACTGCTGACGGAGACTTATAAAGTGCCGCCAAAGTGTATACTCGGCTTGGAGCTGGCCAAGGATGGCAAGAAGAACAAGCGGAAGTAACCAATTTGACGGGGAAGTGTGGAACACAACAACGATAACAAGTGGGTCTTGTGCACTACAGTGGCCTTTATTTATGTTGTTTGTTCCAGTTGCATAATAAATGAGGACACCACATTAGGTTGACCCTTGCCTATGCGTGTGTGAGTGTGTTTTTTTAATAAATAATTTGTTTTATTAACTTTAGCGGGGGATGAACCGGATTAACTGCTACACGAGAACAACAACAACAATTATGGGGGCAACTGAGCCTCATTTTGTACGGGATTTGTAGATATTTCCAGATTTACTTGGCCTTGCCCTGGGCAGCCACAGCCTCGATGGCCTTTTTCACAGTCTCCTCATCACCCAGGAACTGCATGGATACCACAGGCTTAAAGTTTTCGTCCAGCTCATAGACGAATGGTATGCCAGTGGGCAGATTCAAGGCCATGATGGCATCCTCAGAGAGATCTGCAAGTGTCAAAATATAAGTTTGTGTTTGCATTTCAATACTGTACGCCACTCACTATCTAAATGCTTGACAATGCCACGCAGACTGTTGCCATGCGCCGCAATGAGGATGCGCTTGCCCTCTTTCATCTGTGGAATGATCACATCGTTCCAGTACGGCAGTGTGCGTTCAATGGTCAACTTTAGTGACTCGAACTGGGGGAACTCCTCGGGTTTGGGTCCCTCGGCATAGCGGGGGTCCTTAACAATGGTGTCATAATAAGCATGACCCGACTCCATGGGTGGTGGTGGGGTGTCGAAGCTGCGACGCCAGATTTGCACCTGGGCCTCACCATACTTTGCAGCTGTCTCGGCCTTGTTCAGACCGGTCAGTCCACCGTAGTGACGCTCGTTCAAGCGCCAGGTCTTCTGGATGGGAATCTCCTTGTGGCCGCTGGCCTGCAGTATGCTAGCCAGGGTAACTTGAGCACGGGTTAGCACCGAAGTGTGGGCCACATCGAACTGCAGGCCAGCGTCTTTCACTGCCTTGCCAGCAGCTAGAGCCTCCTCCTTGCCTAATAAAAAGTCAATGGATCGATATTATTGAGTAATCCCAAGAAATCGGCCAGTAGCGCACCCTTATCGCTCAGATTGGCGTCGAACCAGCCGCAGAATTGATTCTTCTGATTCCACTCGGACTCGCCGTGGCGGACCATCACAATCTTGTATTTGCCGCCCATATTCGAAATTGTATTTGCAATCTTTAGTTTGCGGAAAATTGTGTATACTCGACGCTGGCTTCTTATGAGAACTTATAAGAACTCACTTCTTATAAGAATGGGCAAATTCGACCTACAAGCGGCCTGTCAAGGTCGCAGCTGTCAGAATTTAGCGAAATATGGCAACAGGTTGGCAGCGCCGCCACCCGCAACTTTTATCGGTAAGCATATGCTTACGTCAGATGTGGCGCCGAAGTTCAAAAAGAAATTTTGAGTTGAATACAACAATACATAAAGATCGGATAATAAATGGCAGAGTTAAAAAAACGTTGGATACTTATCTGAGCCACATGAGGTTATTAAACACTAATTGCCTTGAGTAACGGGTATTTCGAAGTCAGGCAGGGCCGAATTAAACTTACGCTCTCGTTTCAGACGCCTAGGTTGCGATTTCTTACGTAGCTTCTTAAGTTACTTTCTCCTTACGCTGCTGTCTATCGACTAGTTTTCGATAGTCGGCTTAATCTATATTATCTTTTATCGAGCACACGTATCGACTAGTGCGACCGTTCGACTATTTCTTGTTATTGGTGCCTCCACTGCCTTTCCAACATTTCGACAAAATCTGGGCCCACTGTGACTTATTTAAACTTGATTTTCCATAAGTTTTGACTTAAAACATGACCACCACCGTCAAGTCACGCTGCAATTGGACTCAAACAGCCGGCAACGAGCTATCCCAACTGGTGCCCACGCGTCTGTCAGAGGAAGATGTGTTCACACAGTAAGACAAAGGATTTGGGATTGACGCCAAACTGGTTTCACTTACATATATTTTTCTTTGTCTAGTCCTCCGTTGGATGATGTGGTGGATGCAGATCGTGCTGCTTTATTCAACAACGATAGCTTAGGCTCTTCCTGTGAACTGAGTTTCTCAATTTCGTCCCGCTTCAAGATTGCGGCCTTAACCCTTGTGTGCAGTGCCCCAAAGTTGGAGCTGTTTCTGGGACTCTCCCAGGAATATAGCGAAACCATCTATGGGCTGGCCTTGGAAGAAGCTGATGCCGATCTGCCCATTACACCCTACCGCTATGATATGGAAATTGATCGGTCAGGTATAGCCGATATTAATCTCAAGCTGTTGACCTCGTCGAATGAAATTTGTATATATGGTGCCATGTTGCACATAGCGCCTAATCCCAACGGCATAACAACGCAGTTACCCCGGCCTGTAGACATGCAGAAAATACAAGAGTTGCTCCAAAAGGGAGGAGCGTCTGGTAGCAGTGAAGAGCAGGCCCAGAAACTTCAACAGTTTGTGTCCCTTATGAGCGGCTGCACTTCCAGCAATCGTGGAACAGAGTCATCTCCAGAGTCGATTTTAGATATGAACAGTCTTAGGGCACACATAGATAGCAAGTTCGAGCAACTGGAGCGTAAATTAGATAACCGGCTCAAAGATTTGCAAATACTGCAGGAGGAGAAACTCGGCCAGATATTGGCCCTGCTTGAGAAGCAAAAATAATCGTTCAATTTGTGTAATTTGTGTTTGTCTATTTTGTAAGGCCTCTCATCTTGTGTCTAGTTATTAAATAATCTAAAATTTTAGACATAGACTTCAGTTATTCCCTGCACTCCTTGACAGACCAATGACTTATGAGGGGACTTTTTATAACATTTATATATATCAGATGAGTGTAACAAATCATAACAAAACAAATCATATTTATATATATCTTTAGAAAATCGAGTGGTGTGTGGGTGCACTAACGCCATACCTACTTCTGATCGGAGCCCGTGACCAGTTGAACGCTATTTTTGGGAGCATTGCTCCATTTTCCACCGCGACCGTTCGAGATGTGTATTTCTAGAACAACCCATTGTGCCGAGCAGCTGTTCCCAGTGCTGCCATCTTAGCTATTTTATAGCTAGTCTGTCCACAATTTAAAGAGAGCTCAGTTTTGGTAGATTGTTTTAGATTTTGTATAAAGCTCGCTATGTTGAACCACTTTATTTTAATTTTTACTGCATTTTCCAATTGCTTATTGGCCGATTTAACTTGGCTACTTAACTTTTATTTGGCTAGCTTCTATGTAGAAGCTTCTATTTGCCAGCACTAGTTAGCTGTCTTATCGATAACTTTCGCCACAGATCACCTGTGGATTTTATTTTGGTTTCGCTGTTGCCAGAAAAGAAAGTGGCTTTTACCTATGTAGCTTACCAGTCTGGGGTAAGTCTGCACTGTCAACAAAGTTGAGAAATATACGCTAATTTTTGTCCAGCCCCAACATGTCTCTCCGTCCCCGCTCTGTTCTTTCCATTGGCGGCGTCTTCGTGGGCTGCTGCAGTGGCGTTGTCTTCCTGGAGCTTCTAGTCAAACTCGATCCGGGGGCTGGTAATCTGATTACCGCAGCTCAGTTCTGCTTTATAGCCATGGAGGGATTTATTTTTACCTCAAAACTTGGCTGTGCCCAGCGTGTAGTTAGCCTGCGAGATTATGCTCTTCTCGTGGCCATGTTCTTTTTCACCAGCGTATGCAATAATTATGTGTTCAAGTTCAATGTACCCATGACCCTGCATATGATCATACGTGGTGGCTCCCTCATATCGAATATGTGCCTGGGAAGGCTCGTACTTAAAAGACACTATAGGATTAGTCAGTATATAGCGGTAATAATGATAAGTCTGGGCATATTTATATGCACTTATTACTCTAGCAGGAATTTCGACGTAGAACAAAAGGATCAAGGCGAAGCGAACGTGTATTGGTGGCTGGTGGGCGTGCTGCTTCTGGTGTTGGCCCTATTTGTATCGTCTTATATGGGCATAACGCAAGAGCTATTGTATCGACGATATGGTAAATGTGCACGCGAGGCTTTATACTACACCCACCTGTTGCCTTTGCCCGCCTTTTTGTTGCTGCACGAGAATCTCAAAACTCATTGGGGTCGAGCCCTCGAAGGTGAAGTGTATAAATTTCCCGTGGTGGGCTTAGCTGTGCCTCTAATGCTCATCTATCTCTTGGGAAACGTGCTCACTCAGCACTTGTGCATTAGTTCCGTTTACGCTTTGACCACCGAGTGTAGTTCCCTGACTGTCACCCTGATCCTAACGCTGCGTAAATTTATCTCGTTGGTTTTTTCCATAGTATACTTTCGTAACCCCTTCACGGTGCATCACTGGCTGGGCACATGCCTGGTGTTTGTGGGCACCCTGATGTTTGCCAATGTCCTGCGATTGCCAAGCAAGAAACAGGATTGATTTTCAAGGACATTCCGTTTATACACTTTTTTAATAAGTTACATTTAAGTACAAGTTAAAAATACATGAAGCTGACATTTAAAATTAGTAAAAAGATTTTACAAATAGGGACTAAGACATAAATGCATTGGGTTATCCCTTTAGCCAAATGTGTGTGTACATACATATAATACTGCTGCAACCGTCTTGATCCAGCCAAGCCGACCATCCGCCTACGTGGAGCTAGCCTCACGCTGCAACCACTTGACAATCGATTTGTAATTACGATTCATCCAATCCACACCTGTCTCAATTAGTTCGACAATCTGTTGAATTGGTCTGTCATAGTCCCAGTGGGCATCTCGCACAAATTCCTCAAACTGGGCTAATTGGAACTTGGAGTTCATGCGTTTGGTGACGAATTTGAGCAGTGAGTGAATATTGGATAGCTGGGAACCCATGCTGCAGAGAAAGACAGAAATAAATGAGTGAGTTAAGGTTATATTATATATATATCTACTAAAGGAAAGCTGTAAATCCCAAAAGTTTTGGCAGGAATCCCTATCATCATACCACCCGTAGATGAAATGGTGACAGAATTTCATATTGACAGAAACTGCTTAGCAGAGGTGACTTAAATAAACAGAAGTGTTCTACCAGAGACATAGCCAACTATACAGTTCGTGCAAACCTTGGTCCAGTTTTTGTCTTGCTACTTACTACACATTTATCTCCTGCCAGTTGTTACGTAGAAAATCAAAGGCAATCTGCTGGCCCACCACAGTATTCGAGACGGCAGCAAATACCCGGAATACATCCTGTTTACGTATATGCTGACCAGCAATGCCACGACGCAGATAACGATACAAAATCCAGGGCTCCTTAGAGCACCCCAATGCGCTCAAGAGCAACTCCTTTTCGGCTGGTACATTTGTCTTCAGGTAACGCTCAAAAGCAAAATCCCATTCATACTCTGTTCCATATTGTATAGCCGAACAGTAGACCACACCACGCAGATTCGGCCCAATGCTACCAAAGAGAGAAGGCAAACGTTAGTCAACATTTGGTTTTTAATTTCCTAAACTCACGGATTATTGGCATCGGGATTGGGGGTTTGTATCCAGTTCTGGAAATGCCTGTTGCTCTCGGAAATGCACTCCTGATGACCCAAATGGCAGGCCATACTGAGAATCTCGGATCGCTTGAGCAGCATCAATACGTCTTCCCTCTCGCTGCGCCCATCCTCAAAGCCGACCTCGGCGTAGACTTTGCTCAGTTGTTTCAGAAGATAGTTCTAAAAATAGTCTACAATATTAGCAAGGAATCGTCTTTTTGAGAAGAAGTTGGAAGGGCTACCTTGAGCAGATCGTAGTCTCCGGAATTTACGAACATGGAGTCAATAAAATTAAAGTTGGTAATGGCCGCCTTCCAAGGTACATGGTCCGTCTCGAGGGCCAAATAGCGCGTTAAGTTCATGGCCGTATCATAGGAAAGATACGAACCACGTGCCAAATTCAAAACGTCATCTATCAGCTGGGCCCGATTAGCTGGTGCTATTTCACCCATGTGTCTGGGATCCATGAGATGTTCGGTAATGGCTCGCCAATTGTCCAAATCATAGTTGACGCGATAGTAACCCGTCTGTTGTATATTGAAAATGAACCATTTGGCTGTGGACAGATTGCGGTTCTCTAGCTCGTACGTCTTGGTGCATGGCAACCAAGTGGTGGGTCTTGTGTTTTCGAAATTCAACTCCGAGGCAGTGGTAAATGTGAGTGGTATCCACCAAAGCAAGCTCTCATCCGCCTTGGTGGTATTGGCATATACAAATCGAACCTGCTCCAGGCGAATGGCATTCGAATTGGGATGACGTGAGATCTTCACCACCGGGTAGCCCGTTTGTAAAGTCCAAGTGTCCATAATCTCCTTAACGCTTGTGCTGCGGTCTAACAGACCCGAGGCTTTTGCCTCGTTTGTAAGGAAACGCCAAAGATCATCCTGGGTGGCCGAGCTGTAGGCCATGTCCCGCAGATACTTGCTGAGTCCGCGCCGGAAAACGGAATCCGTGAGAAAATGTCCCATCATGCGTATAATAGTCGATCCCTTGGCGTAGGAGATACGATCGAAAATCTCCGAGATCTCTTGGGGATTAAAAACTTCATGAGAGATTTTATGCGATGTGGAGAGGGCGTCCAGCTGGAACACCGTCTGCAGCTCGTTAACCACAAACTGATCCAGCTGCTTCCACTCGGGAGCTACTGCATCGGCTGTCAGGTATTCCATGTAACTGGCAAATCCCTCATTTAGCCAAATGTCCGACCACCAGTCGGGCGTCACCAGATTTCCGAACCATTGATGGGCCAACTCATGACCCACCACAGAAGCCACACGCTGCTTATTGCTGGCCGTCGCCACAGCCGGCTCGTACAACATGGCCGTTTCGCGAAAAGTGATCAGTCCCCAGTTCTCCATGGCTCCAGCCTGGAACTCAGGCAAGGCTATCATATCGATTTTGGGTAGTGGAAATGTGATATCAAAGAAGTCCTGCAGAAAGTTGAGTATCTTCGGGCCCACACTCAAAGCATACTCCGCGGATTTAATGGCATCGGCGCGAGCCCATACCGAGAAATTGCCCGAAGACATGTGCTTAAAGTCGGTAATAGCATAGGCCACCAAGTAAGTGGACATGGGCAGAGACTCGGCAAAATGATCCCACACGTAGTTCGGAATGGAATCGCTATGAAGTAGAAAGTTAGCATTGTAAATTGAGATATATGTATATGGGTTGTCTCACTGATTGTTCGTAGAGACAATGGGCATATTGGAGATGGTGGTCATGTTCCGTGGTCGGGCAATGTGCAGAGTAAAGTTGGCCTTGAGTGCCGGCTCATCGAAGCAGGGAAAGGCGCGACGAGCATCGGTGGCCTGAAACTGAGTGGAGGCCACCCATCTGCGAGATAAAATTTCATCTGGATAAAACTTCTAAGGCTTAGCTTATCCCTCTTTTAACTCACCTCGTCTCGTTTTGCACCTTATACGAGCTACGATAGAATCCCTGCAGATAGTCCTGAATGATGCCACTGAATCGTATATGCACCACATACTCCGCTCCCTTCACCAGCTTGTCGTACAATTCGATGACAAAAAACTGCTTGCTCCCCACCAAATATTGTTTATGTATGCGCAAGCTGTCCTGGTCCACCTCATTCTTAGGTAACACCCGATAGACAGCCACATCGCTGCGCGATATGTTCAGCTCCTCCGCATGCATGGTAATATTATAGCAATCCTCCAGCACACGTATGCTTATCTGAACGCTGCCGGCAAAACTAAAGTTGCCACTCAATTGCGGCACCACGGTGATGTTGTACTTCAAAGGTTGGATGGAACGTGGCAGGCGAACATCCCGATCATACTTGGGTTGACCATCGTTCAGGGAACTGCTCGGCTTGTTGCGCAAATGGACACTAGTGCAGACAATATCCTCACCCTCGGATGGGGTCAAATGGGCACAGGTGGCAAAGTTGTAGACTATGAAGCCCACGGCCAGGAGAGTGCAAATGAAGAACGAGATCAATAGTACTGCCGTTGTCAAGGATACGCTAAAGCGACGTCCTACCCGGGAGAATGTGGTGGTCGTAGGCGTGGGGTTGGCTCCGCCTCCCGCCGACATGGCATTCATATGACGATTTTCCATGCCCAAATTTTCATGCAAGGGTTTGTCCTTGACAACCATCTGCAGACAGGAAGACGATATCAATTAAGTAGTTAGACAAGTACCACACCACCACTTCCACTTCCGTAGGGTTGTGGAGGGGTGTATGATAATGAGATGGTAATGTGATATCCAACTGCAGGTTGCTCGTTTAGCAATCTCAGCCACTTAAGTGGTTTCTTCAACCCGCCCTGTGGACATGTGTCATCGCAGTTCGATTAAATGGTGCATATACATCCCTTTGTGGTAGCCAAAAGAAGCCAAAGGAATAGGTAGAGAGGGACAGAGTGAGAGAGATGGGGGAAGGGTAGAAAAGATTGGAACATGTATAATTATTAAGTATGAATATTTTAAGCGAACGTATCGCTTCTTTCAGCTAATCCCACTATAAGACTAACAACGAGAAGCCCATCAAAAATGGCACAAAAACAAGTTGTTCATGTTAAGTAATCTGTAGACAACAAAGTTATTGTTTCGGCTACGTACATAAATAAATTTATTTATACATTTGCATCTGGGCGTGTGTACAGGCCCAGACTTATATCATCTCACTACAAAATGCACTTGAATATCAATGTTAGGTGTTTCCCTTATTGTAGATACAATCATCATTAACAAGAGCAAAGCATGATCAAAATTAATCACCTGATATTTCCCATTGGCAAAATTCAAAAGCCAACTAACTGGTTTTACAGATTTGACAGTATGCATAGGTATTCCCTCGACAAAGGGGTTTTTTTTTTTGTATTCCCTCGTGATAACTATAAGCCTGCGTAACTGAAACATAATTACTGTTAACTGGAATTTTACGACTGGATGAAATTGTGTCTTAAACAGCTAGAGGTGCACACGTTTATGTGCATGTTGTGTTTCATTCCATTTCCATTTACACAGATGGCCAACGGAGAGCACAGTGTGAAATTGTGGGGGGTACTTAATTCAATTACGCCCGTAGGTTAAGCGACATCCATATACTTCCAAGAACAGCAACATCGGACAAAAACTACTTCCCCCTCCCTTACACTTTCCCATTATTCAGTATTAGCTTGAAAACTTTGTTGTATGGACTTATAGTAAGCTGTATTTTGACTTGTCGAGATTTCATATGAGATGGGTGAAAAATAACTCAGTGTACTGTGAGTTGTGAAAAAAACTTATAAAAGAGCTCACATTGACTATTACACATGCCCGATATCTCAATTAAGGAAGTTTTTTGAGATATCAGACAAGTGACACAAAAATGAATAAATACGAAAATTGTTGACGAAAAACAAAATGTTTCTCTTGCTAGAACTGGTTTTTGGATCAATCGATTCTATGGGAGCTACTCCATATAGATGTCCGATTATTAAAACTATGGAGAATTATGTGAGAGCTTATATAACTAAAAAAGTACGTCAAAACCAAGTTGTTCTTCTCACTAGAACTAGTTTTTCAACCGATCGTTTCTATGAAAGTTGTATGCTATGACAGCCGGTTTTTACAAAAATATATATTTATATTTTTTAAGATCTCGTGCAATGATTGGTAAAAATATCTTTTACACTGGCGGCGGAGGTACCAAAGAAATTGGGTTCACCATTTGCAACGAGGCTTGTTTGATGACCATGAGATTGCTGTTATATATATTATATATATATTTTGCTAATTCAATCTAATTGACCTATTTTTATAAAAAAAAATTAAATAAATTTTAAAATAAAATTTAAAAAATTAATTTTAATGATTTTTTGTCACACTAAATTCCGTGGCGAGCAGTTGCACTAGCCCCGTATCAATCCCCCTGAAGACGGACCCCGATGTGGGAAATATAATATATTGGGACACAAAAAACAAAAAGGCCGTTTTATTTTCGAATGAGACGGATGACCTCGAGCCAGCCAAACCAAACTTTGGATTTTGTAAACCTCGAAATGGGCTAAGATCTATTGTAGTTTACACTAGTTCGTGTTGAGTGTTTCCAAATTATTATATGATAAATTGGCACAAACATAAGCGATGCGGTGGAGAGATTTACATTAAAATGATGTACTTGGTCAAAAATTCAACCTCTACAGAAATAGCAATCTACAAGTACCAATAAAAATGAACTGTTCATGGCTAACACGATTTTATAAAATACTAGCTGCACAATCGGCGACAACTGGATTGTGCGGATTTGTTTTTTTGTGCGTGCGAATGTATTCAAGAGTCAACTGTTAGCAAGTGGATTTTAACATTTGAGCTCGTCCAAAATATGCTGGGAACCAATTTTTTAATTGGGAAATAATACAACTCATAAACACTTAACTTTCCAATTCTCAGATAAAATAACTTCAAAGATATGGCTATGAACCGGTCTTCAACCTGTTTAAAACCGGCCCCCAAAACAGTAAAATATCCATCACCATATTATCAACCTACTGGGAAAATTGTAAAACTACTTATAAATACAATTTTTAAAGTATAACTTTAAACCACTTTTGAACCGGTTCGAAATCGGGCATATTTAGTCTACTACTTTCACAAGTCAGAAATTCACAATTATTTTAGAGCAAATCAAATGGATTCTCTTATCAATGCCGCAGGGCATTAGAATGGGAGATAACGAATTAAAGTCTGGAATAAAAAAGTCACCATCAATTGGCAGAAGTTTAAGTATATGTATATTAATTGAACATATCATCATCATCATCATCATCATCTGGCGCACATAAATCAGCATGCAAATAATGACCAGGCTGCCGGCTAATTGAGTTATGACATTAATTTGATCTGCTGCCTGTTGAAAAATGCAACAATTAAACGCCAGACCAGCGGGTCCAATACCAAGCCAACGTCGCTGACACGATGACCTTCATTAAAACAAAAGTGAATAACTGAAATATAATAATATGCCACCACCCCACCTGAGGGGTGGTGGAGGTGGTCAGTTCGAGTGGTCTTGGTGACGCTTGGGGACCAATTTAAAGCAATATTTCATTGATAAAAATACGTGCGAGTCGATGAAGCATATGGATATGGCTATTAATTAATACAAGGACATCAATTGCGTAGCGGCGTCAGTGGGTGGAGGATGTTGACATATAAATGTGCAAAATAATGTTGAACATGTAAACACGCACACAAGCGAACGCTTGATTAAGACATCAGAACACATTTAATCGCAGGTCACTCCCTCCCCACGGGGTGGAGGATACAGCTCTCTACAAGAAACACATACACCATAACAAGTCTATTTATTAGGCGACGAGTGGGAAGGGGGACGCGCTGATGGGTTGGCGGCGTTGGGGTGGTTGCCGGCAACTGATCTTGGGCTGGGCCGGCAGCTAATTTGCACTGATGCTCTAATTGAATTTCAGCCACACAGACCCAAAAAATATTTCTCCCAAAAAAAAAAAGCAAGAGCACAAGTTTTCCCCTGGTATATTAAAGATCCAACTATATGAAGTGTCTGTACGAATTTTGTTTAATTGTTGCCAGATGTTAAGTAAAAACAAACACAAACTTGAAAAACTGTATACAAAATAAACAGAAAAAGAAATGTGCAGAAATAAAAATTAAATAAAATTAAGTGTTGATGGGTCAATTACATACATTTGTGCACACATATGTACATGCAAATAAGCACCCACACAGCAGAAAAGCAATTTGGAAAGCAAATTGGAACCTGATGCAGGGATTCAAAATCAAATTACCACCGCAGAAATAATTGCGTTTTGCCAGCTTGGGCTTTACCTCTTTACACTTTTACCGCTAGGTTGGCCCAGAAGCACACACACGGACACTGTCAGTTACAAGCACACAGGTTTCGACACAAAACTTCTTTTCACAGTTAATTGGAATTAAACGTCAACAAATCCCACTTTCATAAGTAGCATTAAGCCGCCGCGGTGATAAGCTAATATAAACGCAATTTGTCCAAATGACCGATGGAAGAGCACAAATCCTCCTCCTTCACGCGCGATAACCAAGCGGGGGGCGAGCACACAACCGTTAGGCGAAACGGCCGAGAACAGACTGAAAATGCGAGAGGAAGGCAGCAAGCATAATAAGCTGAAACAAACATGCATACATACGTACATATAGCAGATCGACAAGTATGTATGTAGCTTTTGAGTGTGCGCGTGGGGGGAAGAAACGGAAAGTGAGAGTAGTTGTACTTACATACAAGCATACTTACATTTTACAGCGGAAGCCCTGCGGCAAACTAACGGTTTTCCTTTGAAATGTAACGGCTGGAGCTGAAGCTTTCGGGTTGAATGGCAAAAGAAAATTGTAAAATAATAGTGGCTTCGATGTGGCGGATTTTTGCCCTATTTAAAAACAAAACCAAAGTGTTCATATGGAGCTTCTCAGACAATTTAAGCTTTAACATATTTTCTTGATCAGCTTCAAACAAACAAATTCGATGCTCTATCTGTCCGTCTAGTTTCCTAGCCGTCGCACTGTGGGTCAGAAATCTCATATTTTGGCCAAAACTCTGTCATTTCTACACCAGACTAGCTAGAAAGCTGTAGCTTTTTACAAAACGGTCTAAACAGATTGAACTTAACGTACATAATTTTGAAAAAAAATAAAAAATACTTACAACATATTTATAATCCAATTCAAAGTTGTCAAGGTTTTAAATTTTAAATTTGATTAGATTTAAGCCAAATTTTGCAGAGCGGTATATATAAGTTTTAAAAAACAAATTGTCAGGATTTGATTAGTCGTTTATGAGTTATTAACCCAAACTGGTACAGACTTTGACTGCCAACCACGTCAAGAATTTTTAGTCCAGCTGACTACTTGCACCGATATTTCTCATTATTTATAGGTAAATAAGTAAGGTAAGTTTCGGTTACTTTTTTGAATACAATTACTCCCTCACCCGTTTCACCCGTTGTGCACAGTTCAGAGTCCACTCACACACCGAAAGCCGGCGACTTTTAAGTGCAACGTCAGACGCTAAAGCTTTCAGTCTGAATGGCAAAAGCTTTGCCAAAGCAGGGTAAACAGCTGATCTTTATTTGTTGCCCTTATATTAGTCAAAATGCACTTCAACACGGTGTATGTCACAGTGGGAACCACTAAATTCGATGCACTCATCAGAGCCATGTCGATGGCTCCTGTTTTGAACGCCCTGCAAGCTCGTCACTGCCGCAAACTTATTCTACAGCTGGGCGACTCTTCACCCATGGCAGCGGAGGAGACCAAATCTGTTCTCCAGAAATATGGAATCCTTATCGACCAATACACATTCCGACCAAATCTACACGACATCAAATCAGCTGATTTGATAATTGGACACGCCGGTGCTGGCACTTGTATGGATATATTAAATAATGGCAAGCCGGGCCTAATTGTGGTCAACGATGAACTAATGGATAATCATCAACTGGAATTGGCCAAACAATTGGCTGCTGAAGAATATCTGTATTATTGTGGAGTTCAACAAGTGGACCAACAATTGGCCACTCTGGACTTTACAAAACTTAAACCCTACCAACCGGCCACAGAAAACATGACGAAGTTTGTTAAGGCTTTGAATGAACTGATGGTGGCCAAGTAATACAGGGGGAGATGGCCAGTTAGGACAAATAAATAAATTACTTCTAGCTGAAACCGGCTGAAAGGCGTATGTATGTATTTATATTCCCTATTTGTCTCGGAGTTCCAATGTAGGCTCAAGCAAATTTCAGAATATTGGATACGTCCTATAGTTAAGATGAAAAATACACATTTTAGTTGTAAAATAAATGTTTATATTTTATAAACAAGACTTTCATAAATTGAATGATTGCATAGACGAGACAAGGGCCGATTTCTCACCTTATAGATGGCTGCTGTCAGATAAACTCACAAGTTTCTCGAAGTAATACAGGAAATTAATGGATTCTGCAGCAGAGACGTCTAGAAAATTGCTGATGGAATAAACGATGCACCAGAAATTCAACTTATATCGTTTTTAAAAGTTGAAAAACTGCTGCCTAAAGATAAGACTCAAAATGATGAAGAGCAATATGAACATTTTCACAAAAAGGGGAGCTGAAGAGCAAGCTTTATCACTGCACATTTTTACTACAAACCAAAGCCATTAAAAAACTAGAAGAAAAACATCATCTTGAAGACATTAACAACGAAAAAGTGGAATCTTTCTTAATTTAGGTAACAATTAATAATCCGATTAGCCAGCTTGGTTTTGGTACCCTTCTCCTAAGAGGTGGGCGTTTTTTTTTTATTATTCAATTTTCTATTTGTTTACGAGTAATAAGCACAATATACAACTACTAAGAACATTATCGGGTACTATTAATAATAAAAAATGCAAACAAAGTGCATGGTACGGCTATACGAGATATACTGTTTCATAGATAAATTCATGATTATTAGACATCGAACGACTATTAAAGCATACAGGATAGTTGTTTAGATAAATTCCTTTTGTTTTAGATTATTATTAAATTATGCAGCTGCATCAACGAGAAAACTAATCTCAATATGATTTGGTAGTTGCTCCAATTCTGCTTCTCTGGGTGCTTATTCAGGTTCGGTGGCAGCAGCTCCACCATTCTCAATAATGACATCGAAAGAGAATGGCTGAAAGGCATAACCCTGGCCTACATAGAATTTGCTCTGGAACTCCACCCTGGACGAAGAGAGAATAAAATAATATTATTAGAGATTAATGCAGATTACAAGCACAACTAACCAGTGCAGACGCAGGGTGTGCAAGAATGCCGATAGACCCTCCATTAGTACCAATATGCCCACAGTGAGAATCGCCCAGAAGGCAAAAAAGAAGGTTAGGATTACCCCACCAAACCAGTCCTCTTGCTTAAGTCCATTGGACAAGACCATGGTCCACAGCACTTCGGCAAGTTCTGCAAAGAAATGTGGATGATTTTAAAAACGTTTGAAGAGCTAACACTGAGATTACTTACGTGCATGGGCCAATGACAGAGCCCACAAACGCAAATAAGAGGCAGTGTGGGAGACAGAGCCAAGCACAAACTCAATCGTATGTATGCCTTGGTGTATAAAGATCTCTGTCATCTCCTCCTCTTCATGATGAGCGCCACCGCCATTGGTAACCCCGCCAACTTCTGCATCGGAAGTGGCTCCCGCTATGGGTTGAACCTAAACGAGCAAGTAAGAAAAGATCAAATATTAGTGCCTTAGTGCAGAAGCAATTGAGCCAGAAACAACTTCGGTGACAAACACAACGACACGACTAACCTCTTCCTTTAGTATTTGGGTTTAATTGGATTATAGTTTATTCGTGTGGATTGAGTGGGATTAATTGGAGTACAAATAAACAAGAAGCAGTTACTATAAATGCTCATGTTCTGGTCAATTTAGAGTGCAATGTCATTGTGCTGGTGATGTGCTGGTGAACGGCGGAGGTTTTCCATTTTTCTTACACTAGACAATACGATTATTACTTACGTTGGCCAACTTGCGGGCTTGCATAATCTTCCAGGGTTTACCGAGCAGCATGACAGGAATACAACCAAGGGCGATCAGCACAAATACAGTTTGGATAAAATGTTGTCCCCAGAACATGTATGGCGTCTCACAGCCTTCAGCTGGATTCTTGGGTTTGTTGAACAGGACCATGTCAATAAAAGTGATCAGAATGGAAGGAGCACAGGATTCCGAAAAGGGCACTGTAAAGGAAAGGACACATGTTCAGTAAGCAGTGCATTCGCATTCGATTTTATACCCTGATTCCGTGCAATCGATGTTGGTTTACTCACTTTTATTTGTCGCAGCATATCGATTCCATTTGATGAACATCAATAGTGTCATGTAAAAGAAGAGCACCACCAGGAACACCAATTGGGGAATGAACTCGTAGATCAGCGACAGACGATTACGGAAATAGGTGTGATTATGCCAGCTCATAATCACACCAAAGATCATGTGTATAACACCAAATATTATGGATATCTTCATTTTATAGGCATTGTGAAAGATAATCTTGTTGGAGGTCGCCACCTGCCAAATGGGATCCATGCCAAATGGATACGGGGTGCCCTCATAGTCACTGGTTCCCGGATTAAGCTGCAGTAGCTTGTTTTCCGCCACCGTTGACTTGTTGTACGATAAGTGCCAGTGCGAGCCAAAAATGTTCAACGACTTGGAGAAGATATCATTATAGATGAGGCCCGTGTACATGGAAAACACTCCCATGAGGAAAATAATATAGCGGCCGCCAAAGAAAATGTTCCAAATCTCGTTGTCCGTCTTTTGTGCCGCCAAACCCTTCTCCTTGCGTATCATCCAGAGGCCAAACAAAGCCATAATGGCGCCATGACCCAAATCACCGAACATCACAGCAAACAGAAAGGGAAACGTGATGATAGTATAGGGTGCCGGATTCATTTCACGATAACTGGCCACTCCATAGGCATCGATCAGAAGTTGAAAAGCCTTAGTGAACTTGTTGGTGCGATTGTATGTAGGCGGATTCTCGAATGTTTGCATCCGGTTGAGAATCGGTGGCACCGACGATCCAGACCGCTCCGTGCCACGTCGCAGAGCCAGCTGTATGGTCTCTATATCCAGTAATGGCACCCAACACTCGGCAATCAAACACTTTTGGGTCACGTCCAGATTGAAGAGATTCAATGTATGATAGATGGCCTTGATTTTGCGCACTTTGACGAACCAGTTCTTCAGGTTCTTAGCGGCGGCCACCAACACGCGATGACGGTGATCCTGCGTCTGGCCCAGAACCGTATTCAGATCCTCAATGCGTGTCATCACCCCCATTGCCATTTCTCGACGATCGGCCGGCGCCTCGGGACAGGGATACAAAGTGGCACGGAAACCTTCGCAAATCTTTTTAACGCGTGTCTTCAGTTGATCGCCTTGGAAGAAGATTATAAACACCGACTTGTGCACCTGGTCGCCCTGCAAAAGCATATAAGTATACATAAGGGCTGGAATAATTCAAAAGGCTACCGTGTACTTACATTGGTAGGATCCTCCAATGGTGTCTCAATCATGGCCTGACGCAGGAAAACATTTCCACGACAGGCACGCCACAGCATACGCTCAAAGGCGGGTAACCTTTCACGCAAAATAACGCCAGCCACGAAGCTAAAGAGAATTACGATTAGTGCGGGGATCTCGGTTGAGTGAACCACGCTTTGTTGGTTATTTACAACAAAAATGGAAAACTAAACTCTTCAAGCACAATTTTACCAATGGGTGGCACGGAGCGCAAGGAGCATGAGCAATTATTTATGAAAAGATCGCACAAAGAACATTCAGGAGAAGCGCTTGGATCTTGTTTGGTGTGAAGAAATGGAAGGTGGGAAGGGGATAGGGGGGCGTATGTGGCAAGCGAAGCTAATGACTGACCATATATACAACTGATGAATCGGATGACAACAAACTGTTTCCTAAACTAAATTGTCAGTAAGAAGAAAATAACGAAATTAACAGACAGAAAGAGATGTGGAAGGTACCAACCATGGCAGATAATCCTCCCGTTCAATTGGTTTTTCCATAAAACTAAAAGTTTGAATAATTTCACAAGGATTTTGAGAGGAAGAGAGAGGAACAGAAGAAAGATCGACATTTGGTTTAGTTCTTTGGGTTTGGTGGGATTAATTTTTTTTATTTTTTAGAGGGATGCAAAACGGTTCAGTTCTGATTTAAACCACCAGAATCTCGGTTTCAGTTGGGTTTGATAACATATATTATCATGTGCGTTTCTGTTTTCGAGTTGGAACAAATTGTGGTCAATTCGGAATTGAAAAACGTTTCTATTTGATTAAAAAACTGTGTTAAGACTCCATTTTGGGTATCAAACCGCAGCTCTTAATAATCCTTATTCTAAAATAACTTCTTCTATATCAACATATCACCATTATTTTACAAAGCAGCCCATAATGCTCTGAAAAGTATGCATCGTTGCCTTATAACCTTTATAGCTCTGCCATTTATTATCCGATCTTTATTCAAATAAAGTGAGATTTTAGATATTCAGCAAACACATTGTATTGCGGGCCGGGGAGGACAATACTAGTCTACATTTAAAATTTGGTTGCACTACCACGTCTAATCTCTGAGATCTAGGCGTTCGTACAGAGGAAAGGACGGGCGGACATGTATTGACTTAGCTCTTGATGATGATCAAAGATATACATACTGTATGATATCTGAGATGATTATTGGACCTTTTACTTATATAAATTTGCACGACTTTAGCAAACCATTTTTAATCTTAAATAAATTTCGTAAATTTCGTTACTATAGTAGTAGCTGAACTTTCTTTTGCTCATAGCTATATTATCGTTCATCCGATCTTTACCAATCCTGATAAGTAAATATGTCTAGAATACGAATCAGGATTTGGTTTCTGTGGAAATGTGTACTTTTTTGTATTATCTATTTGACATTTGAAGAGAAGCAGATGCATAGTTTTGTTAAAAAGAAAATGGTGTATTGATTTTTGTGTTTTTTTGCATGAAAATTCTTCATGATTCACGGTCCAGAGAAGGAATTTTTTGGTCTTTTTTTTCGAAAGTAGACCGCTATACTAGACAGTTACCGAAGACAAACGGAACGGTGGAAGGTAGACGGTTGCATTTCACTCAACGATTCGCCAAGATGGTCTGCAGTGTTAATATGCTTTAACTTGGTGAATTTTCAAGTTACTTTTATTAAACTAAACATTTTCCAATCTCAGACTGACCGTTTTTATAACAACGAAATGATAGTCATAGTATACGATGTTTTTGTAAGATGATTTCCGATACTTCCAAATATTACTTATTAGGACGATTTAGTCAATAAGCGATATTTGTGCGGATATATCAGAATATACGAATATTAGCATATTATGACATTTTTTATGATTTTGTTTGGTTTTATCGTATCGGATCTTTTGAATTTGCTAAGTATATTAGCGATCGATAGCTTCTTTAAGGGGGTGTGGCAGTTCTGTACAAGTCAGTGGGTTTCAATAATGCCAGCAAAATAAACTACCCATCCGATATTCTGGTGGTGTCTCAATATCTTCCATACATTTGAACGAGTTTACTCGAACGAAACTTGAACGACCTAGCCCGTGTCCATATCCATAATGGGGCTAGAAATTAATTACCGCTCCTTTTTCAAAGTACACATTCGGTTTGGTTCAGAACCGGTTTGCATCTCTAGTTTTTTTATATATTGGAATTGCACACAAAAATTATTGCTTGCAATGTGAGTAGGCCAGACTCAGCTGGCCACGATTGATATGTGGTATCTGTCTGGTTTGAAGCTTAGCTGCTGCTGTTGCTTTTTTGCGAATTTATTTGCTTGGTTAGTTTCGGCATAAGCAATAATTTTTTGTGATATTGGCATACAAAACTTAATTCCCGCCTGACTGGTTCAAGCATACATACCCGAGCTGAACGGGGCCCATGGAAGCACCAGCGGTGCGCGATTCATCGGTGATGAGGGCGCGCGTCATCGACTCGGTGGTATGGTTAACACCTCCCTCTTGCTAGAAATTGTGGTAAAATTTGATTTGTTTTTTGTTTTTGTTTGTTTTGTTTTTGAATTACATAGAACAGAAATGGTCAGTAGCTGGCTGGTTAGTTAATGCCGCCACCATTTGTTGTTAGGAAATTATATTAAGGTAATTGATACCGTCACCAAAGCAAACATGTGGTTAATTATGTGCATTGTTTGTAATAGATTTCTTCGATTTAAGAGCCTATGGAAAACATCACACACACACACACACATACGCACATAAAGACACAATGATATTTATGAATAATCTTTATCTAACATACACATATGTACTTAAGGATGAGAGAGAGAAGAGAATGGAGCGCTTTAAAGAACATGAGCGAGAGAGCGTCAGGCATATTTGTTTTGAGATACCCCTGCAGAGGAAACCGGCGATTTTTAAATGTTTATACCCGATTTCCGTTCCGCTCCGGAAATTGCTTTCCTCACAAAATTGAAAAATTATTCGTTGATCCGAAATATTTTTGTATACACATATAGCACAAACATCCTCCGAAGTTTAAAATAGGCAGAACCACATGCCCGCATTTGAGCCTCCTTTCAAGTGTTATGCCTAGATATAACAGCGTTCTAATAAGCTATTTCTGGATTCGTCCAGGGAGAATCCTGATGTATTGCATGCTGCAACTTATCCTTATTAACTATTATGTTCGTAACATTCAAATTCTGCACACGCTAAGAGGTGGACGATTCAGGAGATAATAAGGTAACCTTGATAGTCAAGTAACGGAAGGACAGATTCAATACAGGGTCAACCGCCAAGTCATTTGTGTAGAGCACCTCATAAATCTTGTAGAAGGTTGGGTGCAGCAGTTACTCGATACTCCAGGAAAGCGATATTGAAATTACTATACACCGTGTTGCTCCTTTGAGATTTCGCCTTGTAGTTATTGTACCATGGACGATATTTTCGTATTAGCTTCTCGAATAACTTTCTATGGGAAGATACTGCTAAAAAGCTAAGCTATACTAAATGTTATGATGATTCTGTGAGCTACACCTAAAAATGGTGTCTTTTTATCTGCTTTAAATTATCAGAACTTTCTTTCAGGTTTTTTAGATCTTATAAAACTATCACAATTTATAAACCATTTCTAAAGAAAAGAAAATTAAGCATAGCTGTAAACTGTGAAATTTTAAAGCAAATCCATATATTTATGAATGGGGAGACTAGCATTTTACTTAGTCCAATCACTTTCGTAATCCGTCATGGATATCTTATGTCAGGTTCATTGGGGTATTGCTAAATTTTTTTATTTGCTTCCTAAGCAGGACGCTTTCCGTTCACAATTTATCAAACAATTATTATTTTGGTACTCGGTAATGGTAATGCTAACAGAAAAACTTATCTCTTGAATCTCTTTTTTTTGTGAAAACTGAGTATGGTATTTTGCTACTATGTTGTACAACAGGCCGAAAATAAATAAAATTAGCAACTTATCAAATTCAAATTGATGTGCCTATCAACAAATATGTTTTATCATTTTATCTTTGTCTAATAGATTAGTTAACGGGGAAGCCGTTTATGAAATCGGTACACTCTTATCGTATAATGCCTGCCCGCTGTGCAACAACACAATATAAAGTATGGCCAGAATAAAGAAATCTGAAGTATTTGTTGTATGCGGGATAAATAATCAAATCTCCGTCCCGTTATCGGACCATCTTTAAGACACAGTTAACCCAAAATAGATATTTTCTAACGATTATAAGCTTTGGGAATGGTCTGATGATCCGAAATATTTTGAAATGGATTGTAAAACACCATTCATTGTCTAAACATTACAGACTTCGACCATTCGGCTGGGAAAGAGGAGGAAATATTCACTACATTTTCCTACATTTTCCTCCAAATTTCAATACATCATCTGATGAAACATATTCAATTATTTTGATCAACTTTTAAGCCGAAATTTTAAAATGTATGAAAAAACAATCATTTTAGCTAATCTCTGCAAGGGTATTTTTAAGGAATATGTACGAATTTTGGACAGCCAAAGTTAAACTTCTATTGTATTTCATTTGCGGGTTGCACTGAGTTTAGTTTTCCATTGTTGTTGTTGGTCTTGCTGATTCGGGGACTGATTTGGAATATTTACCCAAGTTTCAAATTTTGGCCCGGCTGGCTAGCGCGCACGGCCTCCTCGCCCAACAGTTGAGCTTGCTCATCCTCGTTCTGGTTGTCGGCCATCTGTAGATAGCGCCGATATTTGTTGGATGAATACACATTCGACTTGTATAACGTTGGCACCGACTGTCAACACAACCGGGGTGGGGGGACGGGGTTTTTTTTGTTGTGTGTGTGCATTTGTGGGTGTGTTGGGGGTTTTCGTTTTGTTTTTTGATTGATTGTATTTGGGGCATATTTTGGATTGATTTTTGCATGTTCGATTGATATGGAAAAACAAAAATGTAAAAAACGCATAATATAATAACTAAAGAAAATCATAAATTAATAAATACTTAAACATTAAATATATTTATAAATAGGAGGATTTATGTACAAACTAACTGAAACGCACACGAGAAAGTATATAGAAATCTTTTGTACAAATAAATCAAACAGGAAATGCACATAAAGTTTGCTATTTGGAGGAGAAATTGTGCCAAAATAGTAACTTAAAACCAAAGCCGTCACATTTCTTGTTATTGCTTTTTGGAAAAGTTGGTTAATTGTTTTTACCATATGTTAATCAGAAATTAAATGTAGACTGGGGACTTGTTTTCTTTTTGTTTTGGTCTGTTTTAGTGCCAACTTCTGCCAAGTGCAGCTTATCAAGCAGTCATTCGTGTTAGCTCACCTCATCGAAAAACACTTGTGTTTTGCGCAGAATATGCTTCAGTTCGGTCAACTCAAGAAAGTTGCGCTTTAAGGCCTCAGCGTTTTGATTAACCTCCCTCAGCTCATTCTCAAGCTTCTCAAAGGTGGCCTGTAAAGTGCAAGGGGAAGCCATAAAAGTGAGTTTGAAAGCTTTTGAAATTTGACAACCCACACACCTCCAAGTCAATCATCTCACGTGGCTGTGGGGCCTCAGGACTCTCGCCCGTATCCAGCATTGGTATGCCATCCTTTTTGATCTCCTTCTCCAGATAGCGCAATTTTCGCTCCATTTCATCGCAGCGGCGCACCTCATTAACGAATTTCCTCTGGAAGGCATTCACATCGGGATTGAGCTAGGCATAGAAGAAATAGGAAATTGGTTACCGAACGTAGCTGGTTGGTGGATTTTTCTGCACTTACATCACGGAACTGCACTAAACCCAACTCTCCCAGCTCAGAGACACAGGCATAGGCAGCCTCGCTCTGTAAGAAGAGCTGGCAAAGGGCCATCTCCTCGCTACGGAATAGTGAACCCATCACTTGGCAGCTTCACAATCAACTCCTAATTAAAATCTAAGAAAGAGAAAAGAGAGAGATTCGTTATCGTTATCCACAATATGTCACTTATGCATGAATCAATCGGTTTCGCCCACATCCGCTTGTACCCTAATCAGATTTGAGCAGAGTGTATAATAGATGCAGGGGGGCATATACATACATCATTTCAGTTTCAGATTTGTATACTATGCCCAAATGTCACTTATTGATTTTTCCGTATAAAAGAAAGTGCTGCGTTGTTCAACCACCGACACATCCAATGTCTACAATCCATTCCACATTTCCGCCCACAAATGACACATTCTTGTTAGAATATGCACTGACTAATCCATTCATGCGAAGTCAGTTGATTGTCTCTTGCTTACCAATTGTTTCAAATTAAATTAACTTTCTTTCACAAATTTCGCAGCTGAACTAAAGAAAAGTGGAATCGATACTTATGCAGGAATCGTTTAGTGTTGCTGAGCACTGAATAAAGTGCTGTGAAATATGCTTAGTGATGGACTTGAAAAATTTCGTGAGATTTAAATGTTTGGCTCGCGTGCCATGTCAAATCGCTCACTTCTTTCTTTCTTTTGCTGAGGGCTGCTAGTGCGCGCACTGCTCGGATTGGATGACTACATCTAATGTCAGCCATTGGACCAAACCCTCGAAAAATCCATTTAAGCGATAAAAACTTAGTTGATCTTAATGATCTTAAGACCCTGCCAAATTTATATTAATTCAAATAAGTACATCCATTAACTACCATAGAATCTTGGGAAGAAAAACTTATTTTATTTTGTTGTGTGATGGATTAATGCTGGAGCGATCGACAGCAATGCATTTTCTTTTGAGACCAAAAGTTTGCGAATTAATTTTTTTATAAAGTTTTTTGCACTTGTTTTGTTGGAGTGAGTACCGAGCCCAGAGTCTGAGACGATGGCTGTCAAAAATGTAGTGTTTCAAATATAACCGTTATTAAAAAACGTTTACCAGACTTCTCTCATCGCTACCGCTAAGTGTTGGAAAATCTTAAGCGATGCTTGGGAGGCGGTGTACTCAATTGAGAGAAAGACAGCCAAATCTTTAAAACAAAAGCGGCAAATATTTGTTCAGTAGAAAAAGCCTCTAAAATTATTTAAGCCCGGCAGTTAAATTATTTTGAAAGCATGGATCGCACATTGATTGCGCCCTGGAAGGCCGAGGAGAAGGAACAGAGCGAAAGGTTGTATCAAAAGTTGCAGGGCCTTGCCCTGCTTCACCCAATTAACGAGGATCTCCGCAAGTGCCTCTCCTGGGATATGTTCCTCAAGCCCAACCAGCCAGCCTTTTTTCAAGTGATGCACTATCTGTTCCGGATCATAGACCCCGCCGAGTTCAAGCGACGCTTCTTCTGGCCAATTACGGACAAGAAATCAGAGGCCAACTTCCGCTCCACCACAGTGGAATATCTGAAGCATCTGAACGAGAAACATCAACTAAATTGGGCCAACATTAAGTCCTATTTGGTGGTCATGCCGGGAGGCATGAAATTCATAAACTTTCTTTTGGATCTGGTGGCTTTTGTGATCCAGGAGTTAACCAAACAGAGGGAGAAGATTTTAAGCTCGACCCTCGATCAGGACATGCCCAATCTCAAAAAACTGAGTGTCGAATCTATGCGGGTACAGAACAAGTTCATGAAGGAATACGCTTCCGCTTATGTGGAGGACTTACAGCAAAATATGGAATTGCTAAAGGAAAAAACGCAAAAGATTCGGCAAATAGTGGCACAAGTGTCAATACAAACGGGAGTACCGGAGGACCAGCTGCTGGATAACAGCTTCCTGGAGAAGTTCGAGGCCTATAATCGTCGATTGGTCGAGCAGAAAATTACCAAGCCCGCTGCCAACTTGGCCAGCCTAGAAGATCCACTAAGTGGTCTCAAAAAAGACATGGACGAGTTTTTGGCCAAACAGTCTAGGTTCAATCAAGCTAAGGAGGCTGTTGACCAAACCTGGCGTGGTATGCAACAGATGCTAGGTGCTGATTTGGAAGAGTATTCCGGCGACTCCAAGATAAATGGTTTAATTAGAGCCTTTAATCTGGTTAGCGAATCGATAGCCGAGCAGTTGGATGCAAACAATCATTACAATGAAGCCAATAAATATGTAACCAAGGATCTACAGGAGTTGCGACTTGAACTGAACCAGATTGAAGACCAAGTGTTGGATATACAAAAGTTCTTAAATGGCCGAGCCAGAGCCCTGGAAGCTAGTGACGAATCGGGTGACTTACAAGTGCCTAGCACTCCCCGCCCAACAAACCCCGACCCCTGCAATCGCCTGTTGCTGAAGTATGTCTCCACGCCGATCATTAAACTAGAACTGCCCGGTGGAGCTGGCAGTGCGTCTCAGTTGCGTCTGCCTCTGCAGGATGACTTCAATGCCAAGCAATTTGAATCACTTAGCAACAGCTTATTAATCGTACCCCGCTCAGCCCGCAAAGCCGCCCTTGATAAATCCGTGGATCTTAACTCCACCACAAACCGTTCCAAAATTATGGACCCCATGCAGTTGCTTAGAACCATTAACAAGCAAAAATCTAGGACCAAGTTAAGTCAACCCTCACAGGTAAACAGTAATCTTTCTTCGCTAGGCAGCAAATGGAAGCAGTTGCAGGCCTCCTTTGGCTTTGACGAGAAACCAGTAGTGGGGACAGCGATTACATCGCCCAGTTCACCCAAGTCGCCGTTTTCTCCCTTCAATTGCCATGAGCACACGCGCATCGAACGTACGACTGATAATATTAATAGCTCGCTGGTGGCCAAGAAAAATGCCGCTTTGACGAAAGTGCTTGATGCCTCGCTCAATGTACTAAATCTGAGCACTTCCCCATCAGGTAGATTGGATCCACTGGTGTCGGCGCCCCCCCAACTGCCAATGCCGAATATAAAACTAAACGACTTAACAATTCTTGTAAGTGTGCTTCAGCTAACCATATCTTAGCCCTTAAATTTACACAATAAAATGTGTTTTGCAGAGCTCAGATCAGATGGAACAAGATGTCAGGCTGCTCAATCAACAACCTAATTTTAATTTGGATTTGAGCTGCTATGGAGACGATGAATTGCAGGATATAAGCGACAGCGTGCTCAATGACGTTTCTCCGTAGGATTTTATAGATACTTTTCTAGTTATACATATGAAAGTTGATTGTCTTGAATCTAGACTCGTAAGACCGCCCAAAGTTGTCAATTTTACAGCCTGGCTATAATCTCTACTTTTTTTCCAAAACCGGTTTTAAATCACAAAGTTGTGGAAATTTGATTTTTAAGCTCAATGGTCGAACTAAATTGAACAATTATTTTCTTATAGTTGCTCTTGCCCGGGTTTTAAGCTAGGTAGAAAATAAATAATTTCCAACTTGGATAAACTCTACTTCAATTTATTGATTATTTTCATTGAAATTCATAAAACTTATTAACTAATTTTCTCTATATCAAGTTCCATACAAAATCAGACTTTCTGAAATGACTTACAAATTGCTTGATGGTTGGAATGAAAATAATTTACAACAAAAAATAAAGAAAGTGTTAAATGCAATTTTATTAAATTCAAAAAGAAATATGATTGCAAACGAAATCAAACTAATATTAACGGCCATTGAGATAAATTGGGGGAATCCCCCTAAACAAAATATTGGTTAACTAACGGCGATATGTAATATGTTTGTGTGTGTATGAGTTTGCATTGTCTGTGCACATATTGCTTTGGGTATTTCTTTAGAATTTTATGGTTTTTTTTTGGTGTCTTTCACATGCATACCTACTCCATGCCTGAGTAAGTGCCTACGTATTATATACAAAAACTTTGTTTAAAGATCATTAGAGTATTGGCAAATCTAGGATCAATTTGTGTTTACATTTCATGTAAAGCTTATTGCAGCATAATGAGCAATTGGCTCACAACCCAAAACGATTACATTAATGAGTACAATAAATATATTTATAAAAGTATTAGGGAATGCAAATCCGTTCGAAATTGAGATTTTAAGCCTAGGTTTCGGTTCGTGCTATATTTATTTAAATTCCTGTTTTCGTTTCGAAATTTCCGTCCTTTCTAATATGAAACTTAAGTTTCTCTGAATCTTAATATGTCAGTTCTGTTCCGAAACCAAGTCGATTGCCGTATGTAACAAAAAAAAAGTACGTTTTAACCTGAAAGATTAATATTAAGGAACAGGTTATCAATTTTGGAAGCTTTCTAAAAACGTGAAGTAATGACCTAAGTATTACAACTGGTGAGGATTACAATAAGAGAGAATTCCTACCACTTCCTTTAAAAAATGTTCTAAATTCACATTCAACATTCTAAGTTTGAGTTAGGTTTCAGAACCGATTTGCATTCCCAATATGTATGTATGTATATGTCTATACCCTATGTCTTGTGCCCTCTGGCCTTTATTTTACAATTTCCTCAACACTTCTCTTTACTTCCCACGACGCTGGCGCGGTGGAAGATTATTCTTTTTGCCCAGTATCTTCATTAGTTGTTTGGACATGAAATATGGCTTCTCGGGACTGCCATCGTTTCGTTCGCAATCTTCCAGAAAACACAGGAACAATGTGTCTACGGCCATTGAGTAGACACCAAAGAAAACGCTGGTGATGAGAAAAGCGGCAATGACCACCACCGTGGTGGGCACTTCTTTATGATGCAGCGACACCAGTTGAGGATTACTGGCCAGAAAGTAGTATGTGGCCACACCTGCTCCAGCCGTCAGTAATAGTTTAGACAGGAAGAAGAGAAAATCGGTAACCTTATCCAAGGTGACAACCCGTAAAAAGTTTCGCATGATCAGATTGAAAGAATCCTTAGCGCTGGAACAAAAGCTTGTACCATGAATGGCGCACATGATGTAAGCATTGCGATTAAGGAACTTCAGGAAGGTCTCCAGCAGCCAGAAGAAGCAACGCATGCAGCAAAGTATGGCACGGGTAACCGAATTGTCGTACTTCTTCAGCTTTCCATTGATATACTCCAAAATTAGACGGATCATGCGGCAAATGGCCAAAATAAGTGAACCAAAAGCCACTGTTCCCAAATGATAGAAAGCCGTTTGAACGAAGGCTCTGGTTAGTGTAAAAAAGGGCACATCCCGTTTCTTGAAGGTCCAATACCAGCGAGCAAAAGTGGCCGCCAAAACCATATCACTGAAGGCCGATATGAAGAAGGTCAGCCATAGGAAGCCAAAAACATTGTAGGCAATGGCGCCCTGCATCAGACGCGAACTTTCAATTCTCACAAAGCTGCAGGTGGTCGTCGAGCAGGGCACACGCTGTGATTGCTGAAAGATGCCGGTACTGGAAACCTGGGTATTATAGCAATTTTGCTGGAAAATGTGCGGATCACAGTCGCTGCCCACGGTATAATTCACGGCAGGTCCCTCACACTTGCAGGGCTCTTTAATCGCCTCACCATTGGGATTCAAACGCTGCACCATACGGAATGAGGCATGGCCAATCGAGCCCAAGTACAGGCCCACTGCAATGGCAAAACCAATGGCGGCTATGAACAGCACCCAGGAGAAGATCGGAAAGAAGACAGTGCTGATGACAGAGCTCACCGCCTTGCTGCCCTCTTTGGTCAAGGCAATGGCTATGCGGATTCGCTTCCGTAACACTATTACTAGCAACAGGATGACCACAAAGCTTATGCCCAAGAAAATTGATAGGTAGAACCAGACATTCTGATCCTGCAGCACATTCTTTACAGTCGACTGTAGATTTAGCCCATGCACCGGCACAGTGGGTGTGTCCCTCCAATGAATATACTCCTTGATGGAATAATAAATGGCCACCAGTAGGCCTATGAGAACGCCGAAAATGGAGAACCAGAGTATGGGCGCCGATAGCCAACGCATCATGGCTATAAACACCAGCGAGGCAATTAGCGTGCAAATTAAGGCCATCAGGATAATCGACCACGAGTTTACCAGATCCTCTACAATCTCTTCGCCCAAACGCTGGGCATCGTTCGTGCCATTGTAGAAATGAGCGACAAGATTGCTCACCAGCTTGGCCAGACGTGTATCCGATTGCATCATCTTCTCCTTAAGGACAGCACCGTTTTGACCACGGCGACGACATTGCGACATCGGCTCCTCGTTTACTTCTGCAGCCTGTTTAGCACCCACCGATCTCTTCACCAGAGCCATGGCCTGGGCCTGCAATAGCACCTCTGAGCTGGCATTGCCAGCTAATAGCTCCAACTGGCGACGAGAGCGTCCGCTCTTGAGCAAAAACTCCGGAATGTAGTCACACACTTGGGGGGAGAACTCGAACATGCATCGATTAAGGAAAGGTTTACTCTTGATGTACCAACGGGCACAGACCTCCTGTTCAATGACATTTTGTATATCATTCTTATTGCGAACTTTACCATAGGTCTCCTCATCCAGGCAAATAAGTCGACTTCTTAGCTCCTCAAAGCTCAGTCTGTCCTTCATAGTGTCCCAAATAAATGTTTGGGTGGGACAACTCTCCACACATACCTTAAAAGAAGGAGTATTGACTTGAGTGCGTTGTGTGCGGTGGCTAACTCACCTGTGGCGTTTGACAACCATTAAGCGGCACCAGTGGATCAATGCACTTCTCCATATTGAAAAAGAACAAGTAGGGTTTATTTAACACAGAGGAATCGTTGCCGCACTTCCGATTCAACGAGTCCGTGGGCATCATAAGCTGGTTCAGATCACCATGCTCGATGGCATATTGGGCAATGAACGCCCAGCCGGCTAGGAATAGCACGAACAATATAAGACAGGGCACATCCGTGCAGCTGCGATTCTTTTGACGTGGTCCCTTAAAATTCCGATCATAGCGCAATGGTTCGCCATATTTGTTCATCAGTTCCTCGCTCTCCGTCATGTTGATATCTGTGTGGAGTCAAATATAGAATGGAAAGTTCAGTATTGAGTTCTTATTATTGATGGGCTCTCCTCAAGTATCTATGTAACGTGTGAGCTTTTTGTAGTTTCTGTTTTGCCGGCAAGTGTTCATCGTAACTTATTTCCGTGCATGCGTCATTCTCTCGAAATGGAACTACATAGAATGACATGTAGATCGTAATGTCGAGGGGGTGAGTGTGCGGGTGGCGTTCCCATCGGCACTTTTGTTGTCTCCGTAGACATTGTAGGGTATACATGGGGAATGTTGGGTAGTGTGAAGTTATGTAAATCTTATAACAAAGTAGACTTGGCTGAGTTCATCGTACTCCTCTGAAGAGTTACCCTACAAGATTAAGCTAACAAAGCTTAAGTGTCCAATCGAACCTGGTCACAAAAAAGTAGAGGAGGCTAGATATTAAAGCGGCAATCCGCGAAAGTAGCCAAGATTCATGAAAATCTAACTATAATGATTATTTTTGATTTCTATTTTATTGCACAAAAAAAAAAGATTAAATTTGATTTTTTAAATAAAACTCATTAATAATAACTATAAATATTACTCAAAAGTCGATTACTACAATTGTATAAGGAATTGTGTCAAGTTTGAGGCATATCCTTAGTAAGTGAATCAAGTTGAACTAATAAAACCCAATGTCAAGTTTGAGAATATAAAAAAAATTCCGGATTTTGAAAAATTCATGAATTTTTTTGATTTTAATAAATTTTACTCAAAATATAATCATTATCGATTGAGCATTAAAACAAAAATCACAAAAATTTAAATCTTTCCGGAAATTTTATTATGATTAATTTTTGCATGCGAGTACTCCAAGATGAAGAAAAATCTACAAATACGATACGATACGATACAAATACGATCCCTGATTTCAATACCTAAGTTTGTCCTACACGACATGTTTGTTTGATTGGGTTGGTGTGGCTTACAACCAGCTTGCATCCTTATCTGTATCTTTCTATTTCGTCACGCTAAGCTCGCTTTCCGTCAACAGTGGCCAAATCGATTTAAATTTTATTAACCATTTACAATAACCATAACATGACTGGCTTACGACGAATATGATTATTGCACAGTTCTCTCTTTAAATGAATATTACACTAAAAAAATAGAGGAAAGTGAACTTCGGCTCGGCCGAAGTTTGTATACCCTTGCAGCACGTTTATTCGCTTATTTGAAGGACATATCTACTGGAAACAAACAAGTTTTTCTCAATAAGAGCCGATTTCTAATCTCCTACATAGAGCTATCTGTCACATAAACCTACAAATAGCGGAGCAAAATCTATGTTTATCCGACACATAGCAGCTATGTTGAAGATGTGAAAGATGTATGACTACTTTTCTGACTCTACTTTTGTATGACAGCTATACTATATAGACATCCGATTTCGACCAAATTTGGCAGAATCGTGGAGAAGCATAGAAAACTAGTAAACACTGAGTTTGGAGACGATTGCATTAAAAAGAAACAAGTTTTTTTTACTAGAACTAGTTTTTCGACCGATCGTTCCTATGGCAGCTATATGTTATAGTCATCCGATCCGGCCGGTTTCGACAGTTGTGCAGCGTATTTGTACCAGAACGTACCAGGCGATGGCTTTAAAACTGACGGAGGAGATAGCATAGAAACAGACGGACATGGCTATATCGACTCAGCGCGTCATGCTGATCAAGAATATATGTATATACTTTGTGTGGTCGGAAATGCTTCCTTCTATGTGTTACAAACATCTGGACAATTTCAATATACCATCTGCAAGGGTATAATAAAACTAGTATACACTTTGCAATAACTAAGGCATCATCGAACTGGCGCTTTCAGCAGTGGGGTATCAGCTTGTCTACCAGTTGTCTTTTCTGCAAATATAGGTATTTTCATTTTTGCTTTTATTGCCATGTGGGCATGCCAATGATGTTGATGCTCTTTGATAATGAACGTGAACCGAACAAACAGGAGATCGGGGCAACAATTAAAGCCGGCAGTCGCAAAAGTTGCGTGAATTGACCAATAATGACGCATTAAAAAGTAAATTAAATTTATGCGCTCAACTTGTTGCTGCTTGTTTTTTGTGTGTTTGTTTATTTATTTTGGTTTTGTGGCTGTTGTCCAAATGAAAAACCAGTTGCCGCCTTACATGGCTGAATTTTCATTGAAACTTTGGGGCTTTTCAGTGAAATTTTTGTAAAACATATTTGGACTGCAAGGCAATTACAGTATGAGACGCATTCAAGGTCATCTACCGCATCTTAGTTTTAGTTTGTTTTATGGGGATTTGGTTTTGGCAGTCGTATGTATGTTTTGGGCTTTTGTTGCATTATGAAATGAACACAGTAGCCAGATAAGGAGAGCACAGAGCATTCCTTATCGCTGGAAGGGAAACACAACACGACTAACAAATTGTCATTGTTTTGTCTTCATATTTGTTCAAGTTATTACAAGTGGCAATGAAACAAGACACAGAACCACCATTATTAATTGCTAATGGAGCACGCTATTACTCACCGTTCGAGTGTCACGACCAGCGTCCAAGCAGGTTTCTCCCTTGATGCAAATAAAAGAAAACAAAAAGAAAAGCCAAACAAAGCGACTTCTTTATTGTCTCGCCTGGCGCATAGCTTTCCCGTTATGTTAACTGCGGGGGTGATGAAGCTTGGAGCGGGGAAGGGGTTTCGTGTGTCACTTTCAACTCCTGAACGTCAGGTCAGCCTTTGTGTTGATTCGGACTGGAGTACGTTGCTCTGCAATCATAAATGCAACATAAGTACATAAATATATGGAAAGAAATCCCAAATCACCATCAAGATGGCACACATTTTGTTTTTTGATAGCACACACCACAATTTTGATAAATAACAGCTTGCATTTTCGTTTCAAATTAACTTTTGCATGCAACTTTATTTAGTGGAGCAGGCCCATACATATACACACACACACGCTCATACGCACGAGTTTGTTTAAAGCCCACTTCAATTATGAATAATTAAAGAACACTTACTTGGCGGCAAGTCGAAGCGCACAGCTCCAAACACGCAATAATACTGATGATACCACTAACAACTATATCCCGTCTGTTTATAACATTCAGTCAGCTGTTCTGACTAGTGTTGGATAGCGTGGCGTTCAGTACAAACAAACCTGAGTTGTGCATTAGAGATGCGGCCGTGACTCGTTGGATTTTGCAGCAAGTGTGATGAGAGTAGAGAATGCCTCGACTACACAAAATTATTAATTGTTTAAAAATTGATTGAAGAAAAATTCAATATAAATCTTAGGTTTCCCTCTTGTATTATTCGAATTGTATTCACTCCTTTCCCAGATTATTCTTCGCCAAGAGCATCACATCCACTAAGTTTTTAAATAATGGTATGTTAATTATCATCAAGGTTTTATTTTACAGAACGAACGTGCTGCTTAAAATATTGGTGACAGAACTGTGGATTAAAAAAAATAACACATTTTTATATAATCCGAATGCTTGATATAATGATAAGTGATTTTAAAACCCTCCTGACCAGGAAAACACCAATAAGTTAAAATTAGAAGTTCAAAAGTTACTGCTTGAATACTCGGAACTAAGTCGTGAGCCGTACATCCCATTCTGTTCAGCTCACATCTCTATCAGAAATGTACAATGCCAAGCAGCTGTGTGTGTTATGCCAAAACAGCTGGTGTTAGATGGAATACGAAAAATTTCAAAGACTTTATTCCAAAACCAACATAACTCACTTGCCAAGCACTACAATATGTTAATTATAATCAAATTTAATGCCAGTCTTGCTGGGCCAGGTGTGAATTTCATTGTTATCATTTAAACGTGTGCAAGCGGGATAGCTACATTGCGAATTTTTTAGATAGTGCTGGAAAACGCCTACACTTAGTGTTAAGCGCGGGGTCGGGTGTAGTTGAGCAGGGACCACGGGTGTTTTTTTGTTGATTAAAAAGCAAGTTGGAGGAAATCCATTTCGCAAATGTGTTAAAGTGCATTCACCCAGTTATTAAATGTGACCGCAATTGAGCACTGCTAGTGCTTTAGTGTTTTCGGTCGGGAGTGTTTCAAAAGAAAGTCATGTTGTTTTGTGCCGGCCTGCAAAAGCACAAGAGTTTTCTTATTTGTTACCCCCTAAAAAACTGGCAAAGACAATAAAAAGTGTCAAGCAGCCGAAAATTAGTTGGGACACACACACACACAATTCATTTCGAATCATCGCCATTTGTTGCTGTTTACTTATGCCCAACTTCCCAATCAACTGAAATTAAAGTCCAGACCAGGCTAAAAGGCTGGGAAAGTGTAGGACAGTCATGAGCTGCTGGTGAGTGTGTTTTTTTTTTTGGTGTACGTGCACAAAACAGTAGCAGCAGGGGGAGCAAGAACAAGAGGAAGAACAGCGGCGTGCTCTCTGTCAATCAAAAGGGCGGGAAGGTTCTGTTCGGAATATGTTAAAGCCATCGTCGACAGGAGGTGAGCCCAAACGTGTGGCTCTTACCAACATCAGCCAAAGCCACAATGAACCGTCGGCATTCTCCTCGAGATTTGGTGGCGGTGATTTCCTGGAGCCTGAGGTTCCTTCAGCTAACAAAACTGCTGCAAGGAACACCAACAAATGCATACGCATCGAGTTGGAACTATCCGAGACAAATTCCAACAAGTATCCAGAGTTCAACTATAAAAAGCTTTTTCACTTGGAGAAGGTGAGTGTTGGTTGAGAATCACCTAAGAATTGGCCTTATCCAATTGATTTTCCTTTAGAAAAAGGCCAAGAAGCTGAAACTCAAGACTGGCAATGGAGCTTTGCCGGGTAGTGATCCGTTTGCCGACAATGATGATGATGTGGCCCGCATTGCCAAGGAGATGGAGGCCAAGTATGGCAATGCCTATGCCAAAGGACGGGCGCGCAGTAAAAAGGATGATTTCTGCGACATTGGCATGGGCTATGATGAGTCCGACTCGTTTATAGATAACACCGAAGCGGTTAGTTCGTTTGGGGCTGAATCGTTAAATCGCGTTTTTACCCCTTCTCTTTTCTTTTAGTATGATGAGGTTGTACCCGAGGAAGTGGAGACTGTGGAGGGTGGTTTCTACATCAACTGCGGGGCCCTGGAGTTCAAGAATTTGACCAAGAAATCGTTTACCACTCGCACGGATGAGATTATCAAAATGCCCGAGAAATCTCGCAAACGGATTCTATCGACAAGCTCCGATTCGTCTTCTTCATCATCCGACGACGATGAAGAGAATGACGAAGAAGACGACGATGATGGAGAGGCAGAAGATGATGAAGAAGATGAGGATGATGAGGACTCCGACAGCGAAAGCCTGGAGGATGAGGAGCCCGGTGTAGTTAGTGCTACCAAATCAAAGAAAAAGTACAAAGAGAATTCAGAGAAAAGAGCCAAGGTCCTCGTAGCAGTTGGCAATAAATCGAAATCCGGCAGCAGCAGCAATGCAAGCAGCGGCACCAAAAAGCCCGCTAAAAAGATGACCATTAACTCATCCTCTTCGTCCAACTCGCCGCGACCCACAGTCGTGGAGAACTCGGATACGGATGAGCGACAGGCTCAGGCACTCAAGAAGGTGGTAAAGACGACAACTGTGAAAGACATGCTGAAGGCTAAGCGGGATAGTTTCCTGAAATCCCAGGGTGGCACTATGACAAAGGGGTCAGTCAATGGAGAATTGAAATGCAACTCCACGGATGTGGAGTCCAGCAGCGAGAATGGCGGCACCGATTCAGCCACAGAGCAGGGCAAAGCTGAGAAATTGGCCAAGGGCAAAGATGGTGTGGACAGTAAGTATTTAGAAGTTTAAACCAAAATATGTTTAAGAAGAACAGAAAGAGGTCAGTGTAGGACAAGCAACTTCAGCTGCTGCTATGGTCGCTCTTCTGGCTTTCATGCATGGATTTCATAATACTATTTAAACTTTCTAGTAGAGTAAAGTGTTTTCAATACAACACGATTTCGATTCAAAAATTGAAACTTTAAATTCTTTTTAAAAAACTTTTCTTTAATCCAAACTGGCTTGGAACTTGTTTTATATCGGTGAAATATCTACCTAACTAAGATATCTAAAATCGAACACTGTTTTTGGCAGCTCAGCTGCTTTCGGGTCACGTTTTACAGTCGAACATGTTCAGTTTGGTCTATAATTTCAACACTTATCAATTTTAAACGTTAAATTATATAGATCGTTCTATCGACGCAAAAGAAAAGATTTCAAACATTTTTCAGAATTTTATGTATTTTTTAAAATCAAATCCGAAAGCTGCTAAAAAATCAGCCTTTAATATAGCTGTCAAAGGAACAATGGGTCGAACAACTAGTTCTAGTGAGAAAAACTATCTATGATTCCACCAAGTTTGGTCGAGATCGGGCAACTATATAATATAGCTGCCCTAGAAAAGATAGGCCTTCAAAATAGTGTTAGTAAAATAGCTCAGTTTACTGTTAGTTGAGTGTCATCATCGCCGTCGTTAAGTACGTCGGCAAAAGCCCCTAGCTCATATTGCTTATGGTAGGTAGAACGCTTTCTCCACGGATGCTAGAAGGATGTGTAGCGCCGTTACTACTGATTTTCATTTTGAGTAAGGGACGTTTGAGCTGATACTCCAGTTCCAACTAATCGCGTTTTAGGCGAAAGTGATTTCCGAGATACATCCGGCGTCTAGAGCCCAACCCAAAACCCTCGAGGAAAGTTCAGTTTTTCATAAAATCTAGAGTACTCGAAGGATTATGCTATTAAGATCTTAACGTACTGATCGGAGGTGTGCTTGAAGAATTCATCTTTCCCTGACTGTCGCAGTTCGTATTTGTGGAGTTGTTAGATCCTTTTTGCACTATGATGAGGGGTGAACTGCTCTTTTACCAGAGATCACCACGGCAGTAGAGTAGGAGGTGTTAGCTAGGACAGAGCTGGGCTCTCCAAGATGAACGGGTCAAGAACTTCACTTCACTACATTCGCCCCATTCTAAAAAACTGTACACATAGTTTCAAGGTCAGAGCTTAAATAGTTTTTGAAAAAAACCAGTTTCATTCAGTTTAAAGCTGGGGAAAATTAATATTTCCGTAGAAGCAGCCTTTACTTCTTTGGAATTCATAGCTTAGCGTATTTTATAATCACTTTCGCAATGATCTCTTCGATCATTCTTAACATCAAATATATTGAAGATCGGTTCACTTTTGTTGATATAACGTTGACTCACGTTTCTGTTACTTACTTTAATTCCTTTAATTTTTCCCTTTCATTTAAAGATCTTCGTACAGCTGATACCCTGCTGCCCCCAACATTGGATGCGGAAATTCTGCTGTGCATTAATACCTTAAAGGAAGTGGTTAGAAGCCGCGATATGTGCGGTAAAAAGTTCTACTTGGATGAAAGGCTCACGACCCTGCTACTCAAGTGAGTTGTTGAATACTCCCGTCAAAGAAACATTTTACCAGCAAATTAAATCTTTTCTCAGAGTGTACGAGGCGTTGCTCTGCACGGAACGCAATGAGCGTAACATGGTTTTTGCCCATCTGGAGTATCAGCTGCAGTTGCCCAAATATTTCATACTTCGCAAGGCCAAGGCGATGCGTTCCAAGGAGGAGAAGAACAAATCGACTAGCGCTTTAGAGAAGCTGCGTAAAGCGGTGTCCGATGTAATGCCCAAGGCCATAGCCAGTTATGAAATCGAACTGCATCAATGTGGTGTCCAAGCGTAAGATTATTTCATTCCATAATTAACAATTTGTGAGACTGATTTGAATTTTTTTATTTGTGCAGGGCGGCTGATGTGAACGCCGATCAACCGCCCAAGATGCCGCGCAAGAAATTCCAATGGAACCAAGAACTGCGACAGCTTCTTTATGAGGTCTATCAGGCTCGTTGGACTTCGTATGCGGTACTGGGGAAGCGCAAGGACTCGTTGGAGGAGTTCATCAATGGTTATCTGCAGAAGAAGGTAGTCGATCTGTGGCCTAAGGGTTGGATGCACTACGAAGAGCTGCAGCGTGAAATTGAGCGGCATAAGAATTCCAGCAAAAAGGCAAAAGAGAAGAGAAAGGTATTGTCCGCTGCTGGTCCAGCAACCGACTCACTGCCAATGGGCCAGGCCAGCAATTATTTGAAGTCAATTGAGGAGAGTCGATCGCATGCCAATTCTGACACAGATTCAGCTACAAGTGCCTCATCGAACAGCCTGAAGCGTAAACTAAAGCCAGAGCAGCCGACCAAGCAGAACCCTAAGCCACCCAAGGTCAAAAAGGTGGCCAAGAATCAGCAGCCGTCAATTCAAACCGCACCAACATCCACCCACCAACTGGAATCGCTGCTGTCTATGCCCTGCACTTCGGCTCAGGCAGCTGCCATGGCTGGCGTCATCAATTTGTCCTCGCCCACCAGGAAAACCGATCATAGTATATACAACATCATGGCCGCAAATCTAGCAGCAGCCGCCTCTGCCGCTGTTTCACCTACTGCTTCCAGCCAAGCCATTAGTGTACATTCCAAACTAACTGGCAATGGACCACGCGCCACGCCACATGTCATTAACCTGGATGATTACAAGAGTCCCAGTGATATATTACAGACATCCAAGCAGATGGCGGCCACTACCACAACTAACACCACTCCAAACAGTAAATGGATGACGCCGAAAAACGAAGGGCGGCGGGAGAGCAGCGGAGAATCGGATGGTGTGGAGTTTGTAGGTGTCTATACGGCACCAAAGACAAATCCGAAGCCCAAGGTCAGTCACAAGGCCAAGAGTGCAGCCGTACCTAATGGAACAGAAGGAGTTGGCTTGGGATTCAGTTTGGAAAACATGTACTTGTACAACAACAACAACTCGCCCAAATTGGGCATGGGACTAGGAGCAGCTGGGGGGGCCGCCATGTCTGCTGCATCAGTGTTCGATCTCAGTCTCACAAATAACCCGCAAATAATGAAGGCCATGAACGAACTTAAGGCATTGGAAAAGAAAATGAAATGGCCACCACAATATCCAGTCCCGCCTTCGAACAGCCTAAAGGGAGCCGGAGCGGGAGCTGCTGGCGCTGGAACGCCCTCATCAGCACCTCAATGACACACATCGAATGCCACACAGACGCCTTCGCAGACGACGCCAGTGTCGGCATTCTACAATCATGAGCAGGCCGTGGCAGCAGCCCTTGTGCTCTCCTCAATGAGCGTGCCCACCAACTATGATCTGCATCATCAAACATTGCTAATGCCTAACGGTTCTGTTCCAGCCACACTGCCACAAGTATTCCTGAAGCCTTCCCCACCACCCTCAGCTGTTGTAGAGGCCATGAGCAATGGATCAGCGTCAACTCTAGCCAGCAACTCCAGCTCCACCACGCCACTGCCCACAAAATTTGTTTAGTTTTTAGAGATTTAATTACACTCATTTTCGCTCCCCCAAGCGATTCTAAGTTAAAACAAAACAAAATTTAAATATCTCCAAGATTAGTTTTGTAGGTTTCATACACAAGTCCCCCTCCCCCCAGCTGCTTCCTCCTCCTTCATTATTAAGTCAATCAAGCTCGTAGCTGTTTTTTCTGGGCAAAAACATTATTCTTGCCGTGATAAAACTAAATATTTCATTTTGTATGTCTTTGTTTGATCATTTCAAAAAAAAAGTCCATTCAACAAAAAACAGAGGAGAATATTGTGTACGTATTCGGCAAGAATTAAGCTAACAAGTTTATCTAGTTATTTATAGCGAAGCATTTTGTATTTAATAAAAGAAAACAATTTATAAGTTATGTAATAAAATTTAAACAAACTCAAATACACACACAACGGAGAGGAATTACTTCTCCCAGATTTGGGAAGACAGATAGTTCTTACCTTAAGTAATCAGCATTATTTATCGATCCGTCGAACTTTATTTGATCGGAGATTTTACTTTGATCAGCTTAAATTAAATTTGGCGCTGTCTGTCCCACGGGACATATGTTAAAAACCAAATTAAAAATTTCGACCACAACTTTGAAATATAACTCAGAACTTTTCTGGGCCATATGTCCGGACATATAGCCCATGGCCAATAATTTTGAATATACATTTTTTGACAACAAATGCACCTCGAAGAGAAGTCAAAAAAAAAACGTGTGACATAAATATAAATAAATCGATAGAAAAAGTAAAAGAGACGGAAACAACTGAACTAAGATGAAGGGTTCTTCAATATTCATATGTCCGTGGGGTCAGATCTACCTACTTAACAATGTCAACTGTAGATATGATGACTCCAGAACTAAGCACATGATTCTAGGTATTATTTAAAAAAATTGATTACATAATTCCCAATGCAAGTCGAAAATTTCACCTTTTTCTTGCCAAATAAGATTCCGCGCTGTTGAAAGTTTCAACTTGAAAAATCAAATCTTTTGAGGCGATCCAAAAGTCGACCATCGATCGAAAACATGATTATTTTTAATGAGCAAGAGAATCAAAATACCATTGCAGCGATTCCAAACGGTTTTGGACAATGAAAGCTAAATTTTACCAAGCATTGTCTGGCCAAATATATTACTTTCACGGGCCAGAGGTAGCCTAAGGTATTTATATTTATGATCAGCATCAACAGCCCGAGCGAAATAGCTATGTTCTTTGTCCGTAGGAGATCTCAGAGGTGGTAAGAGATGGGGGTTTGTCTTATATGGGACAAAAAGGCAGGCAGATCAAGATCGTTTTCGATTTTAGCCACGACCCAAATCTAGATAGAAGATTCGTACCTTCTGGACATATTTAGTAATCAGTAATATTTATCGATTCACCGAAATAATGGTGAAGATCGGATGAGCGATTGTGGAGTTATAGGGAAAACTAACGGAACTGGCTGCTCTTAACACCCTTAACACTTTGTGTAATGAAGGAAAACTTTGGAACAGAGGTTTGAGTGACTTTCTTACTTGTTAATACATACAAAAAGTTTAATGTCCATCACTAGTTGCAGAATGTTTATAAAAAAGTAAAAAATTCAGATCTTTTGAAAGAGCAACGAGCCGGTCCGGTTTAAAGCCGATTTGCATACCTGTATTTGGCAGTTATCCATAAAATTTACTAGTCAAAGCCTTGAATAGTGAGATTTAGCATCCCGCAAGAGCATCACAAGACGACGAGTGGTTCAGCATGTTTAAGTCCTAGGCCATCAGGTGGCACCACTAGCACATAGTTTTAGTCTGAAGCCCCACTATATATAACCATGAAGCGTCTGTTGCAAAGGAAACCAATCCGGCAGACACAAGGGACAACTTTATGACTAAAGCAGTTCAAAACAGTATATTTAAGGGTAGCTTCAGCTGGTGCCCATTTGTGTAGATCGTGATAGTGCACACGTGCTTCAATATTTGAGACTTTTATCCAGGCAAGGCAGGTCGTAGTCAATCCATCCCCTCAATCAGTAAAAACATTCGAAGCATGACTTAGATTGAATGATTGTAATTTCGTAGTTACTTAATGATCGACCCTCGTATATATGTATTTGAAATTATTTCAACCGGTATCTAGGTATGCATCATCCTCAGAAAAGTCACCTCAGAGCTTTTCCATTTGTGATAACATTCTTTGATTACACTTATTCTAATTTGTAAAAAGATAACACACGTGCTCCAGATGTTGTGGTGGGTGGGGGTTGGTTTTTTTCACTTGATCCAGCGTAGCATGGAAGTGGCTGCCATGCGCACCATGGCTATGGTCGATTGTTGAGCCACAGCCGGCATTAGATTAGGTTCGGCTAGTTCAGGTTGTGGCGACAAACTAGGCACCGCCTCCCAGTCCAGACGCATCGAGTTCTCATCTGCATTACATTAAAATCAATATCTGTGCACCAACAACAATAAAAAAAAAACAGATTTTAACCCACCTTCAGATTCCGATTCTGTGGCCGTTTCAATGCCAATTAGTAGGGAGTCCACCGATTTCATTAGCGGTGCGTTGGTCACGTCCAAATGTCCATATCGCCCCAAATCACTACGATCCAAATCTAGTATGGCCAGTATGTTTTCCAGCGTGTGCTGGTCGTTAAGCGCCCTTAGCTTCACTTGCTGAGTGTAGGCTAGATACATAATGTTGGAGTTGACGCGAGAGACTTTACGCAGAAACTGCTCCTCGTTAAGGAGCTTGCGGCAGAAGTCCCCGTAAGGCAGCTTGTGCGGTAGTCGGACATTCAGATAGAAGCTTAGCAGCTGCGTCAACTGAGCTGTGTAGGTTAGTGCGCCCACAATGCGATATGCTTCAAATCGACTGGGCGTAATCTCATTTGCTGTGGCCTTCGGCACATCATCTTTGTTGTCCGCCAGCCAGTCCAAGTAGGCGGTGTAGTCCCCATTAGCCGGCAGCGAGGGACCCACAATGCGGTACTGCACCTCGCTAATGCCGCTGCCATGGAACACCCATTTCCCTCGTATATACGATGTGTTTTTGGCCTCAGCCAGGGCGGCTATGGTCTCGGCCTCCTCGCTACGCTCGCAACTCATCTTGCGCTGCTGCTCGTCCCTCAGCACCACCTCGGTGATGGGAAAGATGTAGGTGACCAGCTGCTGGATCCCACGACGCGCCACCTCTTTGATGTTGTCCATCAAATCCAAGTGTGTTTCCCGGAGCTTATCGATCTTCTCAATACGATCCAGGACATAGTCTTCTAGCATTTTGACCTTGTTGGGATATTTGGGTAGATTCTTGCGTTTTTCGGCATTGGCCCGACGCAGTTCATCGCGCTGCTCGCCCAGAGCCAACAAACGCTGACCAGTGCTTCCTATCAGCTGCTGCAGCAGCTCCAACTGTTTACGCTTTGCCTTAATGGCCATCAGACGATTCTCATTCGATTTGTGCTGCTGGATGAGATGTTCGTAGCGACTGCTGTAGGACTTAAGACCAGCCTGTAAATTGATATACCTGAGCTGTTTCTCGGCCAGGCTGAGCAAGCCATAGAGAGAGAATCCGAATCGTGAATATCAAAGGGAAATTTTTTTTGGATTAGTCATCCTCACCTTTCGCTATGCTCACTGGAGCTGTGTGTAATGTGGCCATTCTTGACGCAATTCCGACAATGATAGCGACGCTGGTGCTTACAGCACAAGGGACACCTCAGTCCTGTAACAGATTTGTCCTTGTTTCTGAAAATAAACAAAAGTATATTAACAAGATTAATCATAGCCCGAAAGTTAGATGCCAACGGATTCAGACGCAATTGGCCTAAAATTGTGACATTACATTTCCTTTTTCTTTGTCGTTGTTGTAGCTGCTGCAATTTTACAGGAGCAATAGCAATCCTCATCATTGTCCTCTTCATTGGAGGCGCTGGATATTTGAAAGTTCTCTGGCGCCTTGGAGCTTTCGGAGCTAGAGCTGGAGCTTGCTGCCATTACAGATGCATTGTAATTTGTTATTGTTGTTATTTTGCAATTTTTTTATTTCTTTAGCGTAATCACATACACGACGTGACGTTAGCATTGGCGTAACGTTAACCAGGGATCCGAAGTGGCTGCTGTTAGTGACGCAGTCGAGTGCTCTTTTCGGGTGCTATCGATATAAATCGGTATCGGAAAAGAGAGCAACGGACATGCACTGCGTGGGACCCGGATAATAAGCTATTATTTATAGGCTTTAATTCGAAATATGTTTTAAAATCACGATAAAAGCACTTTTCCACATTGCCTTACCTTGCGACAGGCGTAATGCTCTAATGCTCTGAATGAGTTGAACAACACTGATTGCCAGCTTGCAGTCATTTCAGACAACAGATTTTAAAAAAGAACCTAGAATTTTTGTTTAAATATCGGAACTCAAAGCATGGTTTACTATTTTTTTTTATTATAATTTAAATGTGTGTACATTTTCAGAAGAGATTTCGATAACCAAATTATAATTCAACTAGAATATTTGAAATGGAAACAAAATCCATTTTCGATGATGCCCAATTTCAAACGTTTTAATTTTACTTTTCGATTTCCAGTGTATACCACACCAGAGCGCATAATTTCGGTAGGAGAGGGAAACAACCCAGCTAATTTGTCCATCGATTAAAATTGTGTGTCTACTTGGCGGCTGCCACAGCCTTGCCCGCCTTGCCGCCAAGAACTTTGAGGGCAGCCTCAGCCACATCTTGGACGCGGGGCAGAGCATTCAACTCCAGTGTCTTGGCATAGGGCATGGGAACATCAACACCGCAACAACGCCAGACGGGGGCATCCAATTCAAAGAATGTTTGGTCTTCCATTATACGGGCACAGATCTCGGCACCGACGCCTGCAAGGAGAACAAGATTGAGTAACCCAGACAAAAGCCGGCTGCATACCATTGCTTACCGTGTTGGGGCCAGCCATTCTCGACGGTGATCAAATGATGTGTCTTGCGGACAGAGGCAAAAATAGTTGCGGTATCCAGGGGACGAATAGAGCGCAGATTGATGACCTCAGCTTCGATGCCTAAATGGCGGGATTTAGTAATCTCTCACTCTTGACTCTAACACAAGCAAACTTACCCTGTTTGGCCAGCTCGGCAGCAGTCAAGAGAGCCGTCTCCACTGCCTTGGAATGCGCCACAATGGTAATGTCCTTACCGGGCCTCATTACCTTTGCCTTACCAATGGGCACTACAAAGTCCTTGTCGGTCACTTTGTCCTCCACGGGGAATGCAACACCGTACATAAGTTCATTCTCCAGCACCACAACTGGATCGGGATCACGAATGGCCGCCTTCAGCAGACCGCGCGCATCTTCCGCATCGAAAGGCGACACAACCTTCAAGCCAGGGCAGTGGGCATACCAGGCGGCGTAGCACTGTGAATGCTGGGCGCCTACACCCATGGCAGCTCCATTGGGGCCGCGGAACACAATGGGCACGTTGACGGCTCCAGCAGACATGTAAAATGTCTTGGCGGCCGAATTGATGATCTAAAAATGGTGCAAGAGGAGATTAGCTAGTTGTTACCGAAACGGAGATTTAGCTAGCTGGAATTCCAATTCAAGTTTGATATATTAGCATTTTATTTTTTTCACTTTATGCCTAATTTCTGCTTAATAATAAATGCAGGCAAACGTCGTCCCTTCCAATAACGTGGCAGCGGCACCTCATTCGCCTGCCGTAGGATTTCAGCCACATGCTGCTCGGCACTAAACGCCTCCGCCTGCTTGATCTGTGCCATTAACTGGGCCTGGAAAGCCTTCTCCTTTCGCATTTCACGACGTTGACGCACTTTGGCCCATTCAAATTTCATCTTGCGACGCAACTTCTTCAACTTGTGCTTCTTCATCTTGCGGCGACGGATGACAATTAGCCGGGCGGCTTCCATTTTGTCTGGTTTACTCTTGTCCAGAGGGGGAGCGATTATTTCACCCAATTGTGGTCTATTTATGATGTCATTGATCTCGTTTAGCCAAGTAGAACGAGGGCTTTCAATGATCCTGTTAGGCGGAAGATGCTGATCCCCTATATGAGGAGCCTTTTTTAGTAGCTTGGCCTGCGCACAATGGGGTTTAATATGGGTGGAATTAGTCAAGTTGGTTTTCAAAATAATGGATTTAGCCTCAACACCCATATTATCCCATGATGCGTGACCGGAACTTGAATTGGTTTTATTCTCAACTAGCTAAATGGAAGGGCAGGCACATTAAGTTGTGATTTTGTTGTTTCGCAATGAGATAATATGAGTATTAAGGCTAAGGGGCAGGAGGCGGGCGAGGGTGGGAAGGGGGCACTTACATGATCGATGGCCTGCATAGCAAAATTGAAGGTCATGAACTCGCAGACGGGACGCAGTCCAGCCATGGCAGAACCCACAGCAATGCCAGCGAATCCCATTTCAGTGATGGGTGTATCAATGATGCGTTTGTCTCCATATTTCTTCCACAATCCACGCGACACCTGAAACAATAAAGGGCAAGTGTGAAAGGAAGTTCAATATTCTTAACAAATCTAAAAGAACAACTTTATCATTTTGGATTATAGATTCATCTACAAAATGTACGTGTGTAGACCACTGTGCGGCAGTCACACACTTTCTGCATGACCTGGCCAATAGCTTACATGCATGTTGCAGTGGCACCATAATCATCATCAAATCATTATCAATAATCAGTCGGGTTTTTTTTTTAAAGCAGCACGCACTACACTTCCCCTCCTTTCTAGTCTTTGCTATCGCCGCATCAGCTGTCACCACCAACTGACAGTTTGGTTTTGGCCGATTACGTAAACAACTTTTTTTCTACCCTACCCATTTCGCTCACCTTGTATGCACCATCATATTGCGCCACCTCCTCGCCTAGCAGGAACACACGATCGTCTCGGGCCAACTCCTCGTCCAGGGCACTGTTTAGAGCATCGCGCACTGTCAGTTGCTTGGTGGCCATTACCTTGGGAGAAGTGCTAAATGCGCGCTGGGCGGCGCATGCCGCCTGTACAAGCCTGGAGCGAAGCATTTTGATTTTAGTGGGATCTCAAGTTGCCGAAGGCTGTGTGTGATGCTGTTGTTGAAAAGTTTAAAAAGAAAAGCCTGTTAGATAATGACAAAAACAATGAGAAATATTCCAACGAACTAACCCGACTTTGGCAGCAAGTAACAGAATGGTGTACGACGTTGTGCAGCACTAGGTTCTGGGGTCACTTTTCTACACTGAAAGAGCTGGTTGAATGAAGACCGTTGCTGACAGACTGTGTTAGAAAATGTAAGTTGGTTTTCTGTTTGTGTTTTGATTTTGTGGATAGCTGGATTTGGGTATCGACTGAGCTAATTCAATTTTGGTCTTCAGTTGGTATGCCTGGCTGGACATTGAATACGTCGCGCAACATCCGCTGTATATCCCAGCGGCAACATCCACTCGGCAACATCCACTCGGCAACATCCACTCGGCAACATCCACTCGGCAACATCCACTCGGCAACATCCACTCGGCAACTTAATTTAAATTTCATTTGATAACTCGATGCATATTAAATTAGTTATCTCCAAATTGTAGCCAATGAAGCCTCTGGCACAAGCCAGAGATTCGTTAGAGTAGATTTTTGCAGTTCTCGTGCCTTTATACATCTCTGGTTTTTTGAGTGTAATCTATTGGAAATACCTCAGAAGAGGCTTGGTGGGCCGAGAGGACTTGAAGTATGCACAATTTTATTCAGAAATTGGTTAGCTGTTCGTGGAATAACTCTCACTCCGTGTTTCCTATGCAGAGTTTGATTTTTAGGAGAAGAAGCTAGAAGCTGAAAATCAATCATGAAATTAAGTGCTGAGTTGCGGAACGAACCAGTTCTTTGCCCTTTGGGACTTTCCGGTTAGCTTGTCACGGTCTCACTAATGCACGAAAGTAGGCAACCCTGGTCGCACTAATCTCAGAATGGTCGAACGTGGTCTCCAAAATAATAATAATAAAATGAACGCCGTCCCAGTTGAAGACGCCAATGACAAATTACGGGAGATGAAATGCGAGTTTAATCCCCTATCCCGCTGCGATGGCTCTGTCATGTATAGCCAGGGTGGGTACATCAATTTGGTTGCTCACACACGCACAAAAAGCCGGCTCTGGCTCTAACTTTGTGGTTTGGATTTTTCAGGAGCAACAGTGGTTATTGGGGCTGTGCTCGGTCCCATTGAAGTGAAAACACAGAATCTGAGCATAGACGGCAGCTACCTGGAATGCAACTATCGGCCCAAGGCTGGATTGCCACAAGTGAAGGACCGCATACGAGAAGCGGCCATACGGGATGTCTTGGAATTGGCCCTGCTAGCCGAAACATATCCCCGCTCTAAAATGTCTGTGCAGGTGCAAGAGCTGGAGGATCGTGGCAGTGTAAGTTTCTATTCAAGAAGTTGCAGAAACACAAGTGAATCATATCACATTTCAGATCGATGCCTGTTCGTTGAATGCCTCCTGCCTGGCCATGCTCATAGGTGGCCTGCCCTTAAAATACAGCTTTGCTGCCGTCCACTGTATCATCAACAAGGAGGGCGAGTATGTGCTGGATCCGGATCAGAGTGAACTACAACATCAGCGTGCCAGCTTTACCTTTGCCTTTGACTCCATGGAGGGCAACCTGCTTTTGGTGCAGACAAAAGGTTCCTTCAAGATAGCCCAGTTTAATGATGTAGAATGCTTGTGTCGAGCGGCCAGCAAAGACATCTTTCAGTTCTTTCGTACAAACATAGCCAAATATCATGGTCGTAGCTCTGAACCCTTGGCGACGGCGATGGAAACATAACTCGAGACATTACAAACTTTTTTATTAAATTGTGTTCTCTTAAGATCGTCCATTGTTGTGATAGCTGGAAATAGTGCTCAACTGTAAGGGTATGCCCTTAAGCACCTGAGAATTCGACTCTTCAATGCGAGCCACAACAAAATCACCCACTTTTATCGATCTCAGTTGTCCATGCTCGTGCAATTCATTGGCGGGCACAATCACCTTGGTGTTGGCATCATTACGACCAAACCAGTGCTGTTCGGAACGTTTGCTTTTTCCTTCAATGAGTATAAGTTGCTCTTGTCCCACAAATTGTTGGTGCAGTTGTGTGGCTCCCTCCCGAAAAGCTTTGACCATGCGTTGCAATCGCGTAGTCTTCACCGACAGCGGCACATCATCCACATAGCGTCTATGGGCTGTCGTCTTCTCGCGCATGCTGTAGGCAAAGAGATAAGCCACATTATAGCGAACTTGTTGAATCAAGGAGACAGTATCTTCAAATTCAGCTTCTGTTTCTCCACAAAAGCCGCAGATAAAGTCACTGGACAGGCCTACTTGGGGCACCATGTGTCGTATATGGTGCACCAGCTCCAAGTAAGCCTCGCGGGTATAACCCCTTCGCATTCTGGTCAAAACGTCTGAGTTGCCCGACTGGGCGGGCAGATGCAGCTGCTTGCAAACATTGGGATGGTCACGTATAACCCTGAGCACTTCATCGGAAAAATCTTTGGGATGGGGTGAGGTGAAACGTATTCTCATCTCGGGCACAGCCTCTGCCACACTTTGCAGCAGCACCGAGAAGGGAAGTCCTCCAGTTTTGGCCTTGTATACGGTCTTGAAGCCAGGCACCTGACTGGCATCTGACACATGATCTGTACTTCGATCGCGGTAGGAGTTGACATTCTGTCCCAGTAATGTCACCTCCTTAACTCCTTGCTCCTGCAAGGCTTGCACCTCTTTAACAATCGAAGCCAGCGGACGCGATCGTTCACGACCACGTGTAAATGGCACTATGCAGTAGGAACACATGTTGTCACATCCCCTCATAATGGACACAAAAGCCGTGGGTGACTCCGAGTTTAGTCTAACTGGCATTACATCTGCATAGGTCTCGTCCAGCGAAAGAAGCACATTGATGGTTGAATTGCCATAATGTCGCGCCACGGCCAACAATCTGGGCAGATCCTTGTAGCTATCCGGTCCTGCAATCACATCTACGCACTGCTCCTGCTCCAGCAGACGCTCTTTGAGGCGCTCGGCCATGCAACCCAATAGAGTCAATTGCAAGGGCGAGCCCCGTCGTCCGCCACGTTTCTCCTTAAGAGCTCGCAAATGCTTCAATCGATTCCAGATCTTTTGCTCGGCTCCTTCGCGCACCGCACAGGTGACCAGCATGATGACATCGGCCTCACCTTCATCCTTACATCGATGGTATCCATTCTCTTGAAGTATTGACCAGACTACTTCCGTGTCGTTGGAATTCATTTGACAACCGTAGACCTCAAAATGAACTTTTCGTCCCTGTCCATTGAAGTCGATGGATTTGAGATAGGGTACGCTGGAGTCTAGCAATTGATCGGATTCTGATTCTCTATTCAGCATAGGCTTGGAATTGGAAGCTGGTTTTGCTGTAAAGAAATCTTGAAGACCTGGTCCCCGGCGGATGCGATGCAAGAAGGATTCACGAGGCGATGCAGTGGGTGCGGGCGCAGACGAACTGGAGCTGGCTGCCGCCTGGCTTTGTTTCCGCCAATGCTGACGCAGATAGCTGATTATTTGCCAGCGTGGTCTCATGGCCAGTTAAGTCAAACTAATTTAGTTCTATTCAAATTATGCAATTCAGTTTGCTGCAGTGTGACCAGCTGTTAGAAAAGACCGCCGCTAAGTGGGCCAGTTTTAATTGTTAATATTTTATTATTAACTGCCCAAATATTACATATTCAAACCATCATATTTTGTCGACTTTTATTTTAATTATGACGTTGGACCCGAACTAATTTCGGCTGAGTATCTTGAGAGATATCGGTATCCAACTCAGTTCATGTAGATACTTTGAATTTAATAGGTTATTTAATTCGGCTGCGAGACCTAAAGAACCTCTTTCAACGTACAAATATCTTTTCTTAAGGTTTTGCAATTAAACAAATAGAGAAAATTAAAAAAAATATAAATATTTTTGGTATTTTGACTTGGTTCTGTGTTTAGCTTGAAAGTTTGGCTTGTATTTGCAGTGCTGCATAGCGTGTAGTGCAGTGTTGCAAAATGTGCAAAACTGCAAAACGCAGTTGAGGGCGTCCCAAACAAAAGCCAGCAAGATGCACCTACCAATACAAGCCAAGGTTAGACTACGACTCCCGCCATTGCCATTTAAAATCCTTTAATCAAAACATGCGTTCCAGGTAACGCCGATTAATGTGCCGGTCTACGAATTACCGGAATACATATGCGTAGAGACCCGCCGGATTAGCAAACAATTCGCCATGGAGCACAACATCCAAACTACACAAATGCTAGGCAAAAACTTGGCGAAAGCAACCGGTTTTGGAAAGCCTAAGCCCAAATTGATAGATTGTTCCACCATGACCACCATGGCCATGGACCACTCCAATTTACCCAGTCGCGAGCGTTCGGTCCAAACAAATCGCCGCACCACCTCGGAGGTGGGTATCCAATGTGACCTGCAGGACCACTGGGAAAAGTGGACAGAGGCCAAACCTTGTTCCGACGTGGATACCACCAAGCAAGAGGCCAAATTTCTCACCTTTGTGAGTGAGAAAACCAGCATATACCCGAATGGAATGCTGGAGTGCCTGATATGCGGCGAAGTTGCGATGGCCCTGCAGGAGCACCAGAGTCACATGGACATTCATTTCGGACCTCATGGGTTGTGTCATCAATGTGGTGCTCAGATAGATCACCAACGTCTGCAGCGCTCCCACAATTTGGTATGTCCCGCACGTCCCCGCAGCAGCAGATTGGTGATGAAGTTCAAGTGCCCGCATTTGCAATGTAATGTGGTGGCCGCCACGGAGGCACAGCTACAGGATCACATGTTCAAACACCGTTGGGTGCCGTCCTATCGCTGTCGCAATTGTCGTGTCCAATTTAATACATCTCTGGCTTTCCTAATGCATCGCCTTAGCCGGACTAGCTGCCGCAAAGCAAAACCTTTGTGTCTCTATCACAACCATGACGAGCCACTGCTAAGGAATACGCACAGCAAACGTTGCACCGTGTGCCTGAAACGTTTCAGCAGCGACCGTGTGGTAGCCCAACATCGCACACAGTGCATCCGTGTGCATCACAAGCGCTTGGAGCGACTACTCAAGAAACGAAATCGCAAACGCGATCAAGGAAGTGCTACGCTTTCTTCTTAAATTTGATTTATTTGTATAAATTTAATAACAATAAAACTGGTCCCACTTTAGGATGCCGCGCTCTGCACGCCATGTGCCTTCTTCAATCCTTTAAACAGTTGCAGTTTCTCCAGATTGAGCTCCTTAAGCGTCTGCACGGCCAGTTCCAGTTGTACCTTCTTCAGGGCATGCTCACTGCCTATGTATTGCTCTATAAACTTCAAACTAATGTCATCGGCAGCAAAATCCTGTTCAGTTTTGCCTATAGCTGTTTGGATTTCCTGATGTATGCTCTCATGTTTCCGTTCCTCCAAGCTTTTGAGGCCACAGCGCAGCTCAGCCAACGCTTTCTCAGCGGGCGTTGCCTGCAAGGCTTCCAGCTGAGCCAATACCCCTTTGTATTCAATAGATACACCATGGATTTTATAGCTCAGAGCTATTAGCTCGACCGCATTATGTAGATAGTCCCTGCGAATCATATCATAAAGCAGATCATCGATGCAACGATGCCAGGCATAGAAAAAGGCCATTGGCCCAAAGTGGCGGGTGGAGCGCAACAAATCGAACTGCTTGGACTCGTTCAAATGCTCAAAGACACGCGCGGATATGTGATGGAACTCTTGCTCATAGGGCTCGTACTGCACCGTGAGCCTGTCCAGGATGAACTCATATTTTTGGCTGTCCAGACAGTCCTTTAGCAGTTGCTCATCGCTGAACATGCGGGGTGTGTAGGATTTACGTCCGTCCAGAGGGAAGTACAACTGATTCATTCGTTTGGTGGTGTCCAGGGTGGCGTGGGCCAGCGTGCCATCCGTTTCGCGGACCACTACTTTTCGTTCCGACTGACGCAGGCCAAAGGTGATGTCCGTAAATACATATTTGGTGGTGGCAAAGTCCTGCAAAGCGGCGTCCCTCGATATGAGACGCTCCGTGTCCTGCTTGATTTTGACTATGGGCGGCATTAGGAGTAGATGCTTAGCCTTCTCTATGATGCGCACAAACTCCGTTTCCAGCTGAGCTGCGGTCATGAACTTGGTCTCAGTGCTATTATCCGGCACAGTTCGCTTGCGGAACACCTTGTCCAAGTGCAGTTGCGTCATGGACTGGAGCAGCCGCTGGGTTTCGGCATCGGTGAAGAAAGGCTGCGGATCGTGGTCGTATAGCAGTGTGGGGCACTTGGTGGCTGAAGCGGACAGCTGCCGTAGACTTGCTCCAAGTCCCTGGGGGGCACTTAGACTGCGTATGTGCCGGAATAAGGACATTTTTAATTGAAAATCTACAGAATGGTCAGCAGGCGTGATTATTCTGATTAATCGCAAGGTTGCCACCTGATGTTAATGTGACGATTTACAGCACTGGCTAATCACCGTTTGCACTGTAACTCCCAGTTCCCAAGGCGCCTCTAGGCGGGCCACTTTAAAAAATGGTTTATTTCATTAAAAATTGATTTTTAACACAAAATAAACCTAAAAATATTTATTTATAATTCAGAACTTAACTGATTGATGTAGAAAGATTAGGATGGGTCAGTCAGTTAAAAGATTATATTTTTTGTATGAAATTCTAGTTTCTTAGTTTACCTTAAGCCATATAAGCAAAATTTAGTTTTCCATTTTGAATTTAAAAATGCATTTGAAACGGACTTCCTTCAGAATCGACAATTCCACGCAGCCTCATATTGCGACTAGTGCCGGGTAAACGATATGCTGAATTGACATTCACAGACCATTCACAACGCAGCGTCCACCGCTTGGGCGGTATATTCAAAAATTTACTTTTCTTTTTTTTTTTGTATTTATTAAAACGTTACAATTTAATTCTATTACACTTTTGCTTATAAACGAAAGAAACAAATCATCGTCAATTGGTACAATCATCATCATATTTTATACATCAGTTATCTCAATTAAACTTCTATCTCAAAACAACAAAAACGCAAACACCAAAGATTACAACTTATCTAAAAAAAGGGAGTACAAGTAAAATAAAAATGATTATTTGTTGTAGAATAAAAATCAGTTAATGTCTCTCATTTTCGCCACATTTTTTTGTATGTACATAACGGAAAATATGTCTTCGATACGAATGCTGGATTGAAGTGGGTTTGAGTTTGCGAATGAAGTCCCTTTTTTCAATAGAATAGTCAAGTGCAGTGCCTGTTGCTGTTGTGCTAAAGTCGCTCCTGTCGTTGTTCCATTTGATGGTTAAATCCTAACTAACTTTTCTCGGGGAAAGAGTAAAACGTGGTAAAAGTCGCTTAAAGTGGGGTTTTTCTACCACTTCTTTTTGTGCTCATCCATGGAGACGCCACCAGGGCCCAAAGAAACAATCATGAGCAAACCACCAATGACCGACAGAGTCTGCAGTGGGTGAGAAATTATTAATAACAATTTACGCATTTCCTCTCTTAGAACTCACCTGGAAGAAATCGTATTTCAAAAAGTCCCTGAGTGGTTTGTAGGACGGAATAGTCCACCAGGCGTTGTGATATAGATTTAACACCGTCAGCAAGGCCACCAAAATTAAGGCCGACAACTTTGTCTTATAGCCCAGCACCACAAGCACCATCAGAATGGAGCCAATGATATCCTGAATCACCTGCCATACACTCAGCTCGAAGCGGATGAGAGTGATGAACATGAAGGCCAAGAGAATGCGACCAGCCAATTGCATGAAATTCTTGGGCTTGTTATCACCCATCGATGGCACACCTGCAAACAGACTGCGACCCTCAATTCTAGCCTCGGCCAGCACCAGTAACAGAGCTCCAATCAAGGCAAAGTTGCGCAGCAAGAACTGGAAATCCCACAAAATGGAATAGGCGACGGTCTAGGAGACACGAAGAGGACTTTAAAAATAATGCTTGACACGTAATGAACTTTGCACTTACCTGCAGTACCACAATAAAGAAGAGCAGACCAACAGCAATGTCCACCTTAAACCTGGCCATGACCATGCCACAGCCTCCCAGCTGGCCAAAGAGATTGGTCAGCACAAAAACGGTGGCCAGGAATTTGCCACAGCCCCAGCTCATATCCATGTACTCACGCTGCTCGTTCCATTGGAAATACATTCGTAGGCCATCCTCAAAGAAGGTGGCAATAAGACAGAGGCGTGCCACAGTGGGCAATACATTCTTGCCGCGCTTGATGACCTGGACACAGAGAGATAAGCAAGCATAGAAATGGGTGTGATAAGGAAATTACAGCGAACACTGGGCAGTTGGAGCGTGGCTTCAAATTTGATTGGAAATTGGATTTTAGATCGGCCAAAGACAGTGACGTGTCTCTCTCTGTCTCACTCGTTGCCTCTTAAATTATACTAACGGGTTTTTAGGCCTGGGTCTCTCATTTGAATAACAGACACTCGCACGCACACACATGGCTACACTAATTGGTAAACCATTTTCCTTATTACGGAACTTCTCACACGGGACGCCGCCGCCGCCGCCGCTCACTCTCACCACTTTCACTTGCCACTCTCTCGCAAACGCAACAATTGGGGGAAATAACTTCTAGGCAACTCGGTTCTTCTTGGACAAATTCGAGAAATTTTGTGTCTGGGCCACCCGCCCCTCTGACAACCCAATTAACAATCACAATCACCAAATTGGACTGCACTTGAAACACGAATGAACTTTGCCGCGTTTGGATGACGTTGGCAGTTTTCTTTGCTTTACATGCAGATCAGCAGCGACACCAGCAGCAGGGGTCAAAAGTTGTTTGCCAATCACAGAACGGTGCCCAGCATACAGCTATTTTGGATTACCAGCAGCCAAATTGGCCACCCTTTCACCTTACACATTAAGGATTATTACCTGTTCCGCCACATCCTCTGTTTTTGCAATATACTCGTTGGGTATGCTCATGTTGGTAGTTTTTCTTTTCGCTTTTCTCCACTTCCACTGTCTATTTCAATTGGATGGGGGCCACTGCTATGGGTGGCTGGCTACTGGACGACTCCTGCTCTCGCTTGTGGCCACTTTCTTTACTAAATTCCAAAATTAAAAACACGGAAATCAAACACGGCACACGACAAAAAAAGGCTGGCAGAGAGAGAGAGGAAAGAGAGACAGCCGTAATAATTGTTATCGAAGTAGCGGGAGTGAGAGTACGATAACCGTTTATGCGCTAGTGCGAACGAGTGTGAATGACTGTTCAAAATCATGAAGAATATTAGTCTAGTTTCTCTAGAATTTTTGTTGGATTATATTTCAAATCTTATATATTTCAAAAACTTAGAGCATTAATATTAACGTTAACATTAAAGTCAATATTCAAGTGCTGAACTAAGGTTCAGCCCTGTTTCGAATTCCCGTAATCGTGAGAATTTAAAACCAACTAAATAATTTAAAAGGTGGAAAGTATTTCTGTGTAAATATGATTTGAATAATATCAGAATTGGAAATCGATTGCTCAATAGGGCGAACTTCTCCCCATACGACTTAAACAAATTTGAAGTTCTTCTTTAAGGGTACTGTATACCTTAAGTTGCCAATTTTAATTGTTTACAAACAATTTTATTACACAAAAACTAAAAGTGATATTTCCAAGCGGTTTTCTTTGTTCGATAGGTAATCAGCTAAATTAAATTTGAAAATTTTTGTTGTTGTTGTTGCTAGGCTTGTTGAAGTAGTCTGGATTAAAGTATAGGCCAATGTTCCACACGATTTTTTGAGAACGGATTATCTGAAAGTAAAAGTGAAAACGGGGTTTTGTGAAGAACTGGAGTGGTTGTGGTGTGAACTAGGAGATTTGGGATTATTTGAAAATCGGTCAATAGTTACTCTTCAAATCGTGTGAAAGTTTTCGAAAAAGTGGTTTCGAGATAATCGCGTTTAAAGTTTCGACAGCTGTTTTCAATTAAACAAAAATTATTTCTCACTAATTTAAAGCATGGATTTGATACATTTGGGTGTTAGCTTTGACCTAAATAGAAACTATCGAAATCGGTTGAGCGGTTTTCGTACAAATTTTGATTGAAGTGCGTGGTAAAAAATCGTACAAAGAAATACTAAAAAACAAATAATAACTTTTCGGGTTTTATGATGTTTGAAAATTCGAAATACAACATTTTTGGAAAAACTAGGGTCGTTCAGAAAGTAATGAGATTTTTAACTTTTTACGTTTTAATTAATCTCTTAGAGCGAGCAAACGTAATTACAGTATATCTCCAACGCCAGCACCATAAATATCTCATTTTTCCTCGATATCACATTAATTCGACAACAGGCAGAAATTACAAGAAACAAAAATGCAAATGAAATGATTTTGTGCCCGACCTGCCTGCAATATCAGATATTTTTTAAGTATAAGTGATGCCGACGAGGCTTAAACGTTTCCAATATCCCCTTAATTTGGCCGGAGATTTAAAAAACTACCAACGCTTCATTTATTTGTACATACATTTGAATGAGAATGTTCAAAACACCTTCTAGCATTAAACGATATCACACGCCACGCATAAACCGTGTAAGCCGAGAACAACATCGTTATCGGTGCGCTGTGAATGGCAATAATCATTGAACAAACGGCGTGCCTTTCCAAGAAATACCCAAAGGAGACAAATTCTTCAAAAAAATGGCGACAAAAACAAAACGTCAGCGGATGGAAAACATTGCGGGCGACACTTCTAAGAACACAAAAAAATCGAAGCAAGCCATGGACTCGGGCTATGGGTCTGGGGAGATTACCTTGGATTGGGATGTGGACGACTATCGGACAGAGTACGAGAGCGAGGAGCACTGGGAACTGAGGCGCAACTTCATGATGGCCCACAAGGATCGCTTTGACGAGGAGCGTCTGGTATGCCTGGCTCAAACATTTGTCAATATGGAATTCCTGGGCTGCAAGTATCCAAGCGAAACTATGCTTCTGGTGGCGGAACTATCCAAAGACATAGCCGAAGAATTTCGGCGGAAACGCGCCCAACGCCTGAAGCGCACATTTGTCTCTGCATCGGATGCGGCGGAGCAGCGTGCCAAAGGTAGACGGAAAAACAACTAAAGAAAAAAGAAGAAAATGATTTTGTATGCCTAGTTAGTAAATATATGAGCCAGAGACGACCATAGCCTACCTAATGAGCCTAAATTCCACATCAACTAGGGCGCAGAGGTAACCCAGCCAAGCCACCGGCCACGGAGCAGAAGGAGCGACGCTGCTTTGGTGACGGGGAACCCCTCAATCTGTACGAAGGTCTGCGCTTTGGCAAACTCATTATCTACCTGGCTGGAGGACGTAGTTGCCTGAGGAACAGTTGCACCTTAGGCAAGATGAAGTACGATGAGCGACTTTGTGCAGAGCAGCCGGCAAATGAAACTACTAAAGCCGAGGTGCTGGTTAATGATGAGGTGATAGCTACAGGCAGTGGGGAAAACATGAAAGCAGCCAAAATGTCGGCCTTTAAACAAGCACTTTTAGTCCTGCAAACACATTGTTACAGTATTAAGGTAGGAATCACAAAATATACAACCCTAAATGGCGAACTAATAATTCTATTCTGTCAGTTGAATGCCTCGCGAGAAACTATAAAGGTGGAGAAGAGCAAGACGGGTGTTAAGATTGATGTGACCCAGAAGTCGGCCGACAACTTGGACGAACCCAAATTGGATAACACCAACAAGGGCTATCGCATGATGCGTCTTATGGGATGGTCTGGTGGTGGCTTAGGACGTCTCAAACAAGGCCGCGAGAATCCAGTTGGGTACGTAGAAGTATACCTACACGATTCACTAAGAACTAACAACTCATTCCTTCCTTGCAGCTATTTACTCAAAAACAATCGCACTGGTCTGGGCTCAAATGATCCTCGAGCAAATCTTTCGGATTATCGCAAACTTATAGAAAACTATGTTCGCTCAGATGATTTGCGCGACATGCAGTTTGAGCCCAATTTCTCAAAGGAAGAGCGCGCCACCTTCCATCAGTAAGGCGCAACATGATTATGTTAATTTCACTTTTTCATAGAACCTTTTCCATTTCTCTTCCAGAATTGCCAGCAAATTTGGTTTACGTTCCAATAGTTATGGCTCTGGAGAAACTCGCCGCCTGCTTATCACCAAGAAGATCAGCTACGACATTATACTACAAGAAGTACTCAGCCGGCGTAATTCGAAATTCTGCGAGCGTTATTTTGTTCAAGTCCCAATGCAAAAAGCTCATCTATTTCCTGGTCACGTGGCTGATTTAGATTTGGAGAATTTAAATGAATGAAGTTTGGGGCTAAATGGTTATGCTCGGCTCATAGAAACTAGTGTATAAAATAATTTTCTTAAGCACTAATATTAAGTTTAAAAAATGATAAAATATGAATGCAAGCACGGATTCACCGTGCCCCAAGTATCCAAAAGAATCAAGAACAATTTTATTTATTTTTTATTACTCTCACAAAGATCAAGAATTACTATTCAAATGGCTGACAATTGCATTAATTATGTTTTCTATAAACTTTCCTTCTTGTTATTAAGTAACAGAAAGGGCATTCAAGCTTCGCTTTTGCTCAAAAATATTGTTCTTTTCAAATTGTGTCAACGTGTCGATGTGAATGACAACAAAATGCGTTTAAAAAAAAAAGCTAGAAATAAAGTCGAAAGATTTGTTCAAAATAACTGAATTGGCGGGTGCCTGCCAAACTGAAGAGTTTACCGTTTTTCGATAGAAAATATTTACAAAATAATAAAATTTGACCAAACAGTTTTCAGTTTTCTAACTCTCGAAATAGTTCGACTTGTGGTTAAAAGGCTAAATGGGCAACACTAATGACAACTGCCCCGAATCAAGAAGCAGAGTTCTTTGTTTTGTTGTTTAACATTTTCCATGCCTCAATGTCCCCGATGCGGTTGCGAAGCAGCTGGACAGAATCGACTAGTCACCGAGAGCTGCGGTCATAGCAAATGTCGACTCTGCCTGGTGGCTGATGTCTCACATTGCCTGGAATGCGAAGAGGCCAGGAAAACCACAAGCCCCCAGAAACCTTCAACCACGACGACCGACAACCATATCATAGCCACCAAACTGGGCTATCATTGTCAAGTGTGCCGAAAGGATTTTCGTAGTCGTACCCAACAGTATTATCATCGCTCCTGTGGCAATGATTTGCTCAAAAAGTTCAGTTGTACGGAATGCTGTCGGGTAGGTTAGCCTTCATAGAGAACACTTTGCCGCATCTAATAAAGTTTCTTCCTTTAGCGATTTGCCACCCATTCGCATTTGAAGTATCATATGAACAATCATGTAAGCCAATCCAGATATGAGTGCAGCATTTGCTGCAAGCTATTTAAGCAGAAAATCATTTTGGATCGTCACCTGCGCACTCATCAACAGGATACATATGCTTGTCCGCACTGTGCCAAAGAATTTCGTAGCCAGCTTTCACTGCGAGATCATTTGGCAGTGCACGCTGACCAGGAGCTGCCCCACAAATGCGATGTTTGTGGCAAACACTTTCTGACCAAGTCCAATTTGAAGCAGCATCGACTAAAGCATGATCAGAGCACTCCCCGTCATCAGTGTAAGATGTGTCCAAAGTCTTTCCTCCGTCTGTCCACGCTCCGTGTTCATGCCCAGCGGCACTCTAAACGGGAGCGGCATCAGTGCAAGGAGTGCAGCAAGAGTTATAACGATGCCGATGCTTTGTCCAGACATTTAAGGCAACAGCACCAGTCCAAGGAACGCTATCGTTGCAGGCAATGCGACATTATGGTCAATCGAAGGGATAATATGCAACGTCATGTTCGGGCCATACATCCAGGAGAGCAATTTGAGCAGTTTGTTGAGCTGGTGAATAAAGACACGGAAACGGAGCAAGCAGCTGAAAATATACGCCACAACAGTGTCATCAAGAGTGTGGGAAATGTGGAGCCTGTGGTGTTGCCCATACCATTGCCGGCAGCAAACCCGCCACCTCCGCCCCCTGCAGATGTGGTGCATAAGGAGAATGTGAAACTCTATCGGAAAATCATCTTGGATTTAGATAATGAAGAGTACTCCAACGAACTAAGCATCGATGATGAGGTGCCAGCTATGGTACAAGACACCACCAGGCGACATGGCAGCTCCAATTTCAGTGAGATGCATTGGCGCAAGAATTTCAAGTGTTCCTATGAAAATGAGCAGACAAATTGAGAAAGGTTCTTGAGATTGCCAGCTGCTTTCCAACCCTTTGGCATATGATTTATGTATTTCTAATTATTCAAGCTCTGCGAACCGAAACGCCCATTAGCGTCTAGTTGGCTGCTAGCCATTTTCCGCGTGCCCTGTTGCGTAGACGTCAATGTCAAGTTCGAGGCGTAACTGAAACAATATTCAGTTTTCAATATGTGGGACGAGCAAACAGTCCTCCGCGAGATTTATTACCTAACTGAGGCTGATGGCAGTCCAAATAATTGGCGTAAATTACTTGCCTTGGGATCCACCGTGGAGCAGCAGCTCAAGCGCAAATTACTCTGGATCTGGCCCACAGCTGAGGACTTAATCAACTGCCAACAGTTACTGGCCAGGCATAAAATACAACGCATTCTAAGCATAGGCTGCGGCAGTGGATTACTCGAATGGCTACTTAAATCAGCAGCAGCAGCAGACGGAATCTATCTGCATGGCCTGGAAGTGGATAAAAATTGGTGGCAGAGCAAGTATTCCGTACGTAGCTTCATACCCCTGAACTTTATGGAGGATACCACATGTATGGATGTACAATTCCTGAGCAACTGCTGTCATGCTGTCTCACCCTGTGCGCTCCTCTTTTGCTATTTTAACAATCGTCAAGCATTTATGGATTATTTGCGTATCTTCAGTGGGAAGTGGCTAATTTTGATAGGACCCCAACCAGGTCGGGGCATACACACAGATCCCAATCCTCTACAGCCGCAGTTGCCCTGCAATCAATGGAATTTGCTCGAGTGCCTCAACTGGACGGAAAACCATCTGGTGACGCTGTACGAGAGATTAGTCCCTAGTCCTAGTCTCGCATAAAAAGATGTATAATTATAATGGTTTTAAAATAAAATGTATACTTAGTTTCTATTAACTTCTATATGAAATTTACAAGCTGGAATGCTTTGCACTTCGGCAGTGACGGTGCTATTAATGCCCAGATTACTGAGGGCTCCACGCACCAGGCCACAAGTGAATGCTACAAATTTGGGGGCCTGCTCCAGCTGTTTACTGCCTGGTGAGATGCGCGTAAGGAAACGGAATGCCTTGTCCTGGACCACATACATGCCGTGGTTGTTTGTACGCAAGTTATCCACTTGCTTCTTGTAGATTAGTGTCCAGAAATCTGTGCAAATGAATTTCATGGTCTCTAGTTCATCTTTAAAGCGAGGCACTTCGCGTGTCAGACGCTCAATCAGACGATAGCCAGTAGTGAAACCAATATACTCCAGGGTGGCCAAATCATGATCCTGCAGAGGCGGATGAGCTAAGTTAAGTGGACACAATGGGTTGCCCCGAGCAAGACCACTTACCTTATTGCTATCCAGACAGTAGTTGACTATTTCCGCATGCAGACAGTCAAAAACAATCTCCTCCGACATCTTTGTTGGGAGATTTCAACTTTTTTGTATTATTAAAAAATTAGGGGAAACAGCTGATGCATAAAAAATAGAGGTGATATTTGCTCTGCCCCGTCAGTGTTGATAAACAGTTCAAGTGCGCGCAGTTTGCATTCTTGAAGCAAGCTGTAATTTTTCAATGGCCATAGTTGTATCCTCCTAGGAATAACCTGATTTGAGAAAATCTCCATGAATCATTTAGAAAATTTTAATTTCCAAACTCGTATTACACCTACTCCCACTCACATCTGGGCACACTGGTCAAAATCAAGTATGACCAGAGTCTGTTTGAGTTAACGCAGTCAGCTGTTCATTTTTCAGCAGCAGCGCCGCATACGAACGACGAACGGAAAGAGGAGGAGGCGATCAAAATTTTAAATATTTTAACTCTGAAATATTAAACAACCGAATCCTGTGAAACGATGGCGTTGCGTGTGCTTGGAGTATCGCAGAAAATGCGCTCGCTTATGCGTGGCGCAGATCTCATCAAGGTGAGTCTCTCCCCTGGTGCTTGGAAATTACGGACTCCAATTACGTAATTGACATTTATCACTGTTATGGCCAACCCATAAGGAAAAGTGTCCTAACTGCCTGTAACGTTGTATAAGTGGAATCGCTCTTGCCTGGAAACCCAATCAAAATGTTTGTCTTAAGAAAACTACCTTGACAACTTGAGGGGGGAAAAATTAATTTGAGGTTATGATTTGATGGACATAACAAAAAAAAATGCAATTTTATTTCCTAGCGCTACAAATCGGCAGCCACCCTGCAGAAGACGCTGTTGAACATACCCGCCACCCAGGTGACCAAGTTGGACAATGGCCTGCGCATTGCTAGCGAGGATTCGGGTGCCTCCACGGCCACTGTGGGCCTCTGGATTGATGCTGGTTCGCGTTCGGAGAACGAGAGGAACAACGGTGTGGCCCACTTCCTGGAGCACATGGCCTTCAAGGTAAGTCACCCACTAGACTATTTTTCTGCTTAGTCTGACCCTTCTTCATGTCTCTTGATCCAGGGCACAGCCAAGCGCTCGCAAACGGATTTGGAGCTGGAGGTTGAGAACCTGGGCGCTCATCTGAACGCCTATACATCTCGCGAGCAGACTGTCTTCTATGCCAAGTGCTTGTCCAAGGATGTGCCCAAAGCCGTGGAGATTCTGGCTGATATCATTCAAAACTCCAAACTGGGCGAGGCTGAGATAGCCCGTGAGCGTTCCGTTATTTTGCGTGAAATGCAGGAGGTGGAGAGCAATCTGCAGGAGGTGGTCTTCGATCATTTGCATGCTACTGCCTACCAGGGCACTCCCCTGGGCCAGACCATCTTGGGTCCCACCAAGAATATTCAGTGTGTACTCCAAACAAAGAGGCTCTCTTAGTTCTTTTTTAATTACAAGCGGTCTTTCTTTAAAGGTCCATTGGCAAATCCGACTTGACCGACTACATTCAAACCCATTACAAGGCCTCTCGCATTGTTTTGGCCGGCGCTGGCGGTGTCAAGCACAACGAACTGGTAAAGCTTGCCGATCAGGCTCTCGGCCGCTTGGAGGCCAGCGTATTGCCACCGGAGGTCACTCCATGCCGTTTCACCGGCTCCGAGGTGCGTGTGCGTGACGATTCTCTGCCTCTGGCCCATGTGGCTGTTGCAGTCGAGGGCTGCGGCTGGACCGATCAGGACAATATCCCCTTGATGGTGGCCAACACTCTGGTGGGTGCCTGGGATCGCTCTCAGGGCGGTGGCGCCAATAATGCCTCCAATCTCGCACGTGCTAGCGCCGAAGACAGTGAGTTTTGATGACGTTGTTATTTAGAGTTTATTTAATGCAGTTTTATACATATTTGGACAGATCTATGCCACAGCTTCCAATCGTTTAACACCTGCTACAAGGACACCGGTCTGTGGGGTATTTATTTTGTGTGCGATCCTTTGCAGTGCGAGGTGAGTTAGTAGACTTTTAATCAGAACTGAATAGATCGACAATCCATTAATTTCTCCCACAGGACATGATCTTCAATGTGCAAACCGAATGGATGCGTCTCTGCACCATGGTCACCGAGGCTGAGGTGGACCGTGCTAAGAATTTGCTAAAGACCAACATGCTATTGCAACTGGATGGCACCACGCCCATCTGTGAAGATATTGGCCGTCAGATTTTGTGCTACAATCGTCGCATCCCACTGCACGAGCTGGAACAGCGCATTGATGCCGTTAGCGTGCAGAATGTACGTGATGTAGCCATGAAGTATATTTATGACAGATGCCCCGCCGTTGCCGCTGTCGGCCCCGTCGAGAATCTGCCCGACTACAACAGAATTCGCTCCTCCATGTACTGGTTGAGGGTTTAAATATGATGTGGGTCTGCCTGGCATTGGCCCCCATTTGGTTGGACATACATAGTTTAATTCAAGAAATTCAATTTAATGCAAGAGGATCAGTAAAAACCAAAATACTTAAAATTATGTGCACCAATATTTTATTTGTTCGCTATTCTCATTGGCCTATGGGTGTGAGTACTTGATGGGTATACCGCTGAGGCCCTGTTGCAGAACGGCTGGCTCAGTCTGGCCCAGAGCCGGGTCCAATCCCTGCCAGGTGCGATCTTCGAATGTCAATCCTGTGTCGGTGGTCATCAGAGCCATCTTGGCTTGTGTGGCCACTGTCATTGAGGCAGCATCACTAGCTGTCTCCAGGGTATCACTTGCAACTCCACCTCTCATTCGTCCACTGATCAGACTGATGTCCTGTTGCTGCACAGCCTCATCGTCAAAGGCCAGAAAACTTCGTCCCTCGGGCAGCAGTTGTTTGAAATCCATGACATAGGCCTCGGGATACTTTAAATGCCAGGCCGGATTGAGTGCCATTTCAGCCTCGAAGACGGACACAATTGGCTTGTAGTACTCCTTGGAGTTGTACATGTTGTTGAAGGGGCAACCAATCAAGACAAAGCAATCGATCTCTAAAAAGTTTGCTAGCTTGGCCGGATTGATGCGACCCACCGATATAAGTTGCGTCTTTATGCCACGAGCTTTGGCCATAGACTGCAGGCGTGCCACCACATCTAGATAACCCTCAGAGGTAAGAGTCGCCACAATCAGCCCCAAAGTCTGCGCGTCCTTGCACTTTTCTATATAATAGTATCGTCGGCGAATGTACTGCGTAGTTAGTGGGTTCTTTAGAGTCAGGCTGTGGGAGGAACCATCAAAGATGTGCCATTGCAGGGCCGGCGTTGTCAGCGATAGATTTGCAAAGCGTTGATTATCAGAGCCCACAAATATGCAAATGCGCTGGCCAGCTGCTTCCGGTAGATTCTTGGAAGTCACTGCATCCTCTGCGGGTGTAGGGTACACATCCACCTGCAGATCTTTGGGTTGCAACACCTCTTTCAGCTGCCTGCAAAGATCATCCTTCTCGCTTTGCTGTTCGTACAAATGCTGATAACCAATATCCAGATAGACGCACATCTCATGCTCTCCACACTCTGCCTGAAGGGGGCTGAGCTTCTCAAGCAAAGTGACAAGCTCCAGTGGTAGTTCTGGGTACAGGTAAAGCACTGGCAGCCGACTTGCCTTGCTGCGACAGGCGTTGCCAAAGTGAATCACACTGTCCGAGTCCACATGGGCCGCCGCTATCTCGTCCACACAACAGCTGCCATATGTAGTGTCTGCCAGAATGAAAACCTTGGCATCATCCAGCAAGGCCTCCAGACTTACACTGATGGCATTGCTGTGTGGCAAATAGTCATCTGGAAATTGCAGGCAAATCTGCAAGGTCAAACGGTCATTATTTAATGCCAGTCATCGACATTTCAAGTGGTCTTACCCTTTTATAACCGTTTTGCCGTATCCAACCGCTGCTCAATTTTCGGTGCCTCTCATTCCAAATGTGTTCAATTTCAATGGTCACTGTCGGATCCTGCACCTCTGTCTGGCGTTCCAGAGCTGCTGTATCGGAGCTAGAGAACGCTGATGCTGCTGATGTTTCTGCTGCTGAGTTGCTCATTCTTCAAGACCTTTTCCTTTCACTTATGCAAAAAGAACTCTTAATGTAAACAATGAAACGTTTTTAGTGTGACCGCAACTGGAAGGCTGAAAAATACCATTTTTCACTATACTGGTAACGTAGCAACCCGAATTCACAAAAAGAAGAGCAGCAAAACCAAGTCAAACTCGAACAAATTTTCAATTGTCGATTGATTCAGACGACGCCGACAAACTACCAAGGCAATCCAAGCCAAACCCAAGCCACTCTTACCGCCAAGAAGGAAAATCCGAATCATTAGTCAAAGCTATTTTCAATTCCCGATTCGCTAAACAAAATGGATGACTCAGCTCGCGAAGAAAGCCAATTTATTGTTGACGATGTGAGCAAAACCATTAAGGAGGCCATCGAATCCACGATTGGCGGAAATGCATATCAACATGACAAGGTTAACAATTGGACCGGGCAGGTGGTGGAGAATTGCCTGACGGTTTTGACCAAGGAGCAGAAGCCATATAAATATATTGTGACTGCGATGATTATGCAGAAGAATGGAGCCGGATTGCATACGGCCAGCTCCTGCTATTGGAACAACGATACAGATGGCAGCTGCACGGTACGCTGGGAGAACAAGACTATGTACTGCATTGTATCAGTTTTTGGATTGGCTGTTTAAAATTGGTAAGCTCGAAACTTTTGGGGGAGCGTATCGCAAGTTTGATTGATTTCTTGTATTCAGGCTGGCAGGAAAAAGTGAAGACGGAGCTGTTTAAATGAAGAGAGGAGCACTACTAATAAGGGGGAGGGATTAACAAGATTGCCGCCGTACACGTACACTCATGCATACAAACTCGCATACACATACTAGAGGACCGCCCTGCTAAGCAAATAGAACAAGGACGACGTCGAAGGAGGACCACAAATAGTTTCAAGTTTTTTCCCCCACACGCAGCCAAAATTTCTCCTGGAAGTGTACGAGCCTGGAAATCCACATTCTAAAAGCCTAAATAAAAAATTTAATGTAAACATAATTCGACCTTGTCAAAGTTTTGTTAAATCGATACTTTATTTTTTGCGCTGGAAACGTCTAGAAATTGCCAGAGCGGGCACCGTGCTCGGCAGACGCAGGCTCAACACATCTGAACGGGATTTGGGTCGTGCATTGACTATGTGGGCATAGGATTTAATGCGAGCCTTGGAGGTGCGTAAAGTGCGTGATAAAACATTCATGTCTACCTCGAATTTGTCGCTAATCAACAAAGCAAGCACAATAAAATGGGTCAGGGCTTTCTCCGTACTAAAGCTGGTGCGTGTGCAAGACTTGGCCACATTGGGATCGGCAAAACGATGGCGTATATCGTTCTCTATCTTCTCAGTGATACGAGACAATTCAACAGATTTCATCTGACGTGAGCGAAGGGCTATCAACGATTGCAGGGCATCCATGTAGATGATCAGTTTGATGTGCAAAAAGTCCTGCTTGGAGGTTATCTCTTTGTCCTGTATCCGTTTGAGGCAATATTTTAGATACTCTGATTCCATGCTGTAAAGATTCAAGAATTTGATTTGACTAATCTTTCATTTAAATTCAATCAACTTACGGCAGTGACTCTATCGGTGTGGCATAAACCACCTTGGCTTCCTCATCCAACCTATCCAGTAAGGGGCGTGGCACAACATCCTCCACATCGAACACCTCACTTACTTTCGTGGCCTTCTTGTCATGTTTAGGCACTATAGAGGCCAAATACTCCACATTCTGTGGATTCACATCGGGCAATGTGTCATCCTCCTCGTTCTCCTCATTGCGCGCCGAGCTCTGTACGGTTTCATCCAGATCTTGACGCATCACATCCACATTGACCAACATCTGTTCGCGACTGTCCACAAAACGTGAGGCTTTGCGTCCGCCAAACTCCTTGAGCATCTTCTTGCTGGCATGCTCTTTACTAAGGACGGGGAGCTGCTGTTGCGCGTCCAGCTGCTGGTAAATGTGATTGGATACCAAAGCCTGTTGGACGGGCGAAATGTGCAACTTGTTGGTGGCCTTATGGCGAATGCAAATATATGTGTCGAACTGTGCATTATCCTCCAAGTCCCCGGTGTAAGTATGTTGTCCCGCCAGGACCAAGGCACGCTTGCGTGGATTCCGTTTGCTCCCCACAAGACTGAAGTCGGCATTTACGGTGGCGCCCAGGGAGCCATTCTGAAATTTAACTGCCCAGAGACATTTACAAAAGTGCGCAGAAGTTTCAGTGAATTCTCTTACCTATTGTGGGCAAGTGTGTGTCTCGTTTGTGTTGGCAAACAGTGTCGATGAGGGTTTTATCATCCATTTGAACTGCGGCACGTGTTGTGGATGATTTTCAGATTAGTAGAACCGTTTTATGTTGTGGTTAATTGTCGCTAGCGCATTAGCAGTACCACCTTCGAGTATTTTTTGAGATTAGTGCGACCACATTCGTCTTTTACACACTTTACATACCAGTGTTGCTACATCAACTTTTTTCTCGCATTTCTAGCTTGAATTAAAACTGCTGCAAACATTTTCGGTAATTTTAAAACCTGAATTCGTCTGTTTTAGCTTTGTTTTTATCTAAGTGAAACTGAAAAATATAATAGACTTCAATTATTAAGTTTGTCTTCAATGTGTAAGGACTAATTTGGAGGAGTATTTGCTCCCTGTTCCACAATATACCTTATGTATGTATACCAATGTACCTTCATAAAATCGGCTATGCTCGTCGGAATTTGATTCGAACAATACAAATTCCCCTCTCGAAATTTAAACCATATAATGTCGAACTACAAAAATTATTTTAAAAAATTTCATATTTCCCATATGGGCTTGTGTTCGTTATTTAGGTATTTTTGTGTATCCGTCCCGTCAGAAGCAGCTTTTTTCGTGTCATCACTGTTACTCATTATTTAGGCTTAGTGTGACCAGATCTAACTATAGTTTTTTATTAACAAATACAGAGTTCTAACTGGTGACCAAACTTCATCCTCTCGGTGATAAAAGCAAAGAACAAACCGCTCTTACTGCATCGTACTATCAGCCGACATGCCTTCTCTAGACACAGACGTGGGCAATGAGCAGTTTGGCAATGACCAGTCAAAAAATACCATGTCCGGGCCCATCGTTGGCATTATCTATCCTCCGCCGGAAGTTAGAAGCATCCTTTACTAAATGAGACAAACACATTTCCCTTTTGTTCATTGTTTTCCACATACTCAGTAATATTAATTAGATATCGTTGATAAGACAGCTAGCTTTGTGGCACGCAATGGACCCGAATTCGAAGCTCGAATCCGGCAGAATGAGCTCGGCAACCCGAAGTTCAACTTTCTCAATGGCGGAGATCCCTACCATGCCTACTATCGGCACAAGGTCAACGAGTTTCGCGAGGGAAATGGCAAGTTGTAACCTAAAAGGAGCTCACTCAATCTTATCACCCACTGATCTCATTTAGATGCTGGCATAACGGCGATTGCGGGCATGAAGCAGCTGGCTGTAACCAGCGCGGCACAGCAACGGCAACAGGAGCTGTTGAAACAGGTGGTGGAGCAGCAGTTCGTGCCAAAGGAGCCGCCACCGGAGTTTGAGTTTATTGCCGAACCACCTTCAATCTCGGCCCTGGACCTGTAAGTGTTTGCTAGGCGAAAGAAACGGATCAGATTTTTTCACTAAGGACCTCCTCTATTTTCAGAGACATTGTCAAGCTAACTGCCCAGTTTGTGGCTCGAAATGGACGACAGTTTCTTACTAATCTCATGAGCCGTGAGCAGCGAAATTTCCAATTTGATTTTCTGCGACCTCAGCATTCTCTCTTCCAATACTTTACCAAGCTGTTGGAGCAGTATACGAAAGTGTTGATTCCGCCCAAGGATCTGCTGGGTAAGCTACGCTCGGAAAGTACAGCCGGGCGCGCTAGCATGAACCAAGTGCTGGACCAGGTCAAATATCGTGCTAATTGGCAGCGTCACCAGGAGGCGCAACGTCGTCGCGAGGAGGAGAAGATTGAGCGAGAACGTGTGGCCTATGCACAAATTGACTGGCATGATTTTGTGGTTGTGGAGACTGTGGACTACCAGCCCTTTGAGTCGGGCAATTTTCCGCCGCCCACAAATCCCGATGAGGTGGGGGCCCGTGTTCTCATGGAGGAGCGCCTCTTGGAGGAAGAGGGCGGTGACATTGAAATGCAAATCGAATCGGATGACGAGGACAACGCGCCGTTGGCTGGAGGCGCACATTTGGACGGCGGTCTGAAGCTGTCGCAGATGGAGAATCGGGTCGGCATCCAAATGAAGAATGTGACCGCCTACAGCCAGCCGGTGAGCTCGAGGCGTGATAATACCCAGGTGCAGGACATGGACGAGGCCTCTAGTGACGAGGACACACCTGCTGCAGCCACAAAGCTGCAGCCCAGCCTGGCCCCCATGCTGCCCCCCACCCACGACAAGGTGGTGGTCAAGAAGTACGATCCCAAGGCAGCCCAGCCAAAGCCAGCTCAACCCGTGGTCACAGACGAATATCTCATTTCACCCATCACCGGCGAGAAAATTCCCGCCTCCAAGGTCTCTGAACATATGCGAATTGGACTGTTGGATCCACGTTGGGTGGAGCAGCGCGACAAGCATACGGTGGAGAAGATCAATCAGGACAACGTATTTGCTGCAGGCACGGCCATTGAGGCCAGCCTTAAGCAGCTGGCCGAGCGACGTACCGATATTTTCGGTGTAGGCGACGAGGAGACGGTGATTGGTAAAAAACTTGGTGAGGAGGAGACCAAAAAGGACGATCGTGTTACCTGGGATGGTCACACTTCCAGCGTAGAGGCGGCCACGCGAGCTGCACGAGCCAACATAACGCTTGAGGATCAAATCCATCAGATACACAAGGTCAAGGGCCTGCTGCCGGATGAAGAGAAGGAAAAGATTGGACCCAAACCTGTGGGTAATAAGGCCACGGTCTCGGCCCCGCCCCAGCCATCCACCGCCTCCACAAAGCCGCCGCACAGTCATAGTCAAGCACAGCATCATCAAGGCGGTGGTGGACATCATGTGCATCATCATCATCAACCTCCGCAACCACAGCAGCATCAGCATCAAGGACATCCGCATCATCACCAACAGCAGCAATCGCAGGGAAATCCGGTTATGATGATGCAAATGCGTCCGCCCATGATGCGTAAGTCCACTCGTATATTAATTCTTTCACTGATAATGTATCAAATTCCTACTGCAGAGGCTCCTTATGGCGGTGGCGGCTACATGAATATGCAAGCCAGCGGTGGACCACCTCAAATTTCGCCCGCACCGCCCGTAGAACTTATACCCCAAGAGGAGGAGCCGCCCACCAAGAAGATGCGCTCCGAGGATAATTTGGTGCCCGAGACTGAGTTCATAGCATTGCACAAGGTAAGTCTGCGGTGCACTAATGACTATGCAATTGACAAGTTACTTACCAAATTCCATTTCCAGAGCCCGGTTACCATTCAGGTTCAAGTGCCAAACACAGATAAGTCTGAGTGGAAACTAAATGGTCAAATGATAGCCGTCACCTTGGAACTCACCGATCCCATAGCCAATCTTAAGGCCAAATTACAGGATGAAACCGGTATGCCGCCCGCCAAGCAGAAAATCTTTTACGAGGTAAGACATACAAATCGCTTGCGATGCAAAACTTACATTTGGTGTACAATTTCAGGGCATGTTCTTCAAGGATAGCAACACCATGGCATTCTACAATCTGCTGAGTGGCACCACTGTGCATTTGCAGGTCAAGGAGCGTGGCGGTCGCAAGAAGTAAGCGGCTCAAGCGGAACTCTTCATATAAATTTTTAATAAAAATGATCAATCACAGTAGAAATTTTTGTTAATTGCACTTTAAGTCTCTTAAGAATATCAGATTGGAATAGTGCCAAATGTGGTGTTGGTCGTTAAGTGGATTTGCTTGAAAAGAAAGGAATGTTTTATGTAGTTCTCTGTCAGTGTGTCTTTTGGCATTCCGTCTCCAGTATGTAAGCCATGTCGCGATATCGTTGCAACAGTGGTAAGTATATCGCCTCGCTGTCCTTGTTGGCCTCGCACATCAGCTTAAGGTGATTGGGCTTCAAGCTAAGGATGTAATCTCGATAGCTGAGGACAGAAGACGTAGAATCTACCTGCTCGTGCACATACAGAGCATAAGTGGCCCGATAGGCGGCTCCCAACAGGGCTGCCTCGCTATCCGTCTAAGAATGAAATGGGAAATCAACTCGCGTTATTAGCAAGATCAAGTTGCTTACCTGTATATAGACGGGTGCATTAAAGACATCGGCTATGGTTTGTAAAATCGATTTGTTAACGGAAGCTCCGCCTGTGGCCAGTATCTTGGTCTCGTTACCAAAATGAAAACCCATGTCCTCTGCAATGGCGCGATGATGCAACATTTGTCCTTCGATTAATGCGCGAATTTCGATTTGAGGTGAGCTAAATCTGTGAAAGCACACAATTCGCTTGAGTTTGTTATGGTTAATCTTAAGCCTGGTTCTATATACTTGATAACACCCTTGGCAGCATCCGGTGAGCTGGCCATGATGTCCTTGTTCCAGCGCAGAGTGCCTTTGGCTTTGGGTATAATTTCCATCTCATTAAAATGTAGGGCCGTATTACCAAAGTTGCCACGGGGCGTAGAGTCCAGAAGTTCGTTAAACTTCTCCCAATTACCATTAGCCTCTGCCTTGTTGAAGGCTTCACGTACCAGTGAGCCATTCCTGAAACTAAACTAGAGCTAAGGATTTGGTTTCCTTTCTTTATTCTAAGGTTAATCCTACCATAATAGACCCATGTAGGCGTCCACTTCCGTTGGATGACACAGCACATGCCCTTGTTCCAAATTGGGCGGATCCTCGAGACTCATCATTAGGGTATCACTGGTGCCCAGTGAGATGCTTAGCCAGTTCTTGTCCACCAGCATGCCGGCCAGTGCTGAGGGATTGTCGCCAGTGCAGGCCACCACTTTGCATTGGGTGGGAAAACAAAAGCGCTGCACAAAGTAATCAGCCACACCACCCAGCACGCTGATGCCACTCACAGGCTCACCCAGGCGTTCATCCAAATCTGGCGCACAAGCATTGAGGCAAGCCTTAGACCACACTTTTTGGCGTATATCCAACAGATTCATGCCCGAACCATCGCTATAGTCAATTGGAGCCACCTTACCCAAGAAGATCGAGGCCAACCAACTACTGACCAATGAGATTCGTTCGGCATCCTCGTAGGCATGTGTGCGTTGCTGATAAATTTTGCGTATTTGCGGACCCGTAAAGCGAGCGTAGCACTTTGAGCCGGTCATCTGAACCATTTCGGCGTGTCCTCCGATGGCAGTTTCCATTTCAAAGCATTGCTTTCCCGTGGACGCATCCATCCAAATGGGCGTCCGATTCACAACAAAAGCCGAGTCATCGATTTGTGCATGCAGAAACTTATGCGGATCTAGATTTTCCAGCTGCGCAATGCCATGCTTGGACCAGTACAAAGAGCCATGTTGTTGAGCCGATCCGCTGATGGCCGCCACAGTGCTTAGATCAGCCTCCTGCATGACCAAACGATCTAGGACTATATCCATGGCTTTCACCCACATTACGGGCTGCACAAAGTATCTAGACAAAGGGCGGGAGGTGAATACAAAATTATGAATGGTTCATATACCCCACTACTTACTCATATTTATTGGGTCCCGCATGGGCTCCGCCAGTAGTACGAAACTCGGGCAAATCGCTATCAAACTTGACCTCGGCGGAGGCCACAACGGCCAGTTTAGAGTTCAGCAGTATGGCCTTAAGCTGGAAGAAGTCATGATGTGTCTGTGAGAGTTTGGGCGTGGGCGAGGACACACCTTAAAAGTAACGATCCCTAAACCTCCGCCTCTAGCGGACATCAAAGGGCAAGTGTGAGTGTATTTGGTGATGTCATAGTTCTGGTATTATGGGTAGATTTATAGGTACTGCCAGGAGAGCGCCTGTTTTGATTAACAGCAGATAAGCCGAGGAGAACCGAGAGAGTGAGAGGCTGCCAGGTTGGGGTCAACTACTGATTAGCATTGGGTTCAAACTTTTCCAATAACAACATGCGTCGCTTGCAATGTTAACGCCAGTGAGTCAGTTCATCCTCCGCAAATCGCCCACGCCTATTTGCCAAAGTGGTCTTACCTTTTGCGTGCTCAGATCGAAACCCAAGTAAGTCCGCCTGTCCTGTTCCTGCACTCTCTCCTGAGGACCCATGGCATTTAGTTCCTGTACGTTGTGGCTTGTTGAGAAGCTGAGACAAACTCCGACAATTTCATCTGAATTATAAACAATTTGTAAGCGGTGGAGACTGTGTTGCGCAGTTAGCTAGTTTAAAGCCAGACATGGATTTGTCACGCGAATAAGTGAAAAGGCTGTCGCTTGAAATCACTAGCTCCCATATCGGTTGCTTTTTTTTGTGGGATATAAACATAAATAACTTAGGGCCGATTTTTCATCTTTTACATATATCACATAAACTTACAAATTATTACACTGTTATTTGTAAGTTTATCTAAGTTTATCTGACACATAGCAGCTATGTAGAAGGTGAGAAATCGGCCTTTAAAGTTAGATTTGTTGGGTTTGTACCCCATTCCTGTATTTGTAGCTGTGTTAGTAGTCGGCAGTTTACAGCACTGGTTACCACAGGTATTTGGCCACACTGCACAAATTGCCCTCATTTAGTCGGTCGGCTAAATTTCATTTGTGCCTATTCAATTTATAAACCTTAATTAAATTAAAAAAAAATGTCATTGAACTACGAAGAAATGAGCTGGTCAGGTAAATAAGTTGAAATAACTTCCGCAATCACCCCTCCACTTCATTTACATTGCAGATGTGCGGGACCAGTTTAGGAAGTGGCGTGAGGAGACCGGACGTCACAGTGAGGATGTGGTCCAGTTGTGGGTGGCCGTATTGGAGGACAAGGTGCACAAGACCGGCAGCGAGCGACTTTTGATATTGGAGCAGGTTATAATCGCCGCCCTTGATACGGCTCGATTCGACATTGCGACCCAGTGCACCAAACAGCTGAGCTTGGAGTTTCCGGGCAGCCTGCGCGTGATGAAGTTCAAAGCCATGCGCTATGAGGCGCTGGAACAGTACGACGAGGCCGATGAAGTCTTGGATGCCATAATTGCTAAAGATGAAACAAATGCTGCTCCCCGCAAAAGGAAAATAGCTATACTAAAGGCGCGCGGTCGCCGCTTGGAGGCCATTAAGGAATTGAATGACTATTTGAAAAAGTACTGTGAGACTTTGATTGGCTTAGCGGGACTTAACTTTTACTTTATTTTCACAGATTCATGTCAGATCAGGAGGCTTGGCACGAGCTGTGCAACTTGTACTTGGCCGAGGCCGATTTCGGCAAGGCTGCATTCTGCATGGAGGAAGTTCTGTTGCACAATCCGCATAGTCATTTAATCCATCAGCGACTTGCTGACATTCGCTATACCATGGTAAGCCCTAAAGCCAGTGTGAGCCGCAACAAGACATTGCTATTTTTTTCTTATTATGCAGGGCGGCGTGGAAAATATTGAGTCAGCTCGCACCTACTATTCGCAGGCCCTCAAGCTTAATCCACAAAATTTGCGCGCACTCTATGGACTGTATTTGAGCTGCAATTATTTGGCCAACTCTAGAGCACTCAGTTCCAAGCGCAAGGAGCTGCAAAAGCTGGCACAGTGGGCATTGGAACAGGTTTCGGCTCACACCGTTAAGCAATCGCCCATAAAAAATAATGACAAGCTGATTGCATCGCTGGACACGGTCTTTTCCAGCCTGGAAATTAAAGCAAATTGACCCGCAGACACGCCCTTTACGATGATGGTGATCATGATGTCAGCTTAGGTGCAATATCTGACAAAACTAAATTGTAAACAAATTCCAAATATGCTCGGAAATGCGGAATACATTTCCGATTTCTGATTTTATAACATTATATTATATAGACACACAAAACAAATCACAGAATCGAACTTTTCAAAGTGCAAGTGAGTTGAGCATTATTAATTTTTAACGATTTGGTGTTGGCTATCAGCTCGAACTTTTTGTTAGTGGGTCCACATTAGGCTATGCGCAAAGAAAGTTCTGTAATAAATCTAGCTGAATTATTAACAAGTCTAAAACGGTTTACTTTTTGGGCAAAATAATAGATCCGCTAGCTCCTAAAGAAGGGTGCTACGGAAAATGCGAAATATATGTACGCGAGTCTGATCTTGAAATCCCCATCCGGTTCTAACACTTTAGAACAAAAAAGTGTGATCAAAAATATTTTAAGATAGCTCGAAGCGAATAGCCGAGTTGAAATTGACATGTCCGTCGGAGTTGGTAAGAGATAGAGGTTCGCCATGTGTGTAACAAAAACTTCTGTAAATTTAAGAGATTTTAACCTTGAAGACGTTATTTTCAGGGCGGCAAACCGGTTTTGAATCGAACTGGTTCGATCCCAGAATTCCGAATTTTATTATTATTACTGTGGACCGAACATAAAATGTCGGTTCGTTTCAGCAAAACTGGTGGACATCAGAAAAATTGGCATTCTGTCTGGAGATTCCATCTGTATTCTGGTTGGTTTTGAGCAACTGAGTCTTAAAATGGGCTGCAAAGTGAATTAAAAAACATAGAAGAGCACTGAGAGCTACGTACAATATTCCGTTCTATAGTAACCTGTGCTTTTTAAGACCCTTGACTCTAAAGGATTTTCAATGATTCACATGGTTCAATGATTCATTCTACAAAAACTACGAAATTTGTATTTTACCTAGTAGTAAAAATATATTTTCAATATTTAGTTTCGATTAATGGAACACATAGGACTAAACTAATTTCTACAATTTAGTAATATTTAATATCTTAATAAATATATTGCTTTGCCTAATATTAATATTGTGTCCAGCATGGAATGAACCAAAGTTTGAACAAAAACCTTCTTCCAAAAACCTCGAACCTGATATTTTTGAACGCTAACCATAGGTAAATTTTGGCTTGAGCCAGAGTTCCGGAGATCCAAAGAAATGAATGGTAACCACCTGGTTTTTTTTTAAGTTGGTCCCAAAAAGTGTTTTGTAGGCCTGTTTACAAGCTGCAAAATATCATTGGAATAAACAAAGACGAAGACGAACGGAACGAGCCGCAGCATCGGTTCATTGGTTCACTCTGTATTTATTAAATATTTTTGGAAGACTTGTTTCTGATTCACATTTTCGACTATTAAGATTTATCCGTGAGTATGTGACTTATTTTCACTTTTTGAATTCCTAATATACTATACTTTTATTATCACATTGTTCAGTAACATTTAAAGTATTTTTATGAATTCTTGTACGAAAAAATGTTGAGAAGCAACGGAGTTACAGCCACTTCAGATAGGCCATGTCATGAATTAAACCCCTTACGGTGACCCGGATTACAAATGGTTGCATCTTCCGAAACACATGGGATTAGAAAAAATGTATTATTTGTGTCGGTTTTGTTTTTTGGCCTAACATTAAAAATAAATATAAAGGGATCGTTGGCTGGGAGTCAAGTATATTATAATGAAATAGGTAAAATATCAAAAAGATCGGCCAACACATATTTTTGAGTTATCGCAGTCACCGACTTCAAAAAAGTCTTTTTGAGATAAACGCCTTTAAAGTTTATAGCACGGCCTGGGCGCCATCGAAGGGGCTGGGTTTTTGACTTCATACCTCATTCAGTGTAACTCCAAATGAGCTGAAATTTTAGGACAACATTTCTGAGGAGTTGTACTTTCGATTAAAGTAATACAAAAAATCAATTAACCAAATCGTTTTGTTTAGTAGTTCTCTGTTCCTTTGTGTGCTATACACATAATACCATATACGAGCTAAAAAAATGGGGTGCAAGCAAATGCTTAAGAAAACTCGACTTATTTTTTGACTTCAAATATAAGATAATGTCAAATAAAAAACCTTACGGAGCTGATGCAACCAACCAATCGCCCTTACACCCTTAGTTGCCACCACAAAATACCAGGAAAATGCTGCAACAGCTGCACCAGGACCCACAGAGGGCCTTTTAAAAACAATAGATACAAATAATACCAGCGAAGCCGCCCACCTAACTTTGGTGTATGATTACACAATTACACGGAAAATCGAAAATGTTTTTCTGGGCATTTACGCAAGCTGTGATCCACTGTATGTACAATGTTGTTAATCAATTAAAAATATAAATTCAAACTTCTGTTTACAGACTACAGAAATATTAGCAGAATGTGCATTTTAAGTGATAGCACTGACATGCTTAGTACGACCCTTTAATAAATTACAGTTATATTAACGACAGTGTCGATATATATATATGTGGATGTGTGACACACATACGTGCGCGTCTAAAACAGCAAAAACTTTTGGCTTTTTCAAGTGCCAGTTAGATTGTTGTAAAATCCCCTTAGCGAGGGCGAGCCTCCAAAAACAAACCTTGAAGTAAAACGCTCTCGCTCTCTCATTCTATTTCAATATTCGCTTGTCACAGTGTTTCGGCTCTTCATAAAACTTGTTCCTAAAAGTCAAGGAAATTAAATTTTTTATTTAATTTGATGCTATTTGTTGGGACAATTTTTGTTCATTTAATTTAATTTAATTTAACTTTTTACCAAGTCAATCAAATTTAATTAGAGGGAAAAATCAGACAAAATTGAACTCAATAAACTTTTAAGAAAAATACAGCCAGAGTAGTTTTTCCACATGTAGTACAATGTTCTTACTTAGAGAATGTAAAAAAAATTTGATTTTTTTTGGTTTATGTTATAATCTTCTTGGACTCGAATAGGGAACATATCTCTTTTGATCGGGGTTCAATATTATTTACAACTGATACTCAGTGCTGCTGCTCCGCCCATATTCCATATAATCAGAGACAAAGTTAAAGAACACTTTTAGCGACGACCTTACGTGTTGTGTTTTACGCTTTCAGAAAAACAAAGCAAGCACGAGACCTTTTGCACTCAACGAACAAAGTTTGAAATAGCGCTTTAACTCTTTGCACCATCGCGCACTTTGGTAGCCGCACGTCTTACTCGCTTCTAGTACCTTTAGGTAGTCATTTCAAGGATCTAGTTTTTATACCCTTACAAATTGTCCAGATGTTTGTAACGCATAGAAGGAAGCATTTCCGACCACTAAAAGTATATATATTATTGATCAGCATGACGAGCTGAGTCGTTTCTATGCTATCTTCTCCGTCAGTTTAAAATCTACCGCTACCAAACTTTGCCAAATTTGTATTCATATCTTGCTTTGCCATTGTTGTTAGTAAAGTCACGGTCGCCATGTCACATATTTACACAACTACCGTTATCTAAAGCCAAATGTAAGATTTTATTGTCAACCACTTTACTTAACTACTTGCTCAAGCAAATCAACAACAAAAATTAACAGTAGATACGTCAAAATTTGAGTAGTTCCCTAGATCAACTAATTTGTAGACAACTTAAACCACTGTGCATTGCTACTGTTGGGGTCTGGGGGGCTACCGTAGCTATTATTGCAGCGGAACTGCTGGCAGTCTGGTTTCATGCTTAGACCTCGATAGTTCGGCTCGCGAGCGCTGTACATAGTAAATAGCAAGATCGAAATCGGCTTTAACGAACCCCCTCCAAAGCTGCTCTAGCCCCCCCCAATCGCTACGTACGTACACGTATTTGAGTGGGCTTGCGTGCGTTTGCCAGTTCCAGTGCCAGCTGTTGACAAGTTTTGGCCTCCAACGAGTTTTCAAATCAAAGCGGTAAAAAAAACAAACAAAAAATGCAATTCTAAAACCAAAAAAAAAAAACCAGCCATATTTATACATAAACATACATACTAGTGAGTGGGGTGACACAATCAGTGTTTAGCATAAATTTTCCAATCGCGCCACTTTCTTTAAGGTGAACAAAATTGCACATACAAAAACAAACAAGTGTACCAACTTTTTCGTAGTAAATGTACGTGCATACACATAAATACTTACATACATACTCGCATATTGATTAAGTGGAGAATTTCCTCCTATGACACAGACAGAAACAGACTGTGTTCCTGGAAGCATAGTACCCAATTAGCCAAAAGAGGTCTACTATCATCTGTGTTATCAGTATCACTCGGTTGGTGGCGCGTGTTTATTTACCTCCAGTGAATTTGAGTGCTGATTTGCTCAACATCGATTTGTACGCGCTTGTGTACACTATTTTAGTGACCCCCCTAGAGTACAGTGGAATAACTCTAGAAAGGATTTTAGGATTTTATATCTAGTTTCTTCGCAGAGTGTGGTATTGTGTTTTACTGCTGTGCACAAGATCGTGGGTTCATCTAATGAACAAGTTTTTCTTTAAGAACTTACACAACCAGTCAACTTCACTAGCTATTGGCGCCAGCTAACCTTGAAAAAGCTTTTCAATCTTTGCCGTTCGGACTCGGCCTAAACTGTTGGTTCCTTAGTAGCACACAAGCTAAGTGATTGAAAGCGCCTCGGTGTGGCCCTTTGGGGCTGTGTAAAGCCATCCATTTTTCTTCCCGGAATAAGCACAACTTGAAGCAATTCTGATTAGTTGGTTCCAAAAGAGGTGACACTTTCTAAACTTCATTCCATACTTGCTTGTGTGCACTAGCTTTAGTTAGATTGCTTATTTGATTGATGCTCAATATAAGAAAACCATTTTTATTCGCCAAATCGTAAGCTTATATTACAGAAAAATTATCTAAAAATTTCCTAGACGTTCTGCTTTCTGTAATTTCTCAAAATCGTTTGCGAAGAACAAATTCTAAGACTCTCTTTAAGTGCATTTAAGGGGATGTTATATATAGTATTTCTTCAAGTTTCGTTCTGTAGATTTTCTTCGGAATTGAATCAGATGCAATTAGTGAGGGTCCCTCCTCTAGAGCTTTTAACAACCCTAACTAAAAGCCTACATTTTCTTTTGGAATTCACTGTATTCCTACAAAACATTGTTTCCAGAATATCCGGCTCGAAGGACCAAGGGATTTAACTTCTTGTATTTAGTGATTCCTTCTTGGTATAACTTTATTCGTTGTGTTATTTTCAAATTCGCTTTGTGACTAAAAGACTAAAGAGATTAGTAGGCAACCTGCTTGCACAGAGGATGGCTTATTTCTTAAATCTAGTTGATATTCCATTTTTTAGGTATAAGCCGGTATACACTCTCAGTTTGAACTAAGTACATTTAAATAAGTTTCTATCGCATCTCTATCTATTATCTTTTATCTTTTCTCTGACACAATGTTTGTTGACTTCCAAAAATGTTTTCAATTTTTATAAAATTGTTGCCCCTAAACCCTTCCACTTAAGATATGTTGTCGCTGTCATAGAGTAAACACTGTACTTGGCATGTTTTGTTTGTGTTGTGGACATTGATGAACGCAAACTCAGCTGATGTCGTGAATTGAGTGAGTTCATTTTCATTGATTAAATGCTTACAGCTGACGTTGACCGTTTCTTTCTTTGCGAATCTTATCAGACAGCAGAGGGAACAACAACAATAACAATAGGAAAAGCCATTTAAGAACAATGTACATAGAAACATCTGTGTGTGTGTGTGTGTACATATTTACGTACACATTTTAAATGGCACAAGCGAAAACAATTATAGCACAAAGCTGGAACATGTTTTTGTATAAGTATTGTATTAATTCAGATACTAGCCATACATATTTATAAAGTACAAGAGGCTCAAAGTCCATACATACGTACACGCCGGTTGGGTAAGTGAGTGGTCGAGTAAAGTCTTTGTCATCTATCAGTAAAAGTATAAGTTTATAATTTGTGATCGAGAAAATATATGTTTTTAAGCTGTTTGTGTTAAGTTAATGTAAATTTAACTTAAATTTTGGTAATAGAGGTGATACATTTCCTGTAGACCTTTCAATTTCAAGGTCAAAACTCAAAGTCTCCATGCAAATTTGGAACTATGACCCATAATATGCAAAGTCAAAGCATCGACATCATCGCGTCGCCACGACTGCGGAATTCACAACGCTGGAATTTCGTGTTTCGATTTTTGTTTCACGTCAGTGTTGCATCTGTTTTTTTCCCTCTTTCTGTCCATAGCAAAACTTAATTTGCAGACCTTGAATAATATGGAAAAAGGAAGGCAACAGAAAATTTTATTATTTATGATGAGAACTACTGAAGAAAGTAAAACTTAGTCTACGTGTACTTGTTGACATTCAAACATAGATTGCATTATAAATAGTTGATAGTTAAAGCTGATAGTTAAAGCTAGAAACTTTAACTAAGACTTTTATTCCAACCCCCAAATAACTAAGTAGTTGAATATGTGTGGCCTGATATCGGAAAATCAAATCTATAATTGATCAAATAAATATCAATTAAAAAAAAAATAAAAAAGTGTCCTTATATTTTTGTGCATTTTGCATTTGAGCTTGGATTAAGTTCAATTGAAAAAGTCTTTTAAAGAACCCCTCATCATCTGTCTATGAACTAAATTCAGTGAATATTTTGCTAGAACATGGGCTTGAAAAAAAGATCTAGGACCGCTAGCGCTATATATTTAATATATTTTAAAAATTCAACAAACTTTTTTTCGCGGATTTTTGAAAGAGTGGCGGTTCTGTTTTGCGATTTGTTAGGGAACTATTTATAATTGGAATTAGAAATCGTTTTTATTTACTCTGCTTAGAAATGATTTGTTTTCAAAGTATTGTCATCTATCTATACGTGGATAAGAAAAGAGCTATTTACTATTTTCCTCATCTTCGAAACCGAGCCGGAAAATTTAGCATGTAGGTTGTTCTATTGAAGGGTTACTTACCAGTTGAAACCGTCTAGTATGAGATTCCGAACTATGCTAAAAAAAATATTTTAGCAATGCACTTGAATTTGAAACAAAATAGTTTTATTGTAGTAGTAGTAGTTCTTCTTTATTTGATTTTTTTAAGATTTGTTTTCGATTTGCTTACATTAATTTAACTCTATTATATAAAGAAGGTGATATAAATAGCATGGCATATTGCCGTCTGCATACTAAAATTTTACAAATATGATAATGACATTTGATAGTCTTAAGGATTTTAGAAGTTTTCGAAAAGAATTTTTCTTCTGTAGCGGGTTGCATCTGTGAGGAATTTCGCCAGTCTTTTCCAATCTGATCCATTTAATACCATTTTTGATACCAAGATAGTTAAGATAGTTTTATATTTGTGTTTGATTAAAGCTTAATTCGGAACCAGAACGGCCGGTTCACCCTTGATTATAAACTATTTCATAATAAAACAAGAAAGAAAGTCGGTCAAGCCCTACTATAGCATACTCTGTACCAACGAAATTCTACGCTCAGCATAAATTTTGATGCTGCAGTAGTAGCTGAAAGCAGCTCTGCTTCTGCGCTGCTGCAGCGAACAGTCTTTTGATCATAACTCGAAAACCGTTCATCCAATCTTCACCATTCCTTTGGCTGATCGATAAGTTATCCTTATTACTAAATATATCTAGAAGGAACAACCCACCTATCTTTAAAACTGTAGGAGATATGACTTTTTTCTAAATTGCGGGGGCGGGACGGGGCGTGGCTAAAATTGAAAATAAATTTGATCTGCCTGCAGACATAAGAAGCATATGTCCCATACATGTCAAGCCTCTATCTCTTACCATCTCTGAGATCTGTGCGTTCATACGGACAGACAGACGGACAGACGGCTGTTGATGCTGATCAAGAATATATATACTTTATGGGGTCGGAGATGCTTCCTTCTGGATGTTACATACTTTTGCACAAACTTATAATACTCTATGTACCTACGGTACAGGAGTATAAAAATTTCATTCTAAAATGGTTCATACAATGCTTTGGCTTTCATTAAACATAAGAATGACCAATCATTTCTGATATTTCCTGGTTTTTATACACTTGAAATTGCGTTTTTTTATGTAAGGTGCACAGAGAATCTTAAGTTTGTGCAAAGTAAGTGACAGCCGGTAGTAATGATTTCCCGACCATATATATATACTCTTGATCAGCTTTAACAGACAAGACGATATAGTCCCAGTCTGTCCGTCTGTCTGTATGCATAAACAGATCTCAGATCATAGATGATCAGGCTTATTTAAAACTTTTGCCCAAGTAATTTATAAAAACGTCATATCTTCCACAGTCTTATAGATGGTAGGTTCGTATCTTCTGGACAACTTAAGTAATCAAAATTATTTATCGATTTATCGAATTAAAGCGAGTCGTGTTATGAGCAAAAGAATGTTCAATGCTTTCAGCTCTAGCTGCTGCATTAAAATTCATACTTTTTCGTTGGTGCAGAGCACACTACAGTCAGTCTTGGGCAAGTTTCTTATTAGTTTTTAATAATGAATACATAGTCCCCATACTTATTAGAACTATTATAAATATCTAAGCACTTTCTTGAAGATTTTACCAATATAGGAGCCTGTAATTTCCCCCCTTTTTATACGATAGTCCCTCAAAATTCGAAGAACACTATTCTGTAACATATTAGTGGAAAATCACCATAGACTTATAGGTTAAATGATCTCAGCTTAGCTTATCACAAGACTGCAATGCATTTGTGTTTTGTTTAGTTTGAAACAAAATCTGACTCATTTAATTGTTGTTTCGATAAGAAATGTTTAACGAAAATAAGATTAAGGAAATAATCTTTGCAGTTCGTCATTTTGTTGTAGGTATATATGAAAATAGATACAAAGGAAAATAAAGAAGCTGGAGAAACAAACAGGTAAAATCATAAACAGTATAGCAAAATATACCACAAATAGCTACAATTGCAGCAGGCATCTTAAGAAGCAAGAAAATACGCTCCAAAAATATAAAGCAGTATTGCTCATGACCTAAGAAACATTTACTTTAATCATAAAATCCATATAAGCTCTGCTAATTCTTAAGATCGTGTTCTGCTCTGATTTGTCAGTCTTTCTGTTAGCTCTAGGCGTCTAAATCAATCGACCGATATTTTAAAAATGCAACAGTTCAACTTATTTTATAGTTCTATCTTTACCAGTCGGCATGGGTGTCTTTATAATTATTTGAACTCATTGGAAATCTTACACGTCTACAGTTGACAACTGTTAAATCTTTTGTATAATACAAATTATTTGAACATTTTGGTTTTACCATCTTAGTGATGATCAAATCTCAAATAACTTGTTTCTTTCATTAAATTTTGCAAAAGTTTCTGGGTGTTTCTGCATATCTTAACCTAGCCTGCTGCTCCACTTGACTATCGCGACGCTATTGAATTGTTGTACAGTCTCAATTCGTCTTGCTGGCGTCTATTGCTCGCCTGCTCTGACGTTTCGGCTGCTACCCGAACCGCTTGGCAGATGACTTGTAAAGAAGTTTTTTGAATTCACATTACGCTCATCCGTCTTGCTCTGTTTGGAATATTTTCTACTCTACTGGAATATTTTTCAAAATGGTTTTTATTTTACCATTTCAGGTTATCTGTATCCTATTCATGTGCAAAATTGCAGCCAATTACGTTAAATTACAACTACAAACTATCTACTATAAAGATAACTTTTTTCTTGTGTCTTGTGTCATAAGTGTGTAATAAGTCGTTATATCAGAAACTCATCGATGCATTGTTATTAAAAAGAATAACAAAAAGCTAACACCAGGGATCCGAAGTCTAACATTAAAACACTATTCCATTTGGGTTTTCTTTTTCAATCACTTATCTTTCCGATGTCTTTTTATACTAATGGCAAAAGTCAAATATGATTGATATCATTATTTTGCTTACGGTATGCCACCTAGCAGTTGAAGAGAAGAGTCAGGTGGTGCTGTTGTCCACAACTTGTATGTAACCTTAAAAATGTAAACGTACTGGTGTGCAGGTTGTCATGCCATTGCCATAAAATCGCCGGTCTCACTTATAAAATATTACTCACTTGCCCATTGGAGCCATGCACACATACGGAGTGGAGGGAAATGGGGGATGGGGGTTGGGGGCATGCACAGGGTCACACAATTACTCAACTGTTGAATGCCAGTTTGATAATATGAGTGCTTTCAAGAGTGAGCGAGATATTTTTTCATTAATTGATCGTATGCCGGGAATGCTAATTAGATGTACGAACTTCAACTAGAACGATTCAGTTTCACGGTGGCATGCGGTGCGAATTGATTAAATCTGACTAAGGTTAATGCACAGCGCACGTCTCGAATTGCAAGTACATAGCTCGTACTTACTTACTTACTTTGTACATTTTTACGTATATGTTGTGTACGCTATGTGTTCCCGACACCTGCGGCTACAACGACATTTAAACATTTTTGTAAAATTTTTTGTTTCATTCTGTTTTGTTATTGCAGGTTAGACGAAATTTGTAATAAAACAGAATGACTGGTTCAGGTGAGCATTAAAATATTATTATTTGTATTTTTAAGGCATACGCCGCTTTGCGTTTCATCTCAGCCTCTTCAAAAACACTGTGCGGCAAATTCAAACACCTCCAATGACGAACAGTATAAACTTTTGAATTGCTTTAGCAATTGAAAGTGTTATTCCAGCCTAAACAAAACGAAAATAACACGATTCTTTTTAGGATTCACACATTCGAATTCTCTTTTATTGATAGGATTGTGCAGGCAATCCTTGACCCTTGCCTTGTATTGTCAGATATTAGAAAATACTATAAGAAATAGTATAGCAAAGTCTTCTTCAATCTTGAAGTTTGAAGTTTTTATTCTCTGTACTGTGGGTAGCCTGCAGTTCTACGACTCAGTGCTGAATTTTTTAGGGCTGATTCAGACCTGAGCAGTAGGAATAACTGAATTCCATGCCTGAATTCAGGCATGCTGCAGTACTTCCCATGAAACTTGCCCCTGAGTTCAGCCCTGAAATCATGCCTAAAATAAGCAGAAGTCATGACGTAGTAGGACATGCCTGTGCTAAATTCATGGCTGAAACTCAAATAAAGGATGCCATGAATTCAGTACCAGCCCTTCCATTTCAGGGCTGATTCAGCTATGATTCAGGTCTGATCCGAACTGAAGGGTACATAGAGAGGATTATAAGCTTGTGCAAAAGTATGTAACAGCCAGAAGGAAGCATCTCTTACCCAATAAAGTAACTATATTCTTATCAGGATCAACAGCTGAGTCATGTCCGTCCGTCCGTCTGTCTGTCCGTATTAACACATGTATGGGACATATCTTGTCTTATGTCTGCAGGCAGATAAAGTTTATTTTCCACCCCCGCAATTTAGAAAAATCGTCATATACCCCACAGCTTTAAAGATGATTCGTTCCTTCTAGACATATTTAGTAATTAGGATAACTTATCGTTCCGCCAAAGGAATAATAAAGATCAGATGAACGGCTGTCATGTTATGATCAAAAGACTATTCGCTGCTTCAGCGCAGTGGCAGCGCTGCTTTCAGCTGCTACTGCATCATCAAAATTCATGCAGAGCGTATAATTTCGTTGGTACAGCGTATCCCACCCAACATTTGGAAGATCATTCTGACAAAAATCACCTTGATCAGCCGAAAATGATTCATGAATACGCTCAAAATTTGACTTAGTGAAGTGCGACTATAAAAAGACTCTCAAATGACTCGAAAATGATTTGAAACTGTTTAGAAGAAGGAGTTAAAAACGAATCTTTAACAAGAGTCGCTGCTAGGGTACCATTTTCTCCCGACTATAGTATCATTTATGATCAGAAAATGTGCCCAATTATGACTATTTTCATCAGATTGAGGACTCGAAACAGACTTGATTTTGATCAATAATTAGCTCCATAATTATAGAATGTTCTCGTTTGATTTAGGATAAAAATGCTTAGATTGCTATAACTCCTGAAATGAATTTTGAAGCGTTATTTGACCAAAGGTAAAAGCCTGAAGGAATCATCTCCGACCCCACAAAGAACCTATATTCTTAGTCAGCGTCAACAGCCGTGTCGATATAGCCCTGTCTATCCTTCTATTCGTATGAACAAATAGGTCTACGATTTTAAGATATAGAGGTTCGATTTTTTTCACGCATTGTCCCAACGCACAGTTCTAATGATAGAAGGTTCAAATGTAGTCGAGCTATAAGCAAAAGACTGTTCGCTGCAAAATTGGTACAGTATTTATTACAGTCGGGCTTGAACGACTTTCTTACTTGCTTATAATTGTGTATATTAAAATTAAAATGCTGAAATTCGTTTTTTGGTGTTTAATAAATGTTTGTGTAAATCGCCAAACTATTGCCAATTTCTCTTTTTGGCGAGAGAGATAAGTAACACGAAAAAATGTTTGTAGGGCAGAAACTCGCCCCATATTTATTTTAATGCCCTCTTTTTGGGATCACGTTAAAAAAATATATAGCATACTTCTGGGGCTGCATTAAAAATTGTTAAAAATACAAATAATTTTAAATGTTAATAAGATAGTACTCACCTAGTACTTATCAGTTGCTGTGCAAGCCATTACTCAATGAAGAGGCTAGATAAATACAAATGTCTTGTCGTCACAGTTTCTTGATAATTTTAATATCTCAAAAATCGCCATAAATACAAATACCTGGAAGTGATTGTTTGTTAAACAATATGTTTTTCCAAGCATCATGTGGAAGATAGGTTAATCCAGGGCATCAACAGTGACTCTTTAAGCAAATCCAATCAGTGAAGGGCTCTGTCAAGGGGTTTATAAACGAGCTTCGATTTTTTTCTATATGCAAAGAACTCAATTGGGACATTCGTAGAGATGATGTGACTTACACATAGACTTTAAACTGACTTAAAAGATTTGGGGTCATCAAAATAACGGTTTTCAATTTTATGCTTTTTTTTTGTATTTTCAGTGCACGATCCCAAATGGAGTTTGGAACGACGGGAGTCATCGGGTCATTTGGTGTGGCGCAAGGAGTCACCACGATCCAAGGTACGTTTTCGATTTGATGTCGAGGTATTGGAGTTTGAAAAGCATCCACACGAGGAGTTAGACCACAAGGACGATCACTTCTCTATAACAAATCTATCAACGACTGTTGCCCTATGCGCTACATGTGTTGCCGTTGTTGCCGCATCCGTTTTCCTACCCTGGTACCTGATGGAGAAGATGGGATCGCTATGAAAATTGGGGAAATGGGCTGAAATTCCAATGCATCTGACGGTATTAAGTAGGGTTATGTGTATAAACCATTTGTAGTTGTGTAATATATGTAATTGTAAATAGATACCATGTAAATATGTATGTAGTTTTATAAATGAAGATAGTTCATGTTTGACAACTAACATTAAGCCAGTTGTTGAAAATTGAAAAAGAATGTTTTTTTTGGTAGATGAAGATCACAAAAATGTGTTATTTAATGAATAAAACATCAAAAAACTTGCCTTTGAGTGTTAGCTAAATTGATTTTTTATTTTTATGATTTTATGGGAGTACGCGTAGCCTTACAGAAGCCGATTTTACTTGGAATCGACCAATTAGACCTTAAGAGTCCATTTGTTCTTTGCACCCTGCACGTACACTGCATCCCTCATCCCTTAAGGATTTATCTTAGCCATTTTGTACTTCGCACTGCAATCATCCCCGCAACGGTAGTCTAGCACAGTAACATCATCCCTTAATCTTAATGGACAGCATCCCCTCACAATGGTTGGTGGTGACTTACTCAGTTCGCTGGCTTTATTAAATTTCTGGCCTTTTATGATCACGCTAAAAGCAAATGGACATCTAATTAAATTTTCTGCAATCAAATCATTGGACATTGTGCACGAAAATGGCGGAACGGTGTGTAATTAATGAAGTTTAGGATCAACCACCATCTACCTTTTAATGAATAGCGAACTGCGTTAAAAACGTTAATTGGTATCTGTTTGTTAATAGCTATGAAATAGACCAGCGGTTTAAACGCTTAAAGAACATAGGTGCATAATGCTTACTTAAATGGTGAACGGTCAAAAGAAAATTAAGATAATTAAGTCCAGAAAAATGTACAAAATTTTTGGTACATTTCAAGAAATAAATAAATACTTACTCTTAAGCTGCTGCTTTAAGCCCAAAGGACCTAGGCGGAGCATTAGTCAATCTCTTGGCTTGTGCTCTTCCATTTTCGCACAAGAGAAAGCGGCCTACAGTTTAACGCCGAATCCAAACTTTGAAGTTTGAGAAAGGTTTCATTGGCTACTTACTTTAAAGATGGCGCCAATAGAAAGAAACAACTATTTCATTAGATCTTAAACCCACGACCTTTTGCACAGTAGACACACAAACTACCAGCTGCACCACAAATCCGCACTTATTTAAGACAGATGTTAAAACCGTTTAACTCCTCTCGATCCAGATGAACACTGCACGCTGATTTAGCTTAAAGTGCATTCAATTACAATACCTTGAAATATTTTTAGCTGTGATACCATTAAACTGGTCTAATGTTGATTTCTATAAACAGTCTATATTTACATGTGGTGATGTGTGAAATACTCGATACTATATGGTCTGCCGTTTTGGTGGTGTTAAAAATTAATTACCCTTGCTAAGAGTATTTTAAATTTGTCCAGATGTTTGTAACGCAAAGAAGGAAGCATCTCCAACCACATAAAGAATATATAATATATTCTGAATCAATGGAAACGTCTCCAAACTCCGTAGTTCGTTGTGCATTTCCATTATTCCACTAATGTTGCACATAGTTGGACAACTATAACATCTTCCTTTAAAGTTGATTAATTCGCAATCGGTAGAATGTCTACTAAAGATCCAGATATTGAATCTCATAAAATGCACAAAGCATAAACCTTGAGAATTTAATTTGTATGGAAGGCTCCCTTAAAGGGTCGAATATTGTGAATTGTAAAAATTTGGATCAAGTTCCATTGACTAATGTTTTGTAGTTCCGAGAACCTTTTTGTCCTTATAAACACTGGAAGTTACATTAATTTGAAATATAAAGTTGCATCTTAGATGTGAAGCTATAAATGTGTTCAAAGCGATAACTCGTCAAAGGTTTGATTGGTTTCGGTTGGTGTTACTCTTGTTTCACCTATGAACAATCCAGCACATCTTTGATGGTTCACTATGAATCTAGTAGCAGGCTTAACCCTTTTCCGATTATAGGTATACTATATTTAAATTCTTCGGATTTAAAGGGATTGATGGTTAAACGAAGATTAAATTGTATTTGTTAACCAGATCCAAATCGAGTGTGAAACAAAGAGCAAAGCAGCAGGGTGAAGTAATTAATATTATAAATTTTGCATTGAATCAAGGGGATCCTCAAGTAATGACGTAGATGACTTACAATTCTAAGAGCTAAGAATCGCTTTATACAATTTAAAAACCTTGAAGTTTAAGTGCGGCAACGTCTTTGCACTTGAAAGTAGTATTTCTGAACTACAATAAAACTGTGCAGAAAATATGTAAATTGTTCTCACTAGAACTAGTTTTTCGACCGATCGGTTCTATGGCAGCTATATATTATAGTCATCCGATCCGGCCGGTTCTGACAAATGTGCAGCGTATTTGTACCAGAAGACTTCGTGCAAAGTTTGGTGGCAATAGCTTTAAAATTGACGAAGAAGATAGCATATATAAGGACAGACAGACGACATGGCTAAATCAACTCAGATCGTCATGCTGATCAAGAATATATATATACTTTATGTGGTCGGAAATGCTTCTCTGCAAGGGTATAAAAATTGAAATGCCCATATATACTTTATGTGGTGGTAGTTGCTTCCTTCAGGCCGTTACAAACTATTTGCAAAAAGTTAATGTAATTTAGTTTTAGATTCAGTTTTTAGTGTTACATACTTTTGCACAAACTCAATGTACTCTGAGTACCTTTGGTATACAGTATACAAAGAATAATAATCCAAACACACCTCATATTCTTATTGTTCGCTGCAAAACTATTTGATTTTCAGTTCTAACAAAAGTTCCTAGAGCACAACCATTGCTTCCTAATCGAGTTTGATATGTGTATTGTACAACTTGTAGTTACTTATTTCTAGGAAAACTCAGACGATATTTAATTCAAGTCTTGGATAAGCGTAAGGTAAACACAAAATCTTCTTTACTGAGAAATTTGTGATTTTCCATATCTAACCAACCGAACTGATAAAAGTGATCGGCGCATAGCAAAGCACATTTATAATAAGTGATTCTGAAAAGACACCAATTCAGCGTTATTTACGTACATATGTCTAACCACTTTAAAGTGTTGTGCAGCATTAATGAGTTCCTCAACTTCTGGTGGCTGTGGCAGCGCCTACGTCAGAAGGTGAAAATTGATTTCGATAATCTACACCCATCAAGTTTACTTTTGATAAGCACTTGACGCGGATGAGGATGACTACTACACTTATGGCTACATGAGCAAGCCGAGAGCACGAAACGAGAGAGCGATAAGAGCTTCAAAGCGAGATAAGATTCCCATAATTGTTGGTGGTATTCTTTCAATTGTTCTTGTTTTGTTTTCGTTGTATTATTTCTTTATTTGTTGGCGATTGTATATCAGTTTGTTGCTTGCGCCAGCCAAGTGCGGACGCGGCATCATCGGGCGGCTGTACACATTCGATTCGTACGATAACCGAAGTGAGAATAAAGTAAAGTGAACCGAGGCGATCGAGATCTCGTTTGCATTTCAGTAAGCGTGACTTAGTCTGCTGTGTGATCTCCGACCGTATAGACGGGACTCCGCCACTATCGTCCACTCTCAATTGTGGCCAAGTAAAACCAAATTGACGCACATTGCACTAGCCGTATACCATAACGAGCCGGTCTCGTTGTTGCATAGAACAACATACTTAGCTAATTCAAAACAAACAACAATACAATCTAGACACCTCGCATTAGAACCTGTTTCGATACAATCTCAATGTAAGTCCCCCGAAGGTCGTTTTCTCGATCGCAGCTGTGTTTCATTTTTTTGGTAAGTAATTGATACTGACGTTGTTTTTGTTTTGTTTTGTTTTTTTTTTATAAATTAACAGTGCCTACAAGATGAGTCAAATGCCGGAGACAACTTTGGCCGACCTGAGCCTGGCTGATAAGGTGAGAGGTAGTGTTAATTCTTTAGTCTGTTATTAAAGTTCATTGTGTTGTTTTTGATAATTATTTATAAGACTGAAACAAAAAACTGTGCACGTGACGACTTGGCAAATATGTAAATAATAGCCTAAAAGGCAATCGACTACAACCGGCAGCCGTTTTATAGTACACTGTGAAAAACGTATTTATCTAAATGTCGTTTGGTGTCTCTAAATTTTGTTAGAGTTTTACTTAATGTGAAAAGAAACATGTTTCAGTTTTAAAGTGATCGAACTTCATAAAATTAGTCCCGTTTCCGCTTGCAGTTTATCGGGGAAGCGATTTAGTAAAGGGTTTTCCTGGCTACAAAACCCAATTTAGGATTCATTTGTTATTTGTATATTTCCATTTATCTGCATTTATTAACTTTTACCTATCATGGGTGAAAGCTTCAATCGAAATTTCATTTTTATCTAATCCCTTCTTGAATATTCGATATCTCTAACCAATTCCGAAAAGATTTGGAGTTCAAAACTTGATATTTCAAGCAAAGAAGAATAAAATATAGTGAATTTTGTTCTTAAACTATAAATATCTAAATACACTAAGAAAAAATCAACTGTTAACGTTTTTAAAGAATCGTACTAAAACGCATACCGATTTGTATTAAAATTTCAAGTATTTTTTGTTGTTGTAGGAAGTACTTCAAACAAGTACGAAACACTTCAGTGTAGAAAAGCGACAATAAAAATAATTGAAATATGAACAAACGTTCTTGAATCACAGTAAGCCGTAAAATTGCAGAAACCAGTTACATTACTTCAAGTGTAAAATATCTTAGAGTAGGTACAAAACAGACTGACAAAACAAGCTCCAAAAGCTGTGCGAATTATTTTTAAATAAATATCATCTTAAATTCTCAACTAGTTCTAACACTAAGCTAATGCACACTGTCCAGAAAAGCTAAAATTTCGGCATAAACTAGACGAAAACAGTAAGACAGTTGGCATTTATAAGAAACTAGCAAAATTTAGGACCGATCCGACCAAGCCCCTTACTGATATTCATTTTTTTTTATATTAACAAAAAGTTTTATTTTAAAAACTTTTGTTGTATCGAAAATTGTTGATTCAATCTTCATTATTAAAAGCTCTTCTATTTATAATTCGAACACATATGGATTGATTATCAATCCATATCGAATCGAATTCGGACTCGAAGTCTTCAGCAAAACTTCTTTAAAAAGGGCCAATAACTCGATTAAAAATTGTTTCTGTTCTTGGGTTAAACTTTTTTTAGTGGTTTTTCTTTTTGATAATTTGATGATTTGTCGATTGTTTGAGATTTGTACTTTTCGATTCAAAGATAAAATCTGATATTCCGTGTTCCCTGCGTCCACATTTGATCGACATTTGAAGCGATTCAATGTGACTGAACTCCAAGATGGCTGCAACAACAACAAATGTTTCGAAAACGATCAAAAATGAGCAAATTCTATTAGTTACAACGAATAATATACAGTTAAATGAATAAAGTCGCTTTAAGAAACAATCCATGAAACACATCACATTTGGGTAACGTTTGCATTAAAAACAACACGTGAACACAACGACACATCACAAAAACGCACAAGCTTTTCTTTGTCCAATGAAGTTTACACACCTTGTGCTACATTTTCCATCTCACAAATACTACTTGTTCAATTAATAAATAGATGTTATTATTGTTACAAATAGCACGTGGTAAGGCGGCAGCGTGGCTTTTCTTTTTTCCAATGCCACAGATTGGATCTTCATTAATTCAATACGGAGACCTCATTTCAAGAACATATTGTGAATATTTTGAATTTCATGGGCTTAAGCCAAGAACTTGTTTAATGTATTCTTACTTTTATTTAAATGAGTTTGGAATTGACTTTTCAATTTATAAGACTTACAAAAAAAACCAAAAACAACGGACAAGTATGATACAACGAGAGCGCTAGTTAAAGTCCACCCTGCTTGACATTGGTATACCCGTTACACAGTGGAATTAATGTTAATTAACAGAGCATTAACATTAATGTTAACATACCATCATGTTAGCCAGCAGCGCATACTGCTCTGCAAAGTATGCATTATATTGTATAACCTTTATAGCTTTGCCTTCTAATATTTGATTTTTATTAAAGTTCAAGTATATATATACTTTTTGAAGTCGGAGATGTTTTCTTCTGACTGTTTTATACATTTGCCCGACTTAAGTATACCTTGTTTAATGTAAAAGTAACGGGTATATAAACAGATTTAGTTTGGCATGTTCATAATATTATCTTAAGTTAATATATTTCGAAACAGTCTTATATCAAGAATATCATGATTGAAAAAATCGACACCGTTTGTACCTAAATCACATAAAAAACTTATGATTTTTATCTGAGAGAACATTTTTTTTTCAAATAAAAAAATCCTGAACTTGAATTATGATAATAGCGTGGGGTGCACAGTTCGGGGGGTGGCACACTTAAAAGTTATCATTTCCATTCAAAATTTGGTGGGAGCACCTGATATTACAGATTATCTTGACCATCTTTCTAATTTCATTTAAATGAAGTAACTAATTTCCTGTGGTTTCAGTACAGAGCCTATTTTTAATTTTCCGAGTGTATATATGAACATATGTTTATTAAATACGTACACACAAATATTCCACACAGAAACCAGCCAATAGATACAAATTTATAAGATATGTACACAGTATATATTTGTAGAATCCATTAATTTGTCTGTTTACATACACTTTGCCAAACGATTGCATGAGTTCTGCGATTTTCGATTCGCTTTCTCACATCTCCCCAGAATCAATTGGCGCTGCGAATTATCAACGGTATGCTAAACGATGCCAATTACCAGCTTGCTTCTTCAATATCATTTCCCATTTGGCTTTGAATCCGGCTCTCTCTGGAATCGTTGGCGATATCGTATAGGCGCGCCCATAAATAAGTTTACCAATAAACACCTATAGCTACATTGTTAAATTGCTCGATTTTTGTTTATGCGATGGGAAATAGCAAATATTTATTAAATCTATAATAAATCCATCAGCTTGTCATATGCTCAACTTAAAAGCACAGTGGAAAGATACGACTATATTTACACCTCATCTTCGAGGATCAAGTGACTCGGTCCAAAAAGTGGATCTGGATAAGGTGCTAAAAGGTTTTTGGTAACGATTAGTAAAGTGGATATAAGACCTGGTGTGAGTGATGGAAACACTTCAATGGGATATTTGTATGCTCCGCTGGGGAACAAACAAAATTGAATTAAACTGATAAAGAAAAATTCAAATCAATCGTCCAAATTATCATATTTATTATTCTAACTATTGTTTATGACTTTAGAATGTTACATTTACTTATCAAAATAATAGGTTGATCATCAATCAATTTGATACTTCTCTTGATTCAGTCGATATATAGGTATGTATAGGTTTTTAATGTTGGCTTTCAATTAACCTGTCGAAAAATATAATATTATCTCTAATTGTTATAAAGTGTCCACACACTTTTGTATGCTTATCATGTTTATTTGCACACAATAGAAAAATGGACATTTAATATACTTTAAATTTAGCCAGCCTGAAGTGCCTTTTCATACTAAAATCTGTTACAGTTCTAGGTTAAGTTTATGTTCGAGAATCGGCATTATCATCGGTCTAGAGCACCTCAAACCTTGTTCCAAATCCTCATTTTGAACTTCCAAACATGAACTTTTTTAAGAACACACAGATCAGCGCAATATCTTTGCATGATATATCAAATGGATAACCAATCGTTTTACTTACTTTACTTCACAGAATTTTTAAGTCTACTACATTTTCAAACAAAACAGATTAAATGTATTTTTACAAAGGATATATATTTTAATTCATTAATAACAAACAAATTTACGGAAACTTTTTGTCGATATTATTTTCGGCCCATATTTTTCAAGGTTAAGCTTATGATGATTTTCGAAACTCCCAAGACACCTGAATCGATTCAAATAGTTTTATTTAGAGTTTAGTTATTTATAGAATATCAACCACTGAACTCGGTCTTCAGCAATTTTGCTCTTAGAATGCAAACAGTCCCTTAAAGCAGTGGTGGGCAGAAATTTGATTTTGGGAGCAAGCAAGAACAACAATAGAAAAAAAAACAGCCCCTATTACCGACGCTCGGGTCGAGAGCCCAAACACACACTGCATATATTTGATATAGCAGTCGTCTCGATCACGCACTGAGTGTGATTTGTGGTTTTAGCTCGCTTCAAAGAGCGGTAATTGCACTTATCGTTTTTTGTCCTTGTGCGTGTTGGTGCCAAGAAGCGAGGCAATTATTAAAGCAACTGCGTGGCGTCAGTTGCCATAATAAGCAAGGGCTTGCCCACCACTTTCCTTAAGTTCAAATACTCGGACTTTTTTTTTGGTTCGGCCTAATGCATTACACACTGAAAATTTCTTATCAGGATAACTGACTTTCAATAATCGATTAAAGATGAGAATAATCAGTAGAGAATGACATTGTTCGCAGCCTTAGGATTCTGTTTCTCCAGTATATGAAAATATGAATAGAAATGCCTATAAATGAGGTAGGCTTACCTAGAAAGAGGTGGAATAAAACTTACCTTTAAGATTATTATCATAGACATTCAATATTTATTTTGCATCATCTAAACTTTTTAATGTTCTTCACAGACTGCAGTTAAGCAATCAAGCATTGATGCTCGTCGTTTCTCTGATGTATCCACCTGCTCCTTTAGTTCGAGTAAGTAAACTAAATTATCAGATTCAATCATTTCTATACCTTTCTAACAATACTGTTTTCATCCTTAGCTTGTTTCACTGGCAGCTCCGACGAGGATGATATATCGCCCAAAGATAACAAGCAGCGTAATTTCAACGGCGGTTCTGATTTCTGCGTTAAAAATATTGGTAAAAATGGATTTGGACGTAGAGAGATCGAAATCGCAGAGGCGGAAATGCCTGGCATAATGACCTTACGAAAGCGAGCGCGTGACGAGAAACCCCTGAAGAATGCCAACATTGTGGGTTGTACGCATATTAATGCACAATCGGCGGTCCTGATCGAGACACTGGTCCAGCTGGGAGCATCTGTTCGCTGGGCGGCATGCAATATCTACTCGACCCAGAATGCGGTGGCCGCTGCCTTAGCGGAAGCAGGCATACCCATATTTGCTTGGCGTGGAGAGACCGAAGAGGATTTTTGGTGGTGCCTAGAGAAATGCATTCATAAGGATGGCTGGGTGCCGAACATGATACTGGACGATGGCGGTGATGCCACTCACTTGATGTTGAAGAAATATCCGGAATATTTCAAGTCACTCAAGGGCATCGTGGAGGAGAGTGTTACGGGTGTGCATCGTCTGTATATGCTGTCCAAGACTGGGAAACTAACAGTGCCGGCGATAAATGTCAATGATTCGGTGACGAAAAATAAATTTGACACCTTCTATACTTGTCGCGACGCCATACTAGACAGGTAGGTTGGTTGAGTTCGATGATCAGCTGGGAGATCTGACAATTCTTCTCACTTGCAGTCTGAAACGCACCACGGACATCATGTTTGGCGGCAAACAGGTGGTTATCTGCGGTTATGGTGATGTGGGCAAGGGCTGTGCCCAGTCTCTCAAAGGTCAGGGTTGCATAGTGTACATAACTGAGGTGGATCCAATTTGTGCACTTCAAGCAGCGATGGACGGTTTCCGAGTGTTGCGTCTCAGCGAAGTCATACGCAATGTGGATGTGGTGGTGACTTGTACGGGCAATAAGAATGTCGTTACCCGGGAACATATGGATCGTATGAAAAATGGCTGTATATTGTGTAATATGGGTCATTCCTGTTCGGAAATTGATGTGGTAAGCTTGTGATTATGATTAGAGCAAACACCGATTGGTGTGAACCACTTGGTAAACATCTCATTAGAATAAGCGGAGTTTAAATAGAAACAATTATACGATGGCCACATCAACAAAGTGCTCAGTCATTCGCACATGATGCTGCATTCGGTTGGCAAGCCAATGAAGGGGTCATTTGCCTTATGTTTGGTAAAAATGATCTTCGATTACGGAGTTATTCGACTACAATCCTACGGAGTTATCCGATTTGTTAGAATGAAAATGCTTGTTCTAAGGCCGAAATGGTAGAGAAACATTAGTACCGAATTTCATGATCCATGAGATTTAGCAACATTCTCTGGTACTTTGATTGTGATCTCTCCGAAGATCCTTTAACTCACTTTTTCGATTGTAAAACCCAGACTGAGGGTGAACTTAGCTTGACTTGATAAAATCTAAGAACGAATACGAACTTTTTCTAGACCTTTCTTGCAGAAATAATTCGTTCTACTACTTTTTGAGTATATTAAAATATAAATATACTTAAGAGTTCAAAAATTATTCTTCGATAAGGAAGCAACTTAATTCCTATAATATTTCGGATCATTTTTTACCTAAATCTTGTTTTAAGTACAATTTTTCAATTAATTTTTCGAGAGTTTATCGGAGCTAGCTTCAAATTACTTCAGGCCAAGAGTAATGTCTTATCAAAGTCCATATTTTTGGCCCTTATATGGCAACAATAGTCGTAAGATAATTCAAAATTTTGTATATATATGTATCTTAAATCACATCTAGATATTGTAGGTTATTCCGCTTTGCTACATCAATAATAAGTAGTAAAAATGTTCTTTAAATTCATAATTTAAATTCCATTATTCTTGCAGAACAGTTTACATACCCCGGAACTAATTTGGGAGCGAGTGCGTTCCCAAGTTGACCACATTATTTGGCCTGATGGAAAAAGGCTTATTCTACTTGCTGAGGGCAGATTGGTTAATCTCTCCTGCTCAACCATTTCATCATTTGTAGTCTCAGTGGCGTCCTCGACCCAGGTATGCGATATATCAGGCTACAATTGTTAAATTTTAATAACGAAAATCCTTTTTAGGCGCTGGCCCTAATAGAACTTTACTCTGCCCCAGGACGTTATAAGTCAGACGTTTATTTGCTACCTAAGAAAATGGGTAAGTGCTTTTAATTTTAGCTTATGGGAATAAATGTTTATCGATTTTTAATATTCCATAGATGAATATGTGGCCAACTTGCATTTGGCACCCTTTGATGCCCATCTGACTGAGTTGACTGACGAGCAATCAAAATTCATGGGCTTAAACAAGGCCGGGCCTTTTAAAGCCAATTATTACAGGTATGAATGAATCTTTAGAGGCCTTATCAAAGACTTCAGAAACACAAAGATGAGTAACGGCCATTCAAATATTTCTTCCTGTGGACCTACAATTCAACATTTGTGTGCTTTCTGTGAGTCCACAGTACAAATTTTTCCTCACACTCACTTGCATGGCCATTGCTCATCTTGGTGTGTTCTGGGGTCTTTGTTTGTATTAAATGCCATCAAATCTAACTGTTGTTTATTTGTTGTATTTTGATTCTTGCAGATATTGATCAGTGTTCAATTCTGCTTTACTGTTGTTGTTGTACTTGTTCTGTATGTTAAATGATATGATGAATATAAAAAGCAATTTACAATAAATTATAAATAAATATTTAAAATATTTTAGAAAAATTAAGTAGGTTCTCTGTTGTTTGTAACTAAGAACTGTGAAAAACCCTGGTAAAATCTTATGTTTTCAAAAACAAACTAGTCATAGTTTTTTGAAAAGTAAGTACCCTCCTCAAACTGATGATTGCAAGGAGAAGCAGACGGGAAACAGCAGTCAGCAGCGAAAGCGAAGTGATAATTGGGGTATTCTTTAAACAGTACTGTAAAGCAGGATTACGCAAAAATAAAGAGAGCCTCTCTGTCACTTTATAACTCTCACTAATGCTCTACTTCGGAAAGCATCCCATTTTGTCTAAATCCTACTTACTATAGTTTTTATTTAAGCATAAGTGCCTTTTTTTGCAATTTGGTGCAGGACTTGAATATATTAGTGCCCTCACATCTGCCATTTTGTTTAATGTTTGTTTTTGATGGATGTTTAATATATCCCTTTCAAATAGCTGAAATAAGTTCATAAATTGATTTGAATTGCCGCTACACATGTAATAAGCTTCTACATGAGATCTACAGCAGATTTTACTTTACTTTTTTCGTTATCTACAATAGCTCAGGAATTGTACATGACCATAATGTGGCAGTAAGAGCTTTTGTGGCGCCACTATCGACATCGTGGACAAATCATGAGCAAGCCGAAAAGTATGCAGCACATTGTGAACTTTATTGTTAAAAATAAAATAATTACTATTATGATTCATAAAAATATAGTGTTGTTACTTTTTCTTCAAGGCTATTCAAATAATCGTTCTTATTAAGGATAATAGGGTGGCTGAGGCTAAGAGCACCCAACTCTACGAGTGGCACCGTCAAAAATGCTCAGTAAGGTTTGCAAATTTACCTTGAACTTGAACCAGGGGCTTGCCAATCATTGAATTTAATTTTCAAAATTCATGAAATGTGTTTCGTAGATTCTTTTAATCATTGACCCATAGACTATTCCAACTATTGTGATACAATTTTTGCACCGGTTTCACTTTATTGTACAATAATCCACCATTTCCAGTGCGGCGAATGCCTACCCAGGAGTATCGGACAGTGCCACTGAAGAAATGTCGTTGTGAACAACTGGGCTTGTGTTGCTTCAACACCTGGAACCCTTTACGTAAGGACTCCAGTATGTAACCATACAAAGCTCAGCTGGTTCAAGAACTGAAGCCTGAAATGGCAAAATGGGCTGAAATTTCAGATGTATTAAGTGCAATTGTTGCTCTTCAATTTCTATTGGTAAAATAATTTCTGCTTACCTTATTTTGACTGCTGCAAAAAGGTAAATAAACAGACCAGATTAGTAGAAAAAACAACTTTGTGAATTTATCGATAAAACGTGCAATCGATGACAGAACTCATAGGGGTGAAAATTTGCTATCTGATAACCTTTAAATTATGTTGATTCCCCATTTTTCTTTGTCAATGTACATTGTACAACTATAAATTGAGTATGAGTAGACCCCGAATGCTTGCCGAAGTCAATCAATCATTGACAATCATCCCTAAGAGCAAGAGAGAGAGACACCCTTTTTATACCATTGAAAATGGGAAGAGGGGGATCATGAAGTTGTGCGAATGTATGTAACAGGAAGAAGGAACTATTTCCGACCCCACAAAGTATATATTCTTGATCAGCATGAGCAGCCGAGTTGATATAGCCATGTCCGTCTGTCCGTCGTCTGTCTGTATGAACGCGTCGATCTCAGAGACTATAAGAGATAGAGCTTTAAATTTTTGCATGATGGTAGATGTATGCCGTACGCAGATCAAGTTTGTTTCAGATTTGGAAAATCCCCCAACCTCGTGGTTTAGTATACATCAAGCTAGGCCCAATATTTATCCATTTTGAAAGGTACAATCAGACCGGACAAAAAACACCAGAGTTATAAGCGTAACAAGAAAGAAAGTCGGTCAAGCCCGACTATAACAAACTCTGTACCAAGAAAATCTGTCTTTTGATCATAACTCGAAAACCGTTCATCCGATCTTCTTCATTCCTTTGGCGGATCGATAAGTTATCCTAATAACTAAATATGTTCAGAAGGAACAAGCCATCTATCTTCAAAACTGTGGGAGATATGACGTTTTTTCTAAATTGAGGGGGCGGCAGGGGGCGTGGCCAAAATTGAAAATAAACTTGATCTGCCTGCAGACATAAGAAGCATATGTCCCATACATGTCAAGCCTCTATCTCTTACCATCTCTAAGATCTGTGCGTTCATACGGACAGACAGACGGACAGACGAACAGACGGACATGGCTATATCGACTCGGCTGTTGATGCTGATCAAGAATATATATACTTTATGGGGTCGGAGATGCTTCCTTCTGGATGTTACATACTTTTGCACAAACTTATAATACTCTATGTACCTACGGTACAGAGTATAACAATTGAGCTGATAAGGGCACCCACTCCCCAGCTGTAAGTCAAAAACCGGTTACATATTTAAAAACTTAAAAACAAATAAATGAATACAAATGAACAGGGTATTTAGTGGTCGGGAAATTTGACTGCAGCGGCCTTACTTGTTTGGAGTGCAAAAGTTCAAAAAAATACCTTCACATTTTGGCATTAGTATGTGTGGAGGGAACAATCCGGAAGTTGAGAGCATTACAACTAAGAGGCTCTGCACTGTCGCAGTAGCAATGACAGAGCCATGATGCAACAATACAGGCGGTGTCAGTGTGATGCGTACTTTTGCCAAAAGCTTACGCTACAAAAGTACGCGCAGCACTGAACGTGAAGGTACTTTGCAGAGAACTTCAACTGATGCCACCTTACCTCTCTTATTGTATCATGGACAGAGCTAAACAAGAGCCGAACACGCAGCTTATACGAGCTCATGCTCATCATCACATGAATGCTTACGGAAATAATACCTCAGTGAGTATCAGAGAGAGACAGAGAGCCTCACTTCTTGGCGAATCCCGGCTTATACCTCTGGTTTAGAGAGAGATACATATGTTAGCAAGCCTTTGAGTTTTGTCTCAACTTTCAAGCTGTTACTTCAAGTGACAAATTCCCATTCTCTGCTATAACTCCGTGTAACAAACATCAACTGTATATCTCACTCTCTGCTGTAGCTCCGTGTAACAAATATCAGCCGCAAATATCAGGCCCAGCATTGTTCTCAGGTCTCTGTTCCAACTCGTATAACATATACCGACAAAATGAAAAATTGGAGGGAACATCTCTACCAAGTCCAGAAACATCTTTCGCATCTAAGGGACCACGCGGACAAAGCCCATACAGAACTTACCGGCTTGGATTTGGGTTTAGATTGGGACCAGCTGGAAAAAAACTGTCGTATATCGAGTTGCATGGGGGAAATGATGCTTCTAATAAGAGCCATTGCTTCAGAATATATGCAAAACAATGGACAAGCTTTGGAAACATTTCATGTTGATGGAATTCTAACCAAATGTATGTAAGCATTTCTTTATAAATTTGTGACCTCTAATGATAATCATACCCAGGCTCTCGCGAAATTAGCGCACTTTATGCAAGGCTTTCCAGGAAAGCAACGGCAGAGGACTTAAGCCAAACTGATCAATCTAATGCGGTACTGGCCCTAGAGTCTCTATACCAGGAGTTGACGGTAGGAATCGGAGAGCTTTCAGGACTGGAAATTCATAAGACCACTAACCCATATTCTCCGAGCAGTACTACATGTCGCGACCTCTCATCAATGAAATTGAACATTCGACGATTGAAAGAAAAGCTATCTGAACAGAAAGGTGTTATCAAAAATCTAGCTCTTAAAAATGCAGCATTAAAAAGAGATCTAGAGTATGTAGAGGTTAAAAATAACTTGGAAAGCTGTGGCTACCTGCTACAGATTCAGGAGGAGCAGACTAAATTCAGACAACAGGAATTCACCATGCACAAAACTGAGTTGAAACTGGAGGAGATAACCATGCAATTGAAAAATACTAAAGATACTTTAACGGAGAATTGTCGTACTGTGGAGTGCGAGAGAAATATATGGAAAGGTCGCTATCAGGAAAAATTGCACGAAAATGAACAGTTGTACGTGCAACTGGATCTACAAACTGCAGCAAATACAGCTAGGAAAACTAATCTGAATACCCTGGAGAAGAAGATTCAATATTTGGGCCGAGAACGACTGTACCCAAAAGCTGCCAATCGAAAGGTTAATGTGCCAGCGGTCAAGGAGATCAAGAAGACCGTCGTCAAAGTTAATTTAAAAACCAGCACAAACAATCACAAAAAGACAACTCCAAGCAAAAATTATACCAAAGTGGTACATAATGAACCAACCAAATCTGTTGGATTATCCTTGACTGCCTCTAATCGTACGAAGCAAAGCTCCCTTATAAATTGTGTTGGCATAACTTTTGGGAAAAGGCGACATCAATTGTTGAGCTGGTGCCAAGAAAAAACCAAACCGTATGGCCTACCAATGTATGAGTTTTCGCAGTCTTGGACCAGCGGTCACGCTCTGTGTGCCATCATTCATTCCTATAGACCGGACTTAATTGACATAAAGTATTTAAAATGCAAAAATCCGCAAGAGACATTGACTTACGGAGTGGCTGCTGCGAAATCCCTTGGAGTTGATGACAATATGGACTTTGTGACGCTGTGTCGTTCTAAACGTCCGAACTATGAAAAAGTTTTCGAGTTTGTGCTCAATCTGCTTGAATGCCTGGAGTCAATGGAGTTTGAGACATAGGCGGACTATTGTGCTTATTTATATATTTTTATAACGTTTTTTTTTGGCAGAAGTTCCTTAAAAATAAATTGTATTGAGGCCCTCATTTTTTGAGTAATGATTTCATCTTCCTTTCTATGAAATTTGAACTTCTACAGAGCTTGCTGAGAGCACCAACGAAACATACTACGCTTATACACAAAATATAATAAGTATATCATGCTTAAAGCCCTTTAAAGTATGCTATGTCATATGAAAACCATAACTTTAGGCAAGTATGTATTTAATATTTATCTCAACTCAACATTTTGAGTGAATATGCATTGTCGGATGTCTATCCCGCAAACATTTTGTCGTGTTACTTATCTTCCGCGACAATGCGAGAGTTTGGCGATAGCTTGAGGGACAGTCTGTCCGTATGAACGCACAGATCTCAGAGATGGTAAGAGATAGAGGCTTGCCATGTATGGGACATATGCTTCTTATGTCTGCAGGCAGATAAAGTTTATTTTCAATTTTGGCCACGCCCCCTTCCGCCCCCGCAATTCAGAAGAAACGTCATATCTCCCACAGATTTTAAGATACATGGGACGTTCCTTCTGGACATATTTAGTAATCAAGATAACTTATCGATCCTCCAAAGTGAAGATCTGATGAACCGTTGTCGAGATATGTTCAAAAGAATGTTCGCTGCTGCAGCGCAGTAGCAGCGCTGCTTTCAGCTGCATCAAAATGTATGCTGAGCGTATAATTTCGTTGGTACAGAGTATGTTATAGTCGGGTTTGACCGACTTTCTTTCTTGTTTATCATAAAATATGCCTCAAAAATCGCCTCGATTATTATTATAATGATAGATCGCTTTTTGATCATCCCATCTGAGAATGGGTGATTCATCGCTTAACACTCCCTAAGAAGACCCGAATGCGATTCTTCTTAAAGTGAGTTGAACGACCTTTTACAATATTACCAAAGGAAAATACTTTGGCAACGCTTATTTACCTTAGGTGCGAAATCGAACTGTTTAATAACACAATTTGAAATACCTTTTATTCGTATGGCTTATCTTCGGGGGCAGAACCGCATTCCTTCCTAGTTAAAAGATCCAAGGGTAAGAGTACTGCTCATTTAAACAATCGCCGAGGCTTACGTTTCTTTCTTTGAAACTTCAAATTATATATTCAATTCATCTTTTCCTGCTTGTATTGAAAACAACCCATAATGAGTCACTTCGCCTGATGTTTTATATAGAGAATTACATACACTTCAATTAAAATAAATAGACAATTTTAGTTTTACATGTAGATTACGGATCATCATCATTATGGATGTACGAATTGCCCCAATAGCTCATGATTGCAAAGATAACTTTCTGATCGGCCCTTGGTCCAACAAGGGGATTCAATTGCATCAAGAATACAACTAACCAGATGAGCCAGCAGCAGACAGCTGTGAGCAGGATACAGCTGCGGATCAGTGCACGTTCCTGAAAGCGGCCGGCAACGAACCAGCCCACGAATGCGACCAACACCCAAAATATGGTGAATATGGAAAATGCTATATATGTGTTCATTCTGTCTACTTTTTCTCCCGAGTTAGAGTTTTGACAAGTTTCTCTTTCGATATGAAAACAGGGCGGTGTGATCAGCATCAGCATCCCTCCATAAACTTTTATGATTGCGAACATTTCTGCATTTTATTGCCGCCAGCGGAGCTGCCGGCGCAATGGAGCGCAAAAGTTATAAAAAGAAAACTGTATACATTTTCCGAGTGCAGGCATCAATGGAGGCTGGAGGATGGAGCGGGCCATAAAACTGCCGCACGCATCCTGACTAAGCGCAAAATCCGTTTTACGAGAGCGCCTGGAGAGCCATGTGCTGGATGTGGATGCCCGTGCTGTGCCCGGATGATGCCATAAGTGCCCAGGCGCGACTCATAACATGGCGACCGTGCAATGCGTCTGTAATCGAGTTTTCCCAAAGTAGCAATAAATGTTTATGGCAGCATCGAATTTTCCATTTTCTTGGCATAAGTATCAAAACGTCCGGTGCCACCCCCCAGACGAACATTTCGCGGAGTTGGTGGTGGTGGGGATGTGGTGGCCATTTTTAATTTCATTATCGAGCAGATGCAAAAGCGTAATTGGAAACAGTAGCTCTGTCCGGGCTACATAACTGGTTGCCCAGACAGTTTCACACCTCAAACAGAAACTAACAAACTTGGAACTCTTGTCGACTGAACGCCATAAATCATGGCACTCACAGGTCTCCCGCGTCACAAGCAAATGCAAATCAGGCTAAATGTGTGATTTCGGCTTTGAACATTGCCCATTGGTTTCGAAGGCGGCGGCGGCGGCTATAGAAGACGACGCACCCGATTCTAGGGCACCGGGCTATCTGTTCCGGTGTCGGTTTGTTATATTTTTTGTGTTTTTTTTTGTTTCTCTTTCGTTTCTTTAACAACATTGAGTCAAAATATTTGAATGCTACACAATAATTTATGATTAAATGGGAAAAGTGCGTGACAGATATAGGTACTTGGATCTACGACTAGCACAAAATAATATGGAAAGGTATACACCAGCATTTGGTTCTCAGCTTACACTTCGCAGCAGTTACAGAGAATCAAGTGTCTGAACTTAAAAATCAAAGATAAAAGTAGTTGATTTGATTGATTTAAAATGATTTAAACTCGTTTTGTTGAATCTTTGGAAAATTATTGAAAAATTGGAACAATTCCAAAAACGTTTATTCGATTGCAGTGAAACTTTGGCGATCGGCTGTAAGCATGCCCTTCTAAATTGAAGAAACCAGCTGAAAATTAGTTTAAAAACCGAGACGTTTGCAAAATTTTCGATTCCGATGAATCCTTTGGGCATGGTAGGACACTTGCCCGGGAATATACCATAATTTTTATATACTTGCAGAGGGTATATTGAAATTGTCCATTGAAACGCATAGAAGGAAGCATTTCCGACCGCATAAAGTATATGCATTCTTGATCAGCATGACGAGCTGAGTCGATATAGCCATGTCCGTCTGTCCGTCTGTTTTCATGCTATCTCCTCCGCCAGTTTTAAAGCTATCGTGACCAAACTTTGCACAAAGTCTTCTGGTACAAATACGCTGCACATTTGTCGGAGCCGGCTGGTTCACATATAGCTGTTAAGATATAGCTGCCATAGGAACGATCGGTTGAAAAACTAGTTCTAGTGAGAAAAACTTGTTTGGTTTTAATGCAAACTGTTTCTCCAAACTCTGTACTTACTAGTTTTCTATGCTTCTCCATAATTCTGCTAAGTTTGGTCGAAATCAGACATCTATATAGTATAGCTGTCATACAAAAGTAAGGTAAGAACAAGAAAGAAAGTCGGTCAAGCCCGACTATAACATACTCTGTACCAAGTACCAAAATCTTCTTCATTCCTTTGGCGGATCGATAAGTTATCCTAATAACTAAATATGTCCAGAAGAAACAAGCCATCTATCTTCAAAACTGTGGGAGATATGACGTTTTTTCTAAATTACGGGGGCGGGAGGGGGCGTGGCCAAAATTGAAAATAAACTTGATCTGCCTGCAGACATAAGAAGCATATGTCCCATACATGTCAAACCTCTATCTCTTACCATCTCTGAGATCTGTGCGTTCATACGGACAGACAGACGGACGCTGCAGCGCAGTAGCAGAGCTGCTTTTAGCTGCTATTGCAGCATCAAAATTTATGCTGAGTGAATAATTTCATTGGTACAGAGTATGTTATAGTCGGGCTTGACCGACTTTCTTTCTTGTTTTATAAGCTTTCACACAAATCTTCAAAAATTGTTGGTACCAAAAATGTAAACGTAATGGACCAGCTGGGAAAACATGTTCGCCCTCAGCAGTGCAAAATCCAGAATGAGCACCAACCTTTCAAATTTGCAAATTTACCACAAAGAAAAACGTTTTGGTTCGGTTCAGATTTAAGACTAGAGTCGCTTTCCTCTTCACAAGGATACTAATTAATTTGGGAATTTGAATCGAATCCCTAATATAAATTTTATTACAAATTTAGATCGACGCTCGACATCCTTAGCGTTGCCTGATCGAAATAACCATTAAGGATGACTTGATACAAATTGTACAACATGTAATCCTGCAATTCGCATGCCGATCCCTTTATATACTTGTCATCAATCTGAACTTTTTCCTCCATGTTCACTTTTCTAAATTACTTCTTTACCTTAATTAAGTTTTGCCAGGAGAGCATTTTCTCAATTCTCAAGGAACTTACAGACGAATCCTGTACATCCGATTTTGGACATTCTTCTAAGGATTTAAATTTAAATTTTAATATTCAAATGGTTTACAGGGATTCAAAGTCGCATTACAACAGAATTCATATTATTATTCATATTATGTGCCCTTATGAACCACTGAAACGAACCGAAACCGCTGTTCAGCTAGCTCCAAAAACAGTGTAATGAACCGAACCGGCGGTTCAGAAACTGTGTAAGCCACTGAGCCGAACCAGTACGTATTTTCAAGTGGCTTGCCTGGTTTATTGCATACTAATGGGCGGTATAACATGTGGTTAGTTGTATGAAATGTATTTGAAATGATATTTCTTGGCATAAAAATAATGTAGAATTGTTTGAAATAGATTTTTTTGAAATTAAGAAACAATACTTGAAGATAATTTCAAAGTGAGCCTACTAAAACGTTCCTTAACGTTAATAAAATGTTGATAAAATTTGTCAAAATATGAATTATTTGCAACCAAGTCCCTACAGGTGATGAACCATTGCCGAAAACAGATATTAAGTTTAGAATTATAGTATTAAAAAAATTTCAAAAAAGTCCAACTAGGCAATTTAATTTGTACAGTAGCAAAAATGAAGACGTAAAGGACAAGCAAATGAAAATCGTCCAGAATGAGCACCAACCATTCAATATACTGGACCTTGTTACCTTTAAAATGTAAGCTAAAATATAAAATTATATTTTATCGAGCCGGCTAATATCCCTCCATGTATACTTAGAAAGGTTGCCAAAGACGAAACTAAATAAAATGTAACTATTTCCATATCCAGGCCAAAGACTGCAAATTTGACCGCCGAGCCCCATTCATTGGGCACAAAGTGTTCTGTGCGCGTTACGGTCGGCTTAACTAAGCTCTGCCCCGACTTTATGCCAACAAAGGCCGGGTGCCAATCTTAATGTTTACGCTCGATGTCAACCGAGAGTACGTACTAGAGTTGTTGGAACCAGCTCCTCCGCTCCAGAGTTGAGGCCAGACTCAGCGCCATTATCAATGCCCAAAGTGCCGACGGGCCGTTTGTTATTTACATTTACCTGTGAAATGTGTGGCAAACGTTGGAGAGGCACTTCCTTAACGCTGGGACTGAGGCTGCTAAGTGACTGGACAAACAACGCGTGCTAGGGCGTACGACTAATCTAAATTTGTTTCGTAAAGCCACAGTCACTCAATTGTTCTCAGCTGAATGATAGAAAGCGACAGCCATATCTAACTAACTTGGCTCGGGTCACTTAAGTTCCATCAAATAAAATGTATGAAATATTGAGTAGTAGCTGCATACCGGGTAAGTTCTTTGGGCTGTGTGGATTTATTTTGGTAATTGTTTTAAAAAATTGTTTGTATATCCTTGCAGCACGTTTGTCTTGAACAAGGCTGCAAACCGGTCCGGAAGCGAACCCCTGAGAACCGGTTCGGTTCGGGTTTTTTTGGGGTTTGCGAACCGGACCATGAACCAGGCGCCTTACATTTTTGACTCCTCGAACCAGAACCCGAACCGGACCACTTTTTCGAAGAATAAGGTTCGGTTCACCAATTTAATATGCTTCAAAATTCGACAATAAATGACTCAACGTCTGATTGTCAAGACGAGAAGTTTATGAAAGCAATAAAAAAATATAAAATCTATGAAGGATGTTATAGATTCCTTTGAAAGTTGTCTAATATTACATCCATCGACAAATGTTTTAAAATGTTGAAAAGGTTATAATAAAGAAGACTTAGAAAATATTGCTTTGACTAAACTAGCTGTACCAGCAAATCAGGTATCAATTGAAGAAGCATTTTCAGTACTTAAGTTTGTTCTTTCTGATTTAAGAGCTAGTATAGATGAACAGCTCTTGGAAGATATAATGCCAATTAGCTTAAACTAAGCAGTTTCTAAAAGCTCTTAATGTCATCTAATGGATTTGATTATTGAAATAACTTAAGTAATGATCATTATGATTAAGCATACAGATAGAAAGTATATATGTTTCATTTTGAACGTATTAATAAATTAAAAGTGAAACTATTGTTTTATGTGCAAGCGACCCTTGGTTCGAACCAGAACCTTGGGTTCAGGGGTGCCAAGAACCGGTCCGCGAACCGAACCCCCGGAACGAACCTCATGGATAATTTTGAAGTTTTGCAGCCTTGGTCTTGAAGGACATTTCCACAAGATTTTCTCAATAAGACTACTGTTCTGACTCTACTTTTTTGTATGTCAGCTATACTATATAGATGTCCGATTTCGACCAAACTAAGTGGAATCATGGAAAAGTATGTATAGCAAACTAAGTTATACAAAGTTTGGAGGCGTTTTCCTTGAAAACAAAAAAGTTTTTCTCACTAAAACTAGTTTCTCAACCGATCATTCATATGACAGCTATAACCTATAGTCATGCGATTTTGACAAAACTTTGAAGATTTGTGTGAAAGCTTATAAAATAAAAATATGCCAATTTTAAAGAGGCTTACATTGAAAAAAAAGGTTTTTTTTTTACTAAGACTATTTTTCTTACCCAACTTTTGTATGACATGTTGTATGTTTTAGTGGGATTTTCTTTAGCTATGCCCATATTCCACAGGATTAGAGACCGCGCATTACAACCACTTCAACTTCAACTCACCCCACCTGACTTTCTATATTCAAGTCTTCCCCGACAATAAACATTCCAAGTAATCTTATGATTATTGGAAAATATTACCCACTTGGCATTTAGCACTTTCGGTTTCATTGATGGTCAAACTTAATTTGACAGTTTTGTCCATTCGCTGGACAACGGCTGTAAGATAAAATATCCATTGAGTATTAACTTTTTAGAAAGTAAATAAAGATACATACTTTATTATGTATCTATATAGGTATGTTTTGTATCCACCCCAACTGGCGACCATTTGGTTTCCATAAAACGGAGTCTGCGCACAATTAAAATGCAACCATCGAATGTGATTGATTTTCCCCAAGCACGAAGTGTTGCGTGTATTTGTCCGTAGTAACTGGCACCATCCGTCAGCTCGACATTGGAATTACACATGGCGCACTGCGCAGATACAGAAACAGATACAGAAGGGCGGGGGCGGTGGTGGTTACTTTCAAGTCGCCAGTGAATTTATGTATCTGGAACGATTCTGCAACCCCCAAAACAACCGAGTCGATACAACGAAATCGAACTCTATTGAATTTGTGCTGTTTCGGTGACTCCGTGTGCGGGTGGAATAAAAGTCAGAGATATATAACCGTCATATATCTAAGTCTTGTGGTTGTTTCCCCCCTCTCCCCCTCACCGGGGTCCAGTTTATTTATTTGTTTATCTACTATTTATGAGCCCCGAAGACCGTGTGCAGTGCCTTCCTGCGGCTCTCTCTCTCTCCTGGCTTGTCTACGGTGCGCGTTCGTCACGGTCGCCGGCGGCGTCGCGACGCTGCTGCTGTTGCCTTAGCCTTATTGGCATCGCCGTTGCCTTGCCCTAGCTATGACTCTTGGCGTTGGCGGCTTCGTCGCCGTCGTCGTCGTCGGTGTGTGTGTGTGTGATTGTGATTCCTGGAAACTAACAGCTATTCACAGCTAGCAGAGAACTCGCACATCATTCAGTTCGATGACGTTCCGCACTTCGCATAGCTCCAACTCCACGTCGCGTCGGTCGCTTTGTCGAAAGTGTTAAGATAATAAACCAACAACAATAACGACAATACCAATAACGGCGAAATAGCAACGGGAACTAAGTATAGCGATTGTAATAGTCGCACAACAACAGCAACAACAACAACAATAACCAGAAACACAAAATTTAATGTGCAATTTTCATAAATATTTCGCGGCAATTACCAATCGTAATTCGGGGCGGTGCAGTGAATGTGTACTTTCAATTATAACCGCAATCAATTCCGCACCTCTTCAGTGGTAAATGAAATTTATTGAATTCATAAAGTTACCTTAACTTCATTTTAAACCAAATGCACTCAACATTACTTTGGGCCGTCGGATTTGCATTGGACAGCAAATAATGTATGCACTAAAATGAGAATATAGCCAAATTGGTGGAAAAGCTTTGTATCGATTTTCGCTATCGATTAGGTAAGTACATTTGGTTTTTTTTTTTTTTGGAATTATGCAAAGAATATGTTTTCAATTGGGCGTGAACAATTTTTGCACAAAAAAAAATAAAAGCTTTAATGCAGTAAGAAAACTTGATTTATGTTACTATTTCTAACAGATTCTGTTTGTATGGCCATGCCAGCTTTGAGTACTATGAGTCTCAGGGTTAAATTAGCCGCAGAATTACTAACTCTAAAAAAAACTCTGCGACACATTTTTGAACTCAAAAACAAGAAAGAAAGTCAGTTAAGCCCGACTATAACATACTCTGTACCAAGGAAATTATACGCTCAGCATAAATTTTGATGCTGTGGCAGCAACTAAAAGCAAGCGCTGCTACTGCGCTGCAGCAGCGAACAGCCTTTTGATCATAACTTGAAAACCGCTCAACCGATCTTCTCCATTCCTTTGGCAGATCGATAAGTTATTCTGATAACTAAATATGTCTAGGAAAAACAAGCCATCTATTTTTAAAAATGTGGGTGATATGCCGTTTTTTCTAAATTACGGGGGCAAGAGGGGGCATGGCCAAAATGGAAAATAAACTTAATCTGCCTGCAGACATAAGAAGCATATGTCCCATACATGTCAAACTTCTATCTTGTACCATCTTTGAGATCTGTGCGTTCATACGGACAGACAGACGGACATGGCTACATCGACTCGGCTGTGGATGCTGATCAAGAATATATATACTTTATAAGGTCGGAGATGCTTCCTTCTGTCTGCTACATACAGTGGGAAAAACCGTGTTCAGAAAATAATATTATTTCATCTTAAAATAAGAACAGAATGTGCTCTCAAATTTTGGAGAGCAAATGTTTCGTATGTTCTTGAAATGAGCACAATTCAGCTCATCACCGAAATGTATAAGTAGCCATTCAGACGTGCGGCTGCAGAAGTGGGCAATAGCCTAACGAGCTAAAACGACAGCCGTCTTGGGCTCTACTCCCAGTAAGTCCGAAAAATGTTACTTTCCATAATTGTATTGTCTAAGGCAGGTGGGGGGTTGTACAAGGCGGATGTCTCTGCGGACTTGGAGCTGGCATCGGACCTAGACCTGGAATTGGAACTGGTTCAGGACTGGATCCCCTGGCCCTGGTCTCTGGTCCTCTGGTCTCTGGACCCTGGACCCTGGACCTCAAATATTTTTTTAAGTTTATAATGTTCTTAAAAACTGAACATTTCAACTCACATCAAGATTTTGCGCTCTCTAAAAATTGTTCTTCAAGTGAGAAATTGTTCTTGAAGTGAGAAAATCCGTTCAGGATTGGTTTTTGACACCGAATGTGCTCATATTGCGTCCAATGCTCTCGGTTTTTCCCTCTGTTTACGGTACAGAGTATAAAACTAGAGAAAAGTTGTAACAAAAATCAAGTTTTCCCATATACAATAGGAAAATCATTCAATATATCCTTGCAGAGGGTATGTTGAAATTGTCCAGATGTTTGTAACGCATAGAAGGAAGCATTTCCAACCACATTAAGTATATATATTCTTGATCAGCGTGACGAGCTGAGGTGATTGCCATAGAAAAGTAAGGTTAGAGAAATAGTCTTAGTAAGAAAACCTTTTTGTTTTCAATGTTAACCCCTTTTAAGTTGGCATATATTTATTTTATAAGCTTTCACACAATTCTTAAAAGTTTTGTCAAAATCGGATGACTGTAGGTTATAGCTGCCATATGATTGATCGGTCGAGAAACTAGTTTTAGTTAGAAAAACTTTTTTGTTTTTAATGCAAACGTCTCCAAACTCCGTATTTACTTGATTTTGTTGCTTCTCCATGATTCTGCCAAATTTGGTCGAAATTGGACATCTATATAGTATAGCTGTCATAAAAAAGTAGAGTGCGAAAAGTAGACTTATTGAAAAAAACTTGTTTGTTTTCAGTGAATATGTCCTTCAAATTAGTTAAACAACGTGCTGCAAGGGTATTTAAAATTCAGCCGAGCCGAAGTTAGCTTTCCTCTATTGCTTAGATGGAGAACTTTTTAACATATTTCGCATATTTCTTCTTCTCATAATTATAGCAATTTAAGCCATAGTTCCCATAGTATCTCAATAACTTAAACCTTTGCTCAGACATTAAAACAAAATAAGACAAGAATATTGGTTCTTGGGACATGGAAGTTCTTAGATTCAATCAGAAGAAATTGGAAAGCTATTAGCATTCATAGCGGACTAAGATAATGTTTACGATGCTCTCAATTAAATCGTCATAATTTATGGATCAAACAAGTTTGATAATAATCAGATGAATTATAGATGAGTTTAAAAAAATCGAAAGTTTTTCAACTGACAACACACTTGCTAACATATGCATATATATTATATTATATATTATCTGTACAAGTAAATTCTAAACGTTTTTGCAAAAGTTGGCTATCCAAGTATTAAATCAAGTCGGGCAATGTTGCAGTTTCATTTGAAAACCTCATCAGTAGGCTTTCTTTTTCAGTATTGTGTTTTTTCGCTGAAGTGTAAACCACATTGTTTCAGAATGCTCCGAATTTCTCACTTCTGTGTCCACAGATGACAATTTGCGGAAAAGCTGAGCTGAGTCAAAGTACGAGCAAAGGCACTACAAGATTATTTTTGTTCAACATGACAACTCTTGGCCACAAATTGATTAGATTCGTGTATCGCATCAAAAGACGTTTTGTTTTTTCGAGATGGTAACGAAAAGTGCCAGATTGAAAACTCAAAACTGAATTTGGAATTAACTTTTCACAATAAATCGTTCAACTAAAAAAAAAATCATTTTAAACTTATTTCTACAGGCAATAATTAGCTCTCATAGGGTATTTCACAGTCGGGCTCGACCGGCTTTCTAACTTGATTAATTTGCATTGAAGCTCAAACCATAATAAAAATTGTTGTGATAGCTTAAAATCTCTTTAAATTCACACGATTTACAAGCTCTTGCTCCCCATAGCGTACATTGTTATCATATTTAACCGTTTTATATCTTTTTAAGTCGATTGCACTATTCAGGCAGTGCGTGATACAATTCCCTGCAATCTTTCTGCGCCACCAATATGACCCAGGAACGATGTGAAAGGGGGGCAACGAAAACATTTCCGGTCTCCATTTGCGCTTTATGAGCTGCCATAAAGGATACCGTGATGTTCCCACGGCTTGAGGCTCTAACGAGATCACGTACGGCCATAAACACACACAAACAAACATACACACACACACACACACACACACAGCAATGAAATTCATAATGGTAAAATGCAATGGCGGCACTTAAGTGCCGCCGCCGTTTAATCCAATTCCGCAAAATGAAGCCACGCGCTTCACTTCAATTCTCATTAACAATATCTTTTCCACCACCAACCGGTGCGGGCCCAACCACCAATTGTATCCGTATCTGTGTGTGCGCACCCATGCACACATTGTTGCAGCTGACAAGAGTTTCCATTGGGTGTGTGTGGGCGGGGCTTGTTGTGTGAAAATAATGGCGAGCATGAAGCAGTGTTGCCAGATAAATGGAAATTTGTATTTTAATGTAGGGGTGGGGTTTCATCTATAAATAACAATAGTTTCAAACACTAAAAGCAACATTATATTAATTACGGAGACCAAATCGCATACCTCAAATGGCCTGAGCCCCTAGAGGAGCCAGAATTTGTTTACTGGCTAAAAGAACAAAAGGTATATTGCCTGTATAACTAAGTTTTAAACAGGGCTGCAAACCAGTTTTGAAACGAAACGGTTCAAACGCGGAATTCCAACCCTTTTTTACGGTGAACCAAACCTTGAAACGAACCTCTTTAGTAATAAAAGTCCAACCCGAACCTGTTCCAAATCTTCCGGATTTCGGAATATAGAATAGAAGAACTACTTATAAAATCCTAGCCTTAATTCTGCTTCTGTTTTTAAGATTCTCGACTCCAAAGCTTTTTCGAAGATTCTCAAAAGCAAGTGCTTAACATTAGTAAATTGTATTTTATTTTAATATTCCCAAAATCGAGCCGATTCTAGTGTTGGGTAAAGGTTGTTCATTTCAGTGAACATGTTCACTTGTTCTTTTTTACAAAGTGAGTCAACTCAGTCAAATTGCTCAGTTGTTCTGTTGTTCATTTGTTCAGTTGCTCAGTTGTTCAGTTGTTCAGTTGTTCAGTTGTTCAGTTGTTCAGTTGTTCAGTTGTTCAGTTGTTCAGTTGTTCAGTTGTTCAGTTGTTCAGTTGTTCAGTTGTTCAGTTGTTCAGTTGTTCAGTTGTTCAGTTGTTCAGTTGTTCAGTTGCTCAGTTGTTCAGTTGTTCAATTGCTCAGTAGCTCACGAGCCAATGTGTATTGAAATGAAAGACATACTTAACTACTGAATTTAATCTGGCTTATAAGTTCGACTTGCTCGACGTTTCCAGGAACTGCAGAGTTCTCGTTGTTGTTGTTGTTGTTCTGTCGGACAACTGGCTCCACTGCAGCCGGGCTTTTAAGCTGGCGGCTTAGATTGCTTTGTGAGTTACAACTTAAAGTAACGCTGCAGTATTTACATTTTGCCTTTTTATTATCCATTTCGGTGAAATGGTTCCAAATATCGCTGTGCTTTCTGATCAAAGACAATCTGAATAAAAACAACGGACGAGACTGCCACACCAGAAGACTGCTTAACACAGAGTTGCCATACAGTCATCGAACTAAGTGAACTGTCACTGATCACCTCACTGAACTAGTTACTGAACAACTCTCTGAACTAGATACTGAACAACTCACGGAGCAATAGAGACAGAACAAGAGCGGCTGAACAACTCTTAATGAACTACTCACGGAACAAGAGCGCCTCAACTAGAACGATTGAACAACTCTGAAAGAACATGACTCACTGAACAACTCACGGAGCAATAGAGACAAAACAAGAGCAATTGAGCAACTCTGACTGAACACAAATGAACAACTAATGAAGAACATGTTCACTTGCTCAGTTTAGTGAACAACTCAATTATGTTCACTCACTCATGAATAACCCAACACTAGCCGGATCCCATAGTATTGGAGTAGCTGTTAGGTCGAATGCAATTTTACACATAAATTAGCTACTTAAATTTAGATATATTTAGTAAGTTTATAGTAAGCCATTTGTTATAAATCCCTTTTCAATGGATTGTCGCTAGCCTTTACTTTTTACAATCTGTCTGGCTGATTTTCGGATACCATCTAGAAAAAACGAAGCGTCTTTCGATGCGATCCACGAAGCTCTCCAATATGTGGCCGAGAGTTGTCAAGTTGAAAAAATTACATTGTAGTGCCTTTGCTCGTACTTTGACTCAGCTCAAAGGCTTCAATTATGTTCGGTTGAGTTGAGCTGTGATAGTTTCGCTCAGTTGAAGCAGCTCATTGCACACTATGCCTGATTCCAATAAATACATGACCTTGAAACAGTGAATTTTTATACTCTGTACCGTAGGTACATAGAGTATTATAAGTTTGTGCAAAAGTATGTAACATTCAGAAGGAAGCATCTCCGACCCCATAAAGTATATATATTCTTGATCAGCATCAACAGCCGAGTCGATATAGCCATGTCCGTCTGTCCGTCTGTCTGTCCGTATGAACGCACAGATCTCAGAGATGGTAAGAGATAGAGGCTTGACATGTATGGGACATATGCTTTTTATGTCTGCAGGCAGATCAAGTTTATTTTCAATTTTGGCCACGCCCCCTGCCGCCCCCGCAATTTAGAAAACGTCATATCTCCCACAGTTTTGAAGATAGATGGTTTGTTCCTTCTGAACATATTTAGTTATTAGGATAACTTATCGATCCGCCAAAGGAATGAAGAAGATCGGATGAACGGTTTTCGAGTTATGATCAAAAGACAGATTTTCTTGGTACAGAGTATGTTATAGTCGGGCTTGACCGACTTTCTTTCTTGTTGATTTTGGCTTTGTCGATCGTAATGAACCCATTTTTTTTTTTTATCATTAGTCATAATAGCACCTTACCTGCAACTTGTGTTTTGTTAGCACCACATATGCTGAAAATAAAATTGTAAAAATAGAGGAAAGTTACCTTCGGCTCTACCGAAGTTTGTATACCCTTGCAGCTAACTAATTCTAACTAATTTGAAAACAAACAAGCTCTTCTCACTAAGACTACTTTGCTGACTGTACTTTTGTATGACAGCTTTATTATATGTTTGTCCGATTTCGACCAATCTTAGTGGAATCATGGGAGAGCATAGCAAACTAAGAAAAACAAAGTTATGAGGCATTTTCTTTGAAAACAAACATGTTTTTCTCACTAAGACTAGTTTCTCGACCGATATTTCCTATGGCAGCTATAACCTATAGTCATCCGATTTTGACAAAACTTTGAAGAATTGTGTAAAAGCTTTTAAAATAAAAGTATGCCAATTTGAAAGAGGTTTACATTGAAAACAAAAAAGTTTTTCTTACTGAGATTTCTTTTCTAACCTTACTTTTCTATGGCCAGCTATACTATATAAGTGTCAGATTTTGACCAAACTTTGAAGAATCATGGAGAAGCATTGAAGTCTTGTAAGTACGGAATGGAGATGTTTGCATTAAAAACAAAACGGTTTTACTCGCTAGAACTAGTTTTTCTACCGATCGTTCCCATGGCAGCTATATGTTATAGTCAACCGATCCGGCCGGTTCCGACAAATGTGCAGCGTATTTGTACCAGAAGACTTCGTGCAAAGTTTGGTGACGGTAGTTTTAAAACTGACGGACGGGCAGACAGAAGATCATGGCTTTATATAATATCAAGAATATAAATACTTACTTACTTGTGGTCGGAAATGCGTTTTTCTATGCGTTACAATGCGTTGGTATCAATTTGATAACTTTGAAATCTCATTGTAATCCTTTCGAAAACATCAAAGAGAATTTGAAATTCATTAGTTTCAAATTGAAGACCACTAATTTTTTTTTGGTGTACGAAAGTCAGTCAAACCCGACTGTAATATACTCTGTAAGAACATTAGTTTATGCATTTTTATGCCGCAGTTGCATCCGAAAGCAGCACTGCAACTGCTGCAGCGAACTTTATTTTGCTAATAGCTTGACCATCGTTGATGCTGATCAAGAATATAAATTAAGATTATGGGATCCGTGTTGCTTACTTCCGCCTTTTTCTGCCTACATTTGCACGACTTTAGTATACCCTATTTACTCAACGAGTAGCGGGTATAAAAAATTAAGAAAAAACATCTTAGTTCCGGCAAACGACATTTCTTTCTAAATCTTTACGGTTACGTTATGGAGCAAGAAATCTTAAATTCAGCATAAAGAATCCCTGATATATACCACTTGCTCGCCAAAAGATAATCACCTGCCGGAAATGGGAGCATATCAGTTACTCTGCGTTTTACAAACTCAATGGGAAGCTTTTCAACCCATAAGTCATGCTAAAGGAAAAAAAATCGGATTAATGATCTTGAAATTCGATAAATTATTTTCAAAGACTCACATTAAATGGGCATGAATGATTTATATTGGTGTAGGGTGCAAAACATTCGTAAAAATACTTTGCAACTGGATTCTTCTTCCTACCTCTTGTATATTCACAAATGTTAGTAGTGAAGTTATATAGAAATGGCTTATAGCCGTTCAGTTTTTGGTACAACGCCGCATTTACCTGTAATTCATTGTTTCAATTGCAGCTAATGACATTTTGCAGCTTTTGCCCACTTACCACCAAGTTTGTTAAAGGCAGATGATACAGTTTGGATTTAATTGACAAATACTTGTAGCTGCGATTCACAGATTTCAGGAAACACTGCTCAAAGTCCACATAATTTCGGTCCAGGGATATGCATTTCAGGTTTGTGAATTCAAATCGGGAATGGATCTTAAAATATAGAACATTACATTTGCATGGTGATATACAAAAAAAAAAAAAAAAAATAGAGGAAAGTTAACTTAGGCTCGGCCGAAGTTTGTAAACCCTTGCAGCAAATTTTTTTTTAACATATTTGAAGGACATATCCACAGAAAACAAACAAGTTTTTCTCAATAAGACTTATTTTCTGAATCTTCTTTTGTATGCCAGCTATACTATATACATAGATGTCCGATTTCGAACAAATTTGGCAGAATTATGGAGAAGCATTAAAAATTAGTAAATACGGGTTTTGTGAGACGTTTGCATTAAAAACAAAAAAAAATTTTCTCAGTAGAACTAGTTTTTCGACCGATCGTTCCTATGGCAGCTATATGTTATAGTCATCCGATCCTGCCGGTTCCGACAAATGGGCAGCGTATTTGTACCAAAAGACTTCGTGCAAAGTTTGTTGGCGTTAGCTTAAAAACTGATGGAGGAGATAGCATAGATACAGAGGGACAGACGGGCAGACGGTCCGTTCCGACTCAGATCGTCATGCTGATCAAGAATGTATGTACTTAATGCGGTCGGAAATGCTGCCTTCTATGCGTTACAAACATCTGGACAATTTCAATATACCTTCTGCAAGGGTATAAAAACACTTCACTTAACCTACCAGGGTACATTGAAATACTAGAATAACGGAGAATATTGACAGTGCTTTCCAGACGTGCTTCATTATTGCTCAATGTTTAGATTCGAACTGACGCTAATACTAATTACATTTTAGGCACATAGATCAACAATTTACTTTCGATTAATTCATGGGCAATTTTATGCATGATTACAGTCACAATTAGTTAGTTTTAACTATATATTCATAGCTGCTCAAAATTGTGGGTTTCCATTCATTTTATACCAACTTAAATCATGGGCGTTAAAACCTCTGACATTACATTACAATTACCCTTGTAAAGTTAAAGTAAAAGTTAAAGTAAAATTCCATGGTCAGCTACAGGGAACAGTTGCATTTATAGCTGAGTTGCTATATTCTACATGCTATCTACGTGTCAGGCATAAATTCGACATTGCTTAGTGGCGTCATCTCGCTTTTGAGCTTTCAAGTGTTTGGGTGTGTGTCTCAGCTAATATTGCAGCCATGATGTATGCCCACTTGTGAAGCGTCTTATACGCTCTTATACCAGCTTATACTTACCATAAAAATAAAAATAAATGGGAATTGAATTAATCTTTATAAATCAAATTTTGTACTTGTTAACTTTATTTTAGCTATTCTAGTTTGAGCACAATATAAGAGTTTGATGTCCATTGTTTTGATGAGGTATCCTTGATTAATATACTGGTCCTTAATTTTGAGCTAGAGAGCTGATTAAACTTGACTCACACATTCCAAAAACTAGCACTCCAACAGTTCACTTCAAAACAATTTCACTGCCGTCCTTGCTCAAATCTATGTCCTGATCAATGCCCATCAAGCGTAACATTGCGCAAGCAATCCATAAAAGTTGACCTTGAGCGAATCGCTCCTACAAAGACGTGGCGATTTCTAAAACCATTTCGAACTCATGAAAGGTTGGGTGAAATCTTAAAGAGTTGCGAGCTGAGTTGGATTTTGCCTTAATTATTATGCAGATGTGTGGTCGGTTCAAGGTTAGCAAGCAGCAACAGCAACAGCAACAGGGTCCTGCGGTCATGCGTCCCAAAATAGTTGTCGATCACGATTTGTACATCAGTGTATATCACGAGCTCAACGGTATTCAACACGTGTTGCCAGTCGAACGGTCGAAAATGTAGGCGTTAACCGATATCCAAGCATAAAAGAATTATACCGACGGCAATATGGCGGCGTGAAGTGGTTTTGTGAATGTGGATTAAGAGAGAGAGAGAGAGAGGGAAAGGTGCAGAGCGTGAGAAAAATAGAGATTCCAAACAGCAATTCCTGGAATGATAAAGCTTCTTTTAATTTAATTGGTTTTATCATTTATTAAACAATTGTCAGCAATAAGTATGCATCGAAACCAGGAACATTTCTGCAACTGCGACTTCTTTGAATGTAAGTAAAATTCCCAAAATTCCATGTAAAACATAGGAATTAAGTGTGTGAATTGAACTTTAACTGAGTTCATAATAAGTTGATAAACTGTCTTCCTTATAACTGTAATTTGGATGATGAAATGTGCGTTCTCACAGGCAAATAATTTGCCTTAAGTGGGAACACCAAATAGTTTGCACGCAAACATTTGCTGAGTAGCCGTAGCTTATGTTTGTGCACCAATAATTTGAGAAGAAAATTTGCCTATTGATTTCAAGTGAAAACACCTCTGCGCAAATTTGTTAGCGTGTTTGCTCTTACTAGCAAATTGTATGAGCAAACACGGCAAGAATTTCAGAAACATTTGTTTTGAGAGTACACACTTCTGTATTCAGACGAGCAAATAATTTGCGCAAGTATTTCTAAAAGTTTGTACATTTTGGTTGCCTTTTGTGGAAACACCAAATAGTTTGCACGCAAACATTTGCCAAGGAGCCTTTGCCTATGTTTGTGCACCAATAATTTGAGAATAAAAAATTGCCCAGTGGGTTCATGTGGAAACACAAATTTGTTTGCGTGTTTGCTCTTTATAGCAAATTGTATGATCAAACAAGGCAAATATTTCAAAAACATTTGATTTGAAAGTTCGACACGCAAATAATTTGCGCAATTATTTCTATAAGTTTGCCCGTTTTATTTGCCTTTGGTGAAAACACTAAAAAGTTTGCTTGCAAAACATTTGCCAAGTAGCCTTTGCCTATGTTTGTGCATCAATTATTAGAATTTGCCGTTAGTGGGAACACCAAATAGTTTTGCGCGCAAATATTTGCCAAGTAGACTTTTGCACAAATTATTTGAAACAAATATTTGACAGAAAAAAAAGATCCATTTAAGCTGGATATCCCTTTAAAATCCTTTCAATCATCCAACGGTGCCAGAAATTACCCTAAGAAGGATTATTTTTCATATTTTTTGGATGATTTTCAGCTCCGTTGGGTGATGAAGAGAATATTTAAAACATATCCAGACCAAATGGATACGAGAAATCATTCTATGGATATTTTTTTTATAAATATACAAATATTTGCCTAGTGGGACCAAGTGGGAACACTCATGCGCTAATTTGTTGGAAAAGCCATGGCGTAAAGCATGCATTGTGTATTGTTTGATTCTATCCAACTTCTTCTTGCAAAAAGCCCATAAATATGCAGCTAAGCATTATGAAGTCACAAGTGCAAACATTAACACTTCAAGACAAACTTTGTTTGCACAATGTGTACAAATTTGGTTTGCTTAGCAAAATAGAAGTAAGGACTAGGCTAGATGGAACCAATTATTGGAGAGTAACAGTATTGAATTGTTGATGTGAGACTTTGTGTATTTTTAAACTAAACTAAAACTTCCGGGCTCGAACCTAATTCGCAATACATTAGGCAGTAGGTCAGACTTTATGATAACTAGAAGCTTTGATATTTGAGCAGGCTTCTTCACGATAAAAAACGACAGTTACAGTTTGGAGTCGGTTCATGGGATCTATCCGAAACTTAGCAATGCGGAAATCAAAGTGCACAAAATTTTGCCAGAAAGTTTTCATGGTTTGATAACTCAAAATCATAAAAAAAGTTGCACGGATCTACGGATTATTGGATCTTTTTGAAGTCGATTACTTTGTGGGAAAAAATGTATAAAAATATCCATGGGTTATCCTTTTAACTGTTAAAAACTTCCTGTTTTTCATAACTATTGGATCTTAATGAAATATTTATTTGATCTAATCCTGATATCCAGTAGATATTTGATTAAGATCATTTCCAAACAAATGACAGCACAAAGATGTGTACACAGAAAAAGAATCGAGATTTTCGGGATTAAATCCATCTCAAACGGTCAAATCGGGATTTTCTTATTCCAAGTACGAATAGGATGGACTTGATCTAAGATATCTCGGATCTTTGACAACTTTTGCTTGAAATTTTAATCCGAAGGTCGAAATAAAATCAATTTGACTTAAGTTTGATTTTATCTCCCTATTTTCCCCCCATTTTTTCCATGTATTGACTCATAAAAAGCGTCGTTCTTTTCATGAATCTGTATTCGAACCGAATCGCCTATAGTCGAATCCACATCCCCAGACTGCAGAGTTTTGGGATGCAGACTGGAGCCTGGATTTAAGGCACCCCAATCGATGGCCCAAACAAATTAAACCCAAAAGATTTCATTCTTTTCGTAGAGCTTTTCCTAGCAAGGAAAGGAAAAGATCGATGAAGAATGAGGAAAGAGTAAGGAATGATGCAGTGTGCACTAAGACTGACTGACTATCGGGTTGTTGATTAACGATTACAAAATTCGATAATAAAGCAAAATAAGTTCCTTTTTACATTATTTTGCTTGCCTTTGGAATTCTTTTTTATGTAAAAAAAAGATGAGTCAAAAAAATAAGTTGATCTTATATCTTTGTGCAGCGGAGCTGAATAAAGTATAACGAAAGATAAACAATGTCTCGATCTTTAAATTTATATTTCCAGTTTGCTTTCTACCTCACAGAGAAAAGTAAGGATATCGAAAAGTATCCATTGGATGATTTCCGTTATCCACTTGGAACGGAACTAAAAATCATTCAAAGGATATGAAAAATGATGATCATTTGGATGATTTTGCAGCTCTGCTGGACGATTAAATGGTCAAATGGTTCTATTTGGGGTAATATTTTTCCGTGCAGGGTCCATTTTTTCCTGTGTAGTTAAGCAGTAGTCTGTTTGTGCTCCTTTTTGAAATACTTTTAAGTGCATAAATATTGCTCCAAAAGAAAGTAAAAATGACGAAATTAATTGTGTAATAAGAACTTAAGCCTGCTTCTCTATTTTTACGGATGAAGTTGAAAATAACCATATTATGATAATTTTTTAATGAACCTGAACCTAACGACCCTCTAAGCTCGCTTCGCAAAAGCCCAACCCAAATTTGGTTAGAGGATTCAAGCTGCGGACCAATTTAGAGAAATCTTACAGTAAGCATTCATTAAACTTACAAAAACCATACAATGATCCCACCTGTCATCTTAATGATTGCTGCAAGTATCCAATTCTATTTCTGCACTGTCAATTGCAAAATCTAAGCGAATTTGGAGCGTCATCGTAAATTCAAAATGTCTGCCCAATGGAAAAACATTCTACCCATATACGTACGTGCTAGTCGTAAAACCAGACAGACAGACAGAAATGTGACCCAGGGCTCAGCTCTAGTTCCAACTCCAACCCAAAACCCACCTCTAGCATTCGAGATGTTTCCCTTACAATGTTGGGACAACCTTTGTCTGCGAAATGCCAAAGGAATGAGTACAAATGAACGGGAATGCCAGAATGAAGCAAAATTTATTACCAACGACGGACTTTACGAAAATGTCAATTTCGTTTTAACGACATCAAATGTTTGAGAAGCTTATGCGAATTGCTGTCACAAAGTGGATTTCAAGTTTGTCTCTCCAGACGATTGAATCGCCACCCCTCTACCTTTTTTTATTTTTTATTTGTGATGGGAATGCTTTGTGTTGGCTTTAATTCTGTTATTTTTTTTTAGCTTAATTGCAAAAAGTTTTTATTTTAAATAACACAGGAATACAAAAATACGCAATTGTGGTTGACATTCGAACATTTTTTTTTTAAAATCAAATTAAACAAAAATTGATTGCATACATTTATAGGGCTTAAATACATCAAATGAACATCAACAATTCTTGAATTTCTTCATTTGCTTACAAGTTTTCTATTCACTTTGATGGTTGTCTAATTGATATATGTGCAAAATGGTTTTTATTTGCTATTTCTTTTGAACCAATAAAGGTACATTTGCTTGGAGTATACACTTTCATTCTGTCCTTTTGTGCGCATTGCCAAGGGCTCACTTCTTATCACCTACAACTGATTTATATTTAACATGCTTATGTATAATATAATATATAAAAATTGGAATGTACGGACGTGCTTGCATTTCCGAGAATCGATTGAAGCTGGCATTTTAATGTGGCTGCGAATTGTAGCATCCATATGATTAGTTCTAAGGTGGGATTTAAAGATGATTGTATTATCATTTGTTTTAACAGTTTTTATACCCTTGCAGAGGGTATATTAAAACTGTCCGAATGTTTGTAAAGCATAGAAGAAAGCACGAAAGAACGATAATGAAAAAAACTTTTTTGTTTTTAATGAAAATGTCTCCAAACTCCGCATTTACCAGTTTTTAATGTTTCTACATAATTCTGCCAAATTTGGTCAAAATCGGACATCTATATAGTATAGCTGCCATTGAAAAGTTGAGTCAGAAAAATAGTTTTAGTAAGAAAACCTTTTTTGTTTTCAATGTAAGCCTCTTTAAAATTGGCATATATTTGTTTTATAAGCTTTCACACGACTCTTTAAAGTTTTGTCAAAATCGGATGACTATGGGTTATAGCTGCCATATGAATGATCGGCCAAGAAACAAGTTTTAGTGAGAAAAACTTTTTGGTTATCAAAGAAAGCGACTCCAAACTTTATATTTCTTAGTTTGCTATGCTTTTCCATAATTAAGCTAAGTTTGGTCCAAAACGAACATCTGTATAGGTATAGCAGTCATACACAATTAGAATCAGAAAAGTAGTCTTATTGAAAAACTTGTTTGTTTTTAGTGGATTTGTCCTTCAAATTAGTTAAATAACGTGCTGCTAGGGTATACAAACTTCGGCCGAGCCGAATTTAACTTTCCTCTATTTTTTCACATAATTTACTCTTGGAGGAGTTATCGTTTTTCCAAAATGCTATCTGAAATCGTTCTTTTTTGAATCGATACAAATGCACCAAACGGTTGATAACGATTTTTTTGATAGTGATTATAAAAATATCGATATATCCACACAAAATATATCATATAGGAATAACCCTCATTGTCAAAACAAATACCGGTATATCGAGAAAGTATTGACAACCCCAATACCAAGGCACATGTTAGATTCAACAATTTTCCACTGCATCTAAATTGTTTCTGCTAGAAAGTTGAGCAAGCAGCTAAAAGAAGCAGTTGTAAAGTTGGTGGAACATTTTTATTTGATCTTCTTACACAAATTGACCAATCCCCATCCCAGCGGTTGCAAGTATTCAAAGAGATAAAGGGCAACCCAATTTCATACTACTCTCAGATTTACGATTAAAGATATAACATTTTGTAGATTTTGCACATTTAGCAATTTTGTATGAAATTTTTTTTTTTTTTTATTGGAATTGTAATAATATCTTTGATTGAATCATTTTTACATGGTCCTACTCGACGGGGGATATCAAAACAATAATTAATCCTCGAACTTAGATCACTTGCGAGAAATCCGTTTCGAAAGTCAGAGTTTACGGTATTGTGGATGAATAACTTGAAAAAATACTCAAAAATACTCATCCTAGGTGGGTCAAATGTTCCCGAAACAACATAATTTGAAGCGTAACTAACATCATATTAGGGTTTTCACTGTAAACCAGTGTAACTACAAGGTGTAGCTACGAAATTTGTCACTTATTCCAATTAAAAGCATCTCTCCCATACACTTCTGTACCGCACACCATAAAACGTAACTTTGTGGTGCGCTGGTGAATACATTTCTTTGTGTCCATGCATTTAAAAAAAAAATGTGTATTTTTTAATGGCGGATCAATGAGATTTAAATAATGAGCTCTGCTACTTCGGACTGGACTCCATAAAATGCCATTCCGCTTAAGGCGACTCCGCCATTTTGCTTTCATGTCGACAGAGCCACACCGAATCGAAACGAAACGAACAAACGCAACGGCCGGGCACCGCATTGAAAAGAAATCTGATATCATTCGGCGTCCGTAAAAAAAAAACCAAATAAAGGAAACCCTCGTCTTTTTATGGCCAACGAGTCGAGATTGTGAGGCAGATTTTACCATTTTGGATACAGCATTTTGTGTTTTTTTGTTGTTGTTGATTTTTTTTTTTTCGTTTTCACTCCGTTCAAAACCCAATCTCTGTCTCAGCCCCAGAGGCTGACGCTGACCGGAGTTTCGCCTTTTGTTGCTGTACTTTTTAACAAGTTTTATGGGATGTCATGTGTCAAATGGAAATGAGAATTTATGTGTTTGTAATTGAAGGCAAGGCGCGGATCGTCGCTGTCTCAGGCCATGTCCAGGGTCCCAGGCATGGCAAGGTAAACGAATTTTGAGTTCAAAGCCGCGCCCAACTCCAGCCACCATTTTGCCATGTTGGAGCTCAGGAAGATGGTCAGCTTGAGTGTCATGCTGGCGGCTCGGCTCCGACGCATTTACATAAATTATAGTCTGTTTTGTGTATCTCGACTTATCAACAGGCTGCTCACATACAAACACACCTACATACTTACATACGGAGGGTCGGCTGTTTGTTCATCCCAGTTCCTGCGGTTTGTGGACTGGAGTCCACGTTACTGATTGCGGTCAGCCGGATTCAGGGATTGCACAGCAGGTTGGAACTTGTTGGTGTTCTTTAACAAAGTTTTTCAGAAAAGGAACAACCTTACACATAATTTGATGCATATTTACGATTTGAGCACTGGAATTGTCTAATAAATAAATCAAATAAAAAACGATACTTGAAACATTTATTACTTCGAACTTGGTTTGCCGTGCTCGAAAGGTAGTTTTGTATTAGATAATAATCGGTACATATTTTTGACATTATTATACATATTTTTAAGCCTTTAATGGGCAAAGCCTTACCTTTTCTTTGGCGGATCGATAGGTTATCCAGAATACCAAATATATCTGTGGCAGATATGACGTTTCTTTCCTAATTTGCGACTGCTTCAGGAAGGCGCAGATTACAGAATATTTTAAAAAATTTTATGGGAGGTTTTGTACTTACTTCTCAAATATTCCCACTTTAAGAAATTTCAACTTGAGAATTACAAGCTATTGATATTTTAGAAAATTCAATATAAGTGGTATTTAAGCCATCAAGCAGCCAAAAGGTTTAACTATTTTAATTTTCAAGCCGAAGACTCCACAGATGCGAACGAGCGACACGAAAGCCGAATGGAAAATCATAAAATAATATTAACTAAGGGCTAAATACAAAATAACATTATTCATTAAGTAACAGCTGAAAGCAGCGCTGCTACTGCGCTGCAGCAGTGGACAGTCTTTTGATTACAACTCATCCGATCTAGAGTTAATTGTAATCAGTTTAATAGTACAACGTTTCAGATATAAGGGGACAAAGTAATGAGACGATATACTCTATTTTATCATCAATCTGTCTATAAATAAGCTCTAGCTATACGGATAAGTAAAGTAAGATTAAAGTGTTAAACGAATCCCAGGATTCCAGTTCAAAGCACAAATAACCAACAATAAGAATTGCCTTTGCACAGATTCAATTCCATTTTGATGGTTCGAATATTGCGGAGACTGCAAACATTATCCATACTCCAGCATAGGAAAAACATTTCGAGATATCCGGAGTTAAATCAATCCCAAACGTTGTCAGAATTCCTTCAATCCCGACTTTTCACATTCCAACGAACGAGTCTAGCTCAAAATTTCGAAAAAAAAAACATTTTATTTTGAACTTGATTTAATCTCGCCATATTTTTTTAACTGTTTGGTAGGTAGGTAGTTCAGGCTGACCTCATATGGGGTCACACATAGACCTTAGGTCCTTAATTAGGCAGGGTGATTATTTGGGTACGTTTGACTTAGATATTCAGGAGGATTTTTGACGTTTGTTGTTTTGAAGGCCTGTTGACCGCTTCTTCCAAAGAAGCGAACCGTGGGATGTTAATCTTATCGTGGCAATTGATGGGCAGCTGCAAATGAGATATTCTAGAGTTTCTGCTATTCTAGGCTCTATCTGTTAAGACTTAGAAGATTTTCTAGACACCATGAGTGAAATGCATCCAAGTCTGATAGCAAATTATAGCGGGAAACCATACACAGAAAAAATTAAGATCAAATATCGAGTTGATCTTCAAATAAAATTTTAAAAATATCAATTTTTAAATATCCAAGAGTTACTATTTAATATCAATATGATACTGACGTGATTTCAGATCAAAGTAGACATCGACAATCTGAGGGCAGAAAGAGACAAACAGAGTTTCTTAAAACAAAGAGATACAGCTATAGTCCAACTCGAAAAAGGTAAAAACAATGTACTATACATGGCTCTGCCGCAGCACGCGAGACAGCGAATACTCTTCAGATTTGTCTGTTTTTGCTTTCATTGCTGATTGCAGTTCCCAACTGCTTAAAGCGGTGAGCGCATGAAGAGACATTCAAACAGCGGCAGTCATTAGCGAAATGCCTACTGAAGGTTGAATCGGGAGATTCATGAAACCGTACTATAAAGGCAACCAGCTCTTTTTGGTGTATATAAATACATAAGTTGTTTACAGTTGTGAACAAACGCATCTTTTCGGGACCTCCTCTTTGACATTTGAACCATGTCCAATGGGTACTATACAAATGTAGCTTTGATACATAATAATACATTATACAATAATACCCCTTTGACATTATAAAAACATTGATACTATAGAAATAGATCAGGGATATAAACAAATATCAGATTGTTGATCTAAAACATTTCACATTGATATGTTCGAATATTTTCGATCATATCAACTGGATATTCTTTGGATGAAGGCCAATTCGATACTGAACAAGAAAGAAAGTCGGTCAAGCCCGACTATAACATTCTCTGTACCAAGAAAATTTGTTTTTTTTATCATAACTCGAAAACTCGAAAAATATGTCCAGAAGGAACAAGCTATCTATCTTCAAAACTGTGGGAGATATGACGTTTTTTCTAAATTGCGGGGGCGGGAGGGGGCGTGGCCAAAATTGAAAATAAACTTGATCTGCCTGCAGACATAAGAAGCATATGTCCCATACATGCCAAGCCTCTATCTCTTACCATCTCTGAGATCTGTGCGTTCATACGGACAGACAGACGGACATGGCTATATCGACTCGGCTGTTGATGCTGATCAAGAATATATATACTTTATGGGGTCGCAGATGCTTCCTTCTGGATGTTACATACTTTTGCACAAACTTATAATACTCTATGTACCTACGGTACAGAGTATAAAAATTGAGTTAAATTAAAGCCCATTAATTTCCCTCCAGAGTATTGTATTCAACATGGACTTGCTGGGTTTATTCAAGCAAAACAACTCACCCCTAAATTGTTATAATTGACGACAAGAACTTTACATATTGATTGCGCCTAACACTATTCTCTTGTCATGCAAATGACAATTCCCTGTTTTTGGGGCCATTCAATTGACACCGCCGCACGCTATTTGTGTGCTTCCCCCCACATCACATTGCATTGATTTGACGAATTTATGTCGGTTTTTATGAAATCAGCCATTAAATTAACTTTATGTCTCAATTAGTTTGAAATCGTCAATAATATTTCGTTGCGCGAATAAGCAACAACAATTTGGTTACAATCGGAGCGGGTTCCATAAAACACACAGCCACAGACTACAACTACGAGTAAGTAAAAAGAAGGGACGACCGGCCAGTTTTAAGACTTGACGACTTACCTCTGACGTCTGACTGTTAAAAAGCACTATTATAGCCAATTAAACAAAATAATAAAACTTTGCAGTGCTTCCAGAACTGTTGCTGTCTCTCGTCGATTGTCCATGATGGACCTTACTTTTGCTGGTTAGCATGCCACGCGGCGTATGCGCAATAGAAGACAGCCGAAAAGTTATTAGCATTTACCCCATTCACTCCCCACCCCCTGGTGACATGCTGTGCCGCTTCCGCTCGATTTACGGTCACATTTTCTCATCTTTGTTGTCAGCCCCAGCCGCACTTTTTACGCTGATGAAGTTGTGCATCAATTTTATGGCCTTGGCAAAAATGTCGACAACGGAAATTACATTTTTCGGCAACATTAAAATTCCTTTCGGGCAGCTGATGTCAAATGCATGCCAAGAGTTTTAGAACTTGCTTAAAGAACGAATCAAAAAGAAAAACAAATTATAATAAAATCTTACGGGTTTTATAGGCAGCTTCATCAGAAAAAAAAAAATGAAAAGAAATATAAGAATGTAATTTGCAAGGCAAATTTAATGGTTCAATGTTAAATTTATTCGAATTTAAGTACACACCCACACGGTATTGTTTTTATCATTTTGGTCAGGTATAGAGCGTTGTGCTGAAAGACTAAGGGCCCTTTTCTAATCTAAAACATCTAAATCTACAAATAACAGATCAAAATCTAAGTTTATTTGACACACAGCGGCTATTTAGAAGGTGTGAAATCGTAAAGAGCATTTTGTACTATCCTGCAATCAATACTTGACGAAGTCCAGAATAGTTCAATAACTGATATTTCCAATAAAGTACATAAGGTCTGTTTTGATTTCACATTATTCAATTTGTTATTGCTGATAAGTATTTCAAATATGTCTTTTTAGATTTGTACAATTCTGAAATTGTTCCAAAGCCTTTTGTCTTTTTTCTTTAGTACATTTAAGTACTCTGTTACGACAAAGTTGAAATATAATCTTGATCAGCGTCAACAGCCAAGTCGATAAAGCCATATCCTTCTGTCTGCCCACACGAACTGTAATGAAATACTTCCCATTGCCGCAGTAGAGGCGCACGAACTACTAGAGAACTATTTCGAAATAAAACTCTTTGTGTCATTCACGAATCATGCACGCTGTGAGAACGCGTCTTAAATGCTTACAACCGTTAAAAGTTCATTTGGTTGTGAACTCTTTTAGTTTGTTTGAATAAATTATATTTCCTTTGGTCCTTATTGAATGCACCGGAGTCACATCGACCCACCTGTGCCACTCTGAAACGAACACTACTACACTTCTTTGCATGAGCTTTGTTATCAATATTCCAGACTAATCACTTTTCCTTTCAAAAGTTTTTTTTTTATTTCGTTAAACCTCTTTTGCCCCGATTGGATTTGTACCCGGAATTTAGAATTTTATTTTACTGTGAGCCGAACCTCTTTTATATAAAAGCTGAACTCGACCCTGTTCCGAACCCAATATATCGGTAAAGCTTGGCAAAAATGATAGACATTAGAAAATTTCTGGTGACTTCATCTATTATCTGGTTGGTTTTAAGCGCAAAAGCCTTAAATCGACCAAGAAAGTCTCATTAAAAGCCTAGAATAGCATTTACAAGTACTTATCAAATCCACAACCATAAAAGCTGTTTTCTTTTAAATCCTCGACTCCAAAGCTATTCAGATGATTTTCAAAAAGCAGAAGCTTAACATTTTATTTGTAGTATTATTCCATAAAAACCATTTTCGACCCAAAAACGATCCGATTCCCATACGGTTTGGAAAGCTTTTTGGTCGAAAGCGATTTTTAAAACATAAAGCATTAATAAACTTCAAAAAAAAAGTAATATTATGTAAGTATTATATGTATATTATTATGAGCATGGGCTGAATCAAGGCTCGAACCAGATTGTGGTTCGTTTTCCTAAATCATTGGAAAATTTTCGTTAGATCCAGTGAATCGGAGACTGGAATATAGGTTTTTGCTTGCAGCCCTGAAATAGATTTGAAGCCGTTTGCTGCAGTTGCCAAATGCAAAATTTCGAGATTCTGCCAATTGGGATGTCAGTTACCAGTAAAAACCGTTTATATTTCATTTGAGTTTGCCTGTACAACTTTTTCAGCTAAATACCAAAAATACTATGCACATTTTCTACTTATTAATGATAAATAAATCTTAAAAATGTTTTTTTTTACTCCCAAAACAAGTACGAATCACGGATGTTCAGGCACGAAACTCTGTGTTTACATACGATCAGGTCGTGACACACCGCTAGGCATTCAAATTCACGTCACCTCTACGAATTAATCTTCTCTGCGTGAATCAACTGTGTGAATTACTACCCATCACTGTTGGAGCGCCACACGAACTTGGTGAAGTTCTACCCAACGACATTGTGGTGCCAAAAGATCTGTGTGAAGTACTGAGGGGTTGCTTAATGTAAGTGTGATTTTCTTTTAAATTGGCCATCGATAATTTTATAGTTTTCTTCATTATAGTGCAGTATTCTCACTTCAAGACTTGCTAAACTTAATTTGAGTTCAAATAATCAAATTTTGATAAAATTGTAAACTCATTTGGGATTCGATGGAATCTATTTCATGCCATAAATGGTCCTCAAATTATGCGGTTCAAATAGGGAACACAGAACTCTATATTAATTACATGCGCTGTATGTGCTGCTGTTTCGACCATATTCCTTTGATCCTGCGACATTGAAGTATAGCAACTTGTCTGGGAATTGAAGCCCACCTTTAGCTACCTTTAGCACTCAACGAACAAAGATTGGAATAGAGTTTTAGATTATTGTACCATCTCTCAATTTTGTGGCCGCATGTCAAAAATTACAAATTTTACATTTGTGTGTAAGTTAAGTTGTGCTCATTTCAAGAACATTTGGAACATTTTTTCTTAAAGATTTTGAGAAAATCTTTTTCTTATTTAAAGACAAGGCAACTCAGGGGGCGTGGCAGAAAACATAATCTGAAATTTTGTATCCATTCGAACTAACGGACTCAACGTAACAAAAATTAAGATAAGATTACAACTCTTACCGATTTTGGCTTTATGCCAAAACGTGCCAGCTTCCGTTTAAAAAAAAAAAATCCAAAAACTCATTTTGGTTACATTTTTCAAAATTGATTGTACTTTTTGTCTTGCACCAAACTCGTTCTACGTATGTTGGTCATACCCTCTGCACTAGCTGATCCAAACGAACCATAACCTTCGCAGAAATTTCATTTTCAATGCCAGCCAGCCTCGTGAGGCAAGCCGCAAAATGAGTTGCGCTTCAATTGAAGCGTTTAACGAAGTCTAAGAAGCTTTGCGGCAGTTTCCCACATTTGCGGAATCGAAATTTTAAGCGTGGGATAAGTACACACTTAAAGTGAGTGAGTCTGGCCACAACCACAGACCCACTCGCATATGTCATTAGTTAAATGGAAAGTATATATATATATATATATATATATATATTTTTAGTATTTCTAATGGTGGACGACGGAACCAAGCCTACAAATCCCAAGCCATTCGTGTGTATCTGTGCTGTTACAGTCAAAGAGAATGGGAAGCCTTGCGCCAGCAACTGCAGAGGCCATAAATTGCGCCTGTCAGTGTCTTAATGTCCCAAAAACTCCACAATCAGCAGCGGCCAGCGCCCCAGCGCCCAGCCCCTCGCTGCCCTGCCCAGCCCTTCTGGGTGTCCTGTGGTCGGCAGCGCAACTAAAGGAAAACAACGATAATTTATAAGTCGTAAAACGTCCGCCTGCTTCTTTTGGACGACGACGACGACGATGAAAACGGCACGAAAATGGAATGCGAAAATGTGGACTGCAATTTCCTAAATGTATAGCAGTTGCCCAGCGATTAGCAGCCTTCTTGAGGACATGAAACAGTGGCGTTTACCATCCCCCAGGCTAGACGTCGCCGTCGCCGCCGCCATTGTCACGCACAGGCGAAACAAGATGGCCTCTCTGCCGCTGGGTTTGTGAGGGGCGAGTTTTATTTGCTCGACACAAAAATATCCAAATAATTGGCAACGACAATTTCACTAAACTGCCAAATATTTTCAAGCTCATTGAATCGAATCGCCAAAAATTATGGTCCAAGCAAAACAAAATGCGAAAGCAACTTAAGATCAAACGCAAATCGAGCATAAGATTGGGTATGGGTCTGAGGTATGAGAGAGTGGGAATTTGAAGTGAAATTAGTGATGCAATTGTTAATCTAACGAACTGGATCAGTATACTTTGAGTGGGACTGAACCGAGTGCAAATGTAGAGCTCTCCATTGAACCAATATGTTTCCAGGATATGCTTTAAGGGGGTGTCATTCCTTAGAAATCGTATCACTACCTTGAACAAACTCAGTTGAATTGGAATTTTCAATTTAATACGCCGACGGCGAGGCCATCATACGACTGACAGGGTCAGAGGAAGGAAGTCACGAGCGCACTGCAAACTGTGCGAGAGCGAACGAAACGAAAGCCAAGAGATTTCAACTCGCCCGAGCAGCAGCGCAAAGTGGTGATTTTGTATTTGACTCTTACCCAACACACACACACACACACACACTCGCACACACACACACACTCACTGGTCTATACACCTCTTTAATGCTGTTGTTCTGGTTTTGGCGCTTGCCTGTTTTTTACTGTGCGCCGCCCGAGTATTTACCACTTTACAATGGAGTTTTAGTACCGCGAGTCGTCATTGTCGTCGTCATCATCGCCGCATAAAGTCGAAATTAAAACCGCGGAGTGTCAGTCATAAACCAGTAGAATCCACTGCTCAATCGCTGCACGAAATAATCTGCACCAATCGCTCGCAGTTCCACCGTTTATCATAATTATATTGTACGGTCGTCCAATAAATCGAATCCAATTCAAAGTTCCCACACCTCGGAAATGTTAAGTGCTCCTATTTTTATTAAACAATTAATGAAGCAATTTTAATTTGCATATCAAATAAATTGCAAAATGAAGAAACTCCGCTTGCAAATTGGTGCAGGAATAATTGACGCAAAGCTGATTTGAGGTGACTTACATTTCGGTGTTACCAGATTGCAAACAGAAGAAGGTAAGCCGATTTGTGTGAAAATTTGTGCATTTCGATTCGTTGACTTTCCGTCGGAGATAGGTGGACTATATATTGATATCGAAAAAACAGATTTTTATTATAAGAAAAAATATTTCATTCAAAGTGCGCGTAAATTCTGCCCATTATTTAATTGATTCCTTATTGTCAAAAAAATAATTTAAGCCCCCGTTTTCCTAACTAAGACTAGTTTTCGGACGTTATATTTCTATGAATGCTATATAGATGACCGATTTCGATCAAACTTAGTGGAATCATGCAAGAGCCCAACTAACGAACTTCTAAGAAATTTGAAGTCGATTCCTTTTAAATTAATAAAGATTTTCTCAATAGATCTTCCTTTTTGACCGTTCATTCGTACTGCAGCTATATGCTAAAGTCAGCCGATTTTGACCAAACTTTCTAGAAATTTTTAAAAGCATATCCAATAAGTTAATGCTAATTTAAAGTACCTTTCCATTGAAAACAAATAAGTTTTTCTCACTTAAACTACTTTACAGACTCTACTTTTCCATGACAGCTATACTATATAGATGACCGATTTCGACCAAAGTTGGCTAAATCATGGAGAAGCATAGAAAATTAATAAATACAGACTAAAACTAGTTTTTCGACCGACCATTCCTATGACAGCTATTTGCTATAGTCATTTAATCCGGCCGGTTTCGACAAATGTGTAGCGTATTTGTACCAGAAGACTCCGTGCAAAGTTTGGTGGCGATAGCTTTAAAACTGACGGAGGAGATAACATAGAAATCAACTCAGCTCGTCGTGTTGATCATGAACATATATACTTTATGCGATCGGAAATGCTTCCTTCTATGCGTTGCAAACATCCGGACAATTTCAATATACCCTCTGCAAGGGTATAAAAACACAGCTAAGAGTTCTGTTGGCCTTCCATGTTGCAGCAGATACTATAATAGTTTGAGATTTTCAAGAAGCTGTAGTGAAGGCATCCAGGAAAGCAGAAAAGAATCAATGGAAGACAGATATGAAATAAATAAACGGTTCCTAGATCCATCTGGACCTTTTGTTCTATTTTTTCAATAATTTTCCCGATTAGTATAAGGCTGCTCTACGGAAACGAACGGAATAGGTTCTAAAGGGTCTTTTTTGGCCTTGATAATGCTGTTTATTATACTTCTGAATTGTTTCAACACTCATTTCAATGCACTTAAGTGCTTGATATGCTATAAAATTTCTTATGTCAACTCTATTCACACTTTTAAAAAGGCATCTGTACCTAGCTTTTAGAGAGAACACTGAGTTATTTACAGGCAAACATTAACCAAGTATACCTTGTCTATTATTTGTGGATCAAATGATTTGAAGCAAATTTTTAAAATTGTTAAATAAATTATTGAAATCATGGTTAAAATTAGCCGTAGTAAGACGTGTCTGTGTTAAATTCATGGCTGAAACTCATACTCATGAAAGGATGACATGAATTCAGTACCAGTCCATTCATTTTAGGGCTGATTCAGCTATGATTCAGGGGGTAATATATGGTGAGCTAGTTTTTTGAATACGAATCTGACATAACCAGGTTGAAGTCCCACAAAGAGCCAGAGGTACACAGAGTATATGAAACTTGTGCAAAAGTATGTAACAGCAAAGATTTGTAAATATTATAGATGATGCATGTGAAACAAATCGAAAATTGGTAGCCAATGTCAGCAGCAACCAGGAATAATCGTAATTTGTTTCACATGCGTCATCTATAATATCTTTAAGTCTGATCAGCATCAATAGCCGCGTTTATAAATAGCCATGTCCGTCTGTTGCTATGAATGCACAGACTTGATAGATAGTAAGAGAATAAGATTTGACTTGCATGGAATAAAAGCTTCTTATACTTGCATTCAGACGGACGGACAAAGGCTAAATCAACTCAGCTCGTCATGCTTCCAGCTGCTCCTGCGCTTAGTTTCGATGTTACAGAGTATGTTATAGTGGGGCTCGACCGACTTTCTATCTCGTGTGAGTCACAAAATAGCAATTCATTCTAATCATAGATATTTAAACCTTTTCAATTTTGATGGCCTAATAAATTTTTACTTCACTTTTCAATGAACGAATCATCGTTAAAGGTAATTAATCATTGATATCATAAATCTTGTACAAAGATATATAATTATAATTAAACTAAAGACTTACAATTTGGAATAAGAGGCACTTAAATTGTTAGTTACCTTAATCTTGTTCGGCTCTTTGCAATTCGAGAAATCATTCACATGCTTTATTAAAACGATCGCCATGTAAGCGCACATTAAAGATGGAAAAACTAAACAAATTTAGTTTTATTACCAATTAAGCACTTCATACATTTGACATTTGTCACCACTTAATTGAAATTCAAAAATATGAGGTCGAATACATAAGATTTATTTTTCAAAACATGCACCAACCATCCATATATTTTTAGTTTTGATTACTTTTGGCACTTGTCTCCACTCATAACGACGGGGTGGACTAATTATCTGGTCTAAAAGGAAGCCCTAACTAATTATAATTGACCCAATTGGTGGCATCCTATTTACGACTATCTCTATAAAAATAATGCATTATAATGGCAATAAAACAATAAATTATGAAAGAAAAGATATATGTACGACGTACAGACGTATCTATACGGCCAGCCATAAATATTTACAGCCAAGCAAACACTTGCTCGAATTAAGTACTCGTTAAATTGAAATTGAATGGCGACCAAACCACCGTGCAGTGACCAGAAAGCGCACAAATTGATAAAAAGATAAATTGAATCATAAAGAGGGGCGCACTCGCTCTCTTCCGACAGTCGCAGACATTTTGGAGTCCAATTTGCTGGCCGTTTGCCACTTTTTTAATTGTCTTTGAGCTGATTCGCAATGGAACGTTCATTAAAACATCGGCGTAGAAGATAAACAGAGTAAAAATTCAGGGTACACTTAAAAAAACTAAAGACTTAAGACCGTATAGTGCTTTCATCTGATGTATTGGCATTGTTTATCAGTTATTGATTCTACTCTGATTTATCACTTTGCTAATAGATACAATCAAAATAAAAATCAAGAATTTTTTACTTGAATTAAGAACAAACGGTGTCAATAGTAAGGCAAGTATAAAAATATTTGATTTGAGTAGAAAATTCTTAGATCAAGTACGATATTTTTAATCCCAAAATACTTGGTGCTAAACTGTTTTGAGATATAGTAAGAATAAGTAAGAAAATATTTGATGTAAGTGCAAAAAGCTTATATCAAGTACGATATTTTCAATTATGAAATACTTGATTGTAGACTGATTTGATATATTATATATTAAGAATAAGTACAAACAAATTTCTTATAAGTACAAAATTCTTATATCAAGTACGATTTTTAAATCCCAAAATACTTGATTTTAGACTGATTTTAGATGTTTGATTTGAGTACAAAATTCTTACATCAAGTACGATTTATCAATCCCGAATTACATAATTCCAGACTGTTTTGTTATTAACATTTTTTTGAATTTTTTTTGAATTTTTCTGATTATACTTTTAGCTTTAAATGGTCTCAAGTCAAGCCCGATTTTCTCTCAAAATGAGTACAAACGTTCGTTCTAAAAGTACAGTAATTTCTAATGCCAGCCCAATAACATTTAAGAAAGAAAATAAGCGTATTTCAAACAAGTACGAAATGTTCTTGGTTTGAGTCCGTACAATTCGGAAGCTATTCCAAGGGCCATAGCCATCACTCCATAACAAAAGTGTTAGAACCAGTTGGGAATTTTAAGAACACACTCGATGAAAACATAAATCGCATTCGTTTGTTTCGTACTTAATTTAAGTACACCCAAGAAAGAATCATACTTGAAATTTTGAACAACAAAGCGGTTTAAACTCTATCCCGTATTCTGAGTATAGTTTTTTGAACTTCAGGCATAGCTTAAGCATTTTTATATACTCTGTTTAACTTTGGTACTTAAAATCATACTTAAAATTTTGAACTTCAAAGCGGTTTAAACTCTATACCGTATTCTGAGTATAGTTTTTTGACCTTCAGGCATAGCTTAAGAATTTTTAAAGAGTTTGGTATGATATCGAAATAGTTTGAAAAGCTTTAAAAATCAAGCATTTCGTACTGTGTGTGTGTGTTTCTTGAAACAAGTATGCATATTCGTACTTATTTCAAGCACAACATTATTGATCAATTTTTTCGAGTGTAGCAGCGGTAACGGAAGCTGACTTTTATGGCACACCAACATAAGCCTCAGTCGCAGTGCGCAGCCTCCCATTACCGTTCCCCCACGAGCCTGGGCATTTTGTATGATTAACTTTCGGATTTTGTAAAATTATAATGGGTCTCCGATGTGGATGCGGGTGGGTCTGGGTAGTTGGCGAATGGCGCTTTTCACCCTCCAGAATGGAGGGTAGCTGCCAAACGAATTAAGCTCGTAAAATACGCAAACAAACGCAATGCCTTAGGCTGCTTCCTTTGGGGACTGGGACTGGCACGGGGACTACTGCTTTCACTTCCGCGGCGGCCAAAAGGAACGCTCGTAAAACGGAGGGAAAATCCCCATAAAATGTTTCAACCCCCGAAAAAAGAGCGACAACAGCAACTGGCACACAAAAGGGCTGGCATAGAGGCTATATTAGCATTCTGGGGAAATTAAGTTGCCTATCCAGCCCGATTGGCAGCCAAAAGTCTTAAAATTAGGCCCGTGAATGGCATGCCAAACACACGTGTGCGTGCTGACAGACATATTTATAATATAGTTTAATAGGTGTAACACCCAATGAAGGTTCAGTTTGTTTGGACTCTTAATGAGTATACGAGAGTTGATTTTTCACCATTTTGATTTGACAAACCTATTAAAATGTCACCCATTTACGAAAGTATTGAAGTCTACCAGTGGCGGTTCAAGGAGTGGGGCTTAAGCCCTCCCCAAAGTACAAAACTCAATGTTTTATTAGTAACGATAAGAGAAAATTCTAAAAAAATAATGAATTATGTTATACCACATACTGCTGGCTTACCACTTAAACGATAAAAGTGCAATACTTAAAGTAATTTGTTTGTGTAAAATGCCAATATGGCTTTACTACTAGATATTTCTCTCAAGCTATCGCCAAACTCCGTCTTTGTCGAGAAAGATAAGAACACGAAAAAATGTTACCCGTTTGATGTGAAACATAATATATATGAGTGCTCCGACAATCACTTACTTGCCCGAGTATGTAAGATTTACTCTAGACTCGATAGTTAGTACTCGATACTCAGCACTAGATACTTAGTTTTAGATACTTACTATTAGTTTTTTGTGAGATTGATTAAAGATTTTTTGTCGATTGATGTATAAGAGAAAAGGACCTAAAATGTTTGTTAATTTCAATTTTTGTACAAGAGAAAGGGACCTTAAGATTAAAGCGGTTTCTGAAACGCGGAGTTTGAGAATCTTCTCATGGCTAGTTACTTTTCAGCTGACGTCAATAGATGGTAAAGCTACCCGGTAGTGTTCGTTTTTTAAACAAAACACTTTTTCAATAGTTGTCTAGAGGCGAGATCGAATAGAGAATCGAATGCGCCGTCCTATTGCACATCAGGCACACACTACCTGCTTCACCACGTCCGGTCTGTCGATACTTTATACTCGATAATCAGGATTTTAAATTCAGTACTCGATAATCAGTAGACTATAATTAATACTCGGTACTCAGTTCACGATATTTAGTACTCCATTATTAATACGCGAGACTCGGTAATCCTTATCAAGTAGTCTATACTGAGCACTCGGTTCTCAGTACTCGATATGCAGTACACGATACTTAATGCTCGATACTCTGCATTCCATTCCAAGTTCTCGATTCTGAGTATTCCTTACCTAGTACTATATCTAAAGTAATCATTGCTCAGTTCTCGATACTCAGTAACCGATGCCAATTGCTTGACGTCCTAAAAGCGCTTTACAATAATACTGGGAACTATGCCATTTGGCCCCCCCGCACTCACAAAGCGGAGCGGAGGAGCGTACGAGCTTTACTTAAAAAATCCTCATTTTTTGCTAAGCTCTTGGTGGGCGCGCTCCCTATGTGCTCGATGCGCTTGATTTTCCAAAGTTGATGTGCATATGCTGCGCTCCGCTTAGCTGTATGTGTGCGGCAGGCCTTACAGTCGAAAGCCGGACCTGTTTGACTTAATAACCTATAGAAAGATTGAAGAAAGAAAAATATAGAATATAGAATGGAAAATGGTGAGATAAAATCAAGCTCAAAAAAATTGATTATATATCAACCTTCGAATTTAAATTTCAAATAAAAGTCGTACTATGTCTGAGATCAAGTCAATCCTATTCGTATTTAATATATGAAAATCCCGGATTGACCTACTTTTGCCAATCTTGGGGATTGATTTGATTTGATCTCGAATTCTTTTATTCAGTGTAGATTAGATTTTTATATAGATCTAATCAGGGCTGGTTCGAACCGAAATTAACCAATGGTAAAGGTTTAGAAATTTAAGGTTCGAGGTATTTCAGAGAAGATTTTGGTTCGAATCTTGGTGCATGGTCCATGCGTTATACAATTTCAATCATTTTTGTGTTCAATTTTTTGTTATCTTTAATCATTTATGTGTTCTTAAAATAACATTCGACCTAAAAACTACACAAATCGTTTGAGAATTGCTTGTTTCTTGGGTCTGATTCGGTTGGTGGGACACATGGGAATATTCAATATATAATTTACTGTTAAGCTATATTCATTTTGGAGTTCTGGTAAAAATAAATAGCTAATATAATATTATATTCTTTCTTTTGACAATTATTTAAAAAGCTTGAGAAAGGAGGCTTTTCTTTGTGGTAATTTAAAAAGTAATCCTAAACGTTTTTCTTGATTTGTGATTTAACTTTCCTGCCCATTTTGGGAGTCCGCGCTAAACCAACCTTATAACAGATGAAGTCGCTTGGCAGAAGGTCAAGTTTCTGATGTCTATCATTTTTTTTTGAACCGAACCAATATTTTAGGTTCGGATCAGGTTCAATTTCTAATGAGGTAGGAATCTGAAAGTTTGAATTACGGGTTCGAACCAGTTCGGTTCAAAACCGGTTTGCAGCCCTAGATCTAAAACAATACTGTCCGTTGTCGAGTCACTGTACAATTGGTTCAACGAATAAACATTTTTAACAATGTTTTATATCTCAAAGAGCGTTCAAGCAGATTTGCCATTGACTCGAAAACAAAGTAAAATTTTCATAGTTCAATAGGATTCGGAATTCTGTTACACAGAACAGTTTGAAAGCAAATGAAACAGCCTTGTTGCGGCTGCTGCTGTTGGTCGATAAATTTACAGAAAAGCAGATACTCGTATTTAGTACAATGGACAGGGAAACGGACACGGACACGAAAACAAAAGGCGAGAGAGCAATAAAAATGGCTGCGAATAAGAATGAAAAAAAAAAAGACGACGAGAAACTCAGGGGAGACAAATCCAATACAGGCACAGGGGCAGTTTTTTTTTCTTCTCAATATTTAGAGATACACAGCAAAGCTGAAGATACACAACTCAGATACATACACAGCCCAAACGGCCTGCAAATGTGAACCCATCCCAATCCCAATGTGTGTACGTATGAGAGCAGGCATGCGCAAGTGGGCGAGCGAGATGCCAACAAATGGGGAGAGCAGGCCAAACGAGAGAGAGCGAAAGAAGTGACTACCACACGACCACAAAGAGCCAACAGAGAAAAAGTCAACGCAACGCAAAAGGGAAACGAAACGGGGAGCAAAAACGGAAAACACATTTTCCAGCCTCGTCGTCTTTTTACAACGAGTTTTATGGCATTTGGTCGTAAACTTCTTGTTAGTGTAGAGCGGATCGCAGCGCGTGAGCAGCCGACATCGAATTCGAACGCCAAAATAAAGAAGAAAAAAACCCAAAATTCGAATTTACTGCAAATGACTCCAATCACACCGATGGATACAAATATAAACGTTCTGTGATTAGTGATACAAAAAAAAAAGTGCAATTCTATACCGCAAAAATTAATTAACGTCTGAATGATGGATGGCCTGAGTGGCCCGGCTAACTGTAAACCGTTGGAGTGGAGTCCTCCACTAAATTGAAAACAAAAGGCCAAACCGCGAATAAAGCTGTCATGTAAGTGTGTAACTGCCCGGTCTTTGCGCCATTAGTTTATGTCCAATTTGGATAGTAGTGCACTTTCAAGGCTACGTAGCCTCAGAACATAAATTGTGGTGATAATTGTTCAAGGTTGCTGTTAATGCCGCTTAATGGGTTCCCATAGATTCTACAACAATCGCACCAGTTGGCTATTGTTGTTGCTGTAAAGGATGTAAAATGTGAGTTATGCAACCGCTGAGTGAACTCACACGTACTCAAATTTCGAAAGTTTCAAATGGTAAAAGCCAACCAGTTAGGACATTTATTTTATTTTATTTATTTTAGACTTGTTGTAGTCTGGTCTTTGTTTTTTGGTCTTTTTCAAAACCAATCACCTTGGTATCGACTTGATTCAGATTAAGGTGGTCTGTTGATATCTAATCTCGAACCGAAACGGTTTATTTTGAATAAAAAAGATTCGGTTAAAGAAAAGCTGGAGAGTATCTGAAGTGAAATAAAAACATAGCTTCATTTCTAATCAAAAATTCAAGTTCAAAATAGTTGTAAAGTATTGTAAAAAAGATATTACAAAATAGAGGAAAGTTGACTTTGGCTTGGCCGCACCTTGCAACACGTTTTTCTAACTAAAACTACTTTTCGTACCTTACTTTTCTAAGGGAGCTTTACTTAATAGAAGTCAGATTCCGAACAAACTTGGTGGAATCCTGCAAAAGCCTAACAAACGAACATGTAAGAAATTTGGAGCTGATTACATTTACAACAAAAAAGTTTTTGTCAAAATAACTTCTTTTTCGACCGATCATTCGTACTGCAGCTATATGCTAAAGTCATCCGATTCTAACCAAACTTTGTAGAATCATGCAAAAGACTTACCAACATATGTGTAAGATTTATGGAGTCGATTCCATGAAAATCAAAAAAGTTTTTCTCAATGGAACTTCTTTTTCGAACCATCATTCGTGCTGCATCTATATGCTTAAGTCATCCGATTTTGACAAAACTTTGTAGAACTGTTTGAAAGCATATCACATAAATTAATGACAATTGTTGGGGACATTTCCATTGAAAACCAACAAGTTTTTCTTACTAAGACTACTCTTTAGACTCTACTTTTCAATGACAGCTTTCGATTTCGACAAATCTTAGTTAAATCTTGGGAAAGCATAGCAAACTTAGAAATACATAGCTTGGAGGCGATTCCATTGAAGACAAGAAGAGTTTTCTTACTAAAATTAGTTTTTCTACCAATCGTTCCTATGTCAGCTATATGCTATAGTCATCCGTTCCGGCCGGATCTGACAAATGTGCAGCGCATTTGTACTAAAAGAATTTGAGCAAAGTTTGGCTAAGATAGCTTTTAAACGAATGGACAGATGCACATGGTGGAAGCAACTCAGCTCGTTGTGCTGATCAAGAATATATAATATATAGTTTATGTGGCCTTCGATGCTTTCTTTCATGTGTTACAAACATCCGAACAATTTTATAATACCCTCTACAAGGGTATAAAAATATCCATATTAAAAATCCGTTTCTATTTGGGCCGGACATTTTTTAAATACCTTTTTAATCACCTGAAGCTGAAAATCTTCCAAAGTTGGTTGAAAACTATCTTTAATCGAATGATTTTTAGCTACGTTGGACGATTAAAAGGATATTGAAGATATGTCCAGTTCAAATGGAAAACTTTTTCTGATAAGTGTTTAAAATGTCCTAGGGAGTGGTGGAATAAGAAAGCAATGAAAGGGGAATCATTCTGCATGCGCAAATTTAAACTGTGAGAAGTTTAAAATATTCCTACGTTTCGGATTAAATTGTGCTCGAATAAACGGGACAAAATTGATTTCTTCAGCATTGAACATCCGGGATGTCCCTGTTTTCAATCCTATTTTGGATTGAGGTTATCTCGTACCGTGTGATTTGTATTTTGAGTGTATGAACTGAACCTCTTGGCTGGTTCGCAGAACGCACGAAAATAAATTTTAATGTCGAACTTCACAAGAAAAAATCCGAATATTAATCCGAATCAGGATTGAAAACGGGGTGATACCGGATATTCTTGAGCTGATCCCGTAAAAAGATTGATATCACCTTCACTTTTTTGTTCAATCCCGAAAAACAGTATGACTTCAAGCCTGCTTCGGCTCCCCTGTTTTCAGTCCCGATTTCTGATTTTTTTTGAATTTGTTTTGAAATCTGAATGCTTATGAACAGAAGACTTTTTTGAATGAAGTACTGAGTCAAAATACATTGTTATGTCATCTGGAATCAAGCATTTATTTACAATTTGGGTCTCCCTTGTAGAGGTCTATCAGCGAAACATAACTTGAAGTTCGGAAAAAGAAATATTTTTTTAAAAATCTATAAACATTTGTCCGAAGGTAAGTGCTGTAAGTCTTTAAACTTGTCAGTAAACAGCACCTAACCGAACCGATTTTCCTGGTGGGTTTCGGTTCGGGTCGGCGTTTTTGAAAAGACGCATGTTCGACTTATCAGTTGGAATAGGCGGTTCAGTTCCGAGCAGAATGGCATCCCTTATTTTCTATGTAGTTAATTTTAGAGTTATGGTTTTGTTGTTACTTCTCCAACTCGTAGAACATCAAAAATCATATAAAACGAGACCCTGACCCTGGCTATTAATATTTAATAACCTTCCCCTGTGTTAATTAACAGAGCATTAACATAAATGTGCATATATCAACAGCGGAGAAAAGTATGCAACGTTTTTATAACCTAAGCCTTTGCCATTTATTATCCGATTTTCATGGTAATTTTAAAGATTATAGATATTGGGCACATAAACTACGCTGCAAGAACATGAGCTTCAAAATTGTTGGAGATATTCAAAATTTATAATTCGGGGGGCGTAAACGGCGTAAAACAAACTGCAATCCAAAACCTATAGACAGAAACGGCAATATCGACTCGGCTGCTGATACTGATCAGGAATATATATTCTTTAAGATATCTGATTTACATTAGCACGACTTTAGTATGCTCTTCTTACTGTACGCTCAGAAGGTCTTATATCAAACGTTTTTATTAGAGAGACTTAAGAAATTATTTGAACTAAGGGAATCTGGAGGATAGGTTTTGGTTGGTGAGGTCAATGTATTAGATGGATGATGACCAACAGCCCAGAAAACATTGACCGGAATGGTTCTGCGGGTTCTGGTTCCAGAACTAAGCAAAAACTGGAGACATTACCTACCTTCAGGTTTTGAAGCAAAAAGACAACAAATAACAAAAAGCTTGAAAACTTTACGTGAATCTAGAGAATCTTTAATGAAATTTACGAAAAAACAAACAACGACTTCCACCTGTCCACTTTAAATTTACCCATCAAGCAGATAAAATGTTTGGCCCCCATCGCACATACTGGAAGGTGCGACATTCATTTCGTGCACACTTCATTACCGATCAGGTGTTAACTGCATTTCAACAAGGACCCGCTAAGGACCTTTACCTTTTGCTGTGGCCGATTTTATGATGGAATCTCCTCAATTGAGCGCCATCGTTGATGGCGCACTTAATAGCACTGCCACTCAATGAATGGCCAGTTGGCTCGTTGGTTTTTCTGTTCTGTTTGTGTGCTTGAATGGATTTATGAGAGGTACTAAAGTCATTAGCGCCAGTCACAGTCATCAGGCGGTACCAGCGCCAACGCCGTGCGTGCCGCGCTCTTCACCCCGCACCTCGCACCACGCACCTCGAGCCGCGTACCTTGCGGGCGATGGCGGCGTAATTGCGGCCATAATTTCATAAATATTCTTAATCGCATTGCGGTTAGTTTAACGGTCTAGCTGGCCAGAGCTGACCCGAGACTGGGGCGCCATAAACCGTGATTGTGGCTGCACGAGTTGATTAAAACGCAATGAAAACGAAGTCGAAGTTTTAAATCTGGTTTGCCGTGGGGGAGGGGGCTGGTTCTTTAGGATTTTGTGTATCGCCTTTCGGCCGACATGCGTACAACGTGCTCCGGAGTCGGATGGTGGTTGGCTGTGGCATAATGGCCAATCTCTCACGCGACGCGGCAGCCATGATGGCAACGACTGCTGCTGCTGCTGCTGCTGCTGCTGTTGGTATGTTTGGTCGGGGGGTGTGTACGACTGCATGGACTCGGTGGTGCGTGAGTGCGAGCGAGAGGGAAGCAGCTGGCAACCTGTTTTCTTTCGTAGGCGATGCTGCCATTGCGAGTGCGGGCTGTTTGTATGTGTGTGTGTAAGTGTGTGCACTGAGAAAACTGTCTGGTGTCTTTTCTGAAAATTTGTGAAAGAGGTTAGTGGCGTTGTGAAAGAGCGTGCCGTTAAACACTCCCTTCAAAAAATCAGCCTTCACCTGCATCAGCTACTGGGTAACAGACCCTATACTCTTTTTGAAGATACCGCACCGAAAACACCCATTGTCGAAAGGGTCGAAAAACCAGGGTATTAGAAACAGTTTTAGGTTACGAGCAATTTGAATTTTATATTCTGTACCAGATGTACACAAGCAAACAAACATTAATACTGGGCAGCACCGGCTGGAACAGCGATGGGCAGCACTTGACTCACCTTAACACTTAGAAGAAGTACACCAGTCACCTTCATTAGCTATTGGCGCCAGCTTTAAAGTAACTAGAAATCAAAAAGATTCTCTCTTTAATGCCTAAACTTGTTTTGTAATTTTAATCTATATTTTGCAAGGGTTTTTCGGTCCATCAAACTGGACCCAGAACCGAAGCTTCTGAATTGTTAACATCCCGTAATCGAATGCGGATCGAAGTTTTTTTCAGAGCTTCAGAAACCATCTTAATTTATTGATCGGACAAATAATAATTATATAGTGCTGAAACGAACCATTGCCATTCCAAACCAGTATCCAAGCTCGTCGTATTTAGATTTTGAATTGAATACAAGCTTAAGTAAAGTTGGGGCAAATTACAATACACATATATACGGCTAGGTAGAGTAGGTTAATGTTTTTAATAGCTTCCTTAGCAGGACGCTTCCTTATTTATTATACCAAAAATTGTCTAAGCGATATAAGATTCAAAGCCAAACGGGTTCGAACCCGGGGGATCAAACCTTCTTCAGAATTCTAGATATTTGTAGTGTTTTGAAAATTTGATCCCTACATTTTCAGCTCAGTTAGAGCGTAGTTATTAAATCTTGTCAAATAACATCTAAATTATTTTAATATTTCAATTATTTTAAAGAAACTGCTATATTTTGTAGCGAAGCTTTAAAAGAGCAAGACGGATGAGTGTAATGACAGTCAGGAAACTTCTTTGCAAACGAAGCTCAGGGTAAGCCGTCAAACGCATCGGCGAGAACATCAGAACAGGCGAGCAATCGATGACAGCAACTTACTAAATACACTGTACCCTAGTGGGCTTCTGAGATTCCAAATCTATGGCAAACGCGGGATAAGGATCAAGTTGAGAGGCAGGTCAGCAGTCGATTTCAGAAATTTACGGAACACATCGATTCCCAGAGAGCTGCTGAGACTGCTGTGAAAGCAAAAGTTTGGAGACAGCTTTAGCAGAATTTTGACCATATTTTAAATTTTGCTTAGAATATTGTGAACACTTGAAATGTAAAGGATTTATCCGATTTAATCAATACCACAATGTCCAGAAATTGTGCTTCCAATAAGGTAAAATGTCATTAGGGGGTTGGAGTCGTCTCCAAAAACCAAATCTACGTCAAATGCTAAGAAATTTACCATGGGTCAAACATGAATTATTATCCCAGTCAAATCGATTTTAAATTTTAAGGTCATTTTGAATACACAAATGGGTCATTCAATTTAAATGAACTGATTTCGAAACCACTAGTTTTGATTCCAATAATTTTTGAAGATATGACAAAATTTTTTGAAAAACTTATCCAAATAAAACTTTTTTAATAGCAACTTTTGAAATTGATAAATCGAAAAATTTAAAAAATTTTGAAGAATTTAAACTTATAATCCGTTTTAAATAAAAAAATTTTGAAATCGATTTTCAAGCTTGGCATTCCAACATACACAAAAAATGGTGTGGTATAAATGGCTGTAAACTAATGCAGGTCCGAACCGCGTCGTATTGTCGATAAGAAAGGTAGATTTCATTTTTGGGGAGATTTTAACTTAAGTCCCACTTCGACATGAATTCACTTTCTTTTTAAAAATTCTTAGCTTACATCTTAGCGCATAATATTCAAGACGGTCATTCAGAATTAATTTTAATTTCCAAACTCAATTTTCAATCATCATTAAGAAAGCTTCATTGAAATATGAAAAGGATTTCCGTTGCCAAGAAAATTGCAATTTACCACTGAGTCTACAGCAAATCTATTTGTTCAACTAATCAACCATTTCTGTCCCTAATTAACGGGTATAGCAAAGGTCGGTCATGACCCTAATACAAAGTTTTTACACCGGCAACAGTTGAGGTCTTCGACTTTACGCACTTCTTAATTCTAGTAAATTAAGTCTTGACTCGCACCACACTCACTACTTAACCAGTTTAAAGCCGTCTTCACATAGTTCCCGCTTTCCTCGCCAGGGGAGCTGCATGCTAAGCAGCTCTGGCCTTGGTTTGTGTATAGGGTGCGTGTGTGTTGTGCGTTGAGTGCGCAGACTCGTCAACAGAGAGCGCTTCAATGCAAATTGGAATTCCCTTGTGTAGAGGTATACTCATTCTGTAATGTTGTTTGTAACACATGTCCCCACATGTTGTTATTTTTGTTGTCGAAAAAGGGAATCGCAAACGGAAAGCTCTTAGAGTTGGGCATACGAAATGCTGTTACAGTTCATTGCTAATGCATACAGAGCATATACCTTAGTTTAGAGGTCTGTTTAGGCATCTCATCCATCAATTAATGGAATCCCGGAAATTAATATGAGAAGACTCTTTTTTCGGAAATTGACAAATAATTTTTCGCTTTGAACAGAGAAAGTAAAGCAATTTCTCACACTAAGCACTAAATCCCAACTTCTCTGTGCCTATTTGCAGGTGGCTGTACAACATTATCATCTGACTTTTATCAAACATGCCAAATTTTCCCATAAGCATATAGTCATCCCATTTGGATACATTTTTGTAAAAATGTTTGAAGTTTTTGTTACTTAAATCGATTTAAAATATACTTGATGATGGTCATGGAAAAGCATAGAAAACTGAGAGATAAGAAGTTTACACTTAAAGTAGAAATGCTTTTCTGACTTTAACTTGAAAAATACTTTGAGATCGAGGGGTTCATAGAGACAGACGGACATGGCTGACTCAGTTGTTGATGCTGATCACGAATATATGTATATGCTTTATAGGATCGACATTATTGTCTTCCCCCTGTTACATACATTTGTGAACCTTAAAGTTCCCCTTTTAACCTCATGTTGCCCCAATTGGTGCAATAGGTTTGGGGTCTGTCAACTTCAGAAAACATTTTTCCATTCCTAGGACCCGAAAAGCCGAGAAAGTCGTTGAAATATGTGGTCCTACCAAGCCATGAGATTTACTTTTGATCCCAAATACTTTAGTGTGATGACTTCGGCTCGTAGTTTCTTTCTTATCCCGAACTCTCTGTTTCGCATATTTAAAGTTCTTCAAGAGTGCCTTAGCTGGAATAATCTATGAATTTTTTCAAGTTCATCTCTAAAATTAGTAGTGGGCACTCCTTTGCTTTGGGTCCATGATCCCAGAAAACCAGAAACTGCCATTTCACAGTCTATTTCCAACCTGAGTAAATAAATACTCATCATCCAAAACAAAGACTTAGATTTCAAATCACATAAAAGCCTAAACCAAACGGACAGCTTCAACAATTTCGAAAGTTAAATATAAGACACATAAAATGTGACAAAAGTGGGGTGGAGTCAACAGGACGAGTCTTTAGTATACGTTGGAGGGGGCAATGACAAGTAAAGGGACGTTCACATCAATGCGCTGCCCCACCCCTTGTTGTTTTTATCTCTGAACAATTTTGGCTGCAATTGTTTGAGAGTTTGAGTTGCCGCTTATTGGTGGTGGTGCCGGTTCGCCCCGCAATTCCCCGCGGGACATGTTGCCCTATGCCTTTTAGAAATTGTTCTTGCTTCTGCTGCCATGTCACAGTGCGTCGGCTTCCAAAGAACGCAGGAAGGAAGCCAGAGTCAACCAAGCATGTACTTGTGTATGTACAGCAGAATGAAATTCGTCTTCCAAGAAGTTCTCGAGCATAGCCTCTACTCGCGTTTTGCTCAGTTGCGTGGCTTGCAAACATTTCCATTTCCCGCAAACTGAATTCTAAGGGAAAACGCGTCAGTTTCGCAGAAGTTGATCTACATTCAGTTCTGTGCTTTGGGCAACTTGCCTGACATCGACTTCCGTCGAGACTACCATGTGGCACAAAACACTGCGGAGCTACTTCCCATAATGACTTGGCTTTAGAACTCAGCTGTGCCCGTTATTGGCCCCAAATTGTATTGGCAAGCCCATTAAGTGTCTATTTTCCACCGGACAGATGGGTTTCACAACACAGGCGGATGCCCAACTCGAATAAGCAAAAATGTCCCCAAGACAACAAAGGTTGACTTATGCATATGTGGCGCACACAATCGTTGATGACTTTAAATTGAAATTCATTCTTTCGCAAAACTGTATTTTTATTTTATATGTATTCTTTACTTGCTTCAAGTCAAACTGAGTTGTATCAGCTTTTCAATGATTGGATAACTTTGACCTTAGAGGAAAGAACTTAAGTTTTTATTGCATCTTTTGAAGACCGGAAAAGTTTGTCTTCGTTTTTACAACCAGCATTGGATAACCTGCTCAAGGCTGCTTTTCAATTTCTACACTATTTAGATCAGGTTGAAACCGGCTAGACAACGACAAGTGGATTAAATTCGTGTATCTAGAACCGACAGATTTGCTTGTAGTATTTTTATATTTGAAAACGAGTCCACGAAAATAGCCTTTTGTAACCTACAAAGAATATCATAACACTTATATTCTAAAAGGTTTGCACGGAAATCGACTCTTAATTTGAACAGGTTTATTTATTTAAAAGCACTTAGCTCTATTTCGTACGCTAATGCATACGTTACTCAGGGAGGAAATATGTTATTAAGCGGCTTCACATAATAATAAGACAGAGCTTTTACATTACTGTTAATAATATAACAGAGTTTTAACATTTATTTTAGGAGTAATTTTAAGTTAACAGTGTGAGCTCAAAGCTCGTAAATAACCTTTAACAAAGATTGAAAAAGATAAGAACGAACCGATCTGGGTTTAAGAACCATTTACATTTTTCGCTGTCAATTTTAATTTTTAAGGACAATTATGGAAATTATCGGTATTTTTCGAAAATACGTCGATGTTGTGTTTCATCTTAGCATTTTCAAAATCTTTTGACTATAACATATAGCTGCCATAGGAATGATCGGTCGAAAAACTAGTTCTAGTGAGAACAACTTTTTTGTTTTCAATGCAAACGTCTCCAAACTCCGAATTTACTATTTTTCTATGCTTCTCCATGATTCTGCCAAGTTTGATCGAAATCGGACATCTATATAGTATAGCTGTCATACAATAGTAGTGTCAGAAAAGAAGTCTTAGGAGAAAATCTTGTTTGTTTTCAGTGGAAATGTCATTTTATATAGTCAGAAAATTGTTGCGGCCGAGCCTAAGTTAACTTGAAATTAAAATGATATTTTTTAATATCATTTGGAGATAATAGATAAGATATATTTATACACTAAAAAAAAAAAAAAATCAATCCGAAATGGGTTTGAATACAGGGTGATTCCGAATATTCTTGAGTCGATCCCAGAAAAGATTGATTTCACTACCGTTTTTTTTTTTTTAGTCCCGAAAACAGTATTACTTCAAGCCTGCTCCGGGATTACCCTGTTTTTATTCCCGATTTCTGATTTTTTTTCTGTGCACGAGCACAGCTGCATTTTTAGCTGATTTAATTTATTCAGGGATGCAAATCACTCGAAAATAAGTACTGGTTCGGTTCAGTGGTTCACACAGTTTCTAAACCGCATGTTCGGTTCATAACATGGTTCGGTTCAGTGGTTCACAAAGGCACATTGTAAAATATGATTTCGGTGAAGTGGCTGTTCGATCATTTTTGAAATTTGATTCCTATAATCCATTCGAATATCTTTAAAATCCTTAGAGCAATCTGCAAAGATTATTATGTCGGATTCCCAGGACTCGTATATCAGTTCCTGGAGGAATGCCCTTATTTATTGGCAGATTAAGATTGAATTAATTCTAAGAAGTACCACAGAAAATTGAAAATATTGTCTAATGAAAAAACAAATTTAGATTGATGACAGGTAAATTAAGAGATCGGCGGGAAATTGCAGAAGACTTGTAAAATTCTGTTCAGGTTATCCTTAAAAGTTATATCGATCCGACAACGCTAAGTATGAAGAGGGTCGATCGAAATGTTTGAAAATCATCTTCGGGAAACGATTAAAATTTCCTAATTTATCAAAATCATTGGCAAGAGGAAAGCAATTCCCGTTAAAACTCGTCAGAGAACTGAACCGAATCGAACCGTTTTTATTTGTGGTTTTCGGTTCGGTTCAGAAATTCTGAAAGAAAGCCGGTTCGGTTTGCGGTTCGGTTCACCAGCGGGAATAAGCAGTTCGGTTCGGTTCAAAACTGAACATCCCTGAATTTATTATTTCTTTTTGCTTTGCCTCCTTGTCTGGGAATCGAATTCGGGACCGTATGCACTTAAAACGATTTAAATGGCAGGTTATGGTACTTCACCATCTGATGATGTGACACTATTTGTCTCTTTCCCTCTCTACCTATTTAGAAAGTCCCTTTCTCTTTATTGTCAAAGTGAAATGTAAAAGGATTGAAGTGAGTTGAAAGTACATACATAGTTGTGTTTGACAAAATATCAAATAAACCAGCCCAAATCAAATTGATATTTATCTTGCACAGCAGGGAAACGCAACCTTAGAATATCAAAAATTATTCTTTTAATCAGTAACAGACTTTAATTCCCTACATTAACTGCTGGTCCTGCAATCGATGAGTCTTAAGTTTAAATTTAAACAACCTAACATGATTTTTGGTTATCGACCTATTTATTTCAACTATTAAATACAAATATTAAAATGTTATCTGGGTAAAGTTTTTATGTTATTATGAAAGCGTTGCTTTTCGTTTTTCTTGACGAAACGAGAAACTTTTTTTTTTTTTTTTTCTTTTTCTCCTTACCGCCCCCCGCCCCCCCCAAGCAACCAAAAACAGATACCCGTCATAGGGCAAGAGATGGCGACAAGCATTCCACGTGCACGCTGGGATTAGTTGGGAGCCAATTTATTTTATGTCCCAAGGCACAAACATAATCATGTCTAATTTTGTTTACTTTCAAAAATGTGCGTGCGTGAGTGTATTCATGTCACTTTGCGTATGTGTGGGTGTGTGTGTGTGTGTGTGTGTGCTGACGGGGTCCTGGTTCCTGCTCAGCAGCGCCAGCGTTCATTAACTAAATTTAGAGTGCGACGGCTGTTGCGGCCTGGCAAGGTTGTCCAACAGCCACGACACCCTCCCGGCCGGAAATTACATATTTACCAAGAAAGCAACAGCAACAACAACAACTTTGGCGCTGTGGCGCGGTTGGGGGAGGATTGAAAGTTACGCAATCGAATGGGAGGGGGGGGGGGGGGGGGAGCGCGAAAGCGAAATCACAATTTGAGGGGGAATGAATCCTTGGGCTATTTCGCACTTCTGGGCCAGGGTGCGGCTGTGTGGTTGGTTGGACGCGTGAGGCTTGTTTTAAAATTGCGTGCCTGGCCTGGAAATGGGTTTTTGGGATCGAGTGGGTGGGTGGGTGGTTTGGTTGTCTGGTTGCGTGCTGAAGTGATTACGTAGAAAAGGGTAACATTCCTCTGTCTATGGGAAATGAAATTGTATTTCATTTTCTGGGATTGGGAATGCAAACAATTTGAAATGAAAGTTGCCCGTCACAAAATGGCGGCAATTAAAATGTTTAATGAAATTTGCCAAAACGCCGTTTTGTTGGGAAATTTTCCGAAAAGCCTTTCAGATATTTTAATTATCTTGGCGTTTGTTTAATGGCCTCTCTAAGCCCCAGCCCCAGCCCCAGCCCCGGCCCCAGCCAACCCGACCCACCTCCTTCGCCGGGCACAGTCAATGCAGCTGTTGGGTTCGCAATTGCCACCTCATGCATATGCAAGGCCATGAAACATCGCCACAGAGCTAGCCTGAAGGAGCTGGAGTCACTCTGCCAATTTCGTATGCGGTTTTCCAAGCCATCGCCATCGCCAGCGCCATTGCAATCGCAGTCATGAAATCGGATTGCGTGTAGCAATAAATCTGTGATTTTAATGCGCGTTATTAAACTGCAAGCAGCCGCTGCCGTCGGCTCCATCCTCCAGCCTTCTCCGTGGTCCCTGGCCAATAAAATGCAATTAATATGTTCCGCCAACCTGCAACAAAGTTCGCCGGTCTCGCCGGCGAATGAGGTCTTAAAGCTCGCACAAATCGCGCCACGAGAATTGGTCCCGGCAAACCACCAACAGCAACCACAAGATCAGCCACCTGATTGCTATCACGGAATCAGTGTTGTTGCCAGAATCTGAGAGCCCTATTTTCTTATGGCTAAAAATTGTACACAAAAAAAAAAAAAAATGGCTAAGAGAAAACTGAGTGCAAAATTCTCAATTCGTCTAGATTTCGTTCGTCTTAAAGTTCGATTTTAAAAATGATAATGTTCCTTATGTTAATTAACAGAGCATTAACATTAATTTGATTACGAATTACTTATGCGCTAAGTATGCAACGTTTTTTTAATCCTGTGTAACTTTGGCATATATAATATTATCCGATCTTTATTGGACATTTTTTTGTGGGATTGTAGAGATATCTTAAAATTTGTTGGAGATATTCTAAAAGATTCTTATTCTTCAAATTTGTAGGAGATATTGTACCCTGTTTATTGCGGGGGAGAAGATCATTTCAACTCGGCTGTTGACAGGGTACAGTTGAGAAACTTAGTAAGTGGTGATGCTTACAGAAGTCCCTTCCCGGGTTTTTTTTCCCAAATGTTTGATTTTGTCTTACTGTGGTATAGATGAACAGATTCTGGAAGATATAATGCTTATCAACTTGAGCTAAACAGTTCCTATAAACTGTTTAATGTTAGCTGATATAATAATAATTCTAATAATTAATAATATTTTGGCAATTACAATAACTTTGTAATGAATACTTTGGCAAAGTTATTAAGATTTCATTCACAGCGTATACAAGATTCGAAGCATAACCTTATTACGCCTAAAATGATTATGGAACTTCCAAGTCCTGCCTGACTTTTCAATGCGACACTGTGATGAGTATACCCAACCCAATGGAAGAAGTCCACAATCATAATGATCCAGAAACTGGGAAAGGATAAAACCCAAGCGTCATCATTAGTCTGCTACCTTGCTTTTTAAAACTTTTTGAGAAGATCTCAACAAAGAAAAAACAAAATGACAGTATCAATTCAATTCGGGCAATATCATAACTTCACGAATACTGCTCTGGCATTTTCCTAGATGTTGCCCAAGCATTTGACGGCGTTTGGTTGGGCGGTCTTACATTCAAGATAAAGCCAATGCTTCCACCAAATACACACAAAGTCTTAGAATGTTACGTCAGTAACAGAGTATTAACAGTTCGTCAAAATGAGCCATAGAAGCCGGAGTACAAAAGGGCAGCGTTTTTGGTCCTTTCCTATACGTACTGTACACTGCCGACATACCAACAGACTCTCGAATTACAATAAGTACTTTTGGGGATGATCCGATGTCCAATTACCGCAACAAGACTTTTGGCAAGCCACCTTATCTACATGAAAGAGTGGCTGGTCAACTGGCGTATTAATATCAACGAGCAAAAGTGTAAGCACGCGAAGTTTACACTCAACAGAAGCACCTAACCCCCGCAATCAAACGATGTTGTATACCTAGGTGTACACCTCGCGATCAGATGTCGCAAACACAAAGACTCGAAAAAACTTAAAATAAAGCTAAAGGCCAACATCCTTCACTGGCTATTCAACTCCCGTTCCCCCTTAAAGCTGGATTACAAAGTCTTACTGTACAAAAGCATCATACATCCTGTTTGGACCTATGGCTAGCAACTATGGGGAATTGCTTGTGCGAACAGTGTGGACATCCTCCAAAAATCACAGTAAAGTATCCTTAGAACGATCATTCGCAATGAGTGTAGCCACAACGACCTTAGCATCCCATTGGTTGAAACTGAAATAGAGAAACTTAATATATTTAAATATTTTGAGAAGCTTCTTGCCCACCCTAACCAACTTGCGAAATCTCTCGCCATGCTAGCAACGCATTCTCGACTCTAAACAAACGACCTACCAACCGAGCGACTGACTTGAGACAAGCTACCTCCAATTGTGGATGGTTTTTGAAATAGTTCCTAGATAAAGACTTGCAAAATTATTCTTAGTCTCTTTAAGAGAAGATCCAATAAATACCGACTGACTTGAGACAAGCTACCTCCAATTGTGGATGGGTTTTGAAATAGTTCGTAGATAAAGACTTGCAAAATTATTCTTAGTCTCTTTAAGAGAAGATCCAATAAATACCAACCAAGCAAAAATAGTTTACCCACATCGATTCTATTCTTAATATTACAGAAACTTATCATCTTGAATATCGATGTATCAAATAAATTTTAGTTGTGAAAAGTTAAAATTTCCATCTGATGGCTTATTGCAAGTGTACCTGCATTCAATGTCATTTGTAAAAAAAACACAAAATTCTAGCTAAAATGACAACACTCCTCGGAATGACACCGGTGCACAGTTGCATTTGGGCCCTGTCGTTGACTTCATTTTTGATCAGTTCGAGCTCGGAATTTGCATTGTAAATATATACTTTTGTATCCGGCGATAATGTCTTGGCTGATATCAATGGCCGCTCTGACTACACTCCCACTGAACCCTGCGGATATGTGGTCAGGTGAGAGGGGCTTCGTTATCGGCCGGCGCAAACAAGTCACGTCGCCTAATTTATGCGACGGCAACAACAGCGAACCGGCGACGGCTAAAGCTAAAATATTCGAAAAACGTGTCTTTCGATTTTTAATGGCCTCGCATAAATTTCAACATTAAGCCTCGTAATAACTTCATTACACAAACTATAATTTTTTGTTTGTCTTGTTTTTTTTTTCTTCTCTTTTTTAGGGAAATCTCTAAATGCCAACATTTTATTGTACAGACGAATATTCAAATCAAAATGTCACATTCAGTCAAATGAATGGATTATATGGCAGGTCAATTCAAATCTGGCACCCACACAAATGTGAAGTTGCATTGATTTGTTGGAAACCTTGAAGTTGTTCGTATAAACTGCCATTCACTTTTAAACAAAATCTTCCTTACGTGCACATAAATTCCAATAGAGGTTTTACGTTTACTTCTTTTCTCGCTTTACAGTTTTTCTCTTTACTTTAAGTTGTCGAAACTAAAGAATTTGTTTGGTGAAAAGACAATTCGGATTCACATAGCTCAATTTTGTTCATTTGTCGTCAGATGCTTCACTTTATCTAGTATTTCTTGTTCCAAGTCTAAGTCTCCAAGCCTTGAAAGATTCACATGAAAATGCTTATAGATGATGCAATCTTTACAGCTGAGACAAAATCCGCTTAGCTGTTACTAAAGTGTCGTGAATTCGATAAAGAATTAGTGAATTTTTACGACTATATTACCGGCAATCATTATTATTTTTTTTTTGTTATTTTGGCATTACAATTAAAAGCATTATCGATACTATTGATATTTATATACACATAACTAACAATATCTCTACATATCGATAGAGAATTATTTAAAGCAGAATAGCAACTGCAGACATAGCAAGTTCAATGATATTGCCATTTTTACCACACATTCTCACAAGGTCGCCAAAATATCAATAATTTTGTGCCCAAGACTTCCAAACTTCGGATTCCGGTTAAATAAATAAATAATTTTTGTGCTGTTTGGTTTTTCGGTGAACATTTTTTTAAACCTCACAAGATCAGTTGCAGAAGGTAACGCCAAAAATGCTCAGTAAGGTTTGCCATATCACCAGGAATAGAACTAACAAGCGCACGCCGCTTGCAAAACATTGAATATAACTATAAAATTTAGTGAGTTCATTTTTCGAGTCACTGAACATTCAATTCAAGCTGTTGAGACGGAATTTCGTTCTAGTTTTACTTTATTGGACATTAACTAACTATCCTTGTGAGGAGAGCACTTACCGAGCAGAATATTGCTGCTGCATCGGAAAGGGTCAATAGAGATCTCAATATATCTGTCGCTTTACCCATCCAATAGACTTGTGTTATTCAATGTACAATACAAATACATGAGATGACTACCGAATTTCGATCAGATCTTGGTAGTTCAAAAACCATGTTCAATACCTACAAAAAAGTCAATAAATGGTCAAATGGTAATTTCAGCAACAATTTCCTTGGTAAGAAATGGAAAATATATAAAAAATACATTGGTCAATCGTTGTCTCTCACTATCGATGGTCAACTCTATTGACGGTGCACACTATCGATGGACAATACTTGTGAAAAGCTATGTAATAGCCAGAAGAAAGCTTCTCCGACCCTTAAAAGAATTTATATGCCATATTTGCATCAACAGCCAAGTCGATACCGTCATGTCTGTGTGTCCTTCCGTCTGTCCTCTATCCATTCGAATCACAAATCTCAGAGACGTTAAGAGATGAAGGTTTGAAATGTAAGGGACATATGTTTCTTAAACTTAAAGGCAGACGCTGCACGACTAGGAGTCACTCACCATGATTTCTGCAGAAGCTGTAGGTTCGAAGAAGAGGAGGAAACAGTACAACACCTCCTCTGCCATTACCCCGCCCTGAGTAGAAGAAGACTTACTAACCCCTCCTACTTAACCTATCGGAGACATCCGAGCCAGAGATCCCAGCTCTACTAAAATTAATTTTTCTGTCCACACAATGGTACAGTAACGAGGACCCTTCTCGTTACCAAAATGGGTTAACATGGGTTATCCGAAAGGCAGATCAAATTTATTTTTTATTTATTCCGCGCTCTCTTCTACCTTCCTTTATAGACAGAAGTTTTGTACCTTGAAGATATATTAAGTTATCAGAATTACCAAAAGATTCATAAATATCAAACTAGCGATAGACAAGCTATATGCAACTACAGCATCAAAGCTCATATTGCGCATACACTTTGCCATAGAGTATCCTAAAGTCGGACTTGACCGATCTTCTTACGTGTTTAGGTAAATATTTTGTCAAAAATAGCTCCAGAATATAACTTCTTTTGAATTTGAATGCCAAAGAGACGAAAATGATTATCTTAAAGTAGTTAGGCCTCTTTAATAGCCCATTTCGAAATCGGTAGAGTTTTATAAAAGCTTAGTGGTTTTTGCCCAAAAACCGAAAAAAGTCAAGATTCTTCAAGCCAAACTTTTAAAATTATTCAAAAGTAATTTTCACCATAGAAAAATGGTAATTCAAGTATATTTATACAATTTCGTCTATGTTGAATCCTATGTCGTCATGCATACAAATAAAGACAAAAATTTACTTAGCAAATTTAATAATTTATGTCTTTGCTTGTTGTTGCTTTGACTTAACCACAAACCTAGGAGAAAGAATGAAAGAAAGACCAGAAGAAAACATACGAAATTGATGGTTAAAGTACATTTTCAAATTGGTATAAAAAACTACCAATTACAACTACTAAGCCTGCATTACATCCAAGCTAAATCCACAGTTCGGTCCACTCCGTTAACCATGTGGTGATCCGAATCGTTGGCTTAAACAATTGCGAGCCTGTACCTCTGACTCAAAAATGAGAGTAAAGAAGAAAATGTACTTTTTGGTAAAATTAAGTTAAATGGTCTGATTATGAAAACGGGTTATCTTAAAAGCTGTCAGTGAAATGGGCTAAAACAGTGATAAAAGCATTCAAGTTTTGATAAATACTAGACCATTTTTCATCATTTTTTTTTATCAGTCTGTGAGGGTACGCTCATAGATATTTTTTTATATTTATTCTTTATTTATTTATTCAGTTATTCAGTCTCTGCTTTCCAAACTTTGACTCACTCTACTTGCGCACTTACAGGCCGCAACATATATAACTTGGCTAATACCGCTTACACATATCCCGTCAAATGAATAAATAAACAAAAGTATATATATATATTTGTGTATATATACGTATGCACGAGTATGTATGTATGAGCTTAAGTAGCGACTTAAGTGTAATTCCCGCCAACTCCTGCCCCAGCTCACATATAAGTATTCCTGGCTACAGCCACCGCAGATCTCATTTCGTATGCAGAGTCTGCCATCGTTCATTGATGGCAGAAAGGTGGGTCTCGGTGACGGGAAGGAAGGGGCAGGCGGGGGGCGTTTTGTGGGACTATAACAACAATGCCGAGGTGTTGATAGAATAAAGCAGGGCGTGAATTTTTAGTCGAAATATGAGACATACGAACACAAACACGTACACAGCTCGGGGGGTTATACATATTTAAGCCCCCATAAAGAAAATATCAAATGGCTGCAGTGCATCCCTTTCACTCTTTCTCCCCCTCTCCCTCTCTCTCTCTCCCTTCGGTAACTGCAAATGGGGCTGAGATAAATGTACATATTAAATTTGAAACGTATTTGGAATTTTTGATCAGAGCGCGGTGGCTGTGAATTGGATTGGGGTTGGGCTTGGTGGTTTTTGTATGGCAGCATATGGCCGTAGCGGGGTAGTCTCTGGCAGGGGTTAAAAGCCACTTTCGATGCGCTCACATGTTGTTTGCCATTTTCCCTTTTTTTGTTGTTTTTTTTGCGTTGTCGTCTGCCATTTCCTTTGCGCCGGTTGCACATGCTCGCCGGTTTATACGAACGTTGAACTGAGTCCCTAAGATACAGACGATGCTCCCATTTGTTGGCATTTTTTTCATTTCGTTTCATTTCGTTTTGGTGGCTCAGCGGCTTGATTGAGCCAAGACCGGTCTGGGTCTGGTTCTCTTGGTCTGGCACTCAACCCACTTGACGCTGCAGCTCTCTCGTGTCATCTCGAATGCGCGCCTCTTATCCGATCCATTATTTCGATGGATTTATAGGCATGAAGGCTGGGGTTGTGCCCACTTCTTGTTCGTGGAATATTTTATGCCTTTTAGGCGAGGTGAGTCTGTTTTTTTTTTTTTAATTTTTAGTTTTCTGTTATCTTTTGTTTGCTTTGCATAGTTTCCACTTGGTTTTTTTTTTTAAGTACTTATTTGGTGGGCTCCAATCGAAGAACTTAAGAAGATGGTATGAGGCACTGTCTAGTGCGAAATACACATACAAAATAGTACCAAAATATTATTTTTGGAGATGTTGTCTCAATCCTCCTTTGAGTTCGATTAACTTTTTCCAACTTGACATTGTCCAAATCTTTGATATATCTCCTAGCCGCAGACTTTACCTCTTCATTGTTGGTAAATTTTATATCATCAAAAGTTTTTTTGAATTTAAAAATGTTTCCCAAAAACTTTATTCTCTGGGGCTTTGCTTTAATGAAACAAAACTTCAATGAAGATTATTGAAAGAACAGTTTTTCTCGATTTTTGGGAGTTGAGTCACTGTTTCCGTGACTCAAGAGACTAGAAGAGTTGTAAATTCTAACTTAACTAAGGCCCGATTTCTAATGTTCTACTTAGAGCTATCTGTCACTCATCTCATCTATCATCATCTCATCTGTCGATTAAACTAAGCTAGTGCTGTGATATTTGTAGGTTTATGTGACAAATGGCTCTATGAAGATGATTTGAAGTCGGCAATTAGTGTATTTAAATTGATTGTTATTTGAACAATTCATTTACTCGTTAGTTATAAGTTCATATACCTTTGATTTCTAGTCTTTCGCTCAATAGTGGCTGGTTTCTTGTATTTAATATAAACTAACGATTCTTCTATGTTATTTGTAAGCATCTGTGAAAATATCTAAACTTTTTCCATTCTAATCTTTACAGGCAAAGTATTCTATCAAAATATAACACCTTGTACCTGTCAAGTTATTCTATCTATTTTTCTTACCATCAAACTCTATTGTACAACGTTTCATTCAATTAACCCCATTTTTTCAATTCTTCTAGCTTCTCTCTTGTTCTACACTCACATTACACACCCATAAAAAAAAATAAAAACTTTTATATTTAACCTAACCTTGGTTGGAGAATTCGAACTCAGAGCTTCACGGCATAGCACCATCGACCACACGTGTGACGGTGCGGCGAATTGCAGCTTATGAAAAACCATCGGCAGATGTTAAGACTGCTTTAAAAGGAGATGACCGGTATTCGAGTCCCCTTATAAGCATTGAATTGATTTTGAATTTAACAATAGTTTTATATCTAATTTTAGCAACGCAACACTTTTGTCACAAAATCTCCCAAAGTCTCATAAAATCAATCTATATACAAACAACCAAGCTAACAACTAAAGCACTTGCCCGATATCTTTTCAATGGATTCTTGAACCAATTTTATCCCAACAATTCTTCCTTAAAGATACATTTTTATCAAAAATTTAGGAAAAATCCTTTATTTTACAAATGTTACCAAAGACATTTTGACCTTACTTAAAGGTTACAGATGACCTTATCTTTTTAGGTAATTTTCATGACTTTTTTATATGAGGTAATATGCCTAAACGTTAGGAATTTTGTGTCTAAATGTGAGTTCTAATATTGCCCAAAAATTATATATAAGTTTTTATGGTCAATAAAACCGGAACATGAGCCGATCTTTTGATTAATATTTAACCTCTTGAACCTGAACCCGAAACAGACTCACGTTCCACAAAAAAGGTTCGGCTAAGGCATTATTTCATGTAAAGAACTCTTATAACTTTATCAGTATTTTGACTTAAAACCAAAAATTATTACTAAAGAATTATTTTAGTTGATCACTCAAGACGTGTTCTAGCATCACAGTCGGAGAACAGCTTATGGAGATTTCGAGAAGTATTAGAAACATAAATGAAATTATAAAACGTGAAGAGTTAACCTCTTAGAAGATGAGGCTTACTTCCAAAACTAAAATCCCAGACACTTTTGGAAGACTTTGTAGCGAACCTATGCATGTTAACAATTTGAAGAAAGTTCCACTTGCCCACTAATTGTCAACTTATATGGCTTAGTAAACTGGACGCGGCAAAGATGTGAAATTTATCTAGCAATCTTTGAACCCAGAGTCGAACCATTTGCATATGTTCGATAACAAAAATAATCGGTCCGGTGAACCAAATCTGACATTTTACAACGGGTTCAAAAGATCCTCAAATACAATTTAGAGGTATGCAGCCTTGGCCAATTTTTGTATAAAACGTTAAGATCTTATTTTTAAAAACGGTTTTAAATTTTGAGAAAATGTTGATGATACTTAATAGAGTCATAATTAGGAGTAGCTCACGGAATCATCAAAGGCATTAGTTGAAGCATTCGAAAAGCTGAATTCAAACTACCGCTGAAAAATATCTCTAAACAATGTTCAATATCAGCGATATTGTTTCGAAGAAATGTTCGAAAATAATTGATCATATTTTTAGCAAAATAAGCAACCTTCCTCACCTACCGCTAGTAAAGAAGACTGAATGACTTTTAAATAAATCAAGATCGAGCACAACTGAACTCCAGCTATTTGTTTAAGTTCATAGTCAAGGATCTGATAATGGTTTATGAGACAGCATCTCTACTGCTCTTTGTTTTTTTTTTCCAAATTTTTGAACAAAATTTTTAGAAAGTTACATAACCGACTGAACTCAAAGAACACACACACACACACTCTCACACCCAGCCATTCACAATCCTTTTGTACCCTTCACTCGTATATCCTTCCATTCGGGCATCCCACCCTCCAGGCCTTGCTCTAATTTCATTGTTCACGCTCTCTTTGCCTTTTTGTTTGAGTTTTGAATATGCCCCGGCACATTTGTGTACATATTTGTGTATGGCAAAAAGGCAAAAACGGGAAGGGTTCGCGTCGCCTCCATAAATCAGTTGAGCATCGACATCGACATCAACGGGCAATATGCGTAAATGCAATAAAATCATAAAACGAGTTGTGTAAGCAAACGGCAAAAGGATGCCAAAACGGAAAATTTGAATCTCAGGGACTGACGCACGGACGGTTTTCCTTTTATGACCTCGTCGCGTTAACTGGACGCAAATAGAGCTCGGGGGGTCTCTTCCCGGTGGCTTGACATTCCTGTTGTATAAATATGTATATATGCACATACAAATACATATTTTGATTTGAAGCGCGTGCAGGTCATGCCCTAATTTTGATATAGACATAGATTGGCCATTCGGCTACGGTTGTAGCTTTTGTTGTTGCTTGTGCCCGGCGGGCAGCAACACCAACCCAACTGGCTCATAAAACGTTTTCACATTCCGATCCAGGCAGCGCCTCGTTAAGAGTGGGGAGTGCATCTGCCAGATGCATATGTAAATTGAGCGTATATGTATGCAAATGCCTTCGACTGGTTATGCTCGGCCATAGAGCGGAGGCCTGTGGCGCATTCCAAAGTGCCCTATAAAAGTGTCACATTTTATATTGCCCCAGTCGGACACGGACCCGTCGACATGGTTGCCGTCAATGATGCCCGTCCCCTGATTAGACAGCCACCATAGAACTCAACTAAATGGGCTTTTCATTCGACAACTGCCCCACAATATTTCAAAGCATATGCAGCTGCCTGTTCCATTTTTGGTTATTTCCCTTAAAATATTATATATACTTCTGGTCGACTCTGGAGGTGAATAAACCGCTGCGAAATTATTCCTCGTGCCAAGCAAATAAACAAAAACAACAAAAATCAGAAGTCAATATGCAAACGCGTTAAATTTTTGTTCATTTGCATTCAGCAGCTCGACGATTTGTTTATTTATGTACGAATGTTTCCATAAACATGGCCAGTTTTTAATTACAAAAAACAATCAAGGAGTGAAAAAAAATCTACCTTAAATTCATTTATGGCATGTGAAAAACCGAACAATTAATTAATATGATAATGATGCAGAGCTTATCAATTTAGCACTATACTGAAATTATTGAAGTATTAACCTAGCCAAAGCTTACCAAAGCATAGCCTAGCGGTGCACTATAGTTAATTTCCCATATAACAGATCTACATAAATAGAATTCCATTCATCTTATTGGCAAATGACCAAAAATTTGTTGTGCTGCTCTTCGGTAATTCACCTAAATGACCCTAGAAAGTCATTAAACTTGATTATTTAAGCTAAGTTCGCAGACAAATGAAAATAATTACAGCTCATTTCGATGGAGTCGGCCAAGGGAGCAGTACACCAAACAAATGTAAAACGATCACACTCCATTGATACTGATTAAAGATAGGTAGGGACATACCGGCGAAAGAGTGCTTAACTGTAAAGAGGTTTGTAGGTCTCTGCAATGCTGCAATAGTTTCTAACCAACGCTAGCTAAGGCAACCAACGTTCTACAGTTTCAGGTTACTTTCACTATAGATCCAAGTGGGGCAGATAAAGAAGTAAATATCCAGCAAATAATTGTGTGAGTTTTAGATTTATGGTCACATTTATTTGTGTTCTCTTCAAGTCTGCAGACCCGTACATTTCTTTTGATCTCCGGAACGAAGGTTCGATTCAAAATTTACCAATAGTTAGGGTTCAAAAATTTCGGGTTCGCGGTTTTTACAAGAAGGTTTTGGTTTGAACCATGGTTCACTCCAACACATTAGATAATACACATTTCTTAAATTTCAGAAGTTAATTGAATCTTCTGTGTTCTAATAATCGTGTTCGACCTAAAAACTACGCAAATCGGATAGGAATCGGGTTAATTTTGGGTCGAAAACGGTTTTTGGAACACATTAATCTATTGAATAATAGAAATATAATTTACTATTAAGTAATATACTGTTTCGTAGTTTTTGTAGAATAATATTATCCATGTGAATAATTGGAAAACCCTTTGAAATCAAGGATCTAAAAAAACACAGCCTACTATAGATGGGGATATTGTAAGTAGTTCTGAATGCTATTCTAGAATTTCTTTAACCGAACCGATTCGGTTTAATCCTGGTTCTTTCAACAATATGGTCCAATAGGCAGAAGGTGATCTATTGAATCGACTGGGAAAGGGGCTTAATTGACTGTTTAAGCCATGGCATCTCGTTGTTGCAAAGGCGTGAAATTGTCCAAATGATTGTAACGCCTAAAAGGAAGTATTTCCGACCACACAAAGTATATATAATCTTGGCCGGATCGGATGAATATATAGTCATATAGTTACGTAGTTATAGTCATATATAACCGGCCGGATCGGATGACTATAACATATAGCTTGCATAGAAACTAGTTCTAGTGGGAAAAACTTTTTTGGTTATCACTGGAAATGCCTCCAGACTCCGTATTTAGTAGTTTTCTTTGCTTTTCCATGATTCTGCCTAGGTTGATAGAAATCGGACATCTATATAGTATAGCTGCCATAGAAAAGTAAGGTTAGAAAAATAGTCTTATTAAAAAAAAATGTATTGATTTCAATGTATACCTCTTTAAAACTTGCAGATATTGATTTTATAAGCTTTCACACAATTCTCCAAAGTTTTGTCAAATTCCGATGACTATAGGTTATAGCTGCCATGGGAATGATCGGTCGAGAAACTAGCTTTAGTAAGAAAAACCATTTTGTTTTCCAAGAAAACTCTTTCAAACTTTGTATTTCTTAGTTTGCTATGCTTTCCCATGATTCCACTTAGTTTGATCAAAATCGGACATCTATATATTATAGCTGTCATAGAAAAGTAAAGTCCGAAAAGTAGTCTTGGCGAGAAAAACTTGTTTATTTTCAGTGGAAATGTCCTTCAAATTAGTTAGAAAAATGTGCGGCCAAGCCGAATACAATTGGCTTAGATATATTCCCTGATCCCAAATTGTATCGAAACGATTATACTGATCAAATAAATCAAAACAATTGCAGCCAGCCGTCAAGCAACTTTGAGCAAACTTAACTGCCAGTTTTCCTTTACAAATTTGTCTTGGACAGCCCACCACACATGACCAATATCATTTTTAATCTCTCGATTGTTAATCCACATTCATTGCCATAAATCTCGTTCATTGCCCAAGTAAATTTTCATTCCCGGATGGGAGAGTCTGTGGGCGTTGATGTGATAATTTATAGTAGGCCATTGCGTTTGCCTTTTCGCTTACGAATAAAACGGAAAAATTTGTTGGTACAAGTGTCGAACTCGTTGAACATACTTCTCGTATGAGTCAGTGCCTCCTTTTCACCCCCCACTCTTAACGGGCATGCAAAAATTGCCTGGGCACACACACAGGGTGCTGCGATCGGTGTTTTGGGCAGCTCGCTGCCACGTGCAATAAATCCAGAAACCATAATCGGGATTTATGGGTGTTGTTTCTGTTGTTGTTGTTGTTTGGTGTCGGCGGTGCTTCAAACATTTTTATGATGTCTCTGCAGCGTTTATGAGTGAATGAAAGGGGGGGGGGGAGGGACAGAAGGAGGGTGGTGGCGCTTGGTGGTCGAGGTTGAAGCAGCCACTGATATTACGCGCGGGGCATAAAATCGGTATAATTTGCAACAGGTGATAATTGTTTTACAATATGTCCGTGAGGTTGTGCGGTGTGTGAGTGTGTGTAGAGAATAACGCGTAGAATAAGAGTATTTATGAGTTTATATGAGGCTCGTTAAGCACTTTAATTGCTTTCAATTGAATCCAGAATGACAGCCAAATGGCTGATGGTGAGAATGTGGTCATATTTTATTTGATTTTATAATCTTTGGATAATTCTATTAGATAAAGTTGTAGTTAAATTATCTAGTAAAGGTAAATGTATTGTCCGAAGATGAGTTCGAGCCCCAAACGCATCAATAAGAACTTTAGTTACTGCCAAGCGTAGGCAAATCACTTAAAGTAAGTTTTGTCAGTTTCACTCATATGGAAAAACCTTTATCAAGGCAGGCTAAGAATGAGTTCCAGCATGTACTGGGAGGTTTAGGCAGGTAAGATTAGAAGCTTGATAGGCTTGATATATTTAGCCCAGTAATATTTTTCTGAACTATCCTTATCCTCCGTCCAAAATCGTTAGCCTTAACCTTACGTAAATATTGGTGCAAGTTTGCACTCCGTAAATATTTTGTCCAGCGGTGGGCACGCCCTTGCTCCTTTGCTCCTAGAGTATAAAAATAGACTCGTGTCGAGTCTCTCTGAGAGAGATAAGAGGTTTTTTATTGTTTCTTTTTGTCAAATTTTGTGCCCACCGCTGATTTACACCATTTAGGAGTCGACCAAAAGAGCCAGGTCTTTCAGAGGCATATTTTCCAGGTCTGTAAAGAATGTTGGGTTCGTTTTCTAAAAATCGTTTGCAAAACAAACGTTAAGAAGGTGTTGGTAGCTTTCTATCTCCTCCTCATTCCTGTAGTTATCGGAAAGGTCATGGTGCAAAACGCGTATTCTGATGGTGCAGTGACCCGCTATGACTTCTATGATAGTTCTCATTCTGTTCCTGCTAAAGTACATGAGTTGGGTAGCTCTTTTTATGGCCAGACTGATCAAAAGAAGTGACAGTCAGGTGGTAGGTCCCATGTCTTTCAGTTCCACTTTTCGTTTTCCATGGTATTTTCGTCCGAAGTTTGAACATCCTTTTCCGCTGGTGTTGTTCCTTGCAAGAAATTTGATGACAGAACCTTAAGGTGTAGATTCATTTCTCTGAGTGGAAATCGCTACGCTAGTTTGGTAGAGAGAGTTCTTTTACGAAGACGAAGACGCTATACGAAACGTCTTTATAGCTAAGGAAATCTCGATCTTTCCGATGGTAGTTTCTTTATTCTTGCTCTCTGTCCAGGAACCTGGATTTTTTCAGGGGTTTTAACTATCGTTTTGACATTCTATATAAAAGATAAGATTGAGCAAACACATTTGAGAGAACATACCGTTGAACTCGCTCTCTAAGCTTGGGAGAGGGGTGTGTGGGGAAGCTATCGAGCGGAGAGCGCAATTGATTTTTGCACTCATGTTGCTTTAGAATTCCCAAACAGTTATGGCATTACTGGCATTGAGCGTCGGCTGTGCGACTGCCAGTTGACAGGCAAACACTGATGCTGCTTTGAGGTGCTATGTAAAATGGAGAAAGCAACTCATGTTAAATTGATGTATGATTGGAATCTGCGATGCTCTTGTTTTAAGAGTAAACGATCTAATCCTTGAATCTGATGAGCTCTTAATAATAGGAAGAACATTCTCGGTCTATGACAATGATGTATGCTCTTGATTAAAGAATGAGCAATCTTGAATTTGAGTATGTTTCTGAAACTATTTTGCTTGATTTAAGAATGATACGTACTTAGTCCAAGTATTCAAACTCTTGTATCAAGAAAAACGGGATAAAAAATTCATACTTGGATTAATAATTTCGCTCTTGGATCAAGAATTTTCATTCTTATCGAACTTTTAACCTCGAACATTCTTGATTCAAGTATGACATTCTCCATTTTTTCACTGAGTGCGGGCTATTGTCAAATGCTGCAACTGTGCTGGTACATATGATACAAGTGATCGTACGATCTTTTAGTAATTTGAATAAATTCAAAGAAAGAAAAAGAAAAGAAAGAAAACCGTCTTTTCCAACTTGGAAAGTATTTTATAATCAATAAACTGTTATTTTCTGAATTTCTTTCAATTGATTCCACATAAATATTTAACAACAGCTATGAAAATGGAATGACTATTGCATTTTGCATGCGGCTTCTTTGATTGATTGACTGACTGATTGATGGACTACCCCATATAGTTAGAGCAAAAGGCCTGCCGCCTTTGCCGCCGTTTGTCGGCAATTAAAAAACTTTTATGATTTGTTGTGATTTTTGTAATTGGCATTTTTACGACGACTACCTGACGATGTCGATGGAAATGAAATGCGGATTCCGCACCCGCTCATTTCTATGCAATATTCAGTGCGGCTTTTATTGTTTTACAATTAATTTAGCATTGTTAATAGTTTGTCTGGTTGAGGTTGAATGGCTGGAATGGTTGGCGAAGGTGTCATAATTCACGTAATAAACGCCACGCAGTTTACCCGGCTTTGTCACAGTGATGCGACGCGCCTCGCCTGGGCTGGAGTTTGACTCACTGCGCCGGCTATAAACCGCACCAGCTACAGCAACTCGAGCGGCGGCGGCGGCGGCAGCGGGCGTAGCTATCTTTGGGCCAGGCCCATAACTCACTCGCCCAAGCACATGAATGGCCCGTGTACTCATAAAAGCGGGAAGCGAGGAAAAGAGTTTTACAATCGTTTAAAAACTCGTCAAAAAATTAGACCTTAAAATATTGTATTTGCGTTTTTGGCATTCAAGAAGCGCGACAGCGCGCATATGAAGTGGGTGGAAGCCACCCACATAACCACACGATGGCAACGCAGCCACAGCCATTCCGAACTCCCGATCGCGTTGTCGCTTTTACGAGCCAACGGAAATAAAACCAAAACATTTTTTTTATTTTAGCAATAATTTCACTAGGCCCACCAGAACTGGGGCCTCACACTTGGCGGAACAACAAAAGTGATTTTGATTTGTTGTTTGTTTTGCTCTGCTGGGACATTTTATTGTTGAGACCGGGCGAACAATTAAAAAGCGCTTAGTTTAGCATATTTATGGAAATTTCTATAATTTCGCACTTTGCACCTACTATGTATGTGCTGTCCCCTTCACACTCACGCCCCATCTCTTTTCATTCCATTTAAAAGTGGGAGTGGGCAGCGTCAGCCATTGGTCTTGCCTCTCGCTCACACCAATGGTTGTTGAGAGAACTGTGCGATCGTATGTTCGTCGACTCGCTCACACTTTAGCTTGTCGACATTGTTAGCGCCTAGCATGGCCGACTCTGTGTGAGAGTGGTGAGTTTTGCTGTGACCGACGGCAATCAGCAGTGGTGAATTTTAATGGCTACCACGGAGTAGAGACTAAGGCAGCTGCAATTTGATTACCTGCCTTGGGTGATTGCTAACAAAAAGTTACCTATTCATTAGTAGACGAAATACATTTAAAAAAATTTTTTATTGTCTTCTAGTACAACGCCATGTATTTGCAGAGGTCTAAGGGGCTGGTTTGGGGGTTTTTAACCTGCTTTTGTATTACCACACTGAATATTCTTAAAAAATGAAAAAGTTAAGGCCAATAGATTAGTTTTATACAATCATTTAAGCAGCGAGAAGCATAATACGGAGGCAAAATAATAATACAAAACACAGTACAGAAAAAAATGATCTGAAAATAAGTTGTCTTTGACTCAAAATAGGAGCAAAATGTGCTCTTAAATTTTGGAGAGGGTAAATTTCGCTTTTTGAAATGTGCACAATTCAACTCAATTTAACCACCGCACAGAAGGCAACAAGCGACTATTTAGAATTGCTACCACAAATGTGTGCAATGGCGCAGTGAGCTAACACGTCGCCGTCGTTAAGTGCAAAAGGTCTGGCCATCTACTTCAGGGGGGGGGGGGGGGGGGGGGTGATTGGGTTGTTGCTGAGTTTGTTTAGATTCTGTGGAATATTGAGATTCCCCAGAATGTGAAATATAATTTTGAACCGAAATCAGTTGAATTAAAATCTTCTCGTAAGCTTAATGAATCATTTAGAAACTATAGTTTGATCCTACATTGATTGACAGATATAACAGAAATATTATTGAGCTAATCGTGTAATATAATTAGATTTATTTAGTTACCTATATACTATAATATAGTCAGGCTAGACTAGCATTTCAAAATTACAAATATTGAAACTTTTCGTTGGATTATGCAAGACAGATGATGTTAAAGTTGTCCGAACGTTTATATTTAAATATTTGTGATTTTTAAATTTTTTTTTCTAATTATTGTTTAAATATGGCAAATATCTAGCACTTTCGAGCTTACCCAAATTCGCCGTAAAATATACATTAGCTGCTGGCTTTTTCCCACGAATATTACTTAATTAAATTACAAAAAAATTTATAAAAGAAGAGTGGGTTCATTCGAGTATTATATTAGTTCTTAGCGTATGTTAAAAATTCAAGTACATAATATCTTGGATTAAGTTTTAAAAAAACTTACAATGCAAACCCCAAAAACACATTGATGATGATCGATTTCTGACCTTAGGTCTTTGGATCATTTAAGATTCAATACAGAGCTTTAGAATTAAATATTCTTAGGACAAGTTCATTTTGTACTTGTTTGTTGTACTCTCAACTAAGACTACAAAATACCCTGTTCACTTCTTTTCATATATTTGTTTTTGAGTTTAAATATATAAGAGCTATTAAAGGGTCATCCTGAAAGTAGACCACACTATTTTGTCCTTTTAGTGGTTTCTTCTACAAGCTCAATTGTTTCGCCTATAACTCCAGTGTTTTTTGTCCAAACTAACAGATTGATATTGGGCCTGGCTTGATGTATACCCCTGTTTGAAGGCAGGTTCACATGGAAAAGTCGGCATCAGATTATTCGTATAAAATGCGCTGTGCCCACTCAGTTTTCTTGGCTTAGCTCATAGTTTTAAGCAATACAAAATAGTGTTCGAAAAGCACACGCCAATCAGTTGGAAAAAGTTTTGGAGAGGCTCGAATTGGTCTTTTGGAGCTGTAAAGTCAATAATAAATAATCGGCTGGCATATTTTGGCTGGCATTTTTGGATTTTCTAATACTCCGGACAACAGGATTGGATTACGTTCGCTGGATAAAACATATATTATTCCATTATTCATTCTATATAAATGAGAATTGAAGACTAAACAAATTAAAATTAAACTATAATCAAGTCTTCACAGTGGACATGTTTCTTCCCTAGTTCTACTCATAATAGCTCGTGGAACTACTTTGCCAGTCTCGCAATACTACCAACTTTACAAATTATAATACTGACTCTCTGAGTTACTCCAAACTCTCTCTCTCTCTATTATCGCTTAACCAATATGGTGGCAACCTTTAAAACCATTTTTTTTTTAATCGTCTCCAACTCCGACTGTGTCTCACCGAGGTGCAGTTTTATGATATTCCGCTTTAGTAACTAAATGCATAATTCCTAGGCAGCTTAATCGCTTCACAATTAACTTTATTAGTAATAAAGATTAAAATGCAAAAAGAAACAAAGCTCAGCAGGCGATACGAGCATTAAAGTATAATTTAAATGAAATGTGAAAATAATATACGCAAAAACGCGTCATCCGAGCAGAAAGGCTTGCCCAATCTAAATCCACTTAACCTCAGTTTAACCTTTGCGCAAATGAGAAGGTGCATGGCAGTTGGGTCCATGTCGAGGTTGCCAAAGTAAACAAACAAGGCAAGTTTTCAACTTGTTTTTTTTTTTCTTTTTTCGGCTTGGCATATTTCCTTGGGTTGCAAATCTCGCGGAGCTTTCGAAATGTCAAACACACATGCGTGCGTACGTACATACACCTTGTGGTCTTCGTCTGCGGCATGATGGTTTAGTGTCGAGGCCATATCGATGGCCCCCCAACCGCTCCGCGCTCCGCAAAAAGTTAATGGACCGTGCATGTTTTTCCCTCAGCCGTGGCGCTTAACATTATTTATGATGGATGAAAAACTACTATTTTTCTTTCGCGCTGTACGTTTTCAACTTCCTTTTCAACATTTGGCCCGCCATTGGAGAGTGCCTTTTGTTAGTTCAGTTGAATATTTCAAATAGTTTTGCAAGTTTTTCTTTCAGCTGAGTGGATAATTGCTTAAGCACATTTCGAATGAGACATCAATACGGCCATCGAGCGGCGATAGGCGGCGGCATTTTCTCTGATTGATATTTGTGTTGTATGTATTGTGGCACTGGCATGACTTTTTCCTAATCTCGCGGCTTATTAGTAGAGCCAATGAAATGGGTTTTTGGGAAAAAATTGGGGTTGTTTCAATTGAGTTGATTAATGGTGCACATATGTATGGATTAGGTTGTAATGTTTCGAACAAAAGAAAATTACCAGATGACATTAATTGTCCCCAGAAACGCTGATTTTCATGTAACTACAATTTTAGACTTTAATGTTCTGTATCGGTACTTTGTCTTAGTTTTGTTTAAGAAAGAAAGATATTTGAGATACTGAGAGATGGTCATTTTTGTTAAAAACTAAAATAATTCTAAAAATTAAATTGAAGTCTAACATTTTTATTAAAAGCACCTTAAAAAGATTGAATAATTACCCGAAAAGCCTTAAAATCAAAGTGATTTAGTGGTGAAATTTGTTTAAATTTCGTATTAAATGCAAGTTTACTCACCGCGTGTCAATTGAAAAGCAAATCAATCGTCCAAAGAGATGAATATAAAGAGCTGAATTTTTACTTATCTGAATTCTCTTGAAAAATCTCTTTATTTAAAGTTTTTCGAATTGAGATACTTCTCAATCTGGCAGACAATTTGAAAAGGTCAAGGTATCATGACCGCCTTTCCTGTTAAGTCCTTTTAACAAATTCACAAAGCGATGTTAGAAATAAAGTAAACAATATAGCTTTAAGTATTGTGAATACACTAATTAAGATGGAGATTTCAAAATATTTTTATTTAAGAACTTGAGTCTACTTGATAAATCGATCAAATTTATATGAACAACATATTTTGGGAGAATTTGGGACGTATTTCGACTTCGCAATAAATAATGCTGAAAAATTATTAAACACTAGGGTGGTCGATATGGTTTCGATAAATGGATATATCGATGTTTTGATAGATTTGATAGATTTTATAATCGAAGCTTATCATATTATATTTCAGAATAGCTTCATTTAATAATTTGGTCGTTCACTTCACTTTTATTGTCTTTTAAAGCAATCGAAATGGTTCTGTATAATTTCATCGAATCGGGATCATATTTACATAATAAAGTATTAATCGTTCCTTATATTTTATACCACACAGACGGAAAAATGCGAGAGCATTGTTCTCAATACGAGCACATTCTTTGTTAAATCATTATCGGATTTTCTCACTTCAAGAACTTCTTTTTTGAGAACGAAAAATCTTGATCATTTCAAGAACATTCGGAACATTTGTTCTCAAAAATTGCAGAGCAAATTCTGTTTTCATTTTGAAATGAAATGATCTTATTTTCTGAACACGATTTTTCCCTCTGTGCACGTGTAGTAAACCTTTCAACAAATTTTAGCAAGGTACTTAATGGTTTTTTGAATGCCTAAATTGCATGTAATAGATTTTTCTCAAGCAAGGAAATATCTAATATTGATTGTGTATATTTGGGCTTTTGTTGTGTTTTCAATTTTAAAATTTTGTAAAATATCGACCACCCTTTTAAGCACTTAGAAAATAACCAAAGATCTTTGTAGCGTTGCCTAAGCTCTAGAATGCGTTTTCTATAATTTTTCGACTCACCACAAATTCGAAAAGTTATTGAGTTAAGAAATTGATTCCTACTTGAATGGCATAAAAGGTTTTTTTTTTTATTCTAGATGTTTCCTACTTAATTTAAGTTACATTTTAGGTACATAACGGCTTGGATTCTATCCCTCTCAATCTTAATCTCTGTCAGTTCAGTGTAGCAAAAACCATGATGCATGGGAGAGATTTTTTTTAGTTCACTTTAAGAAGCTCCATCTTAGCTTATATTTATACTTATTCGAGAATTTCTTAAAAATGGAGAGTGGGTCATTCCTGACATGAAGTGTAGTGAACTTAAAGCCATGAATTACGATTCCTAAAATGCAAGCGGGATTTTAAAATGGTTTTTCTTGGATCCAAGGGAATTGGGACTGCATCTTACCGTTCTTTTGACATCCATTTTGATTCATTTCAAGCTCGATCATTTCTGTGAGTGTACTTTCTGGCTATTTAAAACTTTCAGAAATTGCCCTGTGGGAGAATAGAAGATTTTTACCAATTGCCGGGGCTGGAGGGGGCGTGTCAAAAACTGAATATTACCTGGAGCTACCTGCTAGAAACCGAAGTTTATGTCCCATAAATGTCGAACTCTATATCTTGTCATCGCTGAGATCTGTGCTTTCATACAACTAGGCTACAGTCTTCTCCTCGTTTTAAACTCTCATTTATTTCTTAGTTTTTGTACCTGAAATTCGCAAATAAGTTATTGAGCTACTGTTTTTGTAAAGAATCGACTCAAAATCTTGGCCTTAGTCCTTTAAAATCATCTCCAAACATGAGTCAGTATACGCGGCTTCCCTCTGGCGCAGAGTTTATGTTTAATCTCCAAGTTGTTCGTCGATGCACAATATCATTTAATAGATTGTTTCTTCTCCTTATTTGCAAATTGTTCCAGTTCCTTATCTATTCATGATGGAAAATAATTGATAATTAGCAATTCAACCAAATCCAAATCCAAGTTCTAACATTTGTGTTAACTTTCCTACCTTTTCTGACCGAGTGTGACCAACTTCAATTAAGCCAACTTGAAAAATATTGGTAGCATGGGTCGGCATCGTTTTTGTTTCTTGTATAGAAATAATTACTCGCATTTTTTGTGTGTCTTGTATACTTTTTTGCTTTGTTTGTGGCTCATAGCCGCAAATTTGAAGCGTTTTATGGCCGAGTTTTGTTTCGTGTATGTGGCCGTCCCCGCTCGGACTGACCCCGCGGAGTTGCCCATTTCTGGCGGCCATTTTCGAAGCTTTTCCCACTCGCCGCTCGTTTCGCCGGTTTGGCTGCCAGATTGCAATCTAAATGGCGTTTTTTTCGACCTCTTCTTCCACTTCGGGCTTGTGGCTGCTTTCCCTCAGCCTTTGGTTTAATAATAATTTTTTGTTTTTTTTTTGTTTATGTTTTTGCCGCGGCGGCAGCTTTCAATTTATGAAACAAGCTTATTAACCGTCCTCATCCTCATTACGCGCTCGTCTTGTTTTGCTTGCGCCAGGTAAGCAGCAGTCGCGGCGCAATCAGCCAACAGTCTCCAGCTCCAAGGCCACTCGCCGGGAAGGGGGCGGCAACGCGTTGCTGATCAGCGTCCGCGGCTCCGTTGCCGCTGCTCACGGCCGGCCAAACCAGCTACAGCCAGCTGGCTGGCCAATTACACACAACACTTGGCCAAGATTTTTCTACAAAACTTTTAGCCTCTTGCCGCGGCGACAGTTAATTGCACAGGTTTTGGCCGTAGTCGACGAGGGATTTTTAATTGTATTTTTCCAGGTTTTTAATTAAAGCTCAACTTGATTTTCAGTTTAGTTGCAAATCCAAAGCTGCTTTTTTCGCACTTGACGGCAAACTGGTTTTGCGGCCAGAGCTGGCCAAACGGGTTTTCTAACAAATCCGAGTTGCAGGCTTAAAACGATTTATGAAGCCGAGAATAGCATTAGAATATGAAATTCTGACATAAATCTTTAAATTTATTTCTTACTGTTCAGTGTTTTGACTCATTCATTCATGTATTTTTGGAACATTTTTGATGCTGACCAAAATGAGAGCTGTTTTCTTGCTTTTGGAGGATTTTCGTTTGCGACTTTTCATGCAACGTTTGCGAGACGCGCTGTCAGCCAAGCGTTAAGTCTGACGAGATGTGCAAGATTTGCTTTCTGTTCATATGTATGCGAGAGTATATATATATATATTTCTGGAAGGGGGCGTACACGCGGAACTTATATTTCTAAATGGCCGCACAACCACCAAAAGTAAAAAATTGTTATAATTAAAGTAAATGAAAGAAAAACGAATAAAACGCATGGAGAAAGTCTAACTTTGTCAAGACGAACACTATATACTCTTGCATTTGCTTCCTATCCTAGTTTGAATAAGAGGCAAATGATGAGTTTAACGAGTCTGTTCCTATCTTAATTTATATAAGAGTCAATTGCTGAATTTAACAAGTCTGTAAATCAATGTAACACGGTTTTAGTGCCCTTTTGTTTATGAACTCTTTTGTTCACTTGATTTACCACATTTTTTCTTGTTTCGAAGGAAACGGACAATATGTTAACTGGAACATGTTTAAAGATAGCCTGTTCAGTTAGCATTTTACGTGTAGCCGCTAATTAAAGAAAAGAAAGAAGCTCCTAGGTATATTGCAAACATACAGCTCGTTTGCGGCACTCCACTCTTATGTTCCCTTTAAGAGTTCTTCTTACTTTTATACCCAGTCCATGACCACGTTCTCAAATCTATTCCAAGCATTGAAATATAGAAAACTCGTTGTTTAATTGAGTCATAAAAAATGATTGAGAAGTCCTTTAATATAGTTTTATGTTGTGGCCCACATTAAAAACACCTCAGGTATATAATCTTTACTAAGATTTGGTCGCTATCTCTCACGGTCGTATGATGGTCATGATGGTCATGTGCGCTAAGATGCCGACGTCCGCACTTTCAACCTTTTCAAGTTCTTTTGACTGAACTTAGTGAAATCTTGAACAAGCATTGAATCCTTACATATACAAAGTCTGATAACGATTCCATTCAAACACAAAAGTGGTTCTCAGTACATCTTTTTTTCGAAAGACCGTTCTATATGCTATTGGCGTCCGATCCTCTGGTTCCGACTGAAAGTTTCTTGGAAAGTTTCATGAAAATATTTTTCAAAATGACAAATCAACTCAAGTCTCGTCATGCTGATTAAGAGTATATATACACTTTATGTGGTCAAAAATGCTTCCTTTGATGCGTTGCAAACATGTAGACAATTCCCATATACCCCTGCTAGTTTATACAAATAGGATAGTGGGGTGATGTGTGCTCGTATGACTCCCTCCACGCCCTTACCTCATCGGCAAACACACCTTATTCTCCAGAGCGGTCGTCCTCCATTCCAAAAGCAAAAACGAAGAATTTGTAATATTAGAAAATCGGTCTTAATGAATACAGTTATTAAGTAAGCCCGTTTGTTTTGGGATAAGATATATTTGGAACGGGTTGTTTCTGTAAGAGTCCACCACATCAATCTCTTGCCTGTCTACTGAGAGTCCAGCAGCCGTCTCTTCATGCCAGCGTCGCCATAGCTGCTTGGGAATTCCAAAGCAGCTCGAGCACAAAAACAGAGAGACAACGCAAATGTTCGACATACATAGAAAGATCCAAAAAAGAACCATTTGGAATGGATATGTCTTTTATATCTATAATAGCTGCAAAATCATTCAAATGATCATCAGTTTTCATATCCTTGGGATGATTTGTAGCTCCGTGGGATGATTAAAGGAATATTAAAGACATATTCCGTCTAAATGGATACCGTAAATCATCCAATGGATATTCTTTAATATCCTTTTATTTCTCTGTATAACTAAAGCTGCAGGTTTAAGAATAAGGGAAAAAATTTTGTTTAATCATGTCTTATTCAAAAATTTTTAAAATTTCCACCTTCTCTTAAAAACTAAGCATACCCTTGGCAAGGGTATAAATACATACGTATTTTTTTCTCGCTTTTTTGTGAAGTTTTGCCGGCGAGCTCTGAGTTGAGATGATCCGTTCGCCTTTGCCCCCCCCCCCCCCCCCCCCTGCGTCTTCTCGCATTTGAATGTTCACTTGTTTCGTTGGTGTCTCTCCCCTGTCCCACCGTCCATCTGTCCATTTGTCCGCCTGTCTCATCCGCCAGTGGGGCAATAAAAACCAAAATAATACTATGTAAAAAATGTTTTGTGTGTTTCTGGGCTCGAGACCCCCCCCCCCCAACCCGGCTGGCCCCTGATCGGACCCGCATGTTACTTTTTTTGTTTTTGTCGTTTTTGCTGTCGGCATCCACATCGGTCTTGGCGCTCGGCTGGCTCTCGCACGGCATTCGCGTTTGCATTCGGTTTGCCAGTTTTCAGTTTTCGTTTCAGTTCAGTTTTTGTCTAAACAAAAAATATTGAATTTAATTTTTTTAGTGTTAGTTGCTCTCTAACAATTTTGGAGTCGTTATCGCATGCGCGTCCGCCGCTCCGTTGGAAATTTGTGTGTGTTGTTCGTTGTTTCGCCTCTTGGTTTGAAAATATCAATACTTGGCCGCGTGTGAGTGTGCGTGCGTGTGTGAGAGTTAATCCCTAATTTCCAACGTGATCGCCATTGCCCATCAGAGCGATCCATTCGAAGCCACTCCGAGGCTCGTGCATAAATTATGTCGTACAATTTTATATCGATAATCGGAAAAATTATCGCTACCCATGGCCCGCTTCGGCTGCTGCTGCTGCTGGTCATAAAGTCCAGAATTTAAAGTTTTGTAGTTTGTTTGAAAGTTGATTATTTCGTGATTCCCCGACGCACACAATACAAATTCGTACAACAAATCCAACAATTCATTCCTCATCGTTTACGACGCCCCAAGACTTCAGTTCTGTGTGTGTTTGTGTGTGTTTCCTTTTCAAATTTTATGAGTGCGTCGATTTTAATAAACATTTCGTTGGCAGCTCATAATTTGTATTGATTTGTTTAAATTATAAATTAACTGCCCCACAAAAGAGTATCGAATGCAGCGACAACGAGGCGGTGAGTGTTATGATGAGTTGTTTCATATAGTTTAGTCTCGTAGTACACAGCTGAATAAGACTGAAGACTGTTTAAGACTTCAAGACTTGGATAAAACTTGCTCTGAGTAGAACGTCGAGTCATACGAATACTTAATATTACGGATCTTTCGGATATTATTATAATTTTTTTTTGTAAGCCCACACAACTTAGAATTCTCCACCAAAAACACTTAGAAGAGATAGTGATAGTGGATAAGTGTCTTTGTATTCTCCATACTTGGAAGGTTGTGTTGCTTAATGCTTTATATTCCTATATTCCAAACGATCCTTACGATATACGAAATATAAACCCATATTTGGGTTGAGCAGCTCTAAGTATCATTATTTACAGGGCCAAAGTCGAGCTTGTCTTAAGCTCTTGGCTAGAGTGCAAGTAATTAGAAAGCAGTATTCGTATTTGATTGAAAAAAAAGGTTAAACTTTCGTGCTTTTTTCTAAGACTTCGTGTAATAATCTAACATCTAATGAAAATGTCTGTTCTTTAAAAACGTACACACCCGATCACCTTCACCAGATGTTGGCGCAAGCTGTGAATTAGCCACATAAAAGCTTATAAATCTTTTTCATTCGAATTTGGAGTTAAACTGTAGGTCCCATTAAAAGCACACAAGCCAAGATATTAAGAGAAGCTCGGCTTGGCTTTTTGGGGCTGTATTATAAATATAAATATGGATGTCAACATAGAATTCTTAAGCAGTCAATTCCCATATTCCAATTCCAATTTTCGCCCTCAAAACCTTACCGAAAGCAGTCAGCAGAAGAGCCTTTCACCTACCTCCAGTGATAATAAAGGTAAACTATTTTTGGAACAAGAAAATGGGAGAAAAAATCGTACATCCACGGTTTTTTCTTGCCTATATAAAGGTCCTTGTTATACTATGTACGCCTTGGCAAACTAAATTTCAAATTTTTAAGCAAATACAAAATTGCAGGATGCTACCATAAAAAGCAAACAAGTTTTTTTAACTAAGATTGTTTTTTTGACCTATCTTTTGTATGGCAGCTATACCATACAGATATCCGATTTCACTTAAACTTGGCAGAACTATTACAAAGCATAGAAAACCTATGAATACAAAGTTTGGAGACGTTTCCATTGAAAAGAAAAAAGTTTTTCTTACTAAAACTAGTTTTCCGACCGATTGTTCCTATGGCAGCCATAAGATATAGTCATCCGATCCGGTCGGTCCCCACATATTAGTATAGTGTAGCTAAAAAAATACTCTGTACAAAATTTCAGCTCGATAGCTTCAAAACTGAAAGACTAGTTTGCGTAGAAACAGACAGACAGACGAATAGACGGACGGAAAAAGCTTAATCGACTCAGCTCGTCACCCTGATCTAGAATATATATATTGTGTTGGGTCAAAAATGAATATTTCTAAGCGTGGCAAACTTCGGGGAAAAATATAATACTCTTTCCAAGGGAATAAAAAGGCTTTTGCATTTAAGCCCCTATGTGACCGATCATTTCTCTGGCAGCCACAAGTTGAAGTTATCCGAACTTTACCAGTTATTGCCTATCAGTTTGAGAGCACGTTAAATTAATAATTACAGAATTACAGTCACTAAGTCCCATTATCAGATCGATTGTACGTATGACAGACATATGGTGATAATGTCCGATTTCACGAATGTTTGAAATCATAAATAAAAGAAAGATAATGACTACCCCTTCAAATCTTACATACATACATCTTGAATCTAGATCTTTTGCGATAGAATTTGTTCCTTGGAATTTTAAAATTTAGTACGAAACATTGTAAAATCGAAAAAAATCTCTTATATTATTGAAATGAGAACAAACGTTTTTGAATCAAGAAAGTTTCGAACATCTAGTAAGCCGGAAATACATAGAAACAAGCGGGTAGAATAATTAAAATTGAGTATTAAATAACCCTAAAATGCAAGCACAAAAAAAGTGCGCAGCGGTTTTATATTGTTGTTTTGTATTGTGGTGCTGGATTTCTGACCTATGCATAGTAAATCCATATTGATCTTTTTTTTTATTTAAGGTCATTTGAAGAGTGAATTTGGAACAGGTTTAGAGTTATTTTCATTTGTTTGAGGAACTCTTATTTTGTTTTAAGATTTTATTGGTTTTGACTTTGGTATTCAACAAAGAATATTGTGTACTTACTTCCCATCTGAGATCCAAGAGAGTATATATATTCTTAAACAGCATAGAACAGCCGTAGGACTAACTTCCTTATTTTTTCATTACTGAAATGAATTTATTTAGAATCGTATTCATTTGCCTAGGTTACAGAGTGACAAAAGTGGAGGAAGATTAAAAATTTTGAACTAAGTAAAGTAAAAAGTTCAGAAATATGTAAATACTCAGCTAAATGTAACACAAAATTTAAACCTTGGTACGTACCCATAGGTACTCTCTAACACTGCTACATTCTTGCCTTCCGGATAAGATTTAAGTTTTCTTGACTTCAGAGTATTTTCATGAAAATGAAATCAGCATTGTTTCAAAAAACGGATTCTCTTTGAACAAGTACAAATTCTTCGTAATGTAATTTAGCATTGTCTTATTTTACAATGTAATAGGAAAAGTTAACAATCGAACTTCTCTTATCTTATTTTAGTTATTTTCAAGTTATAGACAGATCAGGACGATTTTTGTTGAAATAGAATATCAAATTCAATGATCTGAAATATACTAAATATATTTCATAACTGTCAAAAGGTTTTAGAAATGGAACACATCCAACTCTATCGTAAAAGCGTAGCTTGAAATGAACAATTGAACAATTTATTAATTATAAAATATATTAAAAATAGTTTTAAAACTATCGAAAATGTATTCTAAATCTGCTCAACATTGTTTTTTTTTTTGCAGACTCGGCACTGTAAATTGGAAACTTGCCTAAATTTATTCTATTACAAAAAAAAAAACCAAAAAAAAATTGGTAAGTTTTGCTTCCACAGTGAATTTGTCAATTGCCCTCATAATTGTGGCGCATATGAATGTCCAGGCCGATTGGTTTGGCATAGCTTCAATTTGAGGCCGCCGCCAGTGGAGCTACCCGAATTACCTTTTTGATTTTATGACCAAAACAATTCGATTGCAGCAAGCGCCCAGTGTCGAGGGAACATTATTGTAACATAAAGTGGCATGCCCCTGACTCTGACTCCAACTCCGACTCCAGCGCCCTGTCCTGTCCTGCCCTGAATCGCGTTAAAATGTCCAGGCCGGGCGAGTCGGGCGGTATTAAAAATGGCAATAAATAAAGTAAAGTACGGCGAGTACATGATTTCCCTGTTAAGATCCCCCATACAAAGGCAGGGGCAGGGTATGACATTGGCATTCCGGGCGGGGCGTGCCGGGGCCTTGTCCAAGCGGGCCAATTGTGGTAAATCGAAAGTTAAAGACGGCAATAAAATGGCGCAATAAAAATCTATGAATGACACATTAAATCAATTGCCAAAAATCACAAAAGCATGGAAAAAGTCGCTTATGAGTGGATTTTGGTGGCGGTCAACCGACGATGATGATAAATTCATTTGCAAGTTTAAGTGAATTTTTATGGGCGTGAGAAATCGAACAACCGGACTAATTGTCGGCTGGGCCAGATGGCGGATGATCAGGTGCCTGCGCCTGCATCCTCGATTAAGCGATGCATTTCAAAATCTTGACATTTACAGCCGTTCTTCAACGAAATCGACCTGGCCAAATTTACGACTTTCTCTAGAACAATGGGAAAATCGTGCATCACCTGAGTGAGAGGGAGAGAGAATAGCGGCCAAGTTCCACTTATGAAGTCATAAAACATGAAAAGAAAAACACGCTGCTTACTTTTATCGATGGCTGAAATCAAAAAATTGGAACCGCCATCGCGTCCGACGATCAGTAGGACCTGCAGGCCCAAAACATCACCGAGACAGGTGAGCGTGAGCGGCTTCTGCTTTCACCGGGCGGCTGGTGGGTCCGTTGGTGGCCATTTTTGATGACTTCATACGATGCCGTTCGCAGGCATTTCACCTTTCTCTGCCGGCAGCAGCAGCAGCCTCACCTAAGTGTAACATGTGCATCCGACACATACAATACCCCGAGTACAGGCTGAGTCTGCGGTATAAAACCCATAAAATATGTGCACGCCACTGCGCTTCGTGCTGCCTTTTTTTTTTGTGCAGCCATTATTAAATTTCTGATTGTGGCTTTCGACTGTCCGTCCCTCCCGGCGGACCGGTTCGACTTGTTATCTGTGATCGCCGCATTGCGTCCCCACGTTTTGGGTGCGCTGCCCAAATCATTTTCTCCATACAACCACAGTGGCTGAAAGTCAGAGGTATGTAGTCCTGAAAAGGGAACAGGTTGAAAGATTATTGGAAATCTATTTAGACTTTCAATATCGGTATACTTATTATATACTACCCTAACTTAGACCAAAACCAATATTCGTGTTGAGTTCTCAAAGAGCATTCAGCTTCAAATAAAGATTTTCCCACCGGGTTTCCCCCGACGGTTTTTTTTTTACCGTCGGCCTATTTAAGCTACATATTATTCGCATTGTCCCTTTTTGTTGTCAAAACTGTTAAGTATTCTCGAATACATAGAAAACAATTTAAATTTTCTTAAACAATTGAATGGTTTCTGGCCTCTATGGAATGCCGTGGGTAAAATATTACAGGTCTTCATCAGAGACCGTCGGTTTTGGAGCATAGAGAATCGTGTAACACTTATAAACGAATCTATAGGGTTCAGATTCCAAAAAATGACTACAGAAATCTCATCAAGTGATAAATGAATAAATGTAGTGTCAATTTTGATAATACCTAAACATCGGTATTAGGTGTTTAACTCAGCCGAAAGCTATATTTCAGTTTTGCATTATAATGCTTATGTTTTATATATTATTAATGAAAAGGCTTGTTTGCTTCTAGAGCTAATTCAATAATTTAAGTAAAAGTATCTTAAGGTATAAAAAACCTTCTTCTTTTGGAATCACATCATAATAATTTAAATCATGAGCTTACTTTCCCTAAGATCTTAAACTCGTAATATCTAGTATACCTAGTAATCGCAATTTTATTGCTACACATATTGAACACACTCGTTCTCGAGAACCATTGTATGAATCAACTCTATTTTACAAGTGACATTTATGCTTTAATACTGCAGGAAAAGTTTTTGGTTTCAGTAGTTTGCCATCATGGAATGGGTCTTGTATGAAAATGGTGCTGGCGTAATTGAAATGCATAAATGCGGCTACGAAAATGGTGAAATTATTTAAGGATATTGATGGAATAAAAGACGGCTCGTGTGCGAAGGCCACAAACCATCAAATACTTGAAAAATCGAAATAGAAATGTTTTCTCTTGAGATGTGTAAGGACAAGTACAACAGCATTGCAAAAAATCGAAAGCATTGTTCGCCAGTGAGTGAACAATGGCCACAGATGAATTCTGTTTACTGAAGAAAGAATCGATATAGTTTAACAAACAGACCGATAATTTGAATGGCGGAGTCATTCTGAGAGTTCAGAGAGGTCACCATTCGGGTTATGTGATGGGTTGGAGGGTAGTCGCCTGGCTCCATTTTTGTGGAAAAGAAGTTACAATTTCGGCCAAAGGTTGTGAAACCTCTCAACACAACATTATTTGCAAACAAACAGTTGATCTTCAAAAGGACTTCGCTCCGGCTCAAAAGGCAAAACGACTCAAATATGGCTGAAAACCATTTAAAGATGTTTATTTCTACGGATAATTGGCCTATTGGTTCTCGAGGCTATGGCTTGCTCTACTTGACACCCAAATATTGCCGGAAGGCACAGGGGCGTCCATTTCGAATAAGTTGTTATACGATTCGCGGCCAAACACGTTTTGACAAAAATTCATTCGTTTGCATTTTGTGACCTAAAAACCGCGTACCAAAACTATTTCGAGTAGTATTTAGGTACTAAGGGATTATGCCATAAGGTACAGATTTGAGAGTGCACTGCAATGAAACGAAGTCCAACTCAAGTGTAAGACAAAGTCGGCCCATCCCGACTTCGATTCACTAGTAACTCAGGGAAAGGAGTGCTTAATAGCTCTTCCTTATGTTAATAAACAGACCATTAACATAACAGTAATCAAATTAACATTATGTTAGCAACGCTTTTGAAACCTCTTGAATGATGCTATTTATTATCCGATCTTTATCAAAGACTATTAATATTGGCAAATGGTGTGTAAGGGTTATACAATTTTGAAGCAAAACTTGATCTGGCTGCAGATATAGGCGTCTAGAGTTAAATTTGTTGGCTCTAGATCAAAGTGTTTATACATACGAACGGACACACGAAGGTAGCTATATCGACATATCTGTATAATATATTTTCTGAATTCAAAGATGATTTCTTCCGCCTTCTTCCCCTCCCGCCCCCGCAATAAAAAATGTTAAATATCTCCTACAATTTATAAGCTATCGAGCTCAGATCGATTTTGCAGTAAAGTGCATGTGGTCAATATTTACAATCTCACAAATTTTCATAAGGATCGGATAATAAATGGCAGAGTTAAAAAAACGTTGCATACTTATCTGAGCCGCATGAGGTTATTAAACACTAATTGCCTTGAGTAACGGGTATTTTGAAGTCGGGCAGGGCCGACTTTAACTTACGCTCTTGTTTTTTTTGTGAAGAAAACATTTGAATAGTAGAATTTGAATATAAGCTTAGATAGAGCACACACCCAGAAAAAAGTAATACGAATAATTCAAGTAAAAACGCTCTTGAAAAAATATTTATTCGTTCTTGAATTTTCAAGAATTTCGGTATTGAAATCGAGCTAAATTCGTTCTCAGTTTGGTGTTTTTTGGCGAGGGGAGTGAGGTACTGAAACTGAGAGAGGAGAGCAAGCACATTTGAGGGAATAGCTTTGAGTCTGCTCTTACAGTTTTGTATTTTATGCGAGAGGGGTGTGGGGAAGCCGTCGAGCGGAGAGCGTAATAGATTTTTGCACTCTTGTTGCTTTGGAATTCCCATCCAGTTATGGCATTGCTGGCATGGAGAGACTTCTGTTCGACTGATAGTTGACAGACAAAGACTGATGCTGATTGGAAGTGTGTATTGCTCACGCCTGCTAAAACTTTCATGTTGCAAGTTGCAACATGGCTAAATAATTAATTCCCCATTAAATAAAATTTTAACAAAATGGAAAAAATAAACAGATTTTGAATTGTTGTATGGTTGGATTCTGTGAAGCTCTTGATTTAAGAGTAATAGATCTTACTCTTGAATCTGATGAGCTCTTGAAAATTGGAAGAACATTCACGGTTTTTGACAATGCTATATATGTACCCTTGATTCAAGAATGAGCAATCTTGAATACTATTATGTTTAGCACTTGATGCAAGAAATATTCTGCTTGATTTGAGAATGATTCGTACTTGGATCAAGTATTACAGCGCTTGGATCGAGAAAACCGGGATCATAAATGCATACTTGGATCAAGAATTTCGCTCTTGGATCGAGAATTTTCACTATTATCGAACTATTGATCTTGAAATTCTTGATCCAAGCATGAAATTCTCTATTTTTTCTCTGAGTCTAGTAAAATGGTAAATCTGTAATTTTATCTTTAAAAGTTCTTCAAAAATTGGGCACAAACAAACATATCGTGCTCTTGAAATCTCTCCTTCTTAGCCAAAGGTGCTCAACCCACTCGCATTATTAGTCAGCTGAAATTCCAATGAAATTGGAAACAGCCTGTCTGTCTGTATTTGGTTTTTAATTTCCAGGCATATCACGTACTCTGAGCCTGTCGCATACATACCCACTTCCATGGACGACTGACGACTGTCTGTCCCTTAAACTCACAACAATAAAATGGTAAATTTATAATTCAATTAATAATGTCGCCATCTTTAATGGGCGTATCTGAAAGATACTTGCAGCTTGTTCGATGTGCAGGAATGCAGTTTTGTGTGTGGATACACAAAAGCTCACTGAGCAGGCGGATTTGGTTGCATGTGTCGCTATAGATACGAAATCTATACACAATCCCAGAAAAAACATGGTTAAAGCGTTGCGCGGCTGCGAGTGGGGGGGAGACGGGGAACAAAGTAAATTGAGAACTCATTGAGTGCAGGCAACGACCCAAGAGGGATCGATATTATACCAACACGCAAACCGGAGCCAACCCAGAACAGCCGCCGCCTGCTGGGAGGGGGGGTGTTGGCTGTGTGCGGGTGTGTTTGTGTGTGTGTGTGTATCAGCAACGTCAGCAAAAGTGTTTTCAAACTCGGCTACCCTCGCTCATTTGGGGGTTGGTTCGTGTTCTCTTTTTCTCGTCTCCCAAAAAATCCTTGACTGCTTTCGACTTTGCCTTATCGCGACTGCCTGCCGCTTATGGGGGTGGCTCTTGCCTGGACTGCTATGGCATCCAGCGGCGTCATCGGAAGTGCCCGAACGAAAGGAAAGGAAAGGAAAGGGGGGAGGCCGGAGGCAGGGCAGCGGCCTTTGATATAGCGAAACTGAAATTAACCTTTAGGGAGACTGAGACGCACGCTATTTGAATAAATATTTTGCTGACTTGTGCGGCCATGTTTCTATGTGTGTGTGTGTGTGTGTGTGTGTGTGTGTATCTCTTTGTGCCATTTAGCTATATGTAACTATTCTATGTGAAAATTATGCTTATGTAAATGAGCAAGTCGTCTTTAAAAAAAAATAAAGAAGAAAAAGCCAACAATTTTCCCAGCACAACTCACATTGTAACAAAGTTTTCAACCCCCGCTGTGTATTTTGTTTAGAGATAAGAACAGTGTGGAGCCAGGAAGCCGAGGAAACAAACAAAAAAAAAAAACACAAAATTGATGATTTCACTTATTTTTTGGCAAAATGAGTTTTATGTCTTCTCTGGGCTTTGGCTTACTGTGGCTTTAGAAATTTCGCATGGGGTGGAGGTGGAAGCATTTAGTGAGGAATCGCTTCCGGATGCCAAGTTAAGCTAACACTAAGGCGGCAAGATGGTTGAAATAAAATCAATTTAATTGAAAACTTTTTAAAAGACACAGTTTTTGGGTTGTAACACGAATTTAACAAGAACCTTAGTTAGAATTATCTTGAATATAACTTAATATTAGAGATGGGTGACTGTTCACTACTCACGCGCTGCTGTGATTCGAACACGAATTTAGTACAAACTTTCTTTGTAAAATATATAAGTTTTCGAAGTGACAGAAACGACTCTTTACTTATTTGTGTCGCCTTTTGTAAATGTTTTTCATTTAAATTGTTTTAGCAAGCGAAAAAGTCGCACAACTAAACATTTCACGTTCTATTCGTGCAGGGTTGGCCAATCACGGGCACGCACGAAATTGTATGTATTTTAGTTTGGACACATTTGGGTGTGAAGCATCAATTAAAATACAAACTGTTGGGTCTAAGATTATAAAATAAATCAATTTAATCAAAATCAGTCAAAATTATTTTCTAAGTAAAATGAGGAAACCGTTCTAATTTACTACACAGCTCAAATGGGGGTCCTTAATATCCTAATTGTAAATGTTTTTTAATGGATTGATTTCGAAAAGTCAAAGAAACAGGTTATGGTATAATAATCATATTTTAATCAAGAATTCTTAAAGTCACAAACTGTATTAGAATGAAATATCTTTGTCCAAGTTCGAGTTCTTTATTCCGTTTTTCTTGATCCATATGCTTCAATACTTAATACCTACTACGAAACATTCTCAAATCAAGTGAAACAAGTTAAAGAATCAAGTTTAAAGCTAACTCAAGTGCAAGATGACTCATTCTACAATCAAAGAGCATTGGAATCGAATCATTTTCGTTCTTATATCCAGAGCACATTAGGTTCAAGAGTAAAATCGCTTAATCTGGAATCAAGAGCTCCACAGATTCACAAGTAAGGTCGCTCAAATTCCAAACAAGCAATTATTTGAAATTTGTAGTTTTTCCTTTTTGGTTTAAATTAAACTTATTGCCCAACTGTGTAGTTAGCCGAGTAATGCACAAAGCTACAAAGCATCAGGAGTCTTTGCCCGTCATCTGTCAGTCCAACAGCCGTCTCTCCATGCCAGCAATGCCATAACTGTATGGGAATTTCAAAGAATCGGGAGTGCAAAAATCCTTGTAAGTCAGCCCATTTCGCGCCCAGCAGCAAAGCAAACATTGATATGTGTCGTGCTGGTTCGGTACCTTTTCAATTATGAGTTAAAAAGTAGCATGCTAAGTAGTGCATGCTCGTGGTCGTGACACGACAGCAAACACACAACTCGAGTGACTACCGCAATAATTTAGATAGAGTTAAGGACTCTATGATAATTAATTTGCCATAAACTACATTCATTCATTGTGCCTCTCTTCCTGCTCTGCATCTGGTTTTTGTGACTCCACATCTTTTATCACACATAAATACGAGTACAAACATATGGATGCGTGAATGGACAGGGAAGGGGGAGGGTGGATGAGATGCCATGGAATAGCCGGTGCCTCCTAACGACATCATAACTCTTGAGTTGTCGAGCACGGTGTTTTTGGAATTTTAACTGTTTTGGCCAATTTAATGCCCATAAACATGGTATTAACACCTTATTGGAGCGAGTCAGAGCAATTAACACATTGGCCCGTCCCACTGGTCATAAAACAAAAACCAAATATCAAAGAGTAAACTATGTTAATAATCAAGTGGAAATTGAAATCATTTAATTATTTAAATTCTGAGGGAGATATGACAAGAAATATTCAAATTGTGAACCATACGAAAACGAGATGTCATAAAATGACAGCTCAAATTTAATATAAATAAGACTTAACTGTGGATTATCATATGCCCGAAGGTCATCGAAAATCATTTCAAAAAAAACTTTAAAAACCACACAGCATATAAAAGCAATCAAACCGAGTTAATTTTGTTTCTTCGTGCCACTTCAGCTAACTGCAACTCACCATAAAACGGTTAAAAGTGTTGCTTTAATTTTAGGGGTGTTTATTTTTATTTTTATTACAATATATAATGGAATCCATCCACATACTTACATTTCACTTGCCATAGACGACGCTGACGACTCACTCAAAGAGTTGCCTGTCTCTCGTTTCGTCTGTTTTGTTTGTCGTAAAACGCTTTGTTCGCAATAAAAGGCAGTTAACTAGTTAGATTTATTATACTAAAATATGGCTTAAGTACAAGAGCTAACAAGAACAAAAACAACAACAACAAGAAGAGCAATAACAATAACAGATACGCCACTTTCTCAGGTGCTTAAACTTATATGAGCGACTCCATTAATTGATGTACTTTGTTGAATATATTAATTCTATGCCGAACAAAGTCGGTTAAAACGTAGGCTCAATTCACTTTTGACACCTTTTAAAGGGGACATAATAAATCTTTTGAGAGGGTCTCTCAAGACTGGACACCTCTGATCCCTGTAGTACATTTGCTGCAAAAAGGGTCAGGAAGTTGTGTAGTCGACTTCATATTATGATTAACTAACACAAAGAGGAAAACATTAAGTGCTGATTTTACATGTTCTGCTAAGATCCAACTACAAATAACAGAGTATGTTAGCAACTATCTAGATGATTAGTAGACAGCGGATTTTGCAAATTTTCAAACAGATTTTCATCCAAGTAAGCCAAACTAAATGTGCATAACACTGTAAGATGTGCTGACTTTTTACGTTAATAAAATTCTTAAAAATTCTGCACTCAATGCCAAGATGACTTATGTAATTATTTCATGAACTGGAATGCCAGCAAAAGACCAAATGATGTAGAAGAAATTTTTAAATATAAATTTTTCCGAGTCTTTTAGGACTAAAATCGGTATAAAAATATACAAAATCCGCTGTCTAATGATTTGAATTTGGCCCTTATTAGTACTTTTTAAATGTCTTCAGACCGTATGCGAGCACTTCTACTTTTTTTCTCTCACACTCAATTTCAGTGAGCAATTCAACACGGTCGCCACTTTTGTACTTCTTGCACTGTGCACTGTACTTTTTTTTGTGTTTTTTTTTTGTACCACAAACCAACCACGGATTTGCTTCTGATGATCAAAACTGAATTATTTATAACAATGCAAAGATTAATAAGTTGTTAAAGATCAACATTTTTTGCAACAATATCTTATTTAGTGTGATTAAACTTTTCTATACTTTTAGATAGAGACTCAGAGTTTTTGGGAGATAAAACATAACATAAAACATATCCAACATATAATTTGGATAAAATAAAATGAATATTCCTTAACACATTTACCTAAAAGATCTTTATTCTTAATTGCTATGTGTATGCCTGCAGAAAACAGTTTTTCCGTGAAACGTCGAATCGGGGTTGACATAATCACCTTAAATGGTTTTGCATATAAGTACAGGATTGATCATATTCAACGGATACATCTGGCAGCACTATATCTATTGAAAGCGATGCCAGATCGACTAATTACATAGCGTCTTTGAAGCGTCAGTTCAAGTAGGTTTTTGACATTCAATATATAAAGTCAATTGAAAAAACTAAGCGGACTTAAAAGAATAAATAATGTGAGAATTACGCTTACCAAGAACACCATTAAGCAATTCTATGAAAGACTTACAGCAGTTGATGCTCTTTGCCATGCTCTTTCTAAAGAAGCCAAACAAAATTCGACAACGGCCAAGATCGTAGGACAATACTTTTTAGAAGATTACAATGACCAAACGGTTACCTGGCAGCGATCAATTTTATTGCGTATGGGCTGAAAAAATATTGCTTGAATATGTTCTGTCTTTGATCTGTGCAGAGCTAAGCGAAATTATCAAAATTAGCATATCTTGTTGGGAATAAAGGCCTCTCGTTAATGGGTGTTGCGGAGGATTCCGCTTGATTTTGAATTTATCGTTTAATTTGAAACTGCCGCCTAAGTTAAATAGGTAACCGCCTTATTTGAATATATTGTTTCGTTCTCAAGTTCCCATTGTACTGTTAATTCAATTAATGTTAAATACGGTCACTTTAGAAATAAGTTATCGTTTGTATCGATGAATATGAGTTAGTCTTTGAAAAGCGGCGGAGAGAAACGAAGCGTATGTATCTAGTTAATATTTTGTTGCATTTTGTAATTGAAATTATTTCATAGGAAATAAAACCGACCCCCTCTTGAAGGCTTAATATTAATCACACACATCAAGAAAACTGAAGTCGTTTTATCCGCATATCTCCCCCGTTCGGACTCAACATCTTTTATTTCGCTTCTTTGAGGCGAGTACAGTGAATTTCTTGGAAACCTGCATGAAGACGGGCAGAGACTCGTGGTGCAGGCTGTACTAAAGGAGCGACGGAACCCACGAGAGGACGAGCTGAGACTTGTGTTGTGGGTGGAAAAGTGATCTGCACGACTGCAGATTACTGGAGACCAGCGTGGTGCGTGCGTTTGGTTTCTTGGAAAGACGCACAAATATTGTGGATGTGTGTGTGTGCGCGCGCTTGAGGATCGTGCACATATTGTCATCTCGCTCTAACGTAGCGGAAGTCTACGGGCAAGTGACTGAAGGTGAAGACGAAGGTGTATGTGTGTGTTGGCGACTGGCTGATGAAATTCCCACACATATTTGCACACATGACGAAATTCTTGGAATCTGGATTTGAACTATTTGGACGTGCAAAATAGTATTGACTTGTGGTAAACTATTGGTAAGTGCCTATTGATCGTTGATTTGGGGAAGGGTTTTTCTGTCTGATGGTGTTGACCAGAGCTAAAGCTGCAATGAGTGGCACTGAAGGAGAAACTGCTGATGGCGAGGCCGCTAATGTAGACGCCTCAATGGTGGCGGGCGGCGCTGAAAATGATTCCCACCGAGAAGAATCAACTGTGTCTGGGGCAATGTGGAAAATGTGGCGTCAAATGCAAGAATTTCAACAAACGAATACCAGACAAATGCAACAATTCCAGATGGAAATATTGCGAATGAATGAGATTCAAATGGATAAAACAAATCTCCTAATTGAAGTGATCTCTGGGGGTGGAAGGATAAAGAGAGCAACTGAAGAACAGCCAGCAACCAGCGTTGATGATACATTAAATGAGACTTCACCATCAAGAGAGCAGGCTGATATTTTTCAGCAAGAATCAAATCATAAAATATACGATTTGCCAGATTTTGATGGTACACCGGAGCAGTGGCCAATGTTTTATGAAGCCTTTGTAATGACCACTGCTGAATATAGGTATTCTGATCGTCAAAATTTGTTGCGGCTGCAAAAGGCTATCAAGGGCAAAGCAAAAGCGACAGTAGAGTGTTTGCTTATTCATAGTCGGAATGTTCCAAGCATTTTAGAATCCCTGAAACAGAATTTCGGTAGACCAGAGAGGCTAGTCAAGAGTCAGATTAGTCGTGTCAGAGAATTTCCAAATATCCGCGAAGGACAGTTTGATCAAATGGTTGCATTTAAAATAAAGGTACAAAACTTGGCTGCGTTCTTGGAAGCAGCGAATGCACATCCACAGCTAAAGAATCCAACCCTAATGGAGGAATTGGTGCTCAAGTTGCCAGTGCAGCAGAGACTCGAGTGGGCACGCTTTTCCAAACCCCTTGGAGAACACAAATCGATCAAGGATTTAAGTTTGTGGCTGCAGGACTTAGCGGATGATGTTCAAGATTCAGGCTTGGTAAATGACGATACAATTTACAAACCAAAGAAGGAAAAATCGAGATTTTTTCGCGCAAATGAAGCTGAGTCAGCCAATGAACAGGGTTGTTATTCCTGTAACCTCAAACACAGCTTGGAGAAATGTAGTGCATTTGCTCAGTTGAACAATGAAAAGAAATGGCAGTTTGTAAAAGAAAAAGGGCTCTGCTTTAACTGTCTTAAAAGTGGGCATCGAAGTCAAGACTGTAAAATACGTCATCAGTGCGAAACAAATGGCTGTACCAAACGTATTCACAATCTACTTCACAAGGTCATGAAAAATTTAGAGATTGATGTATCTGGCAAAGGCCAGGCGTTTACAGGCACAGCAACGCATGCAAAGAGTTCCAAGATTCTGTTCAAAATCTTACCTGTCAAACTGCATGCGAATGGAAGAAAAGTAAAGTGTCATGCATTATTGGATGAGGGATCTTCTGTTACACTTATGAATAAAAGCTTGGCAGACCTTTTAAAGCTAAAGGGACCAAAGGAAAACTTGACACTACAATGGTTTGGAGATAAGAAGGTCACTGAGTTAGTGGGTCAGTTTGACCTTGGAATATCAGGTGAGAATGACGATAAGGTTTATGAGCTGAAGGGTGTTCGAACTATGAAGGATTTACAGCTGCCGAAGCAGACTATAAATTTGGTTGAGCTAAGTTCTAAATATCGCCATATAAAAGATATTCCACTGAAAGGGTACACAGACGCAGTACCAGAGTTGCTAATTGGACTAGATAACGTACATCTACTGGTTCCTAAGAATAGGCAGGTAGTAGGATGGAATGGGCCAGCTGTTGCGATCACCAAGTTGGGATGGATCGTTTATGGCCAATGTCAAGGAGAGTCTGGATCCAGCAAGGAACTGACGGGCGTCCATCTGGTTAATGGAAGCAACGATGAATTCATCGACCAATTGGTGCACGACTACATAGCGAATGCTGAAATGGATGTACGAGGTGTAAACAACCATGTTGAGGGTCGAGAAAAAGCCAGATCGAAACAATTACTACTAGACACGACCAAACGGGTTGGTGACCGTTTTGAGACAGGTCTTCTGTGGATCACAGATAAAGTAGTTTTACCAGACAGTAAGGAGATGGCATTTAAAAGGCAGTTGGCTTTAGAAAGAAAGTTTAAGCGAGAACCAGAATACTTTGAAAAGTACAGCAAGCTGATGACTGCGTATGAAGATAAGGGATACATCAGGCAACTCACTAGCGAAGACATGAAGGTGGAAACCGAAAGGCAATGGTTCCTTCCTCATTTTGGAGTTATAAACCCCAATAAACCAGACAAACTAAGGATTGTGTTCGACGCAGCAGCTGAAGCTGAGGGAGTGTCATTGAACTCAACGTTGATGAGTGGACCTGATGAGAATCAACCTTTAACCGAAGTGCTTATGAGATTCAGACAGAAACGTGTTGGAGTATGTGCTGACATAGCAGAAATGTTTCACCAAGTTGGGATACGGCCGGAAGATCGCTGCGCACAGCGTATACTATGGAGGAACACTCCAAGCGAGGATATGAAGGTATACGAGATGCAGGTGATGACTTTTGGAGCAAAGTGCTCACCAGCCTCCGCCCAATACGTGAAAAATAAGAACGCGCTGGAGTTTAAGGAACAATTTCCAGATGCCGCCGATGCTATAATCAGAAACCATTATGTGGATGACCTTGTTCACTGTTTCTCATCTGAAAACGAAGCTGTGAAGGTCACGAAAGAGATTGTTGATATACATCGCCGTGGAGGATTCGAATTAAGAAGGTTTTTATCCAATTCGACAACTTTCAACAGCATATTTGCAAATGGAAATGTCAGTGACACCATAAGTCTTGATAAGGATGACTCGTCGCATTATGAGAAGGTATTGGGCATGTTCTGGTGTACACGCAGCGATGATTTTGGATTCTTGTTATCGTTTCGAAAAATTGATAAGGCTTTGTTTACAAATTCAAGGATCCCAACTAAACGAGAAGTATTAAGAGTGGTCATGTCAGTGTTCGATCCATTTGGGATTCTCGCTGAGTATTCCCTAATTGCAAAGTTGCTTCTCCAATCCATATGGCAAAATAAAACTGGTTGGGATCACCTAATTGAGAATGAAGATTATGGTCAATGGAAGTGTTGGCTCCAGAGCCTCAGTGAAGTCACCCAGATCAAAGTTCCTAGATGCTACGGAACTGAATTTTGTAAGGGAATGGTTGAGCTACACATATTCTCAGATGCGAGCGAGATGGCTTATGCAGCAGTGGGATACTGGCGCATAAGAACGGAACCTGGATGGAGATTGGCTTTTATAATGGGAAAAACCAAGTGTGCTCCTATGAAGCTATCTACTGTACCGAGGCTTGAGCTGCAAGCAGCAGTAATAGCGACTAGACTCCGCAAATCTATTTTGGATGGACATGATGTGACCCCACAACGAATCATCATGTGGTCCGACTCCAAAACGGTTTTGGCTTGGATAAAATCTGATCGTCGCAAGTACAAGCCATATGTGGGGCATAGAGTTGATGAAATATTAGACGGCTCTAATATTGACGACTGGCACTGGGTGCCTAGCAAGGAGAATCCTGCAGATTTTGGAACCAAGCTTAAAACCAAACGAGATTCATCCTGGTTGACCGGTCCAAGATTCTTACTGGAAGACATTGATGATCGTTACGGCGAAGACGGTGACATTTGTGGCACGGAGTTGGAACTGCGTCCAAAGTTCATGTTTTTTGCCAATGAGGGGACAGCATATGAGTCGGAGAAAACCATTAATGATGAAGTCAAGGCTATTTTGGAAAGGTTCTCATCATTTAAGAAACTGGTTAGGGTTCTGGCATGGATATACCGCATATGTAATCGCAGGACTACACAGCAGAGCTTCCTTGAGGTATTTGAAATTGAGGAAGCAGAGAGAATAGCCATTCGCAATGTTCAAGATATAGCCTATCACGATGAGCGGAGATTACTTTTGAGTGGAAGTACAATAGAGAAAAGTAGTAAGCTGTGGAAGTTGTCTCCCTTTTTGGATGAACACGGAATCATTCGCATGAACGGTCGCATAAATAATGCATATGATATAACAGAAGAGACTAGACGCCCGATAATATTACCGCAAAGGAATTTTGTGACCAATCTGATCGTACAGCTTCATCATGAGGAATGGAAGCATCAGAACGAGAATACGATCATGGCTGAAATTCGACGAAAGTATTATATCCCACATTCCAGGGAGGAAGTACGTCGAGTTGCCCGCCATTGCAGAATTTGTCGAGCACAAAGAGCTCGTCCAGCCGTACCGGAAATGGGACAACTACCAGAAGATAGACTGACGCCGTATGTACGTCCGTTTTCCTACGTAGGAATTGACTACATGGGACCATTTTTAATAGTTCATGGTCGGAGTTCAGAGAAGCGCTGGATTTGTCTCTTCACTTGCCTAACAGTTAGGGCAATCCACCTAGAAATAGCAAAGGATTTGACTACTGACACGTGCATCAGGGTTCTGCATAATTTCATGGCACGGCGTGGGAGACCAATTCGGATTCGTTCAGACAACGGAACTAATTTGGTTGGAGCTGAGCGCGAACTGAGAAATCAAGTACGAGAACTTGACCATAAGAGGATTGCAAGCGAACTTGCAACACGTAAAATAGAATGGCTTTTTAATTGTCCATTGAATCCACATGCTGGAGGATGTTGGGAGCGGTTGGTCCGTAGCGTTAAGCGTGCTATAGGAAATGTATTGACGAGCAGAAACTTGAAAGAAGATGTACTTTTTAGTTTAATGTGTGAAGCTGAGAACATCGTTAATGCCCGACCTCTCACACATATTGCTCTAGACGACCCGACAGATGAACCTATAACCCCTAATCACTTTCTTATAGGTTCTGCCAATTCCAGCCAAACGCCACACCCTCAAGAAGAAATGTTCCAGCCGACTAGAAAGGACTGGCGCATTGTACAGCAGCTTGCGCATTCGTTTTGGCGTAAGTGGCTTAATGAGTATCTCCCGGACTTGTGCAGACGCACAAGGTGGTACCATCCTGTACCACCACTTGCTGAAGGAGATATCGTTCTCATCTGCGACGCTGCTGTCCACCGATCCCAGTGGAAAAAGGGAATAATTGTTGCAGTTATGGCCGGACGAGACGGCCAGGTACGGTCTGCAACTGTAAAGACATCCGCTGGAGTATTTCGTCGCCCAGCATGTATGCTGGCAAAGCTGGATTTGAGTGAATCTAAGAAGGATTAGATTCACGGTGGCGGGGATGTTGCGGAGGATTCCGCTTGATTTTGAATTTATCGTTTAATTTGAAACTGCCGCCTAAGTTAAATAGGTAACCGCCTTATTTGAATATATTGTTTCGTTCTCAAGTTCCCATTGTACTGTTAATTCAATTAATGTTAAATACGGTCACTTTAGAAATAAGTTATCGTTTGTATCGATGAATATGAGTTAGTCTTTGAAAAGCGGCGGAGAGAAACGAAGCGTATGTATCTAGTTAATATTTTGTTGCATTTTGTAATTGAAATTATTTCATAGGAAATAAAACCGACCCCCTCTTGAAGGCTTAATATTAATCACACACATCAAGAAAACTGAAGTCGTTTTATCCGCATATCTCCCCCGTTCGGACTCAACAATGGGTAAAACACTTCCAATTGTACAGTGTAAATTCCCTTAACATTCACAGTTAATGCGTCTACATCTTCAAGCTAAAAATGGTGAATATGCCTTTTGTAATTCCGATTCTTAATATTTCGATGATTTGAATACTCGATTAAATCATGTTTAGAACTGAATCTTGTTTCGCAGCTGTACAATAAGCTGGCCAAGCAAACTCTTCACAAGCCCCATTCGATAACATTTTCAATTGAAAAGAACCAGTGTAGACTTCAAGTAATCCTAGAGTAATATTTTTATTAAGATATGGCGCAACTTACGGCGAGATGTGATTTACTGGAATAAGGATTTGAGACAGCTATCTTTTGAAATCGCTCAAAAAGTACTCTAAGATGAGAAAACAGGAAAGCTTTAAAACTTCCTTTTAGATTGGATTCTTACACCTATTTTGTTAACTTATAATATAATAATATGGATATAATTATTTCAGTCTAAAACAGAAAACTTAACCATTTGAATTCTGCATAATTTAAGCGATGTCCTAAATGAAAACAACACGATAGAAGTATAAAAGTGTAAACAATTTATAATAGTCTACAACTGCATTATGCTGCATTATAAATAATGCAAATTTCAACGTACCTTTCTCAACTAAATGATCGATTTTTTGTAATCCTTCAACAGGCCAATAACTCATCGACTTTATGTGATCTCTATTTGTACAATCAATTACAGCTAACACTTCTCACATTGTGTGTACAGCAGAATTGTACAATGTCCTCTTGTCTCGTAAATTGCCATCATCATAATGGAATGCGACATAAAAGATGTTGCCAAAAATGGAAAAACAAGAAATGTTAAGTAAACAAAAGAGGGAGAGATGTGAACTGAAGATCGGTCGAGGCAACAGTGGCCATGTTGTAGCATCCCGACTACATGTGACTGCCTCTGAAATGCTGTTGGTCGAACACATGTATCTCGTGGATATCGCTGGCTGGAAAGGAAACGCAGTGCAATGATGCATCTGACATCTTTCTACAAAATTGTCTCGCTTGGTAGCTGTCAGTACGTGTAGAAATATTCCATCTTCCTTTTACTCTCCCATCTCCCCTATCCAACAGTTTGGGTTCTTTGTTCTAAATATGGCTCCGGATGAGTTCTGTGCGAGTGTGTGTGTGTGTGTGTGTGTGTGTGTGTGGTTGTGTTGGGTATCTTGCCGTTTGATTTTCTGTGTTGTTGCCCAATTTCTTGCTTTGCTCTTTTCGTCAGAATACCAAAACGCCCGGAGCAGGGGCCGAACACGTTTCCATTTTAATAAAAAAAAAAAAATGGAATGAAAGAAACTTGTTTGCCTCCTACCTCCCCAGCAATCGCCTCTCTGTCCATCCAACGGGTTGGAAAATCACCACAATTTCCCTGTCGGTCAACGTAGTTTCCCCAATTCATTGGAACCTGGTTGTATCCGTGGATACGTTTGGTTACCTATCGCGTTTCTCTCATTACATGGAAAACGTTTTAAGCCAAGGGGTTCTCAGAATAAAGAAATTCCAGACAATTAAGGGGTTCACTTGGCTGCCACCGGCTCAGTATCATAATTAGCTGGGAGAAAGATCATTAAAGATTGGGACCCCCTCAGGGTGAGGCGCGGCAATGAGCCGGGCTGTGTCTAATTGGATAACATGAGTTTTATTTAATTTAATTCGTTCGTTCGCAGCATCTCGAAACCCGAATTTTTTATGGTGGCAGTGGCCAGAGCCAATGAACTTCTCTCTCACCATATTTCTTCGTCTTTTCGGTTGGGCTTACGGCTCCTCTCCTCACCTCGGACATATGCCATGTGAATTTTGTTTGTTCGAGGAATGATGATGATATTTGTGGTAGGTTGATTGTTGTTTGAATTAAAATTTTAGTCCAACTCCGGGACTCGGTTCACATAATGAAGCCATAAGCCGCCATTTCGGCCATAAACCTATTTGAATATTAATTTTGTTAATTAACTTATTCAAATTCGAGAGTCGTTAAAAAACGGAAAGAAATTCTCTTTATGGAGCCCGCCATTCTTGGGCATTGATGAAGGAGAAAGGCTTTATGGTTGGCGACGAAATACAAATTATGGAACAATAATTGTGACACCCACTGAAAATGGATTAGAAAGATATTCCCACGATTGAGGTACTAAAAAATGAGCAGGAGAAGTGACTAATTTGATTAATATGGATGTGATATAGTGCGTGGAGAGCATTGTCGACCTGCTGAAATTAGCTTTCATTGTTGGATGAAACCATTTTTGCTTGCCGGCTTTGATCATCAAACCTCAAAAAATCGGGATTTTTGGGTCCGTGAACAGAACCTTTCGAATAATATTCGTAGATAACCTATGCAACATAGGGAATGTGGCCCATCAATTGGCAATATAAATTGCTTAGTAAACTGAATAAGTTCTATCTAAACTTTGAGCGAAAGTAGGAGCAAATAGCTGTGGACTATGCAACAGTATATGAATCCATACTTGAACTAAAACCTTGGGTAATCGGTCTGACAGCCGAACCTTACACTTTTCAACCGGAACGAACTTGAAGATCGAACCATCATCGAAATGTAAGACTTCTGTTTTACATTTTTCTTTTTTAAGAACATCAATGCACCTACGTCAAGTCGTTTGTTAATATTGGACGTCTAATTTGGATGTTGAGGAATAGACTTTAAAATTGGAACGCGTAGCTGCTTATGCTTAAAAAATATGTTGATGCCTGTTAAGGTTCTTCAAAACAAAATTCATCGAAAAAATTTAATTTTGGGACTATTAGCTTCTGAGTTATCATAGCTTTAAGTCTAATCTGAACCGTCAATACCATCTGGAACTCAGACTTTCATTTTAGTGTGAATTGCACCTTGGACCGAAACTCTTTAGGTATAAAAGCTGAACCTGAACCTTTTCCGAAACTAAAAGTTCGGTTCGGTTCAAGAAAAACAAATTTCACAAACTGAGTAGCGATTTTTTCTCTTATCCGGACAGTTTTGTGCGATTGAGTCTCACAATCCGCATGAAAGTTTAATATGCAAGTATAATAATGTTCACAAGACCCCAAAAATAGCGTTTGTTATAAAGATTATCGAACCCAAAAGATTCACCAAAAAAAGGTCAAATTTTCAAACAAAATGTTATAAATTTGGCGATATATTTTGGCTAGTTTCCTTTTAATCTATATATTTCTTTAAGCTCATATGAATATTGACAAATTGCAGCTTGTTCAAATCACCGCTGCTGGCTCAGAAGCCTGTCTTCGAGCTTTTGCTTCCACCGATGAGCTTTAAATTGTTGCCGTCGATTGCTAGCCTGCTCCATTCTGCAGAACTTAACCTAGCCACCCGCTACACCTGTGCATCACGCTGTGCCCAGTTCTCTGGGATGCGAAGTGCATTCCGAATTGCTGGCTTCGATTGCTCGCCTGCTCTGGTGATTTTGCAGAACTCAACCTGACTTGCCACTCAAATTGTTAGTCGCTCCGCACTTGCGATGGTCCCGTAGTCTTTAAAGAACGCTGTCTTGCGACGCACGATGTGTTTAGCAAAGAGCTGTCGTCGATTGTTCGCCTGCTCTTCAATTCGTTTGACCCATTATCTATTGCGTTTCCGTAGGTTCCGATTAATAAAATGATTAGTGTATTGCTTAACTCTCATTTGGGCATTTTACTGCGATATTCATCTTCCTAAGATTCGGCAAATCCTGAAGAAGATTCGATAAAGGGGTTCAAATCTGACGTACAACTTTATGTTTGATTTGGGGACCTACTTGTAGATCCTTAGGTAAATGTTTTCGGTTAGTTTAATAAAGTATTCGACCTGGCCTCTGCTTTAAAAAAAACTAAAAAAGTCAAAGAAGTGGAAATTTTCTTTATAAGCTGGATGACGTCACCCAAAAGTCTCATCATTCAATGCTGGTGCGAAACTTTGTATGATGAAATTTAAAATCCACTAAAAGAACAAATAATTTTTAAGATTCAACCGGTATTTCTAATTATGTGACAGCAATTAGTTTATTCGATGCACTCTTAAATAATGTCTCTATGCATCAGAAAATGCTTTAATGTAGGCAAAACAAATCCTTCGTCTGTGCCTGCCCCTTTTATTTCCATCAGGCAAAATGTTTCTTGTTTCTGCTGTTGATGCAGTCGAATGATTTTTATGAGAGATCTGGGACCCGTCTCAAAGCGATGTTCCGATCAAAGACCAGTTTTCTTATGACACATGCAGCATGGAATGCAGTTGGGCATGAAAGTACAAATAGAATTGGCTTTGACTTTGACCCTGACACCGCCAAACGGGGAAATGGAAGTAATACCCAAAGGCAGCAGCAGCAGCAGCAGCAGCAACAGCAACTGCACAGTGCAAATGCAATGCGAGAACACAATTTTTACGACGTGTTTGATGGCTGTCTGTCCGACTGCTTGTCTTGCCTTACCCTGCCCTGCCATGCCTTTACCCGGCGCTCACTTCCGCACTGCGGGCCATCGCGGGAAGTGCGCCCGACACCCTGCACCCTGGTTGGTTACTGGACCGGCTTGGGTCTGGCCTAGGCCTGGCATTATTACCTGAGCGGCGTCAAATGCAAACAAGACGTTTGCGCCAGCCATAAAGTTGCAAGATGACGACAATCGTCAGTTTAACCCTTAAGTGCGCCGGTTAAATGGCCAGCATCCTTCAATTATCTATCAACACTATACTGACAGTACTTAAATATGTTTACTTTCAGATTTTTACCAATTGTCACACTTAAGGCCGGGTCTTAATACATAAAGTCAACCAGCAACAGCTGCAACCACCAGCGCAGCAACTGAAATAAGTCTCAGCGGTGGCGTCCAGCCAAAGCCACCTAGTTGCGCCGACAGCGGCGAGTATCTCTCCCTCCAGCGTCAGCTCCCATCCTCCAGGTGAGATTACAAAACTGTTACTAATTGTTGCACAATTTTACACTTAGTGTTAACCTAACTATATCTAGCTAAGTATGTGGGCAGTAAAAGCATATCTAAGCGCTCTATTGGAAGTAATACCCAGCTTCGAATGCCTCGTTTTGCAGTGCAAGCCGAAAAGAACAAGATTGAAATGATGGTACGGTACGGTGTTAGTGGGAGTTGTTAAGGACTTTTTAAAACTACCATTATCATCTTATACTTAGTACGTACTTAACTCAACAAAGCTGCTATCAAATCGAAAATAACAAAAGTGTCAGTTGCTTCGTATTGGAAAGAAGTGGATAGACTTAAAAATCTGCAAAAAATATGGTCACATTTAATAAAATATTGTTCAGTGCGGATTTCATTAAGATCTAAGATTCGTTGGATAAGTTTTCCAAAACTAAAGAGCTTCTTTGGTGGAAGCAGGATATCAAATTAGAACCATAACAGAAGTCGGATTGGAAAATTCTGATTTGTTGTGGTCGAGTATCGAAAAATGATTATTTTGGAGCCCGAAAACTACCTAAGTTTTGTAAAGTTTCAGCTTATTGGGTTTAATCAATGTTTTTTCGAGATTAAGCGTTTGGAAATGAAATAAAGTACACTTAAATGGTGGTCATGTAATTCAACAATTTTTATAATTGTATGAAATATCAAAAGTTTGTACACACTGTTCCACATCTCCAGATAAGGGTAGAAAGTTTGTTTTCCGGAGTCAAAACGTATTGAGTTCCGCTTTTGAAACGCTATTTCCTTAAATTTGATCTGTACTTGGCGTTCCGTAAAATCTAGGTACCAATACACAACCCAATATCGAAATAAATAAGTTTTATAACCAAACCAGTAACCGAAACATACGATTCGTATGAATTGAAATCGCATTAGCACTGCGAACGTCCGTGTTTGCTTAATTTTGTATGTTCCATGTATTTGTTAGTTGACATGCACTTTTTTGAGATATTGCAATAGCAAATGAGCAAGTTTTCTCAAGAGCTGATTAATTTCGGCAAATCCTATCAGACATATCGGTTAGAATGGACCTTGCCGATGGCTCTCTCAGCTGGAATTGTGCAGATACTAAAGGGATTTTAAAGAGCATTGGAAAATAGCGGTTTCTTAATGTATCAATATATCGATATTTTGTGTACCCGATAGTTAAAAAATGAATATTTTAGAAATTTTTAGTTTTCAAATTTTTGTTTTAGAAAATATCGAGCACTTTAACTTTTAGATTACACATAGAACCCAGATGCCAAAAGATTTTTTACCATACAAAACCGATACCGATTTGAAAACCGCACAAAGTATTGTTCAAGATAAAGTACGAAATAATTATTTGGTTTCTTGAATTTTAAGAAACATGACAAATTTTCCAAATCGGAAAAGCCCATCATCACCGAAAAACCATGTTTGTCACTAATACTAAAAGATCTCGGGAACCCAATGAACAGTAGCGGTCCTTATAACCGAGCAGAACTGTAATCGTGTTGGTAATTTTGGACTTTTATGTAATACACTCTCAGGACTTTGTACAGTTGTTTTGCCGCTGTTATCACTGTACGAGTTGCATACGTTGACATTAATCATTGAACTCCATCAACTGAGTGTTGTGGTGTCTTAATATTATATATTCCAAGCTCATTTGATTTTTTGCCTTGCCTTACCCCCTGGCCTTGGCTTGTTCCTATACCGGTTTCGCATCCTTTTATGATTTGACAACATTTCTTTGCCCTCGCCTTTGTACCCTTTGCCTTTCTTCCAATGGCAATTGCCATAAAAATCCCATAATTGTCCAATGCAGCGTTAAATTTGGCAATTGCCGACGACTGTGGACACGTACCGCAGCAGCAGCAGCGGCGGCAGTTTCTCTCCTTCTGTGCTTAAGGGTGCGGGGCTGGTTGTGCAATCGCTGTCAATTTGTCTGTCTGTCATAATTTATGGAATGTGTGTGTTTTGTGTGTTTCTATTTGTTTAGCTCATTTCCATTAATTAGCGCATAGAGAAAGAAGCCAATTCAATTTGCTCCTTTTCTCCCACGGCGTGTGTAACTCGTAAAAAGCGACTGGTTGTTGGTTTGGGGGGGTCGGGGCTGACTCCTAGTCACAATCGATAGAAACATCGCGCGCGCCAACTACATTGTGATGGTCCCCAACACCTCGACTCCCCCTACCACCCAAATCTCAGCCATAGATGGCGCTGTGGTGCGCGCGTGTTAAATATTCAAATCAGCCCCCAAAACAGCAAGAACTTTCTGGCCTCGGTGCAGGGAAAGAGAAATTCACAGAGAGAGAGAGAGATTGAGAGAGAGCAAGTCAGACGGGCTCACATACAGTGTACGTGTGAGACCTAAGTACGTGTGCCCCGGGGTGACCCCGCTTGGCACCTGCTGAGCTCTGCGTATGTTAAAGCACGATTATCGAAATAAATTCTCTGAACATTTTGAAGCAGAGTTTTTGGTTAATCAGCTTCCACGCTCACCCCCCACTCTCCCTCCCTCTCTCTCACCCTCTCTCTCTCTCTCTCTCTCTCTCTCTTTCTCTCTTAGAAGCACCCACACAATAGCACTACCTAGGGATCCACACACATTTGGGTACACTGTACGTGTGCATAATGCGACGCCACAAAAGAGTGCGGCCAGCAACCACCACCAACAACAACAACTGCGCACGCTCGAGCGCTCTCTCTTTAGGGCACACGGACACGCAGCCAGGCAGAGGCGCCGCATATGGAGAGCCTTTTGTTCGCATCTTGACTTTGACTCTGACTCTGGGCTGTGACTCTTATGGTGGCGAGAGCGAGAGACTCCACAGTGCTTATTGTCGTTTTGCTGTTGCTGCTGCTGCTGCCGTTGCTGCCGTTGCCTTGGATTGCCGTTGTCGCCGTTTTTGCTGCCGCTGACGTCGTCGTCGTTGTCAGTGTAGATTTGTGCTTCGCTGTGTACGGTTGAAAGGCGCGCGGGCGTCCCATTAGATTCGAACAAAACTCAACACAACTAGAACATCGGAGGCGGCCAACTGCCACTGCAACAGCCAGAACGAGAACTTTGGAGATAAAACGCACAGAGTTCCCAGGCAAACAATGCACATGGCGAGGGGGAAAAATCCAAATCAGCATCAACATTTTCGTTAACTGTGGCAAACATCGAGTTTAATTGTTTGTTTTGGTCGTAAAATCAAATTTTATGACCAGCAACATAAAAAACGCCAACAACCACAACAACAACAGCCGCACGCACTGGAAATTATTCGCGCGATTTGTGCCGGCCCAAAACTATGATAACAAACAAATGGAAGCGTCAACAAGAGCAACAAAAATAAATCACTAGTTTCCAACAAAATTGTGCACGAATTCAATGTCACTTTGACGCAAGTTTTCGAGAACTGGAAAATCTTACATGCGGGGCACCCTGTGACTTAAGTCTCTTTTGCTTAACTTTTGATCGAACCCTATGGGCCCACCTCCCTGTCGCTGCTTAACTTCGTGGACAACTCTGTTGGCAGTGGGCTCTCTCTTTCGACAACGCTCTCTCTTGCGCCCGCTCTTGCGTGCCTGTGCGTGTGTGTGCGTGTGCGGTACGCAAATAAACCGGACGGCCCACAGAAATCGTTAAAAAATTTGGTTCCAATTTGATTGCAAATAAAAGTTCGGAATATTGTACGATAATTTACTTAAAAAGACATCAAAGCGAGTCGCGGGAAATTGCTCGAGCGATTTTGTGTTCTGGGTCGGTGGGTCGATCGAGCGGCCTGCTACCCCACCCCCTGTAAGAACTGTTGAGTTTTCGCCCTTTCCCCCACGATTGATTGAAACGCGTCCAAAATAACCGTAAATATTCCACCCCTCCCCCAAACCCCAACCATCCCGCTGGCGTGCGCTCTCTACGACCCCCACGATGTCTCGGCAGTCGGGTCGCACGCCGCTGCCGGGGCTTGGTGGGGGCATCATACACACCCACACCCACACCCCCATCCGCATCCGCATCCCTCGACACCCGCCATGCAGCATCACCACCAGCAACAGCAGCAGCAGCAGCAACATCAACAGCAGCAGCAGCAGCAACAGTTGCAGCAGGAGCAACTGCAACAGCAGGATCAACTGCAGCTGCAATCCTCCCAGTATCTGCAGCCACTGCATCATCATCCGCACCACCATCACCACCTGCCTCAGCCTCTCCACACCGCCAGCCATCATCACAGCGCGCATCCACACCTGCAGCAACAGCAGCAACAGCAGCAGCAGCAGCATGAGGTGCCGTTGTCCACGCCATCCTCTGTGCTGCAGCAGCAGCAACAGCAACAGCAACAACAACAGTCAGCGCCCACCACACATTCCACGCCCACGCATGCGGTCAAGTACGAGGATCCTCCACCTGTGCCAATTGTCGCCGTGCAACAGCAGGCGCCCCACCAGCATCTGCCCGCCAGCCAGCAACAACAGCAACAGCAACAGCAGCTGCCTACAACACCCTCCGGAGGCGCCCTCAGTCCCGCACAGACGCCTAATGGACCCACTGCCCAGCAGCAATCTCAGCAACATCTCACTTCACCTCACCAACAACAACTGCAACAGCAACAAACACAGCAGCAACAGCAGCAACAGCAGCAGCAGCAGCAGACTCCAAATACTGTCCCAAGTGGCGCCTCCTCGGGCCTCCAGCAGCAGCAAAGTGCAGCTGCAGTCACTGGTCAAATCCAAATTGTGGCGCCGACCACGGCGAGTGTTTCTCCCTCCAGTGTTAGTTCTCAGAAGGAAGGTGAGCAATTGCGAGTCCTCTAGTCACACTTCTACATATTTTCCTCCAAACAAATTTGGGAATCCTTGTTGCAGGAATGTTGCTTATTCACTTTCAAATATTTTTGGAATTTTTTTTTGGATAAGTTATACACCAGAAAAAAGCAGGCTTCAACTTCTACCATTGATTTTTCTAGATTTGGAAATCTATTGAAATTATTTTGCATACTTATAGGGGCTAAAAAATATTAACTACCTAAATCTTTTTTTCATTTGAAAGTACATATTAAATGTTTTTCTACTCAAATTATGATACTGAGCAGGATTAAGCCCAATGGCCAACTGGACTGATGTGAAGATCTCAGTTCTAGGGAAGCTGTATGAGATCTTGTGGCTGTAGTTGGGACTAGAATAGGGAATAGGATTGTGATTTCTGGTCGCGAAACTGTGATAGCATTATAGTTGAATTTAATGTATCATAATCATTTGATTGATATTATAAAATTAAGAGGGAAATTTACATGCGTGTCCGTGTCACGGCCAGAAGCACGCTCCAGGGCCAACTCTAGTTGAGACTAATTAAAAGTTTCTACAGTTCACAAATTTCCGTTTATATGGGTATATAAATTTGATGAATTTGAACAAAATAATTGAATTTTTTTTAACATAGTTTATTTGATTTTAGTAATGACCAACAGATGGCGCCACTCGTATGGTTAAGATTCTGTGAAATTGTATAATTTCAGTCTTGGTTGAAACCAAAAACATTTGCTAACCAATTACATTTTTAAGGCCAATTGATCTGTATTATAAAGGGACTTTGATATAAATGGGACCAAACTGGCATGCTTAATGAGGTTACAGTTGAAAACCACTTCCTGATAAGAATCGTTCAGATAACTTTAAGTTTGATGGAGAAGATTGATTATAGTTAAAATGCTTTCATTGATGAGTTTGTGATTTTTAAGAAGCGATTGTAGTAATCGACCCCAAACTAAATATTTTATAATTACTTTTAATTCAACGGACCACCCAACATCAAACACGTAAGGGGAATTATTGAATAATATTATGAACAAATTTCGTGCAATATTAAGGACCATAGCTAGCATAATTTTCGACAATAATTTTTTTCTAAACTGACCGCTCACCAAAATGACAGGTACATATTAACCCATGTCTGTTGTTCCGTTTTATGGATATCGAGTAGAGAAGCACGCGAAGTTCAGCTCAGCTTCTGAGCATAAGCAACTGACCAAATCGAGCCAAGTGCCAGCTCTAAGTGTAATGTTTGATGTTGTAGCAGTATGTTTTTGTGGTTTCTATAAAAGCACGCATACACACTTACAGTTTTCTGAGTCTTACGCGCAACACACTTACATGCGCAGAAGGTTCTGTCGGTAGATTCTGCCCAACAAAGTGTCTCATGGAACCATATGAACAAAGTAACAAAATATCAAAAAATAAAAAGTCAGTCGTGCTCGAATCTAAGTCGAAAGTCTATGCTGTATTTTGCTGCCTCAGTAGCAGCACCGATCACTCTTTTGCTGATAACTCGACTACCGTTTATCCGATAATAACCAATCGTTTGGCGGATCTTTATATAATTCTGCTTATTAACTATGTCCAGAAGGAATGAACTTTTTAATTGATAATTCATTTGATCTGCCACCAAGTACATATAAACAAGTAAGAAAGTCGATCAAGCCCGACTATAACATACTCTGTACCAACGAAATTATACGCTCAGCATAAATATTGATGCTGCAGTAGCAGCTGAAAGCAGCGCTGCTACGGCGCTGCAGCAGCGAACAGTCCTTTGATCATAACCCGTTCATCCGATCTTCACCATTCCTTGGGCGAATCGATAAGTTATCCTGATTACTAAATATGTCTTAAGGTATTGAACCATCTATATTTTAAACTGCGGAAGATATTTCGTTTTTTTCAAATTGTGGCGGTGGGAGGGGGGGTTGCTCAAAATTTAAAATAAACTTGATCTGCCTGCAGACATAAGAAGCATTTGTCCCACACATGTCAAACCTCTATCTCTTACCTCTTCTCTTCATACAGATAGACAAACAGACAGACGGACATGACTCGGCTGTTAATGCTGATCAAGAATATATATACTTTTTACGGTCGGAGATGATTCCTTCTGGCTGTTACATACTTTTGCCCAAACTTATAATACTCTGTGTACAGACAGACTCCCATGGCTATATCATGGATATGGACCACTTTTAGGGAGCTTTGTTAAATACAAAATGAATTTTAAATCTCCCTAGATTTCGTTTCGTCAAGAAATAAACGTGCGCACGGTCTTAAGACCGGTTTAAAATTTTCACAAGAAAACCGAATTACTTTAAATCTGCTTTGTACGCTGAGTATGCAAAATAATAAGAGATATATATATTATCCTGATTTTTGGAAAGAACAACCCGTATTTTGATAGAGAGCTAAGTTTCTGTCGAGTCCGCCCGCCCTACTGCGAGAAACTCTTTACTCAGGAAGCGCCGATAAGTAGGCAATGTTTTATGTAAGCCTCAAATACATGACAGAGGACAAATGATTCTATAACTCCGCCATTTATAATTTGGAATAATAGGAATCTTCGTTCCACACTTTGTTGCTCCAACTATTACTAAAATAGTGAAATCACTGACATTTAGTTGTTTATAAGGTCTGACAGGCGAACATGGCCATATCGATTCTGCAGTTGATGCTGAACATGAATACTTATGCTCAATGATTCCGAAAATGATTTCTTCTGTCTGATACATACATTTTCTCTACTTTAGTATATCCTTTTTACTGTACGACTAACTGGTATAAAGTGCTGAGGTGCTAGACAAGAGCTTGGTAGGGGATTCCTTCGGGACGCTACGGACGGTTCCAGCGTCAATCTTCCAATATGTACTTGCCACGCATTGTTCTCCAGACACTTTCTGAATAGAAAGTTGTGTTCTTTGAGTTGAGTTCTTCTAAATTATAGCACAACTAAACTAAACTATTCCCGCTTAAAATCTGTTAGGTTAGTTTTGGATTGGTTTATTTGTTTTTCCGACTTCGGTTCGTTGGGGGTCCCCCCCAACCATTTTGCTTTAGAGTCATTAGAACATCTATAAATATTCAATTATTTAAAAATAAAATTAATTAGTAGAATTTAATTGAGCAATTACAACTTTTTGTTGTTTTTTTTTTCTTTCAGACATAAACATGTCCATCCAATTAGCGCCATTACATATACCCGCAATCAGGCCCGGTCCCGGCTTCGAAACGGATGCCACGGCAGCTGTTAAACGGCACGCGGCTCCCTGGCCGTACAATGATGATGGCTTTAACCAGTACCATGCCTCTGCCTCACAATACTATTTGGAGCAGCGAGATCGCAAGCCGATGTTCCCCTACTACCCAGATACCCAGTTTCAGGTGAGTGCACGAGGCCAGAGCAGCAGCCGTCGTAATCAAGCACTCAATGCCAACGTCTCCTTATCGCCCCCAACACCAATTGCTCGTTCCCATTTCCATATTGCCACCATGCAGCCATACTGGGCCAACTACCGTGATCAACCGACCTCCGCCGCAGCAGCGGCCTACATGAGCGCCACCGATGAACGTCATGCGACCGTGAGTGCAGCGGCAGCGGCGAGACAGTCCGTGGAGGGGACCTCACAGTCGAGCTACGAGACACCCACCTACTCGTCGCCGGGCGGGCTACGCGGATACCCAGGCGAGGCCTACTCGAGCACAGGTATGTAAGCATAACAAAATGCGCACCAATTTGATTTGGTTCCGTCGATGTGGCTGTTGTTGTTTGCCAGTTAAGAAAAGCAAATTTGCGACAGTGCCAAGTTTGCCGTTTAATTAGCGTATTGCAAAATACCTCATAAATTATATCACGATATTTGGTTAAGGTTGCACCCTTGGGAGTGGGTGTGAGAGCCATCAGAAATAGCACTGTGGGGGGTGAGTGGATCTGAGTGATTTTTATTTGTTAGAAATTAAAAGCTTCTTTTTCAGAAACACTTCTTACTTGTCTACAAATTGTGTTTAATACTCTGTACCAGAAAGTTTGATTTTATGCAAATGTTAATTACATTTAGAAGAAAGCAACTCCGACCCTATAATAGATATAACGCTTAACCAAATACAATATAATTTCCCCAGAATTTGAATTTCAAAGAGCTACCGTATGAGGAAAGAACTTAGTTCAGTTAATTTTTAGGCAAGACTCTCAATTGGTTCTAGATTGTTCTGAAAAATAGTATTCACAAATCTGATCAAGCATTTGAGGGTTGCATTTTATAGCTGTATCTGTTTTGATAATACATTTTGAGCATTGTTTTGTTATGAAAAAACTATTAGTGTAACTCCATGTTACATCTACAATCTAGATAAGGCGCCACCGGAACTGTCTTTTCTTATAGGAAATAAAGAAACGAACCCTAGAGCTAAAAAAAAAACAAAGTCACGCAGTCGTGGCATACTTTTCTGACTGTTATCGATATCAGTTACGCTGGAAGCCATCAAGTTAGTTCAATTTCACCCATGGTAACCTTGAATCATCAAACCTTCTAGGGATACCGAAGCTGCGCCATCCGAAATGGAAATGAATTGAATCTAGAAGTTCTATACTTCCAGATCTTACCACTTTAGTATTATATTCGACCATGCCGGTTCGATTAACAGAAGAGTCAATTTGGTCAACAAATTTTTCAAGCTCTCGTGGACCATCGGGAGGGCCTTCCAATATGATAGAAAACCGTTTGCAGTGCAATTTCGCGGGCTTAGCGTTGTCTTTGTCATATACCAATAGCAGAGAGCAAAAATTTTTCGATTAATACAAAATCAAATCTTTAAAGTCAAACCAAATGTAATAATCATTAAGAAGTTAAGAAGCTTCTATGGCCTGACAATAAATAATAATTATTATTATTATTACCAAAGATCCTTTATAATTTTGATAAAGATATGTGATAGTTGGTTGACAAAAATGTATGGTAGAATTGTAGAGAATTCTCAAAAAAGATTCCACCCCTGGGAAAAATAAGTTTTTAAATACATTTTCATGGCAGGTATAGAGTGAGTGAGTGATTTTTATTCAGAAATTTAGATCCGAGATATCCGGTATTAATATCCCAATCAATCCTAATCTTTGTCAGAGGTAGGTCAATACCGGATTTCCTCAATTCAAGTACGAGCAGAACTTGAGCTCGTATTTTTTAATCCAGGAATTCTTGTCTTGCTCCCGACGTTTGCTGCGGATTCAAGATTATTTGATTTTTAAGTACGGATTCGAGTTTGAAATTGGCCCCTTCAGATTAATACACGCTTTCCGAATTAGTTTGAGCCTTTCAAGCTTGTGTTTAGTATAAACTGGTACGACTCGTAATTGAAATTTTAGTCGGAAGATCGAGATCAAATCAACCCTAGCAGAGGGTATATTGAAATTGTTCAGATGTTTGTAAAGCATAAAAGGAAGCATTTCCGACCGCATAAAGTATATATATTGTTGATAAGCATGACGATCTGAGTTGATTTAGACTTGTCCGTCGGTCCGTCTGTTTCAATAATATCTCCTCCGTCAGCTTTAAAGATTTCGCGACCAAACTTTGCACGAAGTCCTCTGGTACAAATGCGCTACACATTTGTCGGAACCGAGCGGATCGGATAACTATAACATATAGCTGCCATATGAATGATCGATCGAAAAACTTGATCTAGTGAGAACAACTTTTTTATTTTCAATGCAAACGTCTCTAAACTCAGTATTTACCAGTTTTTTATGCGTCTCCATAATTCTGATAAGTTTAGTCGATATCGGACATCTTGATAGTATAGCTGCCATAGAAAATTTAGGTTAGAAAAATAGTCTTACTAAGAAAAACTTTATTGTTTTTAATGTAAGCCTCTTTAAAATTGGCATATATTTATATAATAAGCTTTCATACAATTCTTTAAAGTTTTGTCAAAATCGGATGACTATAGGATATAGCTGCCATAGGAATGATTGTTCGAGTTACTGGTTTCAGTGAGAAAAATCTTTTTTTTTTCAAAGGAATCGCCTCCAAACTGTTCATTTGTTAGTTGGCAATGCATTCCCATGATTCCAATAAGTTAGGTCGAAATCGGACCTCTATATAGTATAGCTGTCATAGAAAAGTAGAGTCAGAAAATGTTGAGTGAAAATGTCCTTCGAATTAGTTAGAATAGCGTGCTTCCTCTATTTTTTTGTTTTGTACTGATCATCCTGATTTGATATGTAGAGAATATAGATATCGGTTTTTAATCAGCTTAGAATCGTCAGGAATCTGATTGATTACCAAAACAAGAAGAAATAAATAAATAAATCTAAGGCAGATCTAGGAGTTTCCGACATGGTAGCAACGTGAGGTAAAACAAAAACTATATTCACGAAAATGAATTTACTGCTAAAGTGCTAAACTAAATGTAAACTTCTCAAATATACGCAAATCGGTTAGAGGCCGAGAATAATTGCTCAATGGAGTTCGTGGGGCGATCTCCCTCTTCAATAAAGCCATTGATTCATGCATAAAATAAATCAAATAAAAAATTTCACTCAATTTCTCACACTTTAAAATGAATAAAACTTTGCCTAAGTTTTATTTCAATTTAACTGCCTAATTTGGGTGCTAAATGAGTCGGAGCGAATGCATTCAATCATCAGACATTTCGGTATGAATGGCCTCTTGCCAAATCGTCATTAAGCGGCCAGCTCTGTTCACCGTACCACATCAATTAAGAGCCCATAAATGTTGAATTGAATAATTTTGTATTTCTTTAATTGCGCCATTAAAAAAAAGAGAGAGAAAAAAAACTTAATGACCGGCGATAGCAACAATTGAGGGACCACCCGCATGGAATGACAAGCAAGTGCTCAAATGCCCGTTCTTATCTTAATCCTTCTAGGCGCTTCTGGTGGCTTGTCGGTGGGTGCAGTGGGTCCTTGTACGCCGAACACGGCACTGCACGAGTGGACCGGCCAGGTGTCGGTGCGGAAAAAGCGCAAGCCCTACTCCAAATTCCAAACTCTTGAGCTAGAGAAGGAGTTCCTCTTCAATTCGTACGTGTCCAAACAGAAACGCTGGGAGTTGGCACGTAACTTGCAGTTAACCGAACGCCAGGTAAGTGAAACTTAGATGATTAAACTTAGTGGACAATCAATTTCATTCGCTGGGATTCCTCTTTAAAGGTCAAAATCTGGTTCCAAAACCGCCGCATGAAGAACAAAAAGAACATGCAGCGACAGAGCAATCAGCAGAACAACAACAACAGCTCCAGCAGCAATCACAACCATGCCCAGGCGGCACAGCACCATCACAACAACCACCATCTGAACCTGGGTGTGAGCATGGGTCATCATACCACCAAAATGCACCAGTGACCTTTGGATAATAGCAGCGCCGGCGCCATGGGCTTCACCACCTACTAGCAGTTAGCCAATCCCACTACCGGTTCCAATCTGATCAAGAACGAAATGAGCATGGATTTCCCCTGAATCCAAAACCAATCACTAATTGGTTTGCATGTACAAACTCGGAAGCGAAACCGGTGGGATGGGGCAGCCCAGGAGAAGAGTTGGCGCCGCTGTTTTCCAAGCAGATGTTGGCCAGAGGAGTCGCGGATTAATGTTTAATGAAATGCAGTTAATTGATAAGTCACTTCTAACAAAAGTAAACCCCCCCCCCTAAAAATATCCAAACGGAAAGCCTAGTGCAGTAGTTGAATATGAAAAGAACTCAAATGAATTGAAATACCTAAGGAGAACACATGAAGATGCACCCAAACTTGTAATATGTATGAATATATATGTATGTATTTCTCTCTTGAAAGAAAAACCACAAAACAAAAAGCTCTCATAAACTTATGCGCATAAACCTATTTTCAAACTATAAATTATAAAAAAAAAATATGTATTAATCCATATAACGTTCGTCGAGTAGTAGATTTTAGATGTAAAACACAAAATGAACAAGTGAGCACATTTACAGACCCAGCAAATGTTCTTAAAACAAAACCAGCAAAACATTGTTTAACAATACATACAGTCACCCCACACACACCCACACACACACACATCCAAAATGCAGATTAAAATTTAGCATAAATTTCGTCGTGTAATTGTTCGTTGTGTCGTGTCCTTAGATAACATTTAAGTTCCTGTATATAAACTAAGACATAATGGAATGCCCCAGCCGGGCATCATTTCGGCATTGATCCACAAGATGAACCGCAGCCCAATGCATCAGCTAACCGAACTCGATTTTAGTGAATGATATAACTCTTAAGATTTTCGATGTGTGTGCAACGTTCTACTCCATTAGTTAAAGTCGCTTTCGAACTAAACTAAAAGAAACAAAAATACTTGAGAATAATATTACCATACCTTAAATGCTACTTATACCACTACACACATAAACACATATATCTATACATATATGATAATAAACGTACACATATGCATACATATATTTTCATGTGTATCGACTCCGCTTAATCCTGATATTATGTCTAAGTTTAGTTTCTCGATTTTGTTAATGTTTTGCCCCGCGCATTATATTATATACATATATATAGTATATATATATATATATGAATGAAATGATTTCAACCCCCACACTGCTTTATTCATGTTCTTGTATTATTATTATGATTTCAGTGCCCCCCCTCCCCCCTTTTCATAAGTTGTAGTAGTCTAAAAGTCGGTTATGTTATGTTCGATTATAGTTTGTTTAGTGAATTTTTATCTAGCATTAGCAATTCTCTTTTTTAAAAAGTTAATTATTGTGAATAAAACTACAAAAATTGCAAAAAATTAAGCAAAAATATACACAATTCAACATATGACGACGACTATCCCATTTCTGCACCCCATTCGATCGACTCGTATGATTTCGTATATTTTTGATTTCTTGGTAAGTAACAGTTGGCCCCAGTCCACCACACAGAGGGTGTTTGACATGAAAACGACCTCTCAATATCGAATTTATTCATAGACATCCCATATACTCGTACTCGTACAGATAATAAATCTTAATCATAAAAAAAAGACATCTAAGTAAATGCCCACAAAAATTAGTTGCCATTCTCTTTCAAAATTCAGCACACAAAAAGCTATCAGACCTTGAAAAAAACATTTTGTTTCATTTCGACAATTTTGTTTCGTTGCCTTGTTTTCTATTTTAGTTGTCGTTGCAGTTTTGTTTTGCTATCGATAATGTCATAGAGCGCTTAAAGAAAATTTAATCTAGATATAAATAGTCTTGTTTTCGAATATGTCATAAGGTTAAATAAATTATTATGTAACTGTGTCCTTTGATGTTTTCTTGTTAATTGGACCCACTGCAAATGTGGCAGTCCTCGGACTAAGCGGACCAAGTCGGCCGATTTAAGTGCTGCCCATCGAATTGTCGCCGCAGCTGGTAAATCAATTTTATGTATTTATTAATTATCATTTCAAAATATGCACTTTTCAATTTCAGCAAAAGGAAGCTCAAAAAACAAATTTTTATATGATTTGTTTCTTATAAAAGACCCTAAGCTGGGAATCCTTTGAGTATGTTTTGCAACGCTGCCTCTGGTTTGCGTTCTCTCGATCTGGTTCGATGAATCATCAGAATTCCGAATCTGATCTTTCATAAATGGGAACACTTCCGCTTTGAAAGCTTAGTCTTTAGAAATCCTTTTTCACCACTCTTATCTTGTACAACTCTCTAACATATATCGGAATTTATCGCCTGAGATATTTAGATATCGATTTAGATATTGTGACAGCATATCTACATCGATTGACGGTACAATCAATTCGCGCACTGATTAAATTTAGATTTCCTTATAACGAGAACGTAAGCTTAAGTCGATATTTCGATATACTCGTTGATGCCCTAAAGCTTTATCTTATGTTAACTAACAGAGCATTAACATTAATGTGAACATATTGTAATATGCTATGTTTTTTTTAAACCTTTATAGCTCTGCCACTAATTATCCGAACTTTCCTAAAATTTTAGTGAGTACACAACGAGAGCCTGCTCGACTTCCAAATACCCATTACTCAGGTCAATTAGTGTTTAATAACCTCATGCGGCTCAGATAAGTATGCAACATTTATTTTAACTGTGCCATTAATTATCCTATCTTTATGAACATTTGAGAGATTGTAGATATTGGCCACATACACTACACTGCATAGTCTGAGCGCTCTCGTTTTTAATAAGCTAGATCGCTTAGTGGTTAAGGGTTAATGTAGAAAAAAACATCACTAGAATGTTACAACAAAGCTAAGCTAATGGGAAGTTCAGATAGAACTTACCGACTTAAGACTTTCTATAATAGCTCTTCAGTTACTACAATACTATCGATATATCGATGTTTAAAGACTAAAGACTCAATATATCAAATATCGATTTTTATTATTATCGATTTAGATATTTTGAGAAACATCGAGAGCCCTAAAGCAGAGTAAAAAGGTTAAGCTAAAGTCGAGCATTTGTATGCAAAGGGCTGAAAAATCATCTCCAATATAATAATGTAATTATTATTATGATCAGCTTCAAAAGATGAGTATATTTTGTATTGTCCGTCCGTTCGAGCACTTCGTAGAGACATTATATAATGTCGCACTTCTTTTCAATAGTTTCCATAGATTAATTTCGTAATCTGTCATACTTCAAAACTAATTTAATGTAATTTCTAATACTTAAAACATACCCGCCCCAGTCCCACATACACTTAAAAAGGTTAGCAACAGTATAAGTATATTGGATAATTATCGACATATTTCCCATCTCTAGTTAGTGCTCGTACGGCCTTACAGAGATCTGCAAGAGTACACTATGAATGACTGGGTACGCCTGCAAGAGTGTACGAGTTGACTTCTAGTGAAAACGCTGCAATTGCGAATCAGGTTTGTCAGGCACCCAAAATATGCAGTCAAATCAAACACACACTCTTTGTCGTGTTGAAATTTTTGTAATTGAGTGTCTGGTTTGAACGTTTGACAAATTTGTGGTTTTTGCTTCGACCGAGTCCGTTTGTTATAATCATGTTAAACAATCAGTCGATCCGTATAATGCATTTAAAGAGTGTTTTCATAATTCCGAATATAAGTGAAGAGGTCTATACCACGAGATTGTTGATATTATCGTGAATTGCTTAAAATTTAGATTTTACACATATTTATTCACTTTTTTCAGGTAATTAAATTTGAAGAATTGGACAATCGCTCCGATAGGATCGACTTGTTCTGCAGAGAACAGGCTCTTTGACATGAAAAAGGTGCCCCAATCAAGCCTCAACGGAACAACACTGCTTTAAGAAGACTATTGACGTACATATGCAGTACAATGATCCAAGCTCGGGCCAATTCTATGAGCATTTTGCATGTCAATTCTGAAGTTGCGATTAATGGAGATTTGAATGTATTTATTGAACGTTCACTGCGAAATAAGCCATTTGGTTTCTTTTAATGATATTTGGCGAAAACATTTGTTCATACTGAGCATACACTTTCGTTGGTGCTGAGTATATTACAGTCGGGCTTGCTCTGATGAACTGTCAAGACATTAAGATGGTCACCAAGATAAAATGGCCGATGCATTTAGCGATAGTTTTTTGCTTAATTAATAGTTTTCCCCACTTCTTTCGAGAGAATCACCAGAAGAGAGATTACACGATACACAGAAAAAAATAGCTCCAAAAAAGTATTCATTTGGGAGGGATATGTCTTAAATATCCTTTTAATCATCCAACGGAGCTGAAAAATCATCCCAAGGATCATCATTTTTCATATCCTTTGGATGATTTCTAGCTCCGTTGGATGATTAAAAGGATATTTTAGACATATCCTTCCCAAATGGATACCGGAAATCATCGTTTTTTTTTCTCTGTGTAGTTAACAAGATTTATGCAGTTACAAATTGCGACCAAAGGCATCGTAGCTTTTTCTGGCAGAGCTCTAAAAGCAAAAGCGCCAATTCGGCCAAATACTATTTTTGTTTTTGACTTCTCTAGTCCGTCTTAGGGACCGGCTTTGATATGGAAAATATCCAATCACACTAAACCGTTTTTAGTAGTTGGGTTGGAACTGAAAAAATATTTTCCACCGCTTTATAGCTCAGCGACTTGCGTAGTACGTTGTAAAAAGTGGCGCGTATCCGAGGCATTACTGTGGCACTTCTGAATGACGCCGTTTTTTGGACGAAGCACGTTTATTAACTTATTTGAAGGAGACTTCACTAAGACTTCTTTTCTGACTCTTCTTTTCTATGACAGCTATACTATATAGATGTCTGATTTCGATTAAACTTAGTGGAATCATGGGAGAGTATAGCAAACTAAAAAATTCAAAGTTTGGAGGTGACTTTTTTGAAAACAAAAAGTTTTTCTCAGTAAAACTAGTTTCTCGACCGATCATTCCTATGGCAGCTATAACCTATAGTCATCTGATTTTGACAAAACATTAAAGAATCGTGTGAAAGCTTATAAAATAAATATTCGCAATATTAAAGAGGTTTACATTGAAAACTAAAAAGATTTCTTACTAAGACTATTTTTATACTCTGTACAGTAGGTACATAGAGTATTATAAGTTTGCGCAAAAGTATGTAACATCCAGTAGGAAGCATCTCCGACCCCATAAAGTATATATATTCTTGATCAGCATCAACAGCCGAGTCGATATAGCCATGTCCGTCTGTCCGTCTGTCCGTCTGTGCGTCTGTCCGTCTGTCTGTCCGTATGAACGCACAGATCTCAGAGATGGTAAGAGATAGAGGCTTGACATGTATGGGACATATGCTTCTTATGTCTGCAGGCAGATCAAGTTTATTTTCAATTTTGGCCACGCCCCCTGCCGCCCCCGCAATTTAGAAAAAACGTCATATCTCCCACAGTTTTGAAGATAGATGGCTTGTTCCTTCTGAACATATTTAGTTATTAGGATAACTTATCGATCCGCCAAAGGAATGAAGAAGATCGGATAAACGGTTTTCGAGTTATGATCAAAAGACAGATTTTCTTGGTACAGAGTATGTTATAGTCGGGCTTGACCGACTTTCTTTCTTGTTATAACCTTACTTTTCTATGGCAGCTATACTATATAGATGTCCGAATTCGACCAAACTTTTCAGAATCATGGAGAAGCAAAGAAAACAAGTAAATATGGAGTTTGGAGACGTTTGCACCAAAAACAAACAAATATTTTCCACTAAATCTGGTTTTTCGACCGATTGTTCCTATGGTAGCTAAACGGTATAGTCATCCGATCCGGTCGGTTCCAACAAATGTGCAGCGTATTTGTCTTCGTGCAAAGTTTGGTAGCGATAGCCTTAATAGCTTTAACTGAAGGAGGAGATAACATAGAAACAGACGGACAGACGGACGGACAGACGGATAGTCGGACGGACAAGGCTAAATGAACTCAGCTCATCATGCTTATCTAGAATATACACACTTTATGTAGTCAGACATGCTTCCTTCTATGCGTTACAAACATCTGAACAATGTCAACATACCCTGAGCAAGGGTATACAAATAGGATATCATTAAACTATCCAATCCAATCAGTGCGCATGCAATATAACGAAAGACCAATTCTGACCATTTGCTTATGCATTACCCTATCAAGGTAGCAGCAGCTCAGCAGCATTTGATTATGTGTTTTATACAAACAAAAGTTACTTCCAAACATCGAAATGCAGAGCCTGTATTCAGCCGCAACGATTTTGTAAATTGGAACAGGAAACTATCAACTAATTCCTTATCGATTAGAAGCCAGTCGTGAGGGGTCTTCAAAATATTTCAAATATTTGCATAGTTTTAAAGCGTAAACGTTAATCAAACAATAATCTCACGTTTATTTAAATTTTATTCAAATGAGCCAAGGGGTTGAAATCTGCTGTCAGTCTGACTGATAAATGTAGATAAATACTGTACATATGTATGTGTTGTATATATAGCATATACCATTTACTTGCATTGACATAAGTTTTCATCAATGAGTCCGCACGATGCTAAGCTTCCACGATGCGAAACCGTGGATGGCTGCGGATAGAGAAAATGAGCGCGAAAGAGAAATGCTATAAAATGCACCCTGCTATGTAAACATTGGCATTTCCCCTCTTTTAAGGTTGACAGATTGTGAGGTGAAGTGCTTCGGTTCGGTTCGGTTTAATGCGTTTTTTGTGTTATGTACAAGTCGACCATTTCGGCCATCAAAGCGAAGTGGGTTGGTTAGGTGGGTGGCTGTTTCCAATGAGGGTTACAACCACCGCTATTGAATTTTAAGTTACTTACCCGTTTTAGGCATTGAGAAGAAATACAACTAAAAAATGTTCAGTGCTTATGCCAACAGCAGTCCATACCCACCTCGAATTGGGTAATAGAAAACCAACTATGTCAATAAAACTTATTATTGGTTATCAAATCATTCATTCTGCAACTGCAATTGTCATTCTATATATTTAGTTAGCATTCTGATTAGAGGAACCAGAAAAAGACTATCCATAAGGTTAAAATTTATAAGCCTATCAGCAGAGGTATGTCCGCAAAGCATTTATAAGCAGACCTTCCAAATCTGAAACAAACTTGATCTGCGTACGGCATACATCTACATTCATGCAAAAATTTGTGGCTCTGTCTCTTATAATATCTGAGATCGAGGCGTTAATACAGACGGACGGATGGACAGACCATTTTCAATGGGAACAGGGTATAAAAAGTGGCATAGTAAAATACAATCTGAATTTCTTAGGTTCTATTAAACAAGTTTTCCCTGGTTTTGTTTGCGTTTCGGCTTGCTTTAATTTGCGGTTCGGTTACAGTTTGGTTCGGTTCGGGTTAGAAACGGTTTGCATCCCTGCTCAAAATACACACTTCCAACCCTCGAACAGAAATCACTGGTCTTGAGAATACATTGGATGCAGCAGTATTATAGTGTTGAAATGTGGGCAGGATCGTTATCATGGAGTAAAAAGAAACACTTTTGGTTCTTCAACAATACCGTTCGTTTCAGATGGATGGCTTCAAGCAAATTGCACATAACTTACAGGGAATATTTCGTATTGTTCTTTCCAGTGCTCTAAATTGTGATATTGGAAAACAATTATTTGTCTACAATATTATTAAGAACTTCATATGTAATATAAATTTCCATCGAAAGATGACAATCATGTATATAAGTTGACTTTGTGACCCTGGTTTTTGGGTGTGTGTCAGCCCTGTGGCTCGAGAAATTCTCCCGCTCACGAATTGGCACTTCAGTTTGCGGTACCTTGTTGAAACCCAGGAAAAATATTATGAAACTTTGGATCTCAATGAAGTCTTTTTTGAGTGAAAAAAGTTATAAATACGCTTGTTTTCTGATTATACTTTAGTCCGAAAAAAAATAGTCCCCTAGCCACTAATTCACATTTGCAGCGTATTCAAGTGTTATTTTCGAGTCTATTTCAATCGCACATTTTAGGCATTCATCAAAAGTCGTCGGAAAAGACTCATCAAGGTGATTCTTGTGACAATGATCTTCTCAATGCTGGGTGGAAATTGTAGCAGCCATGAGCTATGTGTTGGGTAAATTTTGATTGTAAGTAAGACTATGTGACACATAGCTCTATGTAGAAGATGAGAAATCGGCCCTTAATTGTAAGTTTATCTGTCATGCAGCAGCTATATAGAAGATGTAAAATAGTCTCTAAAACAATTATATCCAAATATGCAAAATTGTATCAAAAGTATTGTTAATATTCCTGCGTTCTAGCTTGTTAGGTGCTTCATTTTAGGTGCTTTTATTGTGTGCTGTTCACCCCAACACCCCCCCTGGCTTTTACGGTCTTCATCGCTCATCACTACATTGCGAAAATTTCCAAAAAAATTCTACTTCCGGCGAAGTCTATCGAGGGGCTTTTGCAGAAGAATCATCGAAACTCCGCCTTGGTGATTGGAATTGGTTGTTTACTGATGGAACTAAGAACCAGAACGTAACTGCATTTGCCTGTGTAGATACATCTGGAGCGACAATATCAGCCGGCTGGCTTCCCGACTATTGCTCGGTCTTTGCAGCAGAAGCAATGGCCATCCTTCACGCAGTTCAATTTGCCCAACGACATGGAGGACGATTCGTTATCTGTACAGACAGCCTTTCCTCTGTAGAAGCTATTAAAAACCCTCGTAATCGGAACCAGACAGTCAGCAGCATTAGGGATGCTTGCATTAAAACACCACCCAAAATTAAAATCTTTTGGGCTCCTAGTCACAAAGGAATAGCTGGAAACGAATCAGCCGACGAGGCCGCTCAACTTGCATCCCAGTCGCCCCTACATACCTTCATCCCCTGCATCGAAAAAGATCATCAAAGATAACCACTTAAAACTACAACAAGCTCTAGACTGGAATTCCTTCCATCATTTGTACAAGGCAGTAAATTCAACACGGGAGAAGATCCATTTCCCAAGTGATTGTTCCCGTACAAACATAACCGCATTCTCACGGCTACGCATCGGACACTGCCAACTTACACACTCTCACCTCCTTTCTGGCAACTTACGGCCCACCTGTCAACATTGGGGACAGGATTTAACCACAACTCACATACTGGACATCTGCCCCAAAAATGATAATATCCGGCTCTCTCTTTTTCATAACCAATCTCAATCTTCTCTACTAGCTACTGTAAATAAAACAAACATCGATACTATCTCTCTGTTCCTCAAGAACTGCAACTTATTAAATTCCATATAAAAATACATTGTACGATAGGGTCTAAGGTCTTGTTACTCGTTATCCTATTCCACTATTAGTTAAAATATTATTTACTGCAAATGTATTATAGCTAAT